>JBBGZY010000892.1:3600000-4200000 GCA_037952925.1 Lithobates clamitans
GTTGAAGTGCTAGCAATTAAGCCAAGCTAGCATTCAACCGCTGGGCATGTGGATGGCTGTGAGCGACCTTCTTTTGGCGGTGCAGCAGCTGGAGCAGGGAAATTTGCCTGGTACAATCTGATGTTGGTGTACCAATAGCAGATTGCCCCCAAGTACTTGGCTGTGACACACCTAATTCTACACCTTCATTCCTCTCAGTGCAGGTCTCAGAGAAGACTGAAGGTATAGTGGGATTGGAGAGGTCCTCTTTGTTCTTTGGTGTGGGTCTTTTAAGTACGCTTGCCAACAAACTGCATGGCAGGTCAACATATGTCTGGTCAAGCATGAGGTGCCCAAGCGGGAGATGTTTTGGCCACGCGAGATACGCTTGAGACATATGTTACCAATAGCAGCGGTGGGATCTGATGCACTCGTCTAAAAAAAGGTCCACACCAAAGAACTTTTGGAATAACGCGCAGAGACAGCAGCACCCTGCACATGCAGAGCTCTGCGGTGTGATGCAGTCGGTGTGCTGCCCTTAAGCTGGCCCCTGGAGAGCATCCTGCCTTGTTGGTGATGTGCCTCCTCCTCTCTCCTATCAGGCACCCACATGGAGTCATTGACCTCATAATCCCCTCCCTCCTCATCACTGGAGCAAAGCTGGCAGTATGCTGCAGCTAGGGGAACATGACTGCCAGTTTGCTGTCCTTCTTGGGCACCCCCTCTCTCTGGGCTCACATTACTGCCTTCCTCTAGCTGGGTACCATAATCGAAGCCTTCAAAACGTCGGGCATCCTCCTGGAGCATGTACCCAACACTGTGGTCAAACTGTTCGGGGGACTCCTCAGGAGGACATGGTGGGGCTAGGGAAGGAATGACTGATGCCATTGAGTCGAAGGAAGAGGTCGCGTTGGCAGCTGCTTTGCCAGACAAAGTACCCTGAGCATGGGTGAGAGAGGATGAGGAGGATGAGGACGGCTTGATCATCCACTCTACCAAGTCTTCCGCATGTTGCGGCTCAACACGGCCAGCTGCCAAAAAAAATGACAAGCGTGTCCCACGGCCACGTGCTGATGAGGATGCACCGTCTCCACAACCAACACTCATCACTCTAGACACAGAGCCTGCTTGCCCGCTTTTATTGGTTTGTAGGGATGAGCTTCGTATTTGAGTCGAACCCATGTTCGACTCGAACATCGTCTGTTCGTCGTTCGCTGAACTGCGAACGATATGGGCCGTTCGCGCCAAATTTGTGTGGCGCGTCACAGCACATAATTCACTGCGGCATCGCAGTGCATTGCTGGCTGATGATTGGCCAAGCATGCATGATCAGTTCCAGCAACCATCGCCAGCATCTGTTTTACATGGTGCAGGAATACCTAGGGGCAAGATCTGACTTGGACACCTTTCCCACCAAAAATCCTCTGGATTACTGGGTCTTGAGAATGGATCACGGGCCAGAGCTTGCACAGTATGCAATTGAGCTACTGGCCTGTCCTGCATCCAGCGTTCTTTCGGAATGCACATTCAGTGCTGCTGGAGGCTTTGTAACCGATCACAGGGTGCGTCTGTCCACCGACTCGGCCGATCGACTGACTTTCATAAAAATGAATCAGCCTTGGATCACCACCAGCTACCAAGCACCTGATGCTGATGTAACCGAATATTTTTTTTTGAAATGTCAGATCCCTTCAAAGACTGCCTATGCTGATGCTGAGTGACTATCCTGTTATGCTGAGTAATTATCCTCTTCCTCCTCAATGATCATGCTGATAGCTTGTAAAAACATTTTTGGTTCTGGGCGCCGCCACCAGTGCCTAAGGCCCAATTTTTAAGCCCCTATTTAACAAGGGCATGTATTTACAATTTTTGATGCAATTCTTTGCAGCAGAGCTAGTTCCTGCGCTCCAACTAGAGTATCTGTGAGGGGTTGCAGTGTTGTGGCACCAGCACCAGTGCCTAAGGCCCAATTTTTCAGCCCCTGTTTTACAGGGGCATGTAATTACAAAATTTGATGCAATACTTTGCAGCAGGGCATGTTCCTGCGTTCCAACTAGAGTATCTGTGAGGGGTTGCAGTGTTGTGGCACCAGCACCAGTGCCTAAGGCCCAATTTTTCAGCCCCTGTTTAACAGGGGCGTGTAATTACAATTTTTGATGCAATTCTTTTGCAGCAGAGCTCGTTCCTGCATTCCAACTAGAGTATCTGTGAGGGGTTGCAGTGTTGTGGCACCAGCACCAGTACCTAAGGCCCAATTTTTCAGCCCCTGTTCAACAGGGACATGTAATTACAATTCTTGATCTAATATTTCACAGCAAGGCCGTTTCTGCGCCCACCAAGATTAACTGTGAAGACTTACAGTGTTGTGGCACCAACACCACCACCAACAAAGGCCCAATTTTTCTGGCCCTGTTCAACAGGGGCATGTAAGTACAATTCTTGATCTAATATTTCACAGCAGGGCCCGTTCTAGCGCCCACCAAGAGTAACTGTGAGGACTTACAGTGTTGTGGCACCAGCACCACCACCACCATCACCAAAGGCCCTGTTCAACAGGGGCATGTAATTACAATTCTTGATCTAATATTTCACAGCAGGGCCCTGTGAGGGCTTACAGTGTTGAGGCCACAACAACACCTAAGGCCCAAATTTCTGCTGAGTATATAGGGCAGGCCCCTACTTTCAAACATCCAACTGACAAATGACTCCTACTTGCAAACGGAAGGAGACAACAGGAAGTGACATGAAATCTGCCCCATAGGAAGGGAAATTCTCTCCTGTAAGAGTTAATATGGGAAAAACTTTTCTCCTTTCCACTGATGCTTTATCACCAATCCTTGTTTCACTAAAAAACCCAAATTTTCAAAAAACATTTGTCATTGGGACAAAAAGTGAGGTGAAATCTTCTGAAGAGGAGCACAGACAGCAAAACAAATGTCACAGGGGTAATAACCCTTCCCTATGTTTTCCAAAAAGCTTAAAAACAGATTTTTTGGCTGGAGCTACACTTAAAAAATGTACCAGTTCAAAATTACAAACAGATTCTACTTAACAACAAACCTACAGTCCCTGTCTTGTTTGCACCGCCTATATACTGCTGTTCAGAGTATATAGGGCCTGGGGGCTCCACGCCTTTCTTTTTTTTAATTTGGGGGTTCCCCTTAATATCCATACAGGACCCAAAGAGGCCTGGTAATGGACTGGAGGGTACCCATGCCGTTTGTCTCACTGATTTTCATCCATAGTGCCAGGACCCGACATTACATTAAAGCCGCAAGCAGTTTTGAATGACTTTTTTTCCTTTAAAAATTTCATTTTGTGCAGGGACTGTTCTAAGCACGGGAAACACATGCCACTTTACAGGCATACTGTAGACACCCCCCAGGAATGATATTTAAAGGAATATTTCACTTTTTTTATTACTTTAAGCATCATTAAAAACATTGCTCCCGAAAAAACTGAAGTTTTTAAAAGTTTTTTTTGCATTGATACATGTCCCCTGGGGCAGGACCCTGGGCCCCAAACCATTTTTTAGGACAATACCATGAAAATTAGCCTTTAAAATGAGCACTTTTGATTTTGAACGTTCGAGTCCCATAGATGTCAATGGGGTTCTAATGTTAATGCACATTTTCGGGCCGTTCGCAGGTTCTGGTGCGAACTGAACCGGGGGGTGTTCGGCTCATCCCTATTGGCTTGTAACTGTCTGCCTTTCCTTGTTGGCCTTCCAGACATACTAATGGCCTGCAGTGAGATGTAGCTGCACAAAGCTGGAATGTATATATATACTGATACTGCAGCTAGCAGACTCAACTGCCTGCCTGTAGTATATTAGTATGAGAACACCAGAAATTGTCTTCAGGTAGCTTTAGGTGCACACTGTGCAGAGGAAACAGTACACTAACTGTAAATACTGTAACTGCCTGCCTGTGGTATTAATAGGAGCAGAACAACAGCAATTGTCTTCAGGTAGCTTTAGGTGCACACTTTGCAGAGGACACAGTACACTAACTGTAAATACTATAGCTGCCTGTCTGTGGTATTAATGTAGGATCAGAAAAACACCACCAATTTTATTCAGGTAGCTTTAGGTGCACACTGTGCAGAGGATGCACTACACTAACTGGAAATACTGTAGCTGCCTGCCTGTGGTATTAATTTAAGATCAGAAGAACACCACCAATTTTATTCAGGTAGCTTTAGGTGCACACTGTGCAAAGGACGCACTACACTAACTTGTAAATGCTACATCTGCCTGCGGTACTGTACTAATAGGATCAGAAGAACACCACTAATTTTCTTTAGGTAGCTTTAGGTGCACACTGTGCAGAGGACCCACTACACTAACTGTAAGAACTGTAGCTGCCTGCCTGTGGTATTAATAGGATCAGAAGAATACCACTAATTTTCTTCAGGTAGCTTTAGGTGCACACTTTGCAGAGGATGCACTACACTAACTTGTAAATACTACAGCTGCCTGCGGTACTGTACTAATAGGATCAGAAGAACACCACTAAATTTCTACAGGTAGCTTTAGGTGCACACTGTGCAGAGGACGCACTAAAGGACGCTACTTGCGGTACCGTACAAATAGGATCAGAAGAACACCACTAATTTTGTTCAGGAAGCTTTAGGTGCACACTGTGCAGAGGACGCACTACACTAACTCTAAATACTGTAGCTGCCTGCCTGTGGTATTAATAGGATTAGAAGAATACCACTAATTTTCTTCAGGTAGCTTTAGGTGCACACTGTGCAGAGGACACACTACACTAACTGTAAGTACTGTAGCTGCCTTCCTGTGGTATTAATAGGATCAGAAGAATACCACTAATTTTCTTCAGGTAGCTTTAGTTGCACACTGTGCAGAGGACGCACTACACTAACTTGTAAATACTGCAGCTGCCTGTGGTACTGTACTGATAGGATCAGAAGAACACCACTCATTTTCTTCAGATAGCTTTAAGTGCACACTGTGCAGAGGACGCACTACACTAACTGTAAATACTGTAGCTGCCTGCCTGTGGTATTAATAGGATCAGAAGAATACCACTAATTTTCTTCACGTAGCTTTAGGTGCACACTGTGCAGAGGACACACTACACTAACTGTAAGTACTGTAGCTGCAATCCTGTGGTATTAATAGGATCAGAAGAATACCACTAATTTTCTTCGGGTAGCTTTAGGTGCACACTGTGCAGAGGACGCCCTACACTAACTTGTAAATACTGCAGCTGCCTGCTGTACTATACTAATAGGATCAGAAGAACACCACTAATTTTCTTCAGGTAGCTTTAGGTGCACACTGTGCAGAGGACGCCCTACACTAACTTGTAAATACTACAGCTGCCTGCGGTACTGTACTAATAGGATCAGAAGAACACCACTAATTTTCTTCAGGTAGCTTTGGGTGCACACTGTGCAGAGGACGCACTACAGGACGCTACCTGCGGTACCGTACCAATAGGATCAGAAGAACACCACTAATTTTCTTCAGGTAGCTTTAGGTGCACACTGTGCAGAGGACACACTACACTAACTGTAAATACTGTAGCTGCCTGCCTCTGGTATTAATAGGATTAGAAGAATACCACCAAATTTCTTCAGCTAGCTTCAGGTGCACACTGTGCAGAGGACGCACTACACTAACTTGTAAATACTGCAGCTGCCTGCGGTACTGTACAAATAGGATCAGAAGAACACCAATAATTTTCTTCAGGAAACTTTAGGTGCACACTGTGCAGAGGACGCACTACACTAACTCCAAATACTGTAGCTGCCTGCCTGTGGTATTCATAGGATTAGAAGAATACCACTAATTTTCTTCAGGTAGCTTTAGGTGCACACTGTGTAGAGGACGCACTACAATAACTTGTAAATACTACAGCTGCCTTCCTGTGGTATTAATAGGATCAGAAGAATACCACTAATTTTCTTCAGGTAGCTTTAGGTGCACACTGTGCAGAGGACGCACTACACTAACTGTAAGTACTGTAGCTGCCTTCCTGTGGTATTAATAGGATCAGAAGAATATCACTAATTTTCTTCGGGTAGCTTTAGGTGCACACTGTGCAGAGGACGCCCTAAACTAACTTGTAAATACTGCAGCTGCCTGCTGTATTATACAAATAGGATCAGAAGAACACCACTAATTTTCTTCAGGTAGCTTTAGGTGCACACTTTGCAGAGGACGCACTACACTAACTTGTAAATACTACAGCTGCCTGCAGTACTGTACTAATAGGATCAGAAGAACACCATTAATTTTCTTCAGGTAGCTTTAGGTGCACACTGTGCAGAGGACACGCTACAGGACGCTGCCTGCGGTACCTTACCAATAGGATCAGAAGAACACCACTAATTTTGTTCAGGTAGCTTTTGGTGCACACTGTGCAGCGGACACACTACACTAACTGTAAATGCTGTAGCTGCCTGCCTGTGGTATTAATAAGATTAGAAGAATACCAATAATTTTCTTCAGGTAGTTTTAGGTGCACACTGTGCAGAGGACGCCCTACACTAACTTGTAAATACTGCAGCTGCCTGCTGTATTATACTAATAGGATCAGAAGAACACCACTAATTTTCTTCAGGTAGCTTTAGGTGCACACTTTGCAGAGGACGCACTACACTAACTTGTAAATACTACAGCTGCCTGCGGTACTGTACTAATAGGATCAGAAGAACACCGCTAATTTTCTTCAGGTAGCTTTAGGTGCTAACTGTGCAGAGGATGCACTACAGGACGCTGCCTGCGGTACCGTACTAATAGGATCAGAAGAACACCACTAATTTTCTTCAGGTAGCTTTAGGTGCACACTTTGCAGAGGACACACTACACTAAATTGTAAATTCTACAGCTGCCTGCTGTACTGTACTAATAGGATCAGAAGAACACCACTAATTTTCTTCAGGTAGCTTTAGGTGCACACTGTGCAGAGGACCCACTACACTAACTGTAAGAACTGTAGCTGCCTGCCTGTGGTATTAATAGGATCAGAAGAATACCACTAATTTTCTTCAGGTAGCTTTAGGTGCACACTTTGCAGAGGATGCACTACACTAACTTGTAAATACTACAGCTGCCTGCGGTACTGTACTAATAGGATCAGAAGAACACCACTAAATTTCTACAGGTAGCTTTAGGTGCACACTGTGCAGAGGACGCACTAAAGGACGCTACTTGCGGTACCGTACAAATAGGATCAGAAGAACACCACTAATTTTGTTCAGGAAGCTTTAGGTGCACACTGTGCAGAGGACGCACTACACTAACTCTAAATACTGTAGCTGCCTGCCTGTGGTATTAATAGGATTAGAAGAATACCACTAATTTTCTTCAGGTAGCTTTAGGTGCACACTGTGCAGAGGACACACTACACTAACTGTAAGTACTGTAGCTGCCTTCCTGTGGTATTAATAGGATCAGAAGAATACCACTAATTTTCTTCAGGTAGCTTTAGTTGCACACTGTGCAGAGGACGCACTACACTAACTTGTAAATACTGCAGCTGCCTGTGGTACTGTACTGATAGGATCAGAAGAACACCACTCATTTTCTTCAGATAGCTTTAGGTGCACACTGTGCAGAGGACGCACTACACTAACTGTAAATACTGTAGCTGCCTGCCTGTGGTATTAATAGGATCAGAAGAATACCACTAATTTTCTTCACGTAGCTTTAGGTGCACACTGTGCAGAGGACACACTACACTAACTGTAAGTACTGTAGCTGCAATCCTGTGGTATTAATAGGATCAGAAGAATACCACTAATTTTCTTCGGGTAGCTTTAGGTGCACACTGTGCAGAGGACGCCCTACACTAACTTGTAAATACTGCAGCTGCCTGCTGTACTATACTAATAGGATCAGAAGAACACCACTAATTTTCTTCAGGTAGCTTTAGGTGCACACTGTGCAGAGGACACCCTACACTAATTTGTAAATACTACAGCTGCCTGCGGTACTGTACTAATAGGATCAGAAGAACACCACTAATTTTCTTCAGGTAGCTTTAGGTGCACACTGTGCAGAGGACGCACTACAGGACGCTACCTGCGGTACCGTACCAATAGGATCAGAAGAACACAACTAATTTTCTTCACGTAGCTTTAGGTGCACACTGTGCAGAGGACACACTACACTAACTGTAAGTACTGTAGCTGCAATCCTGTGGTATTAATAGGATCAGAAGAATACCACTAATTTTCTTCGGGTAGCTTTAGGTGCACACTGTGCAGAGGACGCCCTACACTAACTTGTAAATACTGCAGCTGCCTGCTGTACTATACTAATAGGATCAGAAGAACACCACTAATTTTCTTCAGGTAGCTTTAGGTGCACACTGTGCAGAGGACGCCCTACAATAACTTGTAAATAC
Organism: Lithobates clamitans; assembly: GCA_037952925.1. Lineage (NCBI taxonomy): Eukaryota > Metazoa > Chordata > Amphibia > Anura > Ranidae > Lithobates > Lithobates clamitans. Next base: position 3,608,361 of record JBBGZY010000892.1, read on the forward strand.
TACAGCTGCCTGCAGTACTGTACTAATAGGATCAGAAGAACACCACTAATTTTCTTCAGGTAGCTTTAGGTGCACACTGTGCAGAGGACGCACTACACTAACTGTAAGTACTGTAGCTGCCTTCCTGTGGTATTAATAGGATCAGAAGAATATCACTAATTTTCTTCGGGTAGCTTTAGGTGCACACTGTGCAGAGGACGCCCTAAACTAACTTGTAAATACTGCAGCTGCCTGCTGTATTATACAAATAGGATCAGAAGAACACCACTAATTTTCTTCAGGTAGCTTTAGGTGCACACTTTGCAGAGGACGCACTACACTAACTTGTAAATACTACAGCTGCCTCCAGTACTGTACTAATAGGATCAGAAGAACACCACTAATTTTCTTCAGGTAGCTTTAGGTGCACACTGTGCAGAGGACGCACTACAGGACGCTGCCTGCGGTACCTTACTAATAGGATCAGAAGAACACCACTAATTTTGTTCAGGTAGCTTTTGGTGCACACTGTGCAGCGGACACACTACACTAACTGTAAATGCTGTAGCTGCCTGCCTGTGGTATTAATAAGATTAGAAGAATACCAATAATTTTCTTCAGGTAGCTTTAGGTGCACACTGTGCAGAGGACGCCCTACACTAACTTGTAAATACTGCAGCTGCCTGCTGTATTATACTAATAGGATCAGAAGAACACCACTAATTTTCTTCAGGTAGCTTTAGGTGCACACTTTGCAGAGGACGCACTACACTAACTTGTAAATACTACAGCTGCCTGCGGTACTGTACTAATAGGATCAGAAGAACACCGCTAATTTTCTTCAGGTAGCTTTAGGTGCTAACTGTGCAGAGGATGCACTACAGGACGCTGCCTGCGGTACCGTACTAATAGGATCAGAAGAACACCACTAATTTTCTTCAGGTAGCTTTAGGTGCACACTTTGCAGAGGACACACTACACTAAATTGTAAATTCTACAGCTGCCTGCTGTACTGTACTAATAGGATCAGAAGAACACCACTAATTTTCTTCAGGTAGCTTTAGGTGCACACTGTGCAGAGGACTCACTACAGGACGCTGCCTGCGGTACGGTACTAATAGGATCAGAAGAACACCACTAATTTTGTTCAGGTAGCTTTAGGTGCACACTGTGCAGAGGACACACTACACTAACTGTAAATACTGTAGCTGCCTGCCTGTGGTATTAATAGAATAAGAAGATAAAACTAATTTTCTTCAGGTAGCTTTAGGTGCACTCTGTGCAGAGGATGCACTACACTAACTTGTAAATACTACAGCTGCCTGCCTGTGGTATTAATAGGATCAGAAGAATACCAATAATTTTCTTCAGGTAGCTTTAGGTGCACACTGTGCAGAGGACGCACTACACTAACTTGTAAATACTACAGCTGCCTGCAGTACTGTACTAATAGAATCAGAAGAACACCACTAATTTTCTTCAGGTAGCTTTAGGTGCACACTGTGCAGCGGACACACTACACTAACTGTAAATGCTGTAGCTGCCTGCCTGTGGTATTAATAAGATTAGAAGAATACCAATAATTTTCTTCAGGTAGTTTTAGGTGCACACTGTGCAGAGGACGCCCTACACTAACTTGTAAATACTGCAGCTGCCTGCTGTATTATACTAATAGGATCAGAAGAACACCACTAATTTTCTTCAGGTAGCTTTAGGTGCACACTTTGCAGAGGACGCACTACACTAACTTGTAAATACTACAGCTGCCTGCGGTACTGTACTAATAGGATCAGAAGAACACCGCTAATTTTCTTCAGGTAGCTTTAGGTGCTAACTGTGCAGAGGATGCACTACAGGACGCTGCCTGCGGTACCGTACTAATAGGATCAGAAGAACACCACTAATTTTCTTCAGGTAGCTTTAGGTGCACACTTTGCAGAGGACACACTACACTAAATTGTAAATTCTACAGCTGCCTGCTGTACTGTACTAATAGGATCAGAAGAACACCACTAATTTTCTTCAGGTAGCTTTAGGTGCACACTGTGCAGAGGACCCACTACACTAACTGTAAGAACTGTAGCTGCCTGCCTGTGGTATTAATAGGATCAGAAGAATACCACTAATTTTCTTCAGGTAGCTTTAGGTGCACACTTTGCAGAGGATGCACTACACTAACTTGTAAATACTACAGCTGCCTGCGGTACTGTACTAATAGGATCAGAAGAACACCACTAAATTTCTACAGGTAGCTTTAGGTGCACACTGTGCAGAGGACGCACTAAAGGACGCTACTTGCGGTACCGTACAAATAGGATCAGAAGAACACCACTAATTTTGTTCAGGAAGCTTTAGGTGCACACTGTGCAGAGGACGCACTACACTAACTCTAAATACTGTAGCTGCCTGCCTGTGGTATTAATAGGATTAGAAGAATACCACTAATTTTCTTCAGGTAGCTTTAGGTGCACACTGTGCAGAGGACACACTACACTAACTGTAAGTACTGTAGCTGCCTTCCTGTGGTATTAATAGGATCAGAAGAATACCACTAATTTTCTTCAGGTAGCTTTAGTTGCACACTGTGCAGAGGACGCACTACACTAACTTGTAAATACTGCAGCTGCCTGTGGTACTGTACTGATAGGATCAGAAGAACACCACTCATTTTCTTCAGATAGCTTTAGGTGCACACTGTGCAGAGGACGCACTACACTAACTGTAAATACTGTAGCTGCCTGCCTGTGATATTAATAGGATCAGAAGAATACCACTAATTTTCTTCACGTAGCTTTAGGTGCACACTGTGCAGAGGACACACTACACTAACTGTAAGTACTGTAGCTGCAATCCTGTGGTATTAATAGGATCAGAAGAATACCACTAATTTTCTTCGGGTAGCTTTAGGTGCACACTGTGCAGAGGACGCCCTACACTAACTTGTAAATACTGCAGCTGCCTGCTGTACTATACTAATAGGATCAGAAGAACACCACTAATTTTCTTCAGGTAGCTTTAGGTGCACACTGTGCAGAGGACGCCCTACACTAACTTGTAAATACTACAGCTGCCTGCGGTACTGTACTAATAGGATCAGAAGAACACCACTAATTTTCTTCAGGTAGCTTTAGGTGCACACTGTGCAGAGGACGCACTACAGGACGCTACCTGCGGTACCGTACCAATAGGATCAGAAGAACACAACTAATTTTCTTCACGTAGCTTTAGGTGCACACTGTGCAGAGGACACACTACACTAACTGTAAGTACTGTAGCTGCAATCCTGTGGTATTAATAGGATCAGAAGAATACCACTAATTTTCTTCGGGTAGCTTTAGGTGCACACTGTGCAGAGGACGCCCTACACTAACTTGTAAATACTGCAGCTGCCTGCTGTACTATACTAATAGGATCAGAAGAACACCACTAATTTTCTTCAGGTAGCTTTAGGTGCACACTTTGCAGAGGACGCACTACACTAACTTGTAAATACTACAGCTGCCTGCAGTACTGTACTAATAGGATCAGAAGAACACCACTAATTTTCTTCAGGTAGCTTTAGGTGCACACTGTGCAGAGGACGCACTACAGGACGCTGCCTGCGGTACCTTACTAATAGGATCAGAAGAACACCACTAATTTTGTTCAGGTAGCTTTTGGTGCACACTGTGCAGCGGACACACTACACTAACTGTAAATGCTGTAGCTGCCTGCCTGTGGTATTAATAAGATTAGAAGAATACCAATAGTTTTCTTCAGGTAGCTTTAGGTGCACACTGTGCAGAGGACGCCCTACACTAACTTGTAAATACTGCAGCTGCCTGCTGTATTATACTAATAGGATCAGAAGAACACCACTAATTTTCTTCAGGTAGCTTTAGGTGCACACTTTGCAGAGGACGCACTACACTAACTTGTAAATACTACAGCTGCCTGCGGTACTGTACTAATAGGATCAGAAGAACACCGCTAATTTTCTTCAGGTAGCTTTAGGTGCTAACTGTGCAGAGGATGCACTACAGGACGCTGCCTGCGGTACCGTACTAATAGGATCAGAAGAACACCACTAATTTTCTTCAGGTAGCTTTAGGTGCACACTTTGCAGAGGACACACTACACTAAATTGTAAATTCTACAGCTGCCTGCTGTACTGTACTAATAGGATCAGAAGAACACCACTAATTTTCTTCAGGTAGCTTTAGTTGCACACTGTGCAGAGGACTCACTACAGGACGCTGCCTGCGGTACGGTACTAATAGGATCAGAAGAACACCACTAATTTTGTTCAGGTAGCTTTAGGTGCACACTGTGCAGAGGACACACTACACTAACTGTAAATACTGTAGCTGCCTGCCTGTGGTATTAATAGAATAAGAAGATAAAACTAATTTTCTTCAGGTAGCTTTAGGTGCACTCTGTGCAGAGGATGCACTACACTAACTTGTAAATACTACAGCTGCCTGCCTGTGGTATTAATAGGATCAGAAGAATACCAATAATTTTCTTCAGGTAGCTTTAGGTGCACACTGTGCAGAGGACGCACTACACTAACTTGTAAATACTACAGCTGCCTGCAGTACTGTACTAATAGAATCAGAAGAACACCACTAATTTTCTTCAGGTAGCTTTAGGTGCACACTGTGCAGCGGACACACTACACTAACTGTAAATGCAGTAGCTGCCTGCCTGTGGTATTAATAAGATTAGAAGAATACCAATAATTTTCTTCAGGTAGCTTTAGGTGCACACTGTGCAGAGGACGCCCTACACTAACTTGTAAATACTGCAGCTGCCTGCTGTATTATACTAATAGGATCAGAAGAACACCACTAATTTTCTTCAGGTAGCTTTAGGTGCACACTTTGCAGAGGACGCACTACACTAACTTGTAAATACTACAGCTGCCTGCGGTACTGTACTAATAGGATCAGAAGAACACCGCTAATTTTCTTCAGGTAGCTTTAGGTGCTAACTGTGCAGAGGATGCACTACAGGACGCTGCCTGCGGTACCGTACTAATAGGATCAGAAGAACACCACTAATTTTGTTCAGGTAGCTTTAGGTGCACACTGTGCAGAGGACACACTACACTAACTGTAAATACTGTAGCTGCCTGCCTGTGGTATTAATAGAATAAGAAGATAAAACTAATTTTCTTCAGGTAGCTTTAGGTGCACTCTGTGCAGAGGATGCACTACACTAACTTGTAAATACTACAGCTGCCTGCCTGTGGTATTAATAGGATCAGAAGAATACCAATAATTTTCTTCAGGTAGCTTTAGGTGCACACTGTGCAGAGGACGCCCTACACTAACTTGTAAATACTGCAGCTGCCTGCTGTATTATACTAATAGCATCAGAACAACACCACTAATTTTCTTCAGGTAGCTTTAGGTGCACACTTTGCAGAGGACGCACTACACTAACTTGTAAATACTACAGCTGCCTGCGGTACTGTACTAATAGGATCAGAAGAACACCGCTAATTTTCTTCAGGTAGCTTTAGGTGCTAACTGTGCAGAGGATGCACTACAGGATGCTGCCTGCGGTACCGTACTAATAGGATCAGAAGAACACCACTAATTTTGTTCAGGTAGCTTTTGGTGCACACTGTGCAGCGGACACACTACACTAACTATAAATATTGTAGCTGCCTGCCTGTGGTATTAATAAGATTAGAAGAATACCAATAATTTTCTTCAGGTAGCTTTAGGTGCACACTGTGCAGAGGACGCACTACACTAACTGTAAATACTACAGCTGCCTGCGGTACTGTACTAATAGGATCAGAAGAACACCACTAATTTTCTTCAGGTAGCTTTAGGTGCACACTGTGCAGAGGATGCACTACATTAACTTGTAAATACTGCAGCTGCCTGCGGTACTGTACTAATAGGATCAGAAGAACACCACTAATTTTCTTCAGGTAGCTTTAGGTGCACACTTTGCAGAGGACACACTACACTAAATTGTAAATTCTACAGCTGCCTGCTGTACTGTACTAATAGGATCAGAAGAACACCACTAATTTTCTTCAGGTAGCTTTAGGTGCACACTGTGCAGAGGACTCACTACAGGACGCTGCCTGCGGTACGGTACTAATAGGATCAGAAGAACACCACTAATTTTGTTCAGGTAGCTTTAGGTGCACACTGTGCAGAGGACACACTACACTAACTGTAAATACTGTAGCTGCCTGCCTGTGGTATTAATAGAATAAGAAGATAAAACTAATTTTCTTCAGGTAGCTTTAGGTGCACTCTGTGCAGAGGATGCACTACACTAACTTGTAAATACTACAGCTGCCTGCCTGTGGTATTAATAGGATCAGAAGAATACCAGTAATTTTCTTCAGGTAGCTTTAGGTGCACACTGTGCAGAGGACACACTACACTAACTGTAAGTACTGTAGCTGCCTTCCTGTGGTATTAATAGGATCAGAAGAATACCACTGATTTTCTTCGGGTAGCTTTAGGTGCACACTGTGCAGAGGACGCCCTACACTAACTTGTAAATACTGCAGCTGCCTGCTGTATTATACTAATAGGATCAGAAGAACACAAATTTTCTTCAGGTAGCTTTAGGTGCACACTTTGCAGAGAACGCACTACACTAACTTGTAAATACTACAGCTGCCTGCGGTACTGTACTAATAGGATCAGAAGAACACCGCTAATTTTCTTCAGGTAGCTTTAGGTGCACACTGTGCAGAGGACGCACTACAGGACGCTGCCTGCGGTACCGTACTAATAGGATCAGAAGAACACCACTAATTTTGTTCAGGTAGCTTTTGGTGCACACTGTGCAGCGGACACACTACACTAACTGTAAATATTGTAGCTGCCTGCCTGTGGTATTAATAAGATTAGAAGAATACCAATAATTTTCTTCAGGTAGCTTTAGGTGCACACTGTGCAGAGGATGCACTACACTAACTTGTAAATACTACAGCTGCCTGCGGTACTGTACTAATAGGATCAGAAGAACAGCACTAATTTTCTTCAGGTAGCTTTAGGTGCACACTGTGCAGAGGATGCACTACACTAACTTGTAAATACTGCAGCTGCCTGCGGTACTGTACTAATAGGATCAGAAGAACACCAATAATTTTCTTCAGGTAGCTTTAGGTGCACACTTTGCAGAGGACGCACTACACTAAATTGTAAATTCTACATCTGCCTGCTGTACTGTACTAATAGGATCAGAAGAACACCACTAATTTTCTTCAGGTAGCTTTAGGTGCACACTGTGCAGAGGACTCACTACAGGACGCTGCCTGCGGTACGGTACTAATAGGATCAGAAGAACACCACTAATTTTGTTCAGGTAGCTTTAGGTGCATACTGTGCAGAGGACACACTACACTAACTGTAAATACTGTAGCTGCCTGCCTGTGGTATTAATAGGATAAGAAGATAAAACTAATTTTCTTCAGGTAGCTTTAGGTGCACTCTGTGCAGAGGACGCACTACACTAACTTGTAAATACTACAGCTGCCTGCGGTACTATACTAATAGGATCAGAAGAACACCACTAATTTTCTTCAGGTAGCTTTAGGTGCACACTGTGCAGAGGACGCACTACACTAACTTGTAAATACTACAGCTGCCTGCAGTACTGTACTAATAGGATCAGAAGAACACCACTCATTTTCTTCAGATAGCTTTATTTGCACACTGTGCAGAGGACGCACTACACTAACTGTAAATACTGTAGCTGCCTGCCTGTGGTATTAATAGGATCTGAAGAATACCACTAATTTTCTTCAGGTAGCTTTAGGTGCACACTGTGCAGAGGACACACTACACTAACTGTAAGTACTGTAGCTGCCTTCCTGTGGTATTAATAGGATTAGAAGAATACCACTAATTTTCTTCGGGTAGCTTTAGGTGCACACTGTGCAGAGGATGCACTACACTAACTTGTAAATACTACAGCTGCCTGCGGTACTGTACTAATAGGATCAGAAGAACAGCACTAATTTTCTTCAGGTAGCTTTAGGTGCACACTGTGCAGAGGATGCACTACACTAACTTGTAAATACTGCAGCTGCCTGCGGTACTGTACTAATAGGATCAGAAGAACACCAATAATTTTCTTCAGGTAGCTTTAGGTGCACACTTTGCAGAGGACGCACTACACTAAATTGTAAATTCTACATCTGCCTGCTGTACTGTACTAATAGGATCAGAAGAACACCACTAATTTTCTTCAGGTAGCTTTAGGTGCACACTGTGCAGAGGACTCACTACAGGACGCTGCCTGCGGTACAGTACTAATAGGATCAGAAGAACACCACTAATTTTGTTCAGGTAGCTTTAGGTGCACACTGTGCAGAGGACACACTACACTAACTGTAAATACTGTAGCTGCCTGCCTGTGGTATTAATAGGATAAGAAGATAAAACTAATTTTCTTCAGGTATCTTTAGGTGCACTCTGTGCAGAGGACGCACTACACTAACTTGTAAATACTACAGCTGCCTGCGGTACTATACTAATAGGATCAGAAGAACACCACTAATTTTCTTCAGGTAGCTTTAGGTGCATACTGTGCAGAGGACACACTACACTAACTGTAAATACTGTAGCTGCCTGACTGTGTTATTAGTAGGATTAGAAGAATACCACTAATTTTCTTCAGGTAGCTTTAGGTGCACACTCTGCAGAGGACGCACTACACTAACTTGTAAATACTACAGCTGCCTGCGGTACTGTACAAATAGGATCAGAAGAACACCACTAATTTTCTTCAGGTAGCTTTAGGTGCATACTGTGCAGAGGACACACTACACTAACTGTAAATACTGTAGCTGCCTGACTGTGTTATTAGTAGGATTAGAAGAATACCACTAATTTTCTTCAGGTAGCTTTAGGTGCACACTCTGCAGAGGACGCACTACACTAACTTGTAAATACTACAGCTGCCTGCTGTATTATACTAATAGGATCAGAAGAACACCACTAATTTTCTTCAGGTAGCTTTAGGTGCACACTTTGCAGAGGACACACTACACTAACTTGTAAATACTACAGCTGCCTGCGGTACTGTACTAATAGAATCAGAAGAACACCGCTAATTTTCTTCAGGTAGCTTTAGGTGCACACTGTGCAGAGGACGCACTACAGGACGCTGCCTGCGGTACCGTACTAATAGGATCAGAAGAACACCACTAATTTTGTTCAGGTAGCTTTTGGTGCACACTGTGAAGCGGACACACTACACTAACTGTAAATATTGTAGCTGCCTGCCTGTGGTATTAATAAGATTAGAAGAATACCAATAATTTTCTTCAGGTAGCTTTAGGTGCACACTGTGCAGAGGACGCACTACACTAACTTGTAAATACTACAGCTGCCTGCGGTACTGTACTAATAGGATCAGAAGAACAACACTAATTTTCTTCAGGTAGCTTTAGGTGCACACTGTGCAGAGGATGCACTACACTAACTTGTAAATACTGCAGCTGCCTGCGGTACTGTACTAATAGGATCAGAAGAACACCACTAATTTTCTTCAGGTAGCTTTAGGTGCACACTTTGCAGAGGATGCACTACACTAAATTGTAAATACTACAGCTGCCTGCTGTACTGTACTAATAGGATCAGAAGAACACCACTAATTTTCTTCAGGTAGCTTTAGGTGCACACTGTGCAGAGGACTCACTACAGGACGCTGCCTGTGGTACGGTACTAATAGGATCAGAAGAACACCACTAATTTTGTTCAGGTAGCTTTAGGTGCACACTGTGCAGAGGACACACTACACTAACTGTAAATACTGTAGCTGCCTGCCTGTGGTATTAATAGGATAAGAAGATAAAACTAATTTTCTTCAGGTAGCTTTAGGTGCACTCTGTGCAGAGGACGCACTACACTAACTTGTAAATACTACAGCTGCCTGCTGTACTGTACTAATAGGATCAGAAGAACACCACTAATTTTCTTCAGGTAGCTTTAGGTGCACACTGTGCAGAGGACTCACTACAGGACGCTGCCTGCGGTACGGTACTAATAGGATCAGAAGAACACCACTAATTTTGTTCAGGTAGCTTTAGGTGCACACTGTGCAGAGGACACACTACACTGCCTGTAAATACTGTAGCTGCCTTAATGTGGTATTAATAGGATTAGAAGAATACCACTAATTTTCTTCAGGTAGCTTTAGGTGCACACTGTGCAGAGGACACACTACACTAACTTGTAAATACTGCAGCTTCCTGCGGTACTGTACTAATAGGATCAGAAGAACACCACTAATTTTCTTCAATGTAGATTTAGGTGCACACTGTGCAGAGGACACACTACACTGCCTGTAAATACTGTAGCTGCCTGAATGTGGTATTAATAGGATTAGAAGAATACCACTAATTTTCTTCAGGTAGCTTTAGGTGCACACTGTGCAGAGGACACACTACACTAACTTGTAAATACTGCAGCTGCCTGCGGTACCGTACTAATAGGATCAGAAGAACACCACTAATTTTGTTCAGGTAGCTTTTGGTGCACACTGTGAAGCGGACAGACTACACTAACTGTAAATATTGTAGCTGCCTGCCTGTGGTATTAATAAGATTAGAAGAATACCAATAATTTTCTTCAGGTAGCTTTAGGTGCACACTGTGCAGAGGACGCACTACACTAACTTGTAAATACTACAGCTGCCTGCGGTACTGTACTAATATAATCAGAAGAACAACACTAATTTTCTTCAGGTAGCTTTAGGTGCACACTGTGCAGAGGATGCACTACACTAACTTGTAAATACTGCAGCTGCCTGCGGTACTGTATTAATAGGATCAGAAGAACACCACTAATTTTCTTCAGGTAGCTTTAGGTGCACACTTTGCAGAGGATGCACTACACTAAATTGTAAATACTACAGCTGCCTGCTGTACTGTACTAATAGGATCAGAAGAACACCACTAATTTTCTTCAGGTAGCTTTAGGTGCACACTGTGCAGAGGACTCACTACAGGACGCTGCCTGCGGTACGGTACTAATAGGATCAGAAGAACACCACTAATTTTGTTCAGGTAGCTTTAGGTGCACACTGTGCAGAGGACACACTACACTGCCTGTAAATACTGTAGCTGCCTTAATGTGGTATTAATAGGATTAGAAGAATACCACTAATTTTCTTCAGGTAGCTTTAGGTGCACACTGTGCAGAGGACACACTACACTAACTTGTAAATACTGCAGCTTCCTGCGGTACTGTACTAATAGGATCAGAAGAACACCACTAATTTTCTTCAATGTAGATTTAGGTGCACACTGTGCAGAGGACACACTACACTGCCTGTAAATACTGTAGCTGCCTGAATGTGGTATTAATACCGTACCGTACTAATAGGATCAGAAGAACACCACTAATTTTCTTCAGGTAGCTTTAGGTGCACACTGTGCAGAGGACACACTACACTAACTTGTAAATACTGCAGCTGCCTGCGGTACTGTAATAATAGGATCAGAAGAACACCAATAATTTTCTTCAATGTAGCTTTAGGTGCACACTGTGCAGAGGAGACACTACACTAACTGTAAATACTGGAGCTGCATGACTGTGGTATTAATAGGATCAGAAGAACACCACTAATTTTCTTCAGGTAGCTTTAGGTGTACCATCTGGAGGCTGCCCTTGGGGGGGCAGTGTCAGGAAGGGCATGCCAGCACCCAAGATGGTTGCCGAAGAAGATGACCTGTTACCTCTGCCTGACAGGAAGGGCATGCCAGCACCCAAGATGGCTGCCGAAGAAGATGACCTGTTTCCTCTGCCCCTGTTAGAATGCCAGATCAGAAGAACACCACTAATTTTCTTCAATGTAGCTTTAGGTGCACACTGTGCAGAGGAGACACTACACTAACTGTAAATACTGTAGCTGCCTGACTGTGGTATTAATAGGATCAGAAGAACACCACTAATTTTCTTCAGGTAGCTTTAGGTGCACACTCTGCAGAGGACACACTACACTAACTTGTAAATACTACAGCTGCCTGCGGTACTGTACAAATAGGATCAGAAGAACACCACTAATTTTCTTCAGGTAGCTGTAGGTGCACACTATGCAGAGGACCCACTACACTAACTTGTAAATACTACAGCTGCCTGCTGTACTGTACTAATAGGATCAGAAGAACACCACTAATTTTCTTCAGGTAGCTTTAGGTGCACACTGTGCAGAGAACCCACTACACTAACTTGTAAATACTACAGCTGCCTGCTGTACTGTACTAATAAGATCAGTAGAACACCACTAATTTTCTTCAGGTAGCTGTAGGTGCACACTGTGCAGAGGACACACTACACTAACTGTAAGTACTGTAGCTGCCTGCGGTACTGTACTAATAGGATCAGAAGAACATCACTAATTTTCTACAGGTAGCTCTCGGTGCACACTGTGCAGAGGATGCACTACACTAACTGTAAATACTGTAGCTGCCTGCCTGTGGTAATAATAGGATTAGAATACCACTAATTTTCTTCAGGTAGCTTTAAGTGCACACTGTGCAGAGGACGCACTACACTAACTTGTAAATACTACAGCTGCCTGCGGTATGGTACTAATAGGATCATAAGAACACCACTAATTTTCTTCAATGTAGCTTTAGGTGCTCACTGTGCATAGGACGCACTACACTAACTTGTTAATACTGCAGCTGCCTACAGTACTGTATTAATAGGATCAGAAGAACACCGCCAATTTTCTTCAGGTAGCTTTAGGTGCACACTGTGCTGAGGATGCACTACACTAACTTGTAAATAATGCAGCTGCCTACAGTACTATACTAATAGTATCAGAAGAACACCACTAATTTTCTTCAGGAATCTTTAGGTGCACACTGCGCAGAGGACGCACTACACTAACTGTAAATACTGTAGCTGCCTGCCTGTAGTATTAATAGGATTAGAAGAATACCACTAATTTTCTTCAAGTAGCTTTAGGTGCACACTGTGCAGAGGACGCACTACAGGACAGTGCCTGTGGTACCGTACTAATAGGATTAGAAGAACACCACTAATTTTGTTCAGGTAGCTTTAGGTGCACACTGTGCAGAGGACACACTACACTATCTGTAAATACTGTAGCTGCCTGCCTGTGGTAATAATAGGATTAGAAGAATACCACAAATTTTCTTCAGATAGCTTTAGGTGCACACTGTGCAGAAGACGCACTACACTAACTTGTAAATACTACAGCTGCATGCGGTACTGTGCTAATAGGATCAGAAGAACACAACTAATTTTCTTCAGGTAGCTTTAGGTGCACATTGTGCTGAGGACGCACTACAGGACGCTGCCTGTGGTACCGTACTAATAGGATCAGAAGAACACCACTAATTTTGTTCCGTAGCTTTAGGTGCACACTGTGCAGAGGACGCACTACACTAACTTTTAAATACTACAGCTTCCTGCGGTACTGTACTAAGATCAGAAGAACACCACTCATTTTCTTCAGGTAGCTTTAGGTGCACACTGTGCAGAGGACGCACTACACTAACTTGTAAATACTACAGCTGCCTGCGGTACTGTACTAATAGGATCATAAGAACACCACTAATTTTCTTCAGATAGCTTTAGGTGTACACTGTTCAGAGGACGCACTACAGGATGCTGCCTGTGGTACCGTACTAATAGGATCAGAAGAATACCACTAATTTTGTTCAGGTAGCTTTAGGTGCACACTGTGCAGAGGACCCACTACACTAACTGTAAATACTGTAGCTGCCTGCCTGTGGTATTAATAGGATCAGAAGAACACCACTAATTTTCTTCAGGTAGCTTTAGGTGCACACTGTGCAGAGGACGCCCTACACTAACTTGTAAATACTGCAGCTTCCTGCGGTACTGTACTAATAGGATCAGAAGAACATCACCAATTTTCTTCAGGTAGCTCTAGGTGCACACTGTGCAGAGAATGCACTACACTAACTGTAAATACTGTAGCTGCCTGCGTGTGGTATTATTAGTATCAGAAGAATACCACTCATTTTCTTCAGGTAGCTTTAGGTGCGTCACGTACCTGGTGATGGAGCCTGATATGCAGAGGACGGCCTCTCTTACAACTCTGACTTGGAGCCCCTGATAGAGCTGACAGGAAGCACCGAGATGCAGAGTCACACGTGTGCCTGGCGGGATCGCTGAACCTGGATCTGAGCACTCGCCCTGGCTGTAGAGGTGTCTGTAGGAAACCCAGAGCAGTGGTAGGCAGGTAGCTGGAGTAGACAACCGGTCCCCACAGGCAGAAGTGCAGGTGCAGCTGAAGGGATGGTGGCACCCTCTAGGCCAGGGGTCTCAAACTAGCGGCCCTCCAGCTGTTGTGAAACTACAAGTCCCATCATGCCTCTTTCTGTTGGAGTCATGCTTGTAACGGTCAGCCTTGCAATGCCTCATGGGACTTGTAGTTTTGAAACAGCTGGAGGGCCACCAGTTTGAGACCTCTGCTCTAGGCTAAAGAGAAGGCAGGTACAGGCGGGCCGGGTCATACACAAACGGGCACATCAGGAACAGAGGCTGAAGCGGAAGCGGAATCGGATTACAGTCCGGGTCGTCAGCAGACTGGCAGCGAAGTGGCAGAAGGAGCAGGCAGATGCAGAGTAGAGGACAAGCCGGGGTCAGTTGCAGGCAGGAAACAGGAACTTCAGGAAGCAAGCCGGGTCACAACAGGAATGAAAGTCAGGTAGGTAATTGCAGGATACACAGGGAACGCTGTAGAGCAGACAGCACTGAGTCTGGAAACTGACTGAGTTTAAGTAGCCTGTTTGGGTGTCAAAAGCTGTCACAGGGTGTGTGTGCACCAATGGCATTCTGACAGGGGCAGAGGTAACAGGTCATCTTCTTCGGCAGCCATCTTGGGTGCTGGCATGCCCTTCCTGTCAGGCAGAGGTAACAGGTCATCTTCTTCGGCAACCATCTTGGGTGCTGGCATGCCCTTCCTGACACTGCCCCCCCAAGGGCAGCCTCCAGATGCCCAACTTGGCCCATTTGTCAGGATGGGAGTTCTTAAAAGCTTGAACCAAATTTCAGGCATGGATATTACCTTCAGGTTCCCAGGAGTTGTCCTCTGGCCCATACCCTTTCCATTTTATCAGGAACTGGATCTGATTTCTTCTCTTCCTGCAGTCTAAGATTGTTTCCACCTCAAACTCTTCCCCTCCGTCAATAATACAGGTTCAGGCGGGACGGAACTTCATCCTGGGAAGTGGTCAGGAATGGCATGTTTCAACAAGGTTATGTGGAACACAGGGTGGATTCTAAATGACTCAGGCAACTCTAATTCATACGCAACCTCATTGATCCGTCTCTTCACCGGAAATGGTCCTATAAATTTAGGGTCCAGTTTCTTAGAGGGACAGGCCAGTTTCAAATTATAGTTGTTAGCCACACTTGGTCACCAGGGTTCAAGATCAAATCTCCCCTTCTTTTCCTGTCAAAAACTTCCTTATTGTATGCCTGTGTCTTGGCCATTGTTTCCTGTAGCAGTTTGTTATTGGCGTTGAAGAAATTTATAGTTTCGGAAACAGCTGGTACAGGGGAATCTGGAATTGTATTAGACAAAAAAGAAGGGTGGAAGCTGTAGTTTGCAAAAAATGGAGATTGCTTTGTAGCAGAGTGTCCTGAATTGTTATATGAAAACTCTGCCAGGGGAAGCAGAGAAGCCCAATCGTCTTGAGAAAATTAGGAGAAACATCTCAGGTACTGTTCGAGGGTTTGATTAGTCCTCTCTGTCTGCCCATTCGTTTGTGAGTGATATGCAGAAGAAAATGAAAGTTCAATTCCAAGTGAATCACATAAAGCTCTCCAGAATCTGGATGTAAACTGCACCCCCACGGTCGGACACAATATTGGCCAAAATCCTGTGAAGCCTTACGATCTGCTTGACAAAGGTTTGAGCTGTTTCTCAAGCAGATGGTGTGCCCTTCATGGGCAGGAAGTGTGCCATCTTAGATAGTCTATCGACAACTACAAAAATGGTGTTGTGGCCCCCAGATGGGGGAAGTTCTACAATAAAATCTATTGAGATCATCTTCCAAGGTCTACGGGGGACAGGTAAGGGTTTTAGCAGACCCCAGGCTCTGGATCTGCTGGTTTTATTGTGGATGCAAGTGGTGCAAGATTCCACATATTTCCTACAATCTTTTTCCACCCCAGGCCACCAAAATGTCCGTTGTACTAATTTAGTTGTCTTGCCAATGCCAAAATGACCTGCCAGCACATGATCATGGCATCGCACCAGGATGGCCATTCAGAGGTCTTCCGGCACAAAGACCTTGTCTTCATGCCAAAGTAGCCCATCCTTTGCCAGTAGAGAGACCCCGGCTGGTGAAGGGTTCCTTACTAGAGTTTGTTTAATTTGTTTTATTAACTCTCCTTGAAGTAACAGGAAGTTCCCAGGGGATAGAATGGTATCTGGAGATGAGATTTCTTCAGGTTTGCTGAACAAGCGTCAGGTTTTGCATTCTTGGATCCGGGCCTGAACGTTAAAGCAGGGTTCCACACAAATTTTGAACAATATCTGTATGTATTCTCTTTCTTGTCTAGATGCTGACATGCCGTTTAAAAAATTTAAATCGCCGTAATTACCTTTTATTTTTCTATTGTTCTTTGCACTTCCTGGTTCTCCTCCCGTGGGAGTAGGTGTGTTTCTAGCCTCTCCCAGACTCCGCACAGACTCCTGGGAGCTAGTCTCAGGCTTCCCAGGATGCCACTGAGCATGTGCGGGAACGAGCAGTGAATGCTGGGAGCACAGCATTCACCACATCCAGGAAATAAATGCTTGTGGGCTTCAAATGCCCACAATGAAGATGGAAACCACCTGCAGTGAATAATATAGGTTATTCTTTCCGACGAAATCTGACACAGGCAGACATATTACACACAATATGTAAGTATGTAATGCTGAGAAGAAAAGTTTGTGAATGAACTCAAAAAAAAAAAACGATAGATAGGTGGACCCCCGCTTTAAGTGAAAAGTGAATCTAGAAAAGAATAGTGCCCACCTGGCTTGTCGGGGTTTTAATCTTTTTGCTGTTCTTAAATACTCGAGGTTCTTATGATCGGTTTAGATCAAGATTGGGTGTGCGGCCCCCTCTAGAAGGTACCTCCATTCCTCCGGGGTGGCTTTGATGGCCAAAAGTTGAAGGTCCCCAATGTCGTAGTTCCTTTTGGCTTTTGACAGCTTGCAGGAAAAAAAGCAACTGGATGCAGAAGAGCCTTAGCTCCCTGCCTCTGAGACAATATTGCTCCGACTGCTGTTTCTGACGCATCTACTTCCAAGACGTAGGGCAAGGCTGGGTCAGGATGTTTCAGGACAGATGCAGATGTGAAAAGTCTTTTTAGGGTGTCAAAAGCTTTCTGAGCTTCCAGAGACCAAGAGAATCTTGTTCCTTGTTTGGTTAAACTTGTAATGTGGGATATGATTGCAGAAAAAATTCTGATGAATTTTCGATAAAAATTTGCAAACCCCACGAAACGTTAGACATCCTTCTTATCACTGGGAGCAGGCCAATCCAGGATGGCTGTAACCTTCTGGGATCCATCTGGATGCCTTCGGTGGAAATGATTAAACCCAAGAATTGGATGCTTTGGCGTTCAAATACACATTTCTCTGGTTATGCATAAAGTCCGTGTTGTCGAAGGCGACTCAATACATTCTTGACGTGACTACCGTGGTGATCTAGAGAGGGAGAGAAGATTAGTATATGATCAAGATAAACAACAACAAATAAATCCAGGAAATCTCGGAAGTCGTCGTTGATGAAGTGCTGAAATGTAGCTGGGGCATTGCAAAGTATAAAGGGCATCACAAGGTATTCAAAATGCCCAAACCGTGAGCGGAACGCCATCTTCTATTCATCACCCTCTCGTATGCGAACCAGATTATAAGCACCCCGAAGATCCAATTTTGTGAAAATGGTGGCCGTACCGAGTCGCTGGAATAATTCAGGCACAAGTGGAAGAGGGTAACGTTTTTTTACAGTGACCTTATTAAGTTCACGGTAGTCCACACAGGGCCATAATGAGGGGCAAATAAACCCCTTTTTAAGGTTGTCATCAATGTATCTTTCAAAGCAACAAGTTCAGATTCAGATAGAGGAAAGATCCTGTCAAAAGGAACTTCAACCCCAGGAAAGAGCTCAATTGGACAGTCATAAGCCCTATGAGGAGGAAGCGATTCTGCCCCTTTTTTGCTAAAAATATCCAGAAAGTCGTGATATGCTACTGGAACGACTTGGCGGGCTTCGGACTCCAAATCGATGCACAGCAGGAGAGATTGGTCCTGATGATTCTCTTGCCAACAATGCTGAAGGCAAAAGGGGGAAAGAAACTTGATTTCTTCTGTAACCCAGTTAATGTGAGGTTTATGAGCTTTTAACCAAGGCATACCCAGAATGATTGGGAACAGAGGGGAAGTGATTGCATCTAGGCGTAGAAGCTCTTGATGGTTCTCGGCAATGGTGGTAGATAACGGGATGGTTTCATGAGTAACCAATCCAGATTTAATGGTGGATCCGTCTGCCAGATGTACAGAAAATCTCTGAGCCTTGGGTAGTAAAGGAATGTGATGTTTGGCAGCAAAAGCTAAATCTATGAAACAGCTGCAAGCTGCAGAGTCAATTATAGCAGGGGTCTGGATAGTTCCTCCTGGGAGCTGTAACAAAATGGGAAGAGCAAGATGAGCAGAGTGATTGGGTAGAGATGGAGGAGAAGCAGATGTAACTGAGAGGCACTTGCGGATCTTGACCGGGCAAGACCTCGCATAATGTCCTGATCCTCCACAGTACAGGCAAATATTTAGCTGGCATCTGCGCTGGTGTTTTTCTGTAGTCAGAGAAGGACGGAGGAGACCAAGCTTCATGGGTTCAGATGCGTCTGAAGCATATGCGGCAGGAGCAGGTGAAGCGGGACTGAAAGAACCAGACACTCCTGGAAGCATCCATACTGGACGGGACTGGTTGGTGGCTCGTTCCGCCCTACGTTCCCTTAAGCGACGGTCAATCTGGATTGACAAATTTATAAGTGTCTCCAAGGTGGAGGGGACACCTGTTCGTGCTAACTCATCCTTGAGATTATCAGAAAGGCCCATGCGGAACTGGTAACGCAGGGCAGCATTGTTCCAGCTGGTGTCGGAACTCCAGTGCCTGAATTCTGAAACATAGTCCTCCACGGCCCTGTGACCCTGCTGAATCGTGTGAAGGGCGGCTTCCGCAGTAGCGGCTTGCTGGGGGTCTTCATATAACTGAGCCATGGCTCCAAAAAAGGAGGCTAAGTCCGTCAGAGATGTGGCCTTTTGTTCAAGGAGTCCGTGAGCCCAGGCCTGTGGTTCTCCCTGAAGCAAGGAAATGACAAACCCGACCTTGGTTGCTTCCAGGGAGAAGGTTCGTGGTTGTAGCGAAAAATAGAGTTTGCATGCGTTGCGGAAGGCTCTGAACTCTTTGCGTTCTCCGTGGAACTTTTCAGGAGTTGGGACTATGGGTTCAGGTGGTAGCATAACGACTGCGGGAGCTGATGGCATCCAAGAAGTGGAAGGTGCTTGAGCAGGGGCAGAGGCAGACAAGGTCTGTATTTGGCCTTCCAGCTGGGTATAACCCTGTTGTAAGTCCTTTACAGCTTGTGTTAATCCGCTAGGTGTTGGCAGAGTTCGCTAGGTGTTGGCAGAGTTCTAATAGGATTAGAAGAACACCACTAATTTTTTTCAGGTAGCTTTAGGTGCACACTGTGCAGAGAAAGCACTACACTAACTGTAAATACTGTAGCTGCCTGCCTGTGGTATTAATAGGATCAGAAGAATACCACTCATTTTCTTCAGGTAGCTTTAGGTGCACACTGTTCAGAGGACGCACTACACTAACTTGTAAATACTACAGCTGCCTGCGGTACTATACTAATAGGATCAGAAGAACACCACTAATTTTCTTCAGGTAGCTTTAGGTGCACACTGTGCAGAGGATGCACTAAACTAACTTGTAAATACTACAGCTGCCTGCGGTACTATACTAATAGGATCAGAATAACACCACTAATTTTCTTCAGGTAGCTTTAGGTGCACACTGTGCAGAGGACGCACTAAGCTAACTGTGAATACTGTAGCTGCCTGCCTGTGGTATTAATAGGATCAGAAGAATACCACTAATTTTCTTTAGGTAGATTTAGGTGCACACTGTGCAGAGGACGCACTACACTAACATGTAAATACTACAGCTGCCTGCAGTACTGTACTAATAGGATCAGAAGAACACCACTAATTTTCTTCAGGTAGCTTTAGGTGCATACTGTGCAGAGGATGCACTAAACTAACTTGTAAATACTGCAGCTGCCTGCGGTACTTTACTAATAGGATCAGAAGAAAACCACTAATTTTCTTCAGGTAGCTTTAGGAGCACACTGTGCAGAGGACGCACTACACTAACTTGTAAATACTGCAGCTGCCTGCAGTACTGTACTAATTGGATCAGAAGAATACCACAAATTTTCTTCAGGTGGCTTTAGGACCACACTGTGCAGAGGACGCACTACACTAACTTGTAAATACTGCAGCTGCCTGCGGTACTGTACTAATAGGATCAGAAGAACACCACTAATTTTCTTCAGGTAGCTTTAGGTGCACACTGTGCAGAGGACGCACTAAACTAACTGTAAATACTGTAGCTGCCTGCCTGTGGTATCAATAGGATCAGAAGAATACCACTAATTTTCTTCAGGTAGCTTTAGGTGCACACTGTGCAGAGAACGCACTACACTAACTTGTAAATACTGCAGCTGCCTGCAGTACTGTACGAATTGGATCAGAAGAATACCACAAATTTTCTTCAGGTGGCTTTAGGAGCACACTGTGCAGAGGACGCACTACACTAACTTGTAAATACTGCAGCTGCCTGCGGTACTGTACTAATAGGATCAGAAGAACACCACTAATTTTCTTCAGGTAGCTTTAGGTGCACACTGTGCAGAGGACGCACTAAACTAATTGTAAATACTGTAGCTGCCTGCCTGTGGTATCAATAGGATCAGAAGAATACCACTAATTTTCTTCAGGTAGCTTTAGGTGCACACTGTGCAGAGGACGCACTACACTAACTTGTAAATACTGCAGCTGCCTGCGGTACTGTACTATTAGGATCAGAAGAACACCACTAATTTTCTTCAGGGAGCTTTAGGTGCACACTGTGCAGAGGATGCACTACACTAACTTGTAAATACTGCAGCTGCATGTGGTACTGTACTAATAGGATCAGAAGAACACCACTAATTTTCTTCAGGTAGCTTTAGGTGCACACTGTGCAGAGGATGCACTACACTAACATTTAAATACTGCAGCTGCCTGCCTGTGGTATTAATAGGATCAGAAGAACACCACTAATTTTATTCAGGTAGCTTTAGGTGCATACTGTGCAGAGGATGCACTAAACTAACTTGTAAATACTGCAGCTGCCTGCGGTACTTTACTAATAGGATCAGAAGAATACCACTAATTTTCTTCAGGTAGCTTTAGGTGCACACTGTGCAGAGGACGCACTACACTAACTTGTAAATACTGCAGCTGCCTGCGGTACTGTACTAATAGGATCAGAAGAACACCACTAATTTTCTTCAGGTAGCTTTAGGTGCACACTGTGCAGAGGACGCACTAAACTAATTGTAAATACTGTAGCTGCCTGCCTGTGGTATCAATAGGATCAGAAGAATACCACTAATTTTCTTCAGGTAGCTTTAGGTGCACACTGTGCAGAGGACGCACTACACTAACTTGTAAATACTGCAGCTGCCTGCGGTACTGTACTATTAGGATCAGAAGAACACCACTAATTTTCTTCAGGGAGCTTTAGGTGCACACTGTGCAGAGGATGCACTACACTAACTTGTAAATACTGCAGCTGCATGTGGTACTGTACTAATAGGATCAGAAGAACACCACTAATTTTCTTCAGGTAGCTTTAGGTGCACACTGTGCAGAGGATGCACTACACTAACATTTAAATACTGCAGCTGCCTGCCTGTGGTATTAATAGGATCAGAAGAACACCACTAATTTTATTCAGGTAGCTTTAGGTGCATACTGTGCAGAGGATGCACTAAACTAACTTGTAAATACTGCAGCTGCCTGCGGTACTTTACTAATAGGATCAGAATAATACCACTAATTTTCTTCAGGTAGCTTTAGGTGCACACTGTGCAGAGAACGCACTACACTAACTTGTAAATACTGCAGCTGCCTGCAGTACTGTAATAATTCGATCAGAAGAATACCACAAATTTTCTTCAGGTGGCTTTAGGAGCACACTGTGCAGAGGACGCACTACACTAACTTGTAAATACTGCAGCTGCCTGCGGTACTGTACTAATAGGATCAGAAGAACACCACTAATTTTCTTCAGGTAGCTTTAGGTGCACACTGTGCAGAGGACACACTAAACTAACTGTAAATACTGTAGCTGCCTGCCTGTGGTATTAATAGGATCAGAAGAATACCACTAATTTTCTTCAGGTAGCTTTAGGTGCACACTGTTCAGAGGACGCACTACACTAACTTGTAAATACTACAGCTGCCTGCGGTACTGTACTAATAGGATCAGAAGAACACCACTAATTTTCTTCAGGTAGCTTTAGGTGCACACTGTGGAGAGGATGCACTAAACTAACTTGTAAATACTACAGCTGCCTGCAGTACTGTACTAATTGGATCAGAAGAATACCACAAATTTTCTTCAGGTGGCTTTAGGAGCACACTGTGCAGAGGACGCACTACACTAACTTGTAAACACTGCAGCTGCC
This sequence comes from Lithobates clamitans, assembly GCA_037952925.1. Taxonomy (NCBI): domain Eukaryota; kingdom Metazoa; phylum Chordata; class Amphibia; order Anura; family Ranidae; genus Lithobates; species Lithobates clamitans. Next base: position 3,631,112 of record JBBGZY010000892.1, read on the forward strand.
TGCAGTTCTGTACTAATAGGATCAGAAGAACACCACTAATTTTCTTCAGGTAGCTTTAGGTGCACACTGTGCAGAGGACACACTACACTAACTTGTAAATACTGCAGCTGCCTGTGGTACTGTACTATTAGGATCAGAAGAACGCCACTAATTTTCTTCAGGGAGCTTTAGGTGCACACTGTGCAGAGGATGCACTACACTAACTTGTAAATACTGTAGCTGCCTGCCTGAGGTATTAATAGGATCAGAAGAATACCACTAATTTTCTTCAGGTAGCTTTAGGTGCACACTGTGCAGAGGACACACTACACTAACTTGTAAATACTGCAGCTGCCTGCAGTACTGTACTAATAGGATCAGAAGAACACCACAAATTTTCTTCAGGTAGCTTTAGGTGCACACTGTGCAGAGGATGTACTGCACTAACTTGTAAATACTGCAGCTGCCTGCGGTACTGTACTAATAGGATTAGAAGAACACCACTAATTTTCTTCAGGTAGCTTTAGGTGCACACTGTGTAGAGGAAGCACTAAACTAACTGTAAATACTGTAGCTGCCTGCCTGTGGTATTAATAGGATCAGAAGAATACCACTAATTTTCTTCAGGTAGCTTTAGGTGCACACTGTGCAGAGGACGCATTACACTAACATGTAAATACTACAGCTGCCTGCAGTACTGTACTAATAGGATCAGAAGAACACCACTAATTTTCTTCAGGTAGCTTTAGGTGCATACTGTGCAGAGGATGCACTAAACTAACTTGTAAATACTGCAGCTGCCTGCGGTACTTTACTAATAGGATCAGAAGAACACCACTAATTTTCTTCAGGTAGCTTTAGGTGCACACTGTGCAGAGAACGCACTACACTAACTTGTAAATACTGCAGCTGCCTGCAGTACTGTACTAATTGGATCAGAAGAATGCCACAAATTTTCTTCAGGTGGCTTTAGGAGCACACTGTGCAGAGGACGCACTACACTAACTTGTAAATACTGCAGCTGCCTGCGGTACTGTACTAATAGGATCAGAAGAACACCACTAGTTTTCTTCAGGTAGCTTTAGGTGCACACTGTGCAGAGGACACACTAAACTAACTGTAAATACTGTAGCTGCCTGCCTGTGGTATCAATAGGATCAGAAGAATACCACTAATTTTCTTCAGGTAGCTTTAGGTGCACACTGTGCAGAGGACGCACTACACTAACATGTAAATACTACAGCTGCCTGCAGTACTGTACTAATAGGATCAGAAGAATACCACTAATTTTCTTCAGGTAGCTTTAGGTGCATACTGTGCAGAGGATGCATTAAACTAACTTGTAAATACTGCAGCTGCCTGCGGTACTTTACTAATAGGATCAGAAAAACACCACTAATTTTCTTCAGGTAGCTTTAGGTGCACACTGTGCAGAGAACACACTACACTAACTTGTAAATACTGCAGCTGCCTGTGGTACTGTGCTAATAGGATCAGAAGAACACCACTAATTTTCTTCAGGTAGCTTTAGGTGCACACTGTGCAGAGGATGCACTACACTAACTTGTAAATACTGCAGCTGCCTGCGGTACTGTACTAATAGGATCAGAAGAACACAACTAATTTTCTTCAGGTAGCTTTAGGTGAGCACTGTGCAGAGGACGCACTACACTAACTGTAAATACTGTAGCTGCCTGCCTGTGGTATTAATAGGATCAGAAGAATACCACTAATTTTCTTCAGGTAGCTTTAGGTGCACACTGTGCAGAGGACGCACTACACCAACTTGTAAATACTACAGCTGCCTGCGGTACTGCACTAATAGGGTCAGAAGAACACCACTAATTTTCTTCAGGTCGTTTTAGGTGCACACTGTGCAGAGGACGCACTACACTAACTTTTAAATACTACAGTTGCCTGCGCTACTGTACTAATAGGATCAGAAGAACACCACTAATTTTCTTCAGGTAGCTTTAGGTGCACACTGTTCAGAGGACGCACTACACTAACTGTAAATATTGTAGCTAATAGGGCTAATAGGATCAGAAGAACACCAGCAATCTTCTTCAGGTAGCTGTAAATACTGAAAACACAACTGTCTGCCTGTCAGTAGTAGGAAGAGAATAACAGGAACGGATCTAGCTAAACTGAATAAGTGTATATATATTAGGGATGAGCTTTGAGTTCGAGTCGAACTCATGTTCGACTCGAACATCGGCTGATCGCAAGTTCACCGAACAGCGAACAATTTGGGATGTTCGCGGCAAATTCGAATGCAGCAGAACACCCTTTAAAAGTCTATGGGAGAAATCAAAAGTGCTAATTTTAAAGGCTTATATGCAAGTTATTGTCATAAAAAGTGTTTGGGGACCTGGGTCCTGCCCCAGGGGACATGGATCAATGCAAAAAAAGTTTTAAAAACAGCCATTTTTTCAGGAGCAGTGATTTTAATAATGCTTAAAGTCAAACAATAAAAGTGTAATATCCCTTTAAATTTCGTAGCTGGGGGGTTTCTATAGTATGCCTGTAAAGGGGCGCATGTTTCCCATGTTTAGAACAGTCTGACAGCAAAATGACATTTCAAAGGAAAAAAAGTAATTTAAAACTACTCGCGGCTATTGCATTGCCGGTCCGACAATACACATAAAAGTTCATTGATAAAAACGGCATGGGAATTCCCCACAGGGGAACCCCGAACCAAAATTAAAAAAAAAAAATGATGTGGGGGTCCCCCTCAATTCCATACCAGACCCTTCAGGTCTGGTTTGGATTTTAAGGGGAACCCCGCGCCAAAATAAAAAAAAATGGCGTAGGGTCCCCCCAACAATCCATACTAGACCCTTATCTGAGCACTCAACCTGGCAGGCCGCAGGAAAAGAGGGGGGGACGAGAGAGCGCTCCCCCTCCTGAACTGTACCAGGCCACATGCCCTCAACATTGGGAGGGTGCTTTGGGGTAGCCCCCCCAAAACACCTTGTCCCCATGTTGATGAGGACAAGGGCCTCATCCCCACAACCTGGCCGGTGGTTGTGGGGGTCTGCGGGCAGGGGGCTTATCGGAATCTGGAAAAATGTTAAAACTGACAAGAGACAGTTTTTGACAATTCCTTTATTTAAATGCTTCTTCTTTCTTCTATCTTCCTTCATCTTCTGGTTCATCTGGCACTTCTGGTTCTTCCTCCGGTGTTCTCGTCCAGCATCTCCTCCGCGGAGTCTTCTATCTTCTTCTTCTCAGGCCGCTCCGCTCCCATGGCATGGGGGGAGACTCCCGCTCTTCTTTTCATTTTCTTCTCTTCTTCTCTTCTTCATCTTCTTCTCCGGGCCGCTCTGCATCCATGCTGGCATGGTGGGAGGCTCCCGCTGTGTGACGCATCTCCTCTTCTGACGGTCCTTAAATAACAGGGGGCGGGGCCACTCTGTGGCATTCCCCATGATGTCACAGGGAAGTCCCGTTAAGTCACCATGCGTCAGAGGGTGGCGGGGTCACTGGGTGGCCCCGCCCCCCGTTATTTAAGAACCGTCAGAAGAGGAGATGCGTCACACAACGGGAGCATCCCACCATACCAGCATGAATGCGGAGCAGCCCGGAGAAGAAGATGAAGAAGAGAAGAAGAGAAAAAGATGAAGAAGAGAAGAAGATGAAGAGAAGAGCGGGAGCCTCCGCCCATGCCATGGGTGCGGAGCGGCCAGAGGAGAAGAAGATAGAAGATGCCGCGGAGGAGATGCTGGACGAGAACATCGGAGGAAGAACCAGAAGAGCCAGAAGAACCAGAAGAAGAAGAAGAAGATGAAGGAAGATAGAAGAAAGAAGAAAGAAGAAGCATTTAAATAATGGAATTGTCAAAAACTGTCTCTTGTCATTTTTAACATTTTTGACAGTTTTTTAGTGAAATGGTAGGGGTAAGTGCCCCCTTACCATTTCCCACAGGGGAGGGGCCGGGATCTGGGGGTCCCCTTGTTAAAGGGGGCTTCCAGATTCCGATAAGCCCCCCGCCTGCAGACCCCCACAACCACCGGCCAGGGTTGTGGGGATGAGGCCCTTGTCCTCATCAACATGGGGACAAGGTGTTTTGGGGGGCTACCCCAAAGCACCCTCCCAATGTTGAGGGCATGTGGCCTGGTATGGTTCAGGAGGGGGGGCCGCTCTCTCGTCCCCCTCTTTTCCTGTGGCCTGCCAGGTTGCGTGCTCGGATAAGGGTCTAGTATGGATTCTTGGGGGGACCTCACACCGTTTTTTTTTTTAATTTTGGCGCAGGGTTCCCCTTAAAATCCATACCAGACCCTTCGGGTCTGGTATGGAGTTTAGGGGGACCCCTCGTTTTTCTTTTAAAAAATTTTGGCCGGGGTTCCCCTTAATATCCATACCAGACCTGAAGGGCCTGGTATGGAATTTAGGGGGAACCCACGTCATTTTTTAAAAAAATTTTGGTTCGGGGTTCCCCTTTTTTTCCTTTGAAATGTAATTTTGCTGTCAGACTTTTTTTTGCATTGATCCATGTCCCCTGGGGCAGGACCCAGGTCCCCAAACACTTTTTATGACAATAACTTGCATATAAGCCTTTAAAATTAGCACTTTTGATAATTCATGTTCGTGTTCCATAAACTTTAACGGTGTTCGCGTGTTCGAACAAACTTTTTTCCTGTTCACATGTTCTGGTGCGAACCGAACAGGGGGGTGTTCGGCTCATCCCTAATATATATATATATATATATATATATATATATATATATATATATATATATACATATATATATATACAACACCTAGGATGTATATATATATACAATACACTGTAAATGCAGCTAACTGACTCGCCTGCCTACTCTAACTAATCTAACTTCAATGAACTGACACTGTCTCTCTGTCTAGCTATCTCTCTCTGAACGCCGGAACACACTACACAGGGCCCCTGTGCAGGCGGCCTTATAAAGTGTGGGGTGTGTACTAAACCCCCTGAGCCATAATTTGCCAAAGCCACCCTGGCTTTGGCCAATTACGGCTCTCTGTACAGACAGCTCTGTGTTTGGCCAAGCATGCGGGTGATAGTGCATGCTTGGCCAATCATCAGCCAGCAATGGACTGTGATGCTGCAGTGAATTATGGGCCGTGACGTGCCACTCGAATTTGGCGTGAACGGCCCATATTGTTCGTAATTTGGCGAACGACCGAACACACGATGTTCGAGTCGAACATGCGTTCGATTCAAACATGAAACTAATGCCTACTACCAACATGGATCATAACTCATTGTATTTATAATCCTGAAGAGCTGGGGGCCTTTAAGGTCATATGTAGCCCATCCAATAACACCCCTAATAACACACTTCTTAGACATAAAAGGGATGTGTATTCAGAGTCCGAGGGAACTAAAACTAATAGTCTCACAGAAAAATTTTTATTTAAATTTAAATATAGCTATGCTCAGAAATCAGGATATGATAAATGTTGGATATGTAGTAAACTGCATCCTAGTACAGCCCGTATTCCACTTATGGCTGTACCCCTGAATATCACCCCCTTTCTAAACGAACACCCCCCATTACTCTCACCAGAGTGCAGATGACACTAGGGAACAGTCCTGTCACCTTCCAAGCAATGGGAAGGAGTCATAAAATAGATAAACCTCAGATAGTGGGATTTTAAGGGCAATTAGAAATAGGTTAAAGATTATATATCGAAAATTGAATTAAATGTATTGATGTACAAAGTTTAAAAACAAATTTAGAGCAAAACAACGAAAAACAAATACATAGATAGCATAATAAATAGTCATAGTTAACAGTAATGGCAAGAAAATCCCACTGCATAAATGAGATCATCCATGAGTGAGAGTCCGACGCTTTCCGAAATGTATGAATAAATATAATCTTCATTAGGGACAATTTGCCATTTCTGAAATTGTAAAATACAATGTCAATGAATTAAATACAAAAAACATTTCATCATTTACAAGACTGACAGGTTTATATGGTTCCCGTCAGAGTACACCAAAACTTACATGTCAAGAAAAGTTCCCGTTAGCAACCGACATCCACACAGCCTGCATTGGCCCTTCCACATGTAAAGGAACCCCAGGATATTGTAATCCAATTAAGGCACCAAAAAGAGGGGCGTAATTGCACCTTAGAAAAACAAAGGCCAAAGGTAGCAAGGCAGGGGGAATCTAAAAGAGAAATCACATTTTTTTTCTCCTTTACTGAGAGAAAGCTTTCCCCTATGGGCTCTTTCTTTCTCTCTTATGCCCCAGCTTTTATTTTTGTTTCCTTTTTTGTATTCGTTTTTATTTTCAAGAATGAGTACAATTTAGGCGTTTCTAATATGCTATTCTACATTTGCGGACTGTTATGTTTTCATCCGGATGTTTCCAGCCCTTGGATTGCAGAGCTGCTCTGGATCTTTGTCGTTCTCTGGCTGGTCCAGTATCAGCTGTGCGTGATGTGTGATGCGTGATGGTGCGGCATCATTCACTGTCAGCGGTGAGGTCTCCGCTTCCATCTACTTGTCTTGAGTGCGCTGGATGCGGGGAAGCATTCTAGTGTGACTGCATGCTCCCCCACCTTTTAATGAGTTACCCAGTCTAAAACACCTGATTGGTGTTTTAGACTGGGTAACTCATTAAAAGGTGGGGGAGCATGCAGTCACACTAGAATTATTTCCTCTATATCCTCAGGTCACTCCAAAGTTTTGACACCTCAGATCGTGCCCTAAATCACACCATACTGTATATATACCTTAATACATACCCCTGACCCCCATACTGAGATTGCAAAACTACTCTCACAGCTTGCCCTTGCAGGATTCTCTGAAGGTACCTAACAAACCCTTAGCAGACAACCACTAGCCTTGGGCAACAGCACATACATTTGTTGCGGAAGGACATGCCATCCATGGATTCCTAGTGATCCCCAGGGATGGTGTTACTTAGCCTCATTGGTCCCGATAATGGGAATTCTCGGAAACAATGAGGGACGTCACTTGCTAAAGTCTGGTGTTTATCCCAGATACCCCCTCAAACGCCAGATCATTGTTTTTGGAAAAGGACATGGCCTGGGCATGGTTCCCCTCGGGAACTGGATGGTGTTTATCCCAGATACCCCCTCAAACACCAGATCATTGTTTTTGGAAAATGACATGGCCTAGGCATGGTTCCCAATGGGAACTGGATGGGTTATTGACATGGTAAAAAGGCTAAATAATTACTTTGGGATTTTAGATGAAATACTAGATGTGACAGACTCACCCGGGACAGAGGCTATTGGAGGGGACTGAACGCAAGCCTCTTGCCCACCGATTATGGGCCCTAGCATTTGGGGGAATGGTGCTCTCTGTGAGCTGTATGCCTGGGGACCCTGAGGTTCGTGTTACTTTGGATTCAGCTCCATGTCCCCCCAAAACACACAGACTCTGGGAACCCTTTATATGCCATATTAGAATGATAAGACTGAATTATACTGTTGGGACACATCCTGTGAGGAGATGCTGGTGTCATCAACTCCAACTACCTGTGTTTATGTTAATTGAGTGAGCTGATCACATTAGCCACCAGCACTGGCTAGGAGATGAACTGTTGATGCTGAGGAGGGGGGAGATTGTTGTTTGTATTGTTAATTGTAATTAGCTCCAGCTATTGTGTTTATACTACTGTGTGAAGCTCGGTGCCCACAAGTCTGTCATCTGGTCTGGGTAAATGTTTTAGTAAATTAGCTCATGTTAATTAGGTTAGCTTTGAGTCAGCCCGCTGTATAAATGTGTGTGAGATCTCAAATAAAGAGTTAGTTCTGATGTACTCCAAGACTGGTGTTGTCTAGTTCTTGGGGGTTCCTATAGCCAGATCCATTGGACTCGTGTTCCAGAACTTAGGAAGCGGTATACTGATGGAAGCACTCAAGAGGAGTGTGGGACGTTCTGTGACATTGGTGGCAAGCAGCGGGAAAGCTTCCTGCAGTCTGGGACATCCAAACCTCCAACTGGATCCAAGATCAGCATAGCAGACTTTGGTCACCCCAGCAGAGATATGGACCTGGCTTTAGAGTTCCCGGGGCTGCTGCGGATCATCCTTTCAACATACACCAGGACTGTGTCTAAGGATGAATACCTGGAGCTCAGGCAGCAGATTCGGGTGGAGCTCTGGATCGGAGCCCTCCAGCTCGCTGGTATAAAACAGGGCAAGTGCTTTCCAACCCAAGAGCAATGGGCTAGTGACCAACGGGCATTGCGGATGGCATTCCTGGGAGAGCGGCCCCAGGAGCAATGGGTGACTGAGTTGGACAGGCTGGTCCAGCAGGAGATAGAGCTGGACAATCGTTATCGGGCTCTGCAATGGCACGCAGAGGAGGGATATTTAGGGGAGACAACAGAATGCTCTCCGTAGGGATATGACTTTGACGGCCCTGGATTGCTGTGGGAGAGCCTTACAGATCATTTTATGTTTGGCGATGAAGGGGAACCTGACCTTGAGGACCTAAGAGAATATGGAGAGTCTATGCTCGGTCTTGCAGGGGTCTCAGAGCTCAAACCTGAACTGGACCATTTGCTAAGGAAGGAACAGCATCTGGAAAGGGCATACAGGAAACTGCTAGAACAAGTTCAGCAGCATGCCAGAGAATCGGCAGTGGAAAATCCGGAGATTGTCGTCCCCAAACCTGAAGTGCTGACAACAGGGCAGAGCTCTGCTAACCTCTGCCCAGAAATGATAGTATCTTCTGGGTTCCATGGACAGGAGATAGTGAACCTCTATCCCCAGACATCAGTTGCAGAGACATGGGATTTGATAGACTTTTCTGCTGAGGAAGAACAACCTGATGAGCCTCCAGCAGAAGAGCTGCTATCAGGGCCAAAGTTCACTGTGTTCTGCCCAGCACCAACAGTGGCTTCGGCCTACTTGAGAGAAGAGGTAGTCAGCCTTTCTCCCACAACACTGACAGGGACATGTGATTTTCTGCCAGCAGCATCTATGGAGTTAAAACAAACTTCTCCAGCTGAAGATCTGGTAACTGAACAGAGGGTCCAAGACCTCTGTCCCACACTTTTACCAATTCCAGAGACTGGGGATTTAATAGACATTTCTGTAGAGGAGGAACCACCTAGCAAACCCCCAGCAGAAGTGCTGGCAACCGGACAGAGGGTCCAAGACCTCTGCCCCACACCTGTGGCAGTTTCGGAGGCTCAGGGTGAGAAGGTGGCAATCACTTCCCAGCAGCAGATACAGGGGGAGAAGGGAGAGGAGGTGTGTGTTGTCCCTCCCCAACAGTTGGCCAGGGTGGAGGAAGCGGACTTTCCTCCCCAGCAAAGATCCGTGCACCTGGGTGACAGTACCATCGACATGTCGTCCCAGCAGCCAGATGAGGGAATGGAAAAGGAAGCACCTGGCTCCCTTTTCCAATGGCAACTACACATTTTGGGAGTGGAGGAAGCCAGCCTCCTGCCCCAACGGTTAGCTGGAGCGGAGAATGTGGAGTCCCCAGTAGAAGTGCTGGCAACAGAGCAGAGTGCTACCAACCTCTTCCCAGCACCGGCAACAAATGTGGAGTTCCAGGGAGCCGGGGCAGTTGGCCCCTCTCTCCGACGACAAGCTGATGTAGTGGAGCTGCTACTCCCAGCTGAATCGCTGGCAACAGGGCAGAGCACCCCTGGCCTCTGCCTAGTACCTAGTGTCTCTCTACAGCTTCAGGAAGCTGGGGTGATCGGCCCCTCTGCCCGGCAGCAGACCGAGCCCAGGAATGTTAAAAACAATCCAGCTGAAGCCCTGGCAGCCAGACAGAGAGTAAATGACCTCTGCCCCACACCTACTGAGGTCAACTATTCCGTGCAGCCAAGAAAGGAGATAATGTGGGAAGACTATATGAGTTCACTCTGCCTGACTAACGCATGTCCAGACCAGGTGGAGGTCTGGGACCTTGTTAGTCAACCTTTGATGGGGGAGAAATGTGACAGACTCACCCGGGACAGAGGCTATTGGAGGGGACTGAACGCAAGCCTCTTGCCCACCGATTATGAGCCCTAGCATTTGGGGGAATTGTGCTCTCTGTGAGCTGTATGCCTGGGGACCCTGGGGTTCGTGTTACTTTGGATTCAGCTCCATGTCCCCCCAAAACACACAGACTCTGGGAATCCTTTATATGCCATATTAGAATGATAAGACTGAATTATACTGTTGGGACACATCCTGTGAGGAGATGCTGGTGTCATCAACTCCAACTACCAGTGTTTATGTTAATTGAGTGAACTGATCACATTAGCCACCAGCACTGGCTAGGAGACGAACTGTTGATGACTAGGCTGAGGAAGGGGGAGATTGTTGTTTGTATTGTTAATTGTAATTAGCTCCAGCTATTGTGTTTATACTACTGTGTGAAGCTCGGTGCCCACAAGTCTGTCATCTGGTCTGGGTAAATGTTTTAGTAAATTAGCTCATGTTAATTAGGTTAGCTTTGAGTCAGCCTGCTGTATAAATGTGTGTGAGATCTCAAATAAAGAGTTAGTTCTGATGTACTCCAAGACTGGTGTTGTCTAGTTCTTGGGGGTTCCTATAGCCAGATCCATTGGACTCGTGTTCCAGAACTTAGGAAGCGGTATACTGACGGAAGCACTCAAGAGGAGTGTGGGACGTTCCATGACACTAGACAAGAATTCTGTTGACATTACCAGCTTTAAGTTAGAAACTAGAGCAATAAGAAAGCAGCTAGAGCTTCATGACTTATTATATGCATGATTTCCGGAGGTACTCGGCCTCCCGACCCAGCTACAGCTAATAGAATGTATCTTAACTGTTATTACAGTCACCAAGATGAGTATGTCACAATGAGAGGAAATAAGTCATCTTCATGATTTGATTTCATGACTTCAAGAGGGGATTGTAGTAATATGACCAAACAACAGGGACTCCATCTTGGCAGCTGTAAGTCTATATACCTTTAAATTAGGTCTAGGATTTAGTTTTAGCTTATTCTGAGATTTTCACCTTATAGCTACATATTACTACATGTTGCAAGAGTATGCACAAACCTGCTTGCATAGGCATTAATGAGCATCTTATAATGTATAAATATAATGTGGTTTTGCCCGCCTTCCTCTTTAAGGGTACATGAACGTGGGACAGGAAGATGACTATTAGTCATCACCAGATGGTGTTTTCACTCTTTTACCCTAGTGGCAGCCATGTTTCAGGGGTTATAGGCCTGTATAGCCATATAATTATGAACTGTTTAATTATTAATGTTATTCATATATCCTCCTACTAGCCACACCCCCTTTATGATTGGTAAAGATGATTCAAATATAAGCAGTATACCCGCCCCAAATAAAGCTCAGACATTTCTTTTAACTCACTCTGTGTATGTGTTCATTGAAATTATCTCCCAGTACTGGGTGTCCCTCAGTGTCTTGCAGGATTAACCCTTGGCTAGTCCGTCACGTACCTGGAGTACATGTAAATTCACTTCACCTAGTAAACCTAGTGATTCCTAAAAGTAATCTTTCTTTCAAATCATACCCATTAACAGCAGTGTGGGTGATTGGGGGTGCATTTTCAGAACAGGGGTGAACAGGGGTGTCTAAAATATAGAGCAGATTTACCTACTGAAAAAACTTTGGAAAGTATGTTACATGTGTACATAGAGGGAAGGTGTTGCTTACAGCCAGTCAAGTGTTGGTATGTAGACCAATGGATTAGGGGTCATAAAATAGGTTTGGAGGGTCTAGAGGATTCCTAAAAATTGAGTGTGTGTCTTATTGCTCCAATTTGGGAAGTGGCTGATGAAAGCAAAATTTTAGGACAAAATTGTATCTGCCTTTTCCCCTTCAACCCAGACTAAGTGTTTTTGACAGAAATGTTTGTCCTTCAAATAATGGTATTATATGGTGAAATAGGTTCCAAAGTGCTTCATGTACTGTAGATTGTGACGCCAGTACAGGAGCACACAGAGGGGGAATGGAGGAGGATAGGGGGCAGGAGGAGCACACAGAGGGGGATTGGAGGAGGACAGGGGGGACTGGATGAGCCCACGGAGGAGCACAGAGGAGGACACAGAGGGGAGCCGGATGAGGATACAGAGGACACTCAGGGATGATCAGTGTGGTGGCGGGGAAGTTATAATAACTGAACTCACTGTGTACTCTCTCAAGTACTCCCGCAAATGCTTGGCATCAGCACCGATACCAATACTAGTATTGGTTTCAGGACAACCCTAGTCTTAATAAAATATGATGTGCTATGAACATCTGCATCCTTTATCTTATGATTCTTATTATGCATTGTATGCATTAAGGTAAAAACCTTCTGTTGCAGAGGATCCACCCCAGCCCCAACCTTCTGTTGCAGAGGATACTTACCTGAGCCCAATCTCAATCCAGTGCTGTGCATGAGAGCAGTTATTCTCTCAGCTCTGTCCCTTCTCACTGAGCAGATTGATAACAGTGGGAGCCATTGACTCCCACTACTTTCAATCAAATTTTATGGCAAGGCATAGGAGGGAGGGATCGAGCCGCACTGTCTGTGCCAATAGACACAGTCAGGGTGGCTGGGGAATGAGCACACATGGTTGCCCCCATAGAAAATGGCTTGGGGGGCATTCCCTGAAGAGGAGTAGCCAGGAGCACCAATGGTGGACCCAAGAAGAGAAGGATCTGGACTTTTCGGTACAAAATCATTGCATAGAGCAGGTAAGTGTAAATTGTTTGTTATTTTAATGAAAAAAAAAATGGAAGTTTTAATATCACTTTTCACTTTAATAGTGTGGTGGATTTTTTGGCACGTGTTTTTTGCACGTTTTTAAGAAAATGTTGTACCTTGCACTATTGCACTATATTGTTTGTTATTGTTTGTATGGAATGGATTTTAATAATAATTTATTTTTCACATAAGGACATTTATATTAATTAATCGATTTCTTGGTTGAAGCTCTTATTTATTCAATTTACAGTTCTATGAATTATATAAAGGATATGTGCATTTATTATTATTTTTATTTACAGCACTGTCAATTTTGATGTTAACATTTCAACATCTATTTTGATATTTTGAACAGCTGCTTTATTTGTTTGGGGGGGGGGGGGGGGGTATTTATCTTTTTTTAAAGCAAAATCTTTTTGAGTATAATTTACAAAGTAAGTGTATAAAATTGGCAGCAAATGACATTTTACAAGTACAAAGACACCTTTTAAAAATGTGCTATCTATTTTAAGGGACCCTTGGAGAGGTTTGACTGTTTTTTAAGATGCTAGCACTGAAATTTGATTTGATGAAATTCAATTTGTATTGTTTTTTCTTTGCAAATATCACTTTTTCTTTAGCATATAAATAGCATACAGTCCCTTGAAAAGGTATTCATACCTGTGACGGATCCTATTCCACACTCCACTGAGTGCTTCTGTCAGTAACACCGCTTCCTCCAGTCTGACCATCAGAGAGATATATTCTTATAGCTGCATTGAATACAAGTCTAGCCGAAAATAGCTTGTAGAATCTTGAATGCTTTATTGGACAGAATACAGCCTTTTTATATACATTTAACACAAGGGGTTAGATAACGAGGTAGGGCTGACTCATGGATACTCCCCCTCCGCCCTCTAGCAAAAACTTAAAAGACAATAATATAATTAACATGTTAATTAACACAACACTTAAGGCAGCCCTGGTGACCAAACAGTTTGTCTCCGCAGGTCAAGGTGATCAGCTCTTTCAAGAATCATGTATTGTTCAGAATTAACAACCAAGAATAGTCTTTGGGCAAGTCCAAAAAAATAGTCTCTCAAAAATGTAACAAAACAAAAGATTAATATAGCAATACCAAATAACAGGGTGAATGTGGACAGAAAAAGGTCCTTGCAGCCAGTGTCCGCGACAGTGCCCCCCCCTGTCCCATAGTCCGGCAGACCCAACTAGATCCACCACGGGTCAGCTTGGGGCTGTCCGGGAGAGTTTTATAGTTCAGTTTGCTGGGAAAGTCCATCAGCGTTCTCGTTCTGCTTTCCTGGCTGATACTGTATGGTAAAATTGTAAGGCTGCAGGGCCAAGCTCCATCGTAACAAACGTCCATTATCCCCGGAGACCCGATTAAGCCAGATTAATGGATTGTGGTCAGTGAGCACCGTAAAAGATCGTCCGTAGAGATAAGGTTGGAATTTCTTGAGAGCCCACACCAGCGCCAAACACTCCTTCTCCACGGCTGCATAACCGACTTCCCTGGGTAGCAGCTTCCGACTGATGTAGGCCACTGGGTGCTCACCGCCATCAGGTCCTACTTGGCTCAGTACTGCCCCCAGCCCGAATGTAGAGGCATCTGTGTGGACACAAAAATGTTTGGTTGGGTCAGGGACAGCTAGAACAGGAGCTGAAGTTAGTGCATTCTTTAATTGTTGGAAGGCAGCTTCACACTCGGGGGACTACAGTACCTGTCGGGGAAGGTGCTTCTTAGTTGGGTCTGTCAGGGGCTTAGCGATGGAACTATATTGCGGGACAAATTTCCTATAGTAGCCAGCTGTTCCGAGGAACGCCAGGACCTGGGTTTTAGTACGGGGGGGTTGGCCACTTGGCAACTGCCTCAATCTTAGCAGGCTCGGGTCGTTGTTGTCCACTGCCTACTCAATGTCCAAAGTACTGTACCTTGGACATCCCCATGCTGCATTTCTCTGGCTTAAGGGTTAGTCCTGCAGCCTTGATGCGGTCTAACATGACACCCAGGTGAACCAGATGGTCCTCCCAGGTATCACTGTAGATCGCAATGTCGTCCAGATATGCACAAGCATAGTCCTGGAGGCCATCAAGGAGTTGGTACACCATCCTCTGGAAAGTGGCCGGTGCATTCTTCATCCCAAATGGCATTACTTTAGACTGGTATAAGCCAAATGGGGTAATGAACGCCGATTTTGGAATAGATTCAGCATCCAGAGGAATTTGCCAGTACCCTTTGCATAGGTCAAGGGTTGTCAGGAATTTTCCCCGAGCAATGCGATCTAACAGATCATTCACGCGGTGCATAGGGTAAGCATCAGTGGTGGTGCACTCATTTAATCTGCAGTAGTCTACACAGAAGCGAGTTGTGCCATCCCGCTTCGGTACAAGGACCACCGGGGAAGCCCAGGGGCTGCTGGATGGCTCAATGACTCCCAACTCAAGCATCTCCTTAATCTCATGACGCATCCCCTCTCTCACTGCGTCAGGTATCCGGTAAGCCGCCTGTCTTAGTGGCAGTTGTCCCGGGGTCTCCACACGGTGCACTGCCATAGTAGTGTACCCAGGGACTGTGGAGAACATTTCCCTTCTTTGACTAAGGACCTGTCTAGCTTGTTCTCTCTGCGTCGGCCATAGCTGGTCATCAAGCTTTATCGTCTCTATCCCTGTAGTAATTGTATTTAGCTCTGGGAGCACCAGCAGGGGAAGATTATCAGAATCTTCCACAGCTGGAGCACATATAGCGGCTACCTCTCCTGATCTTTCCCAGTATGCTTTCAACATGTTCACATGAAAGGTCCGTCGAACTCTTTCATCCGAACATTTAGTCACTAGGTAGGTTGTGTCACAGAGCTTTGCCACAACCCAGTAAGGTCCCTGCCAAGTGGCTTGTAACTTGTCCTGCTTGGTTGGCCTGAGGGCAAGAACCTTCTGCCCAACATCCAGAGTGCGGTTCTGAGCAGTACGATCGTACCATCGTTTCTGACGCTTTTGGGCAGCCCGAAGGTTCTCCTGGACAGTGTCCGTGACCTCCTTCAGTCTGTCCCTAAACTCAAGATCGTATGCTACAATAGAGGACCCTTGGGGATCAATTCCCCCTTCCCAGTGGGCTCTGACTAGATCTAGGGTCCCCCTCACCCACCTCCCATACAGTAACTCAAATGGGGAGAACCCTGTAGATTCCTGTGGCACCTCCCAATAAGCAAAGAGAAGGTGTGGCAGATATCTCTCCCAATCCCTGTGAGAGTTTGCTAATGTCCTAAGCAGCTGTTTCAGTGTTCCATTGAACCTCTCACACAGTCCGTTGGTCTGGGGGTGATAGGGAGATCTCTGTAGGGGCTTTATCCCACAGAGCCTCCATAACTGCTGAGTGAGCTCAGCAGTGAACTGGGTCCCCTGGTCAGAGATAATTTCCCGAGGGAAACCCACCCTGGCAAAGATCTGGAGGAAAGCATCAGCCACAGTTTCTGCATGGATATTTGCCAGGGGAATGGCCTCCGGGTACCGGGTGGCATAATCCACCACAGTAAAGATATATCTCTTCCCAGAAGGACTAGGTCAATGGTCCAACCAGGTCTACGGCAACGCGGCTAAAGGGTTCATCAATGATCAGTAAAGGGTGTAGGGAAGCTTTCAGCGGGCCCCCATGTTTACCCACCCACTGGCATGTGTCACAGGTCCGGCAATACGGTCGGACATCCCCTGTAATCCCTGGCCAAAAAAAACACTGAGTCAGACGGTGGAGGGTCCTAGACACCCTTAGGTGTCCAGCTAAGGGTATGTCATGCCCAATGAACAGCAGGTCATGCCGATATTTCTGCGGCACAACCAGCTGCTTCTTGGGTGGATGGGAGGCTGTCTTTCCCTCAGTAACCCGATAGAGTAATCCCTGGACCCACTCTATCCACTCCCTCTCCAACCCCCTAGGGTCCAATCCTGCTCTTTCCCTATAGCTAGCTAAGGAAGGGTCACTAAGAGTTGCCTGAGCAAAGTCTTGGGGAGAAGCCCAAGTTGGGGTAGGAATAGCTGGGGTAGTACAGTCTAGGTCAAGGGTGACAGGTGTTACCTGGGTTCCGTCCTCGAGGGAGCGCACTTCCATCCGGGCTGGCGGGTAGTAACAGGATAGGCTTCCGGGGATACATCCAGAGAGAAGGCTGAATTTAAACATCCCAAATCGTTGCCCAACAAAACCTCTGCAGGTAAGTTCTGCATTATTCCCACTTATACTTCTTTGGCCCCCGAACCCCAATCAAGGTGAACCCTGGCAGTGGGGACCCGCATAACATTTCCCCCGGCCACCCGCACAGCCACAGACTGTCCCGTCTGCTCTGCCGGGTTTATCATTCGGGACTGTATCAGGGTAATAGTAGCTCCCGTGTCCTGCAGTCCCTGGGCAGCCCGACCATTAATCCACACGGCTTGTCGATGGTGCAAATGATTATCTGTAGTGGCAGCTTGGGTCTGCACAGGGTCTGCCTCATGTAGAATTCCAATATTCTCCTCACTTGGGTAAGTCACATCATCTCTCTCCAGACAGTGTGCAGCAGCCCGGGCAGGTCCAAGGGGCCTGTTGTTCCACGCGTCCTGGGAAACATTCTGCGGACAATACCTCCTAACATGCCCTGCTTGGTTGCATCTGTAGCAGAGGTCCACTTTTCCTCGTGAAGATGGTAGCTGAGTGGGGCCGGGGATCGACGGCTGGTGTGGAGGGGCAACGCTCCGTGGAATGTTGGGGACAGGCCGAGCTGGGGTCCTAGGCTCTGGTTGTACAGTCCACCTGGAATCCACGTATTGGTCAGCTAGGGTGGCACATTCATCTACTGTGACTGGCCGCCGATCCTTTACCCAGTCTCTAACTTCATGTGGGGTATGATAGTAGAATTGTTCCAGGAGGATTAGCTGGAGCGCATCTGCCATGGTAACAGCTTGGCACCCGGTCATCCAACTCTCCGCTGCTCGGGTCATTTGATGAGTCCATTCTGTGTAAGGCTCTCTCTCCTTTCAGCGGAGTTTGCGAAACCTCAAACGGTGTGCCTCTGGAGTAATGCCGAAGCAAGCCAATAGTCTTTCTTTTACCTGGTCATAGTCCTGGCTGATCTCATCAGGGACATTATTGTACGCCTCTGCAGCCCTTCCTGTGAGCCGGCTGACTAGGAGCGTGACCCAATCTGCTTTTTTGACACCTTTGAGACCGCATTGCCTCTCAAACATTTGCAGGTAACCATCCATGTCATCTTCACCATCTTGAAACACGCGGAAGGCGGCATAGGGTAGCTTTTTGTGGGCCGCTGGAGCTTCCCGGTTGAACATAACTGACACTCCTTGGTCCCGCTGGAGTTCAGCCATTCGCAGCTGGGACACCTCTCGTAACACTTGACTGATAACGTCCTGCGGAGGGTGAGTACCATACAAGGCCAGTCGCCACTGGACGTCATGCTGGAACTCTGTTGCCTCTGAGGTATCTGCTGGTGGGTTGCTGGCCTGGTCAATCTCCATTAGTTCGGTGATGAGAGTCGCTTTGGATTTGTTGCTGGAGACTTTTCCACAGGCTTCCAAGAGATCCTTCAAGGTGCTGCGCTTGAGTCTGGCATAGTGATGTTGCATCTGCTGTTAGAAGCAGGGGGTCCCGGTGGTAATTTGGGTGTGCCTAGGCAAGAGGAAGCATCCCACAGCTTGCCACCAATTGTGACGGATCCTATCCCACACTCCACTGAGTGCTTCTATCAGTAACACTGCTTCCTCCAGTCTGACCATCAGAGAGATATATTCTTATAGCTGCATTGAATACAAGTCTAGCCGAAAATAGCTTGTAGAATCTTGCATGTTTTATTGGACAGAATACAGCCTTTTTATACACATTTAACACAAGGGGTTAGATAACGAGGTAGGGCTGACTCATGGATACTCCCCCCCTCCCCTCTAGCAAAAACTTAAAAGACAATAATATAATTAACATGTTAATTAACACAACACTTAAGGCAGCCCTGGTGACCAGACAGTTCGTCTCTGCAGGTCAATGTGATCAGCTCTTTCAAGAATCATGTATTGTTCAGAATTAACAACCAAGAATAGTCTTTGGACAAGTCCAAAAAAATAGTCTCTCAGAAATTTAACAAAAAAAAGATTAATATAGCAATACCAAATAACAGGGTGAATGTGGACAGAAAAAGGTCCTTGCAGCCAGTGTCCGGGACAATATCCATTGAAATTTTCCACATTTTGTAAGTTACAACCAAAAACGTAAATGTATTTTTTTGGGATTTTATGTGATAGACCAACACAAAGTGGCACATAATTGTGAACTGGAAGGAAAATGATATGGTTTTCAGAATATTTTACAAACAAATATCTGAAAAGTGTGTTGTGCATTTGTATTCAACCCCCTTTACTCTGATACCCCAACTAAAAACTAGTGGAACCAATTGCCTTCAAAATTCACCTAATTAGTAAATAGAGTCCACCTGTGTGTAATTTAACCACTTGCCGCCCACCATATAGCAGAATGACGGCGGCAAAGTGGTTTCAATATCCTGACTGGGCGTCATATGACGTCCACTGGATATTGAGCCACTGCGCGCCCTCGTGGCGATTGTTGTTGCAGGGTGTCAGTCTGACACCCTGCAACACCGATCTAGGTAAAGAGTCTCTGACGGAGACTCTTTACCAGGTGATCAGCCGTGTCCAATCACGGCTGATCATGATGTAAATAGGAAGAGCCGGTGATCGGCTTTTCCTCACTCGCGTCTAACAGACGCGAGTAGAGGAGAGCTGATTGTCTGCTATCCTGACAGGGGGGGTCTGTGATGATTGTTTATCAGCACAGCCCCCCCCTCGGATCCTATCCAGGACCACCAGGGAAGCCGCCCAGGACCACCAGGGAAACCATCCACAATGGACCACCAGGTATGTCCTGTAGACCCCCAGGGAAATACTAATCAGTGCCCAGGCAGCTGCCAATCAATGCCCAGGCAGCTGCCAATTAGTGCCCACTCCAATGCCTACCACTGCCAGTGCCACCAGGGATGCCTATCAGTGCCACGTATCAGTGCCCATCAGTGCCATGTATCAGTGCCCATCAGTGCCGCCTATCAGTGCCCATCAGTGCCCATCAGGGCCGCCTATCAGTACGCATCAGTGCCTCCCATAAGAACCCATCTTTGCAGACCTTCAGTGACCATCAGTGTCGCCTATCAGTGCTCATCAGTGCCCACCAGTGCCACCCAGTGCCACCCATGAGTGCCTATCAGTGCCGCCTATCAATGCCCATCAGTGCTGCATATCAGTGCCACCCATCAGTTCCGCCTACCAGTGCCACATATCAGTGCCCATCATCAGTGCCCGTCAGTGCCCGCTCATTGGTGCCACCTCATCGGTGCCGCCTTATCAGTGCCTGTCAGTGTCGCCTTTTAGTGCCAAAACTTTTAGTTTTTTCAAAATTTTTGGTCTTTTTTTATTTGTTTTGCAAAAAATAAAAACCGCAGAGGTGATCAAATACAACCAAAAGGAAGCTCTATTTGTGGGAACAAAATGATAAAAATTTAGTTTGGGTACAGTGTAGCATGACCGCGCAATTGCAATTCAAACTGCGACAGCACTAAAGGTTGAAAATTGGTCCATGGCAGGAAGGTGTCTAAGTGCCCTGTATTGAAGTGGTTAATCTCAGTATAAATACAGCTGTTCTCTGAAGCCCTCAGAGGTTTGTTAGAGAACCTTAGTGAACAAACAGCATCACGAAGGCCAATGAACACACCAGACAGGTCAGGAATAAAGTTGTGGAGAATCGATCAAAGATAATTCAATTTACATGCCACATCCCTAAAATCTGCTTTATCGCATCTATAGTAACGTATGGGACTTTTGAGGCACAACTCTTTAGTAAGATTTATAACTTATTATTTCATTTCTTTTTTTTTGTTGAATTGCTGCCATCTAAATAGAGTGACAAAATTGATCTTAAATAGTCATATCAATATGATACATTTCCATACATCATGCTATAACTCCTCCCCAAGGGTTACAGAATGCATCCAGGTATTCCTTACAGTCCAGCTATACATAGCATAGGGGTCCCAAGGAGATGGGATCTCCCTCCCTATCTCCTTGGGACCCCTATGCCATGTATAAATGGGGGACTGAATACAAATGAATGCCGCACTTTTCACATAAAAATTTGAAAATAAAATTGAAAAACATTTATCATTTTCCTTCTATTTCACAATTATGTGCCACTTTGTGTTGGCCTATCACGTAAAATCCCAATAAAATAAATTTACATTTGTGGTTGTAACATGATAAAATGTAGAATGCATGAATACTTTTTCAAGGCACTATAACAGCATAAATAAATAAAAAAACAGTTCATAGAGTCCCCCCCCAAAATGGATACCCTTTGAGTCTGTTATGGATTTTAAGGGGGTACCACATGGAAAAGAATATATATGAGTTTCCCCTGGAAATGCACACCAGATCCTTGAGGTCTGGTATGGATTTTAGGGGGGACCCATGCAAAAATGCATGAGGTCCCCCTAAAAATATATAACAGACCCTTAATTCAAGCATGTATCCTGGCTGTCCAGGAAAGGAGGGGCAAGCATGCATGATCATGAGGGGGATGTGTAGCCAGGGAAAACCCCCACCAAAGCAACTTGTGCCCATGTTGATGATAACAAGGGACACTGGCTGGTGGTTGTGGGGTTCTGCAAGTTGGAGACTTTAATAATAATAATGATAATAATAATGAGGCTCTCAGATACCTGCTCCACCATGTAATTAAAGATGGGGCACACATTGCATGGGAAGGATGGATGGAAGGCGCGTGATCAAACACTTGCATCAAATCATACAGTTTATTTATGAACAATGGAATACACACATATAGTGGGGAGACATATCATGTGAAGGATAGTTAGTTCTCCTTAGCTCCATGTAGGTCTACATCAGAACAGTATCTATGTCTTGCATGGATGGTGACGGACACAGCATTTCCCCACCCTATAGAATTTCCGGTTTCTCTTGGCCCCCCAAGGATGCATGCAGGCTGCAGCTACTTCACACAGCTCTGGAAACAGGTGCACCAGATAGTCCTACCCCAAAAAGAAGGATTGCTTTGCACATACTAATTCTGTCACTATAGAGCGCTCTGATGTGGACCTACATGGAGCTAAGAAGAACTAACTATCCTTCACATGATACGTCTCCCCACTAGCCACTCCTTCCCATGTGCATACGTGTTGGTCCATTCATTTATACAGACTGTGTTCTTTTCCCAAAGCTCTGATGAAGAGGTCATCCTTGAAACGCATCAGTATATTTTTTAGTACTTGCCCCTGTTTGGGCATGTCCCACTTGTAACTTTACAAGTGCATATTTTGTAACCTTATTTTATGAAACGTAGTATGTTTTTATTTCCTATATGTATGTATTCCATTGTTCATAAATAAACTGTATGATTTGATGCAAGTGTTTGATCATGCGCCTTCCATCCATCCTTCCCATATTATCTTCTTCAGACCACCCCCGGTCAGTCTAGGCAGTGGGACACACATGATCACTTTCTCCAGTTTGGCTATTTCAACAGTACTATGTACCCACACCAACAACACCCTCACAAGCGCAGGAGTAAGTCTTTTTGTTTATATGGGGCACACATTGCACCTACTCATTCTGGGAAAAAAATGGCACCTAGAAATAAACACACCCAAGTCCTTTATTTTAAAAACTAAAATCCCCCAAAAATGTAATTTGTTCTAAATCTATCATCAACCATCGTGCTAAGGAAAGCATGTCCAATCACAACCACTGCCATATGCACTTTGGCGTTGACTAGGGATGAGGTTCAAGTTCAAGTCAAACTCATGTTCGACTCAAACATTGGCTGTTCGCCCGTTCGCAGAACAGCGAACAATTTGGGGTGTTCGCAGCAAATTCGAAAGCCGCGGAACACCCTTTAAAAGTCTATGGGAGAAATCAAAAGTGCTAATTTTAAAGGCTTATATGCAAGTTATTGTCATAAAAAGTGTTTGGGGACCTGGGTCCTGTTCCAGGGGACAAGGATCAATGCAAAAAATTTTTTTAAAAACAGCAGTTTTTTCAGGAGCAGTGATTTTAATAATGCTTAAAGTGAAACAATAAAAGTGTAATATTCCTTTAAATTTCATACCTGGGGGGTGTCTATAGTATGCCTGTAAAGGGGCGCATGTTTCCTGTGTTTAGAACAGTTTGACAGCAAAATGACATTTCAAAGGAAAAAAAGTCATTTAAAAGTACTCGCGGCTATTACAATACACATAAAAGTTCATTGATAAAAACGGCATGGGAATTCCCCACAGGGGAACCCCAAACCAAAATTAAAAAAAAAAATTACATTGGGGGTCCCCCTAAATTTCATACCAGGCCCTTCAGGTCTGGTATGGATATTATCCATACCAGACCCTTATCAGAGCACACAACCTGGCAGGCCGCAGGAAAAGAGGGGGGACGAGAGAGCGCTCCCCTCCTGAACCATACCAGGCCACATGCCCTCAACATTGGGAGGGTGCTTTGGGGTAGCCCCCAAAACACCTTGTCCCCATGTTGATGGGGACAAGGGCCTCATCCCCACAACCCTTGCCCGGTGATTGTGGGGGTCTGCGGGCGGGGGGCTTATCGGAATCTGGAAGCCCCCTTTAGCAAGGGGACCCCAAGATCCCGGCCCTCCCCCCGTGTGAAATGGTAAGGGGGTACCCCTACCATTTCACCAAAAAACTGTCAAAAATGTTAAAAATAACATGAGACAGTTTTTGACAATTCCTTTATTTAAATGCTTCTTCTTTCTTCTATCTTCTATGTTCTTTCTTCTATCTCCTATCTTCTATCTTCCTTTGGTTTCTTCCTCCATCTTCTTCTTCTTCTTCTTCTGGTTCTTCTGGTTCTTCCTCTGGTGTTCTCGTCTGGCATCTTCCTCCGCGGCGTCTTCTTCCCTTCTTCTCCTCAGGCCGCTCCGCATCCATGATGGCATGGGGGGAGGCTCCCACTGTGTGACGCTTCTCCTCTTCTGGCGGTTCTTAAGTAACGGGGGCAGGGTCACCCAGTGACCCCACCCCCCTCTGACGCACGGGGACTTGACGTGGCATTCCCCGCGATGTCAGAGGGGGCGGGGTTACCCATTACGTAACCCTGCCCCCTTCTGATGTCACAGGGAATGCCACAGGGAAGTCCCGTCAAGTCCCCGTGCTTTAGAGGGGGGCGAGGTCACCGGGTGGCTCTGCCCCCCGTTATTTAAGAACCGTCAGAAGAGGAGAAGCGTCACACAGCAGGAGCCTCCCTCAATGCCATCATGGATGCGGAGTGGCCCGAGGAGAAGAAGGGATGAAGACGCCGTGGAGGAAGATGCCAGACGAGAACACCGGAGGAAGAACCAGAAGAACCAGAAGAACCAGAAGAAGAAGGAGGAAGAAACCGAAGGAAGATAGAAGATAGAAGAAAGAAGATAGAAGATAGAAGAAAGAAGAAGCATTTAAATAAAGGAATTGCCAAAAACTGGCTCTTGTCATTTTTAACATCTTTGACAGTTTTTTTGTGAAATGGTACCATTTCACACAGGGGAGAGGCCCAGGATCTGGGGGTCCCCTTGTTAAAGGGGGCTTCCAGATTCCGATAAGCCCCCCGCCCGCAGACCCCCACAACCACCGGGCAAGGGTTATGGGGATGAGGCCCTTGTCCCCATCAACATGGGGACAAGGTGTTTTGGGGGGTTACCCAAAAGCACCCTCCCAATGTTGAGGGCATGTGGCCTGGTACGGTTCAGGAAGGGGGGCGCTCTCTTGTCCCTCCCTCTTTTCCTGCAGGCCTGCCAGGTTGCGTGCTCAGATAAGGGTCTGGTATGGATTTTTGGGGGGACCCCACGCCATTTTTTTTATTTTGGCACAGGGTTCCCCTTAAAATACATACCAGGAGGCGCATGCGCGGTAGCTCCATGAGCGGTCGCTCGTTCTGAGAGCTCTGCTCCACTCCGGCCGACATCCACCGCCACAGCTACAACAAGTGGCGGAATCAGCCCATCGGACCCCCTCCTCACCTCCCGGAGTCCTGAGGGACCCCCTCGCATGATCGGGGGTTCGGCCAGATGGGACCTATCCCGATTCCTGGATCCCGGCCCGCGGATGGTGGCCTTCACGAAAATGGCGGCCGCCGGCGCAACACGAGGCTCCCCAAAGAATCTAGCGGCATCCCTGGAAGACTTCCCACCCCTGCCTTCACACAAAGACAGGATGAATCCTCCAACAGTGAGTAATCCCCAGGACGGGATATTTCCAACATCCCCCATAGACTCTTTAGGCTGCAGCCCTATGGAAGTCCCCCCCAACCCAGATGGAGGAGAGCTGCTCCACATCCAGCCCTCAGACTGTTCCCCCTGCTCCTATCCCCGCAGGCTTCGCAGCCCTAATGGACACCTTCTCTAATGTGCTCTCAAGAGGGTTAGCCCACAATGCCTCACAAATTACCATAAGAATTGAAGCAATTGAATCTAAGACTGATCAAATCGCTGCAGTCGCTAACCAGAACACTGACAGGATCCAAGAATTACATGAGCAACTGGACATGGCGTACTCAAAACTCGATGACCTAGAAAATAGGTCTCATAGATACAATTTTAGGCTAAGAGGCCTTCCAGAATCGTTTAAAGACACAGATAAAATCGTTCGCTCTTTCATCAAACATTTAATTCCGGACATTCCGGACTACAGACTGGAATTAGACTGGGCACATAGGGCCTTGCAACCTCCGCGCCAAGATGGCCTACCCAGAGACATAGTTAAACCCCACTTCTTCAGAGTTAAAGAAGAAGTTATGCACAAAGCAAGGGAAACAGAAAATCTCTCCTTCCAAGGACACCCGATTCAAATTTTTGCGGATCTTTCCCCCTACACGATACAGAGACGGAGATCCTTAAAGGCTCTCTTGAGCAGCCTATCGCAAAAATCGATCGCTTACAGATGGTCATTCCCCTTTCGCCTCAACTTTGCCTACCTAAATAAATCCTATAGCTTCACGAACTTTGGAGACGGGGAACGGTTGCTGCTACAACTGGGCTTTATTTCACACTCGCCTGCTCCACCTGCTGTTATGGATCCCAGAACACCTCAATCAGCGAAAAGACCACCACCCTCAAGTCCCATCCAGCCCTTATGGCACAAGCAGCAAGCCAAGAGATCCAAAGATGGATGCCCCCTTAAGGAACAGTCTACTATCAACAGAGCTATTATTTTTTTTCCAGGACTTCCTGCGGTAGTCTTCTACCAAAAATGGGACGCTGACTTCCTAAGCCCCCGATTTCTTCTGCCAGAACCTTAGCCAGACTCTCCAATTTTTTTGCTTCCGAGACGTTTTCGTTTTCTTTTTGCTTCATTTTTCTCAGGACTCCTTTAAGTATGTTTTTTATGGTTCTAATTTTGGTTTTATTTTTTGGCGGTTTGGCCGGAGTGGCTGCACTTCGCCTCCACGAGTTTCGGAGTGGTATTTTCCCCCACTCGGAGACACCTCCATGACCCTATCTTTGGGGGTTTTTGTTCTAAGGGAAAACCTTACAGGGGGCGACTACCTGCCTTTCCCTCTTGTAAGGGTTCTTGATTGTTATCCAGTTATAATAAGAATGTTTTCTTGGTTATGGCAGTTGTTTCATATTGCTTTTGACATGTCTTGTCTCTCTCTTCCAGGGTCAACCTTCCCTTATTTCCTCCCCTCCTCCTCTCACCTATTTCTGGAGTCACTCAGCAACCTGACAATGCAACTACAACCTGGAATTCAAAACTCTCAGGCTGTGAAGGCATGGATGCAAGCACAAATCTTGAAGTCTCAGGTAGGCACTTATTGTGTGTTGCACACATCCCCCCTCTGATCCATGCATTCTGACACACTCATCCCTCCCCCCCCCTCTGTATAGCCACGCATAATGTGCACGGAATAAATTCTCCGGTCAAAAGACGTAAACTATTAAACCACTACAAGTCACAAAAAATCGCAATTCTTTTATTACAGGAAACCCACTTCCCATCCTCATACAATCCCTCCTTCTTACATGGTCACTATACTCAGTTTTTTCTTTCCAATTCTGACAATAAGACTAAAGGGGTTGCCATTTGCTTTGCTTAAATTTTCCCCCTCTGAAGTTATTAAAGACCAAGCGGGCAGGTTTCTTCTAGTAAAAGGCATGATTGAGGGATCAATGCACTCTTTTACTTCTTACTACGCCCCGAACAAGGGCCAGGCCTCCTTTTTCTCCACAATGATGTCCACACTAGGCCCACAACTTGAGGGGAAAATAATAATGGGAGGAGACACAAACCTCCCTTTTGATATTTCTCTGGACAAATCGGGGTCTGGACCCCCTCGCTCTAGAAAACCTCCAAAACAAAGTAATAAATAGCCTCCACACTGTGTTCTCTAGGCCTGGTGGACATCTGGGGAGAAATGAATCCTAGGTCCAAGGACTTCACTCATTACTCCGCCCCACACCACCTCTACACCAGAATCGATCATATTTTTATTCAATCATATAACATCCCCATGGCCAACAAAGCAGTTATTAGGGACACTCCTATTTCAGACCACTCCATGGTTCTCTTATATATGCAACAGTCTCCCAACCCGGACAACAAATTCACATGGCGCCTTAATGAAGGGCTCCTAAGTGACCCAATCCAATGCTCGATTTTAGCAAAAGAAATACAGGAATACTTCCGTTTAAACAATACTGAAGAGGTTTCCCCAGAAACGTTGTGGGCAGCCCATAAGGCAGTCCTCAGAGGAAAAATTATTCAAATCTCCACTAATCTTAAGAAAGAACGCACGGCTGAAACCAACAATCTTCGGTTAAAATTCCAATCTCTGTGTGGAGCCCATAAACGGAATCCCACCAAGGATTCTCTTGAGGCGCTGGAAAATGCGCGGACTTCTTTAAACCTGGCTCTTACCTCCAAGGCTGAGAAACAGCTCCGGTGGTCGGGAGCCCGCTTTTACTACCAAACTGATAAAATAGGAGCTAAATTAGCAGCCAAATTGTCACCAAGACCACGATCGGTTGCCTTCCCCAAAATACGCACTCCATCGGGTGAACTATCCCAAAACCCAAAACGTATAATGGAAACATTTCATGACTTCTACACCTCACTATATAAAAAGGAAAAAATAACACCTAACCATTCTACATCAGAATTCCTAAATAACCTTTCCCTTCCCAAATTATCTCCTGAACATTCGGACCTACTAGATGATCCAATCACTGACTCAGAAGTCCTCATGGTGATTAAGCACCTGAAACAAAACTCAGCCCCGGGCCCTGACGGCTTCTCCGTTGGATATTATAAAAAGTTTGGTCCCATACTACAACCGTATTTAGTTAAATTTTTTTAACTCTCTCAGGTCTGGCTCTCCCCTGAATAAAGCACTAAATCTGGCCTTTATATCAGTCATTCCAAAACCCGGCAAAGATACAACTATGGTCTCTAATTACCGCCCTATCTCCTTAATCAACAATGATTTAAAAATTTTAACTAAAGTTCTCTCTAATCGGCTAGCGTCATGTATAGCTCTCTATATCAATAAGGACCAGGTGGGCTTCATTCCGGGGAGACAAGGACCTGACCAGATCAGGAGAGCAATTGACATTATTTCTCTTCTCAAATCCCAATGGGATGGGGGACCCCCATAATATCGTTATCTGTTATCTATCGACTTGCAGAAGGCTTTCGACACAATTACCTGGCCCTACTTATTCCAGGTACTGGAACGCTGGGGTTTTGGTCCACGTTTCATGAACATCCTTGGAGCCCTGTATTCTGGCCCAAGTGCACAGGTCAGATTGCAGGGCTATTACTCCGAGCCCCTGTCTATAGAAAGGGGAACTAGACAGGGGTGCCCTCTCTCCCCCCTTCTATTCGCCATAGCCATGGAATCCCTGGCTATTGCGATTAGGAATCATCCCGATATTAAAGGGGTACTGTGTGGCAAACGTGAGCATAAATGCGCCCTTTTTGCCGACGATTTGTTGCTCTTCGTGACATCCCCTCTAGTCTCCACCCCTAACATCTTCTCTTTGCTTGATAAGTTTGGTGAGGTATCGGGTCTGCGAGTCAACGTATCCAAATCTTCCGCCCTGAACATCACGGTCCCCCCCAATGTTCTATGTAGCCTACAAAACCACTTCCCATTTTCCTGGAACGAGGTCTCCCTTCCTTACCTAGGAGTCCATCTCACGACAAGTATAGCCTCCCTCTATTCATCCAACTACCCGGCCATCTTCCGCAAATTAATATCGGACCTCTCCCTCTGGGATACTCATAATTTATCCTGGCTAGGCCATATTAACGCGGTCAAAATGACCCTCCTCCCCCGTATACTTTACTTATTCAGATCCTTGCCCATCCCTATTCAAAAATCGCAAATACACTCACTCCAATCCAAAATAATAAAATTCATTTGGGGCCTGAAGGGAAGTCGTTGCGCACAACATATCTTATTCAGGCCTAAATCACAAGGGGGTCTAGCTCTACCTAACATATGGTGGTACTATCAAGCAGCTCAGTTGGCCCAGATCTCCACTGTATACTCAAAGGGCCCGAAACCTGATTGGGTATCAATGGAACGTCAAGCAGTCCCTCTCCACATGATTGACTTTGTGCTGTGGTCTCCTACTAAATTGACACCACCCATTCTAGCCCCAACGTTATCACATTCTCTGGCCTTATGTGACCGACTTCATAAAAATCCCTCCTTGATTTCCTCCCTCAAACCCCTGACACATATTTTTCATAACCCCGATTTTCCACCAGGTATGAACATCTTAGCGTTTAGTTGGTGGCTGAATAAGGGACTACTTAGAATAGGAAACTATTTCACCTCCACAGGCCCTCTCTCTCTGGCATTCTGTACTAGTAAACTTGAAATGCCTCCTGCTGAACGTTTCCGTTTTATGCAAATACAACACTTCCTTCATTCCCTTTGGCCAAATAAATCTGAATCTCCCACAATAACTAATTATGAATCTTGGTGTGCAGGTGCAATGGATCAGAGAGGGGGATCTCCATCATATATGCCTCGCTTGCCTCAGCAGTGTCCAAGCCTCCATACGCCTTATCCTGGGAAAAAGACCTTGATATCTCTTGGGACAGAGACCGATGGTTCTCCTGCTTTCATCGCTCCTTTAAAGGAATATTAAATGTTTCCCTCATGGAGGGCAGCATTAAGGTGCTCATGAGATGGTACAGGGTTCCCTCTCTTCTTGCAAAGATATATCCTGATGCTTCCCCACTGTGTTTCCGAGGATGTAACCATGTAGGGACACTGTACCACGTATGGTGGTCCTGCCCACGAATAAGGACCCTATGGAACAAAGTATTCTCAGTGATACGCAAAGTAACCACCATCCAGATTTCCCAAAATCCAGAGATAGCTCTACTGAATCTGAAAGTAGAAAAGGTAGATAAATATACCCCAAAATTGATCTTTTTCATCCTACTGGGCACCAAAATCACAATAGCCTCTTGTTGGAAAAAACGCATGGTCCCTTAAGCAGCGGGGAAGCATAAAATATCCTGGATTATGGCACAAGAGAAGATAGTTAGCATTATACAAGACAAAGCCCGTACTTTTGAACTAACTTGGAAACCCTGGAC
This sequence comes from Lithobates clamitans, assembly GCA_037952925.1. Classification (NCBI taxonomy): domain Eukaryota; kingdom Metazoa; phylum Chordata; class Amphibia; order Anura; family Ranidae; genus Lithobates; species Lithobates clamitans. The sequence goes on from JBBGZY010000892.1 coordinate 3,661,412, forward strand.
CAATTATTGCCATATTTCCTTATGCCCTGGCGTAAGATTACCAGGGCAACAGGTTTTCTGAGTAACTCCACTGATACACCTATTCACTTATGACTCTTTCCTCAACCTCCTCCCTTCTCCTGGTCTTCATTCCCCTTCCTTATAAGCCCTCAGACTCTCGGATTGCTGTCTCGGAAAGTTGTTTGACCCTGACACTTATTTACATTTCCTTGGAGAGTTCAGGTAATGCCCTAATAATCCCCGGGCTCCTCGAGTCTAGGGCTTTTCTGATAAAAATACTTCTCCTTATGCTGGAGGATATGTAGCTAAGTTGGTTAGATCACTGGATAATAGACGTTAGTGGGGTAGGGTTTTCCATGTTTCTAGACTGGAACAATAATATTGGGCTCCCCCGGTTGGGAGGGACGTGACCGAGATTGGGGATTCGGGAGGATGGGGAGGTCCCAAGCCTGCAGTGTGTTCCCCTATGGGGCGGGTGGCGGATACCTCGCCTGCTCCCTGAACCCTTGCAAACACAAGAGATATCCTTCTTATCCATATAACCACATTTCCCTCCCCAGCAAAGTGATATCCCCGCCTCCTCCCCGTCTTCTGGTCTTGTGGAATACTTATCCTACCTCACTATAGCTACTGAGACATGACAACCCTAGTTTAAAGCTTGATATGTACTAAGTTTTAGCACAAACGTTATTTTGTTTTTCTCCTTTTTATGCCCTGCATTACGAGGCTTCGCCTCAGATTTATTGGTACCTCTTGTTCCCTTATACCTTTATCCTTTGTACTGTTTGATACAAATGTACTGTCTGACATTTTTATTAATAATAAAAATTTATTGAAAGAAAAATACATACCAGACCTGAAGGGTCTGGTATAAATTTTGAGGGGACCCCACGCCATTTTAAAAAAAAATTTTGGCTGGGGTTCCCCTTAATATCCATACCAGACCTGAAGGGCCTGGTATGAAATTTAGGGGGACCCCACGTCATTTTTTTTTTAAATTTTGGTTCGGGGTTCCCCTGTGGGAAATTCCCATGCCATTTTTATCAATGAACTTTTATGTGTATTGTCGGACCGGCAATTCATTAATAATAGTTATAGTTTTAAATGATTTTTTTCCTTTGAAATGTCATTTTGCTGTCAGACTGTTCTAAACACGGGAAACATGCGCCCCTTTACAGGCATACTATAGACACCCCCCAGGCACGAAATTTAAAGGAATATTATACTTTTATTGTTTCACTTTAAGCATTATTAAAATCACCGCTCCTGAAAAAACAGCCGTTTTTAAAACTTTTTTTTGCATTGATCCACGTCCCCTGGGGCAGGACCCAGGTCCCCAAACACTTTTTATGACAATAACTTGCATATAAGCCTTTATAATTAGCACTTTTGATTATTCATGTTCGTGTCCCATAGACTTTAACGGTGTTCCCGTTTTCGAACAAATTTTTTGCCTGTTCGCAAGTTCTGGTGCGAACTGAACAGGGGGGTGTTCAGCTTATTTTCAAAACAATTGTGACAAAAAATTACAAATTCAAAAAGCTGAGTTGTGGGGAAGAGACCCTTGTCACCATCAACATTAGAATAAGATGCTTTGAGGTGGGACAGAGCCCCCTACCCCAAAGCACCCCCCCATGTTGAGGGCATGTGGCCTGGTATGGTTCAGGTGGGGGGCTGGCTCCCCCCTTTCCTGGCCTGCTGGGCTGCATGCTCGGTGCCAGGAGTAGTGCATTCCTGTGCACAGAAGATTGGTCCATGGCCAATTCATAGGTGCACATGCGAGTGTTCGCAAATGCCTGGCGGGCTTTTTAAGCTGCGCTTGTGTTCTTGCTGTTTGGTCTATTACATTTCCTGAATACCCGCTACCTGTTCCAGTGTTGACTCCCTGTCACCGACTTGATCTGCTCCTGAATCTGCCTTAACGCTGCCTGTTCTGACCCCTGGCTTGTCTTTGAAATTCATCTCTGCCTGCTCCTTCTGCTTATCCGCCCATTTGTCTGCTGTTACCAACTATGATAATTATTGAACATATACATATAACACCATCAAATGTGAAAAGCCAGGCAAAAGCCCTGCTTTAATTAGAGTGTCCAGTGGAATACCATCCAGCTGGATATCACGGGAGATCATCCCCTTATGCCTATTTGACGCACTGCTATACGGTATGTGCATCCTACGGATCTGGCTTTTCACATTTGATGGTGTTACATGTATATGTTCAATAATTATTTTATTTGTTTTTCACATATGTGTCTAGTATATACTGGATACTCCTAGCGCTGCACTTTGGTTTTTTGTATACTTAGTGGACTTGGTTTGTTTGTCTGTCAGCTGCTTTGGTCACTTCATTGCATTTATTATTTTATTTGGTTTAGCGCAGCTCTTTCTTCATTTCTAGATTTGTTACCAACTATGGCCTGACTTTGACTACTTTTCTGCCTGCCACTTGTACTTAATATTCCTTTCTGCTGCTGACCTGGACTGCCAGACCCTGTTTACCGGCATCTGATCCTGCTGACCTGTTCCAGTCTCCCTGCCAGTACAGCCTACTCTTCAGCAATGCACTGCTCTTCAGCAACACACAGCCTGCTCTACAGCAATGCACAGCATGCTCTTCAGCAATGCACTGCTCTTCAGCAATGCACTGCTCTTCAGAAATGCACAGCGTGCTCTTCAGCAATGCAAGCACTGCTCTTCAGCATCTTGCAATAGAAGACCAGTCAGGCACTCATGCCCACTCTGTTCTCAGGCACGCCTGTCACTTTACCAGGGTTCCAGAGTCAGAGGTGTAAGAGAAGCCTACTTCCACATGTCAGGCTCCACCACAAGATATATTACACTTGGATAAGGGTCTGGTTCTGGCTGGAGTTCCGGCCACTTTTTTTTTTATTGATCCAAGCATAAATTATTTATTAAATTAAAAAAACAAATATGTTATTTTAATATCGGATGTTGCTAAAATAAAAATGTTATACTCACAAGTTTTTCTCTCCTGTTGTGGCCGTTGCCATCATGGTTGTGGGCATGTGAAGCCCAATCAATAGCTCTTCCTGGATAAGCTTAGGGGGGTGCATGCTGGGTAGCCAGCATGATCTCACATATGCACGATTTACCAGCGGCCGTAGGGCTGATTGTTTCTAAAGTTGCCATATAAAACGGGCGGTGATGGAGGAAGTTCCCACCCTGTTGTTAAGACCTTTCCTGTCAGGAAATAATGCGATTTTTGATCACAGTACTGCCCACAGATTCCTAGGAAATGATGACACATCATTTCCCAGGAGCACAGGCAAGGGAGGAAGTGATGAGGAGCTCCGTGGACCAGGAAGTGGCAGATTAGGAGGACTACATAGCAACAGGGCGATTCTGGTAAGTATAAAAAAATGTTTTCCTTCAAATGTTTTTTATAGGTTTAGAGGAGTCTGATTATGAAAAAAAAATTTCAGGGTGGAACTCCGCTTTATGTCCGGATCCTTTTTTATCCAATTTTTTAACAAATAAAACATGACCGAACTGATGAATAAAACAGAACCCCGTGTAAAAGAGGCCTACATGTCCATTTTAGATTGCCCTGTCCATAGGGTGACAATGTTGTTGCATGCTTTAATTTCAGAACAAACAACATTGTCTACTAGGGGAAGTAAAAAAATAATCTACTGGCAGAGTCAACAGGTAGTAAAACTACAGTATGTTAATGAGAGGATTCAGAAAAACAGTGGCTGATATCCTAAAGACAAATAGACTGCGCAGTTCAGTTGAACTCTGCATAGGAATTTTCCACAGACCTTAGTAAATGAGGGGACGCTTTACATTGCAAAGATTACCCAACCATATGCAAGGAAAATGTAAAAAAACTGCATTTTTGTCTCCACATAACTGGATGCTGGAAATCAGCAGAGCTTCCCCTCATTTACTAAGCTTTGGTATAAATTTTCTTTCAGAGTGCAACTGCACTATCAAAATGCACAGTCTAAATGCTAGTGACAGACTGCATCATACGGTATATGTATTTTATGCCCATAGTTCTGTTTTGAATGTGATTACCTGAGTATTTCTCTGAAGTTATACTGTTTGGGGGGTTGCAGAGATGTTTATTTAGTTCTGTAGTAATATTGATTTTTTATTTTATTTTACTTTATTTCAGACATCTCAAGTCTCCCGTGGGGTGTCGGAGCCTCATGCATTTCGGGGGCGGCTCTCGGACACCCACAAGTGCTGTCCCATATCCCGGCTGCGGGGCTGATCCTGGATGGTCCCCAGGTTCACAGTCAGGGATGATCGGTGCAGCAGAGGAACAGCTGTGAACACTGATCTGCCTGTATAGTCAACATCCTCTTCTCCTTCTCTCCCTCCCGCGGCTGATGGCTAAAAAGCTATACAAGGAGATTGGTGATCACAGCTGTCCCTCCTGCTGCACCGATCATTCCTGACTGTTCCCTGTATCATCCTCCTCCTCCAGCCTCCCTCCCTTCTTCTCCAGCTCCCTGTCCTCCTCCTCCACCCCCCTTCATCCCCCACAGCCGGCTTCCCTCCTCTCCTGCCAGCTGTGGGGATCTGTCAGGATGGCGAGCGGAGGAAGGGACCAGTCATTTACCGGCCCCTGCCTTTTCTGAATTGAACACAGTGAGCAAGATCGTTCCTGTGTCCTGTGAAAAATGAGCAGACTAACCTGTGTGTTACTATGCTCAGTTTATGAATGGAAAGGAGACGCTGCCTTCTGTTCATTCATCTTCAATGCTGAGAAAGGGACTGGGGAATCTCTGTCCTCAGCCTCTTTCTCTGTCTCAAAGGGGAGATGTCAGGGTTCTATTTAGACCCCTGATATCTTATCAAAGCCCCCCCAACAGGGTTGATTAAAAAAAATGCAAAAAAATATTTAAAAAATTAAATTAAATTTTAAACAAAAATTATATAAAATAAAATTACAAAAAAATTATAAAATAATTACATACCTACACTGTCCACTGCCCCAACCCCTCCCCCAAAAAAGCATTAAAAAAAAATGTAATTTAAAAAAAAACAATATGTAAAAATAGTTAAATAGTGCCACCCATCAGTGCCATCTGTCCCCAGTGCCACCTATCAGTGCCATCTGTCCCCAGTGCCACCTGTCTCCAGTGCCAACTGTCCCCAGTGCCAACTGTCCCCAGTGCCACCTGTCAGTGTCACGTTCAATCTGTTATCAGTGTCACATGTCATAAGTGCTATGTATCAGTACCATCTGTCATCAGTGCCACCTGTCAGTGTCACGTGCCATCTGTTATCAGTGTCACGTGTCATCAGTGCCACATATCAGTGCCATCTGTCATCAATGCCACATCAGTGTCATGTGTCATCAGTGCCACGTATTAGTGCCACCTGTCATCAGTGCCATGTATTAGTGCCATCTGTCATCAGTCCCACATCAGTGTCACATGTCATCAGTGCCACATATTAGTGCCATCTGGCATAAGTGCCACGTATTAGTGCCATCTGTCATCAGTGCCACATCAGTGTCACGCGTCATCAGTGCCACATCAGTGTCAGATGTCATTGCCTTGGTGCTCCAGGGCCTTCAAAAGTGTAATAGGTAGTCAACAATTTAGATGTGTAATTTATGCTCCTAGAACATGTGATGGTGCTCCCTGCATGTTGGGCCTCTCTATGTGGCTAGGCTGTGAAAAAGTCACACACATATGGTATTGTAATACTCAGGAGGAGTAGCAGAATGTATTTTGGGGCGTCATTTGTGGTATACACATGCCATGTGAGAGAAATAACCTATTACAATGACAATTTTGTGGAGAAAAAAAAATCTTCATTTTGCAAAAAATAAATTGTAAAAAAGAATTTAAAAAATACATTTGTAAAAAAATAATAATATAAATAAAAAAATACTGACACCGTCCACTGCCCTACTGATACCATCCTGTACATACTACTCACTGCTGTACACTCCACACTCCTCACATGCACATTATACCCACCTACATACACTTCGCACTCCTCTCCTGCACATACTACCCACCGCCAAACACTCCGCACTGTACAGTCCCTATTTAACATTAGTACATTCTGCACTATGTAAGTCATTTCAGACTCTATAAAACCACACCCCATTTAAGCCACGCTCAATATGTAGCACAGTTTAAGCCACGCCCACCTCCCTGAAATTAGTTTGCCACCTCCCTGAAATGAGTTTTTGCAAGTTGGGATGTCTTTTATTTAGTATCCTGTTTGCCTACCCTTGTTACCTAAATGATGACTATTTATTTTTTATTCTGAGTGTTGTATTTTCATACAAAACATACAGTATATTGTCACTATGTTTAGACTGTTTGCCTTAACACATGAAATAATTTTGTAGTAATTCTGAATGATGCACCCGTTTCTGGCCTCTTTGTAACTCTGTTAATAGTCTCATGAATGTTCACATATGAAAGTGCTAAATGACACCCCTTTTTTGTGCACAATCTGCTAATGGTAAATCAGCTCAGCATGACTCACTTTTGTAGTTAGGTTTGTGTGATATAGCTACTTCAAAATTAAACATTTCCACTTAGTGTTTCTGTTTTTGTTTTTTTTTGTTTTTTGTTTTTTGTCCTCGCTTTGTACATCTTGTATTCTTTGCTTACTTTTTGAAATATTACCTGCAGATCAAAAAAACTGAAATACGAAAAGCTTATATGAGAATTTTTTGGTTTTGTTTACATGTTTGTGTTCAAAGTAAAAACATTATTTTTTCTAATTTTTTATAGTGCCTGAAATGAATATGTAAAACAGTGACAAAATGATTCAGAACTGAAGGGGTTCAATATTTTATCCATTCACTTTACAGTTATACAATAATCACTCAATTTGAAGGATGGAGCTTTTTTCTCTGCCTTCCTATCTCTAAACTGTTTTAGATTTCCTGTGGGAAACATAGCATGCTTTTTATGTTAATATTTTCAAGGTAATTATATTTCTTTAATGGCAAAGTAAAGTGATTTTTGAAGGCTGAAGTCCCAAGAGTCTGGGAAAAAAATAGGCCACTCTGACGTTCTTTAAATCTGAGAATAACAACTGTCAAAACTCAGCCAGCAAGCTGGCATATCTTCACTAACCACAATTCAATTCTTCACTTAATATAGCTTCAATGGGTTGACTAGAAGATGTCTATAAAAGGACATTACCAAACACTGTAATTTGCAAGGGTCAGACAGGTCTGTAGCTTTCTGACTCAGAGCCCATTTAAGTGATGCTATCAGCTTTCAAAACCTTATTAGGCTTAACCCATTTAGGCGCCACTAGCTTCTCGGAATCACCAATACACCTCTAATCAGAAAACCACAGAGCAACAAATCTGCTACTGTCTGAAACCTCAGTACAATTTTGTGTATTAATATTTCAGAAAGCATGTTGGAACACATGCTCCCTGCTGAGCATTACAACCAGTCAAGAAAACAGCAGAGACTGATCGCCAATAAACCTGCCCAGAGATGTTCTGTCGTCTGGCTGGCTATTTGGTAACCAAAGAAGGGGAAAATGAAATGGCTGCCTCTGTTTGATGCATGATTAATAACTTCCCATAAAAGATGAGCACTTATATTTATGGTTACAGGAAAGGAACACGACTTGAAATATAAACAGGGCGTCGTTGTATGCATATTTATTATTTTGCAATAGTTTATCCAGATGTTGCACATTCTGTTCAGCGATTATAAAATTTATATTTTATACAAAAAAATGTAAATGAAAAATAAATTAATAAATCAGTTGTTAAATACATACTTAATAAGTTACCTATAAATAAAATAAAAATACGTGATTAAAGTAGCACAATTAATATAGGCAACCACAATTAAAGTGCTTGTAAACGTTTGTTATTCCAAAAAAACGCCTATATTTACCTGCTCTGTGCAAGGTTTTGCACAGAGCAGCCCAGATTTGCTTGCCTATACTTAACTGCTCTGTGCAATGGTTTTGCACAGAGCAGCCCAGATTCACTTCTCCTGGTGTCCCCCACCAGTTCTCCAAGCCCCTCCTCTTCATCGGGTGCCCCCACGAAAAGCCACTTTCCATGAGGGCACCCATGCGGGCTCGCTCCCAAGTCCTGCTGCTGCGTCCTTTGACACAAATAGCGGGACTCGGCCCTGCCCCCGGCTCCCATGTCACAGCTTTTTATTGACAGCAGTGGGAGCCAATGGCTTCTGCTGCTATCAATCTGTCCAATGAGGAGAGTGACAGCAGCTGGAGCCGCTGCGCTCATGCACATAGCTGGATTGGATTGAGCTCAGGTAAGAAAAAAGGGGGAATCTGGGGGGGGGGGGGTCTGCCTTATTATTATTATTACCTTATTGCATTAAGGTGAAAAAAACTTAAGGCTTTACAATCACTTTAACCCTCTTTTTACTGATGTGGAAGCAATCATGATTTTTTCTAGGGTACCTCTTCTGGATGTTGGAGCCCATTTCTGGTCTTCTTGTTCCCCTTCCCCACAAATCTCCTCCCTGCCCATAACAACTAGGCTGGTCCCATGAAGCTGTAGATCATCCTGATCTTCCCCTTTTCTTTTTCTTGTGCAAACAGCTACACTAAAGTAATGACATAAGCGCCATGCTTTGCATCTCTGCAGTGTGAATGAAAGAGCTCTGCACTCAGTTAACTTTGAGGATAAAAGACTCTGGCAGTAAATATTTGGCTGTTGATCTATGTTTGTTTTAATTTTACTCTCAGTATGGCTTACATATAGCGGTAGCACCCTAATATGATTTATTGCAGTAAAAAAGGTATATGTCAAATGTGTCAAATAGTAATTTTATCAGTAGCCATACTTTTTTCACCAAGTGGTGCATGGCCTGCTTTGACCACTAAACAGAATTTGGCCAGCAGTTCACTGAGATTATCTATGTTCTAACTAATAAATGGCTCTGCCGCTAACCAAGTTCTACCAAAAGGTACACCAATATAAAGAAATTTAGATGCCCAAAACCTACAAAAGTAAAGTGCAAACACATATGTATAAATACACATTAAAATGCGATTTATTCAGATGACTGTATCCCAGTGCATGAACTCAGGAAAGCAAAGCAAAGCAAATGATAATGGAGGGGGGGTTCTGGTCAAAATATCTGATGCGGAGGGGGAGATGGGCGGAGCCTAGCGGAGCAGACATGCATTGTTAGAGCTCTGCACCGCTGAGGAGAGAAGAGAAGGACAAAGCGGAGCCTGCAGGCTCAAAAGGTATCCATTTGAACCTTTTTGCCCCAGGGAACAAACTGTGAAAGTTTGGGCAGGAAATATGGTACTGGGAGGAAACCGTGGCAGAAATAAAAATCACCTCACAAAGAGCTCACAGGCACTCACTGCAACTAAAGCAGCTCCAGTCACCTCACAATATACAGCATCAGGGCGCTCTCACAGACAGAAAATGTCACAGCAAGACTCTCCATTTTTGTCAGATACAGAACAAATCCTCTCACAAACTTCTCCACAAGCCTCCTCAACATCCCCAGTAATATTATTACAATTTGAAAAGATGCTTCATAAGGCTTTAAAACAAACCTCAGACCAAATAACAAAAAGCCTAACCAAAGAAGTAAGAGAGCTGGGAAACCACACCGCAGCCTTAGAAATAAAAATGGATGAAATTGAAATTACAACCCCAGTAAATATAACAGAATTGGAACAATTAAAAGAAGAGAATTTAATACTTCAAACTAAGCTCGAAGATTACGAAAATAGAGCCAGACGTTCAAACTTGCGCATAAGGGGAATACCTAAAACTGTGACAGACCTGCAATCTACTATTACTGCTCTATTACAAGAACTAAAGCCAGATATCCCTATTGAACGTTTAGAACTGGACAGAGTACACAGAGCCCTCACAGCCAAAAAGAAAGATGGACCCCCACGTGATATAATAACAAAATTTCATTATTACAGAACGAAAGAACAAATACTAATTGCTGCATGAGAAAAAAAGGAACTTAATTTTCAAGGACACAATTATCAAATTTTTGCTGACCTATCCCAACTTACTATTACTAAAAGACGATCCATGAAACCCCAACTGATGGAACTGCAACGCCACAACATTATGTATCAATGGGGCTTCCCCTTTTCAGTCAGATTTAACTACCAAGGTACAATTTACAGAAGCAGATCAACAGATGAACTACAACAAACCCTTTTAAAATTAAATCTGACAGAATCCACAAGCAGCAACTCTCCCACATGCAGAAGAATGACATCATCTTCACCTTCAGGCAGCACTCAGAAAATTTCAGAACAAAATGGGAATCATCATTCCCACAAAAGAGGCCGTTATGCCACATTATCCATGGACCAAGAAGATTCAATGGACTGACATCCTAATTCCTGATATCTCTTCATTTATTATACTAAGAGATGGTTGTCTATAAAAAAACCTGTATTTATAACTGAATGTAACTGCATTCTGATAGTCACACACTGTGTGGGATTATGTTACATTCCAGTTATATTTCTTATTACTTCTGATTCATATAGCCTTAGAATATATAAGTGAAATAAGGAAATTCTTGTTCAGTTATATATTATCAGGTAATAACAATAGATTTATTACTTTTTAGGACAAATATGTTCAATAATCCGGAAGTAATGGAAGCTTTTTCTTTCTTTTCTTAAAACAAATATATTATTACCTAACTAGTTCCTAGAATTATGTTTTTGTTTATTCTAATCTGAAGCAATACAACCTCAATTTTATGAATTAACATATCTAAACAGTTACATATGAATAAAATATGTAATTGTTTACTCTAAAAGGGTTAAAATCCCAAAATAATTCAAACTATCTTCATCAATACCAAAGTTATTAACAGTACCTTTCTAACTGAATTATTTAGCCTAGGGCAAGACTAACCATATACAACCACCCTGGAATAAATAATTTCAACAAAAACTATATTCTGCACTCCAATTAATGAAACATCATTTTGATGTCTTTTGACATAGCACTTATCTCCTGTAAGCGGAAGATCCGTGTACCCCCATTAGCCCTCCTCATTCTCCCAACCATATTATGTGGGAGTGTGACGAAGGCACTTATTCCCCTGAGAGAGATATTTACTCTCTTTCATGGGTAAATTGTGATTACTTGCAAAAAATAATTTATACAATGTATCATCTAATCTCATATGTTTTTTGTTTACTCTTTACTCCAGAATTCACTGGTTTCTTTTCTATCTATTCATCTCTTCAGTCCACACAGGTTGATCTGCGCATTCAGCTCTGCATAACAAAAAGTAAGTCAAAACTATTTGATCTGTTGCCATGGCACCACTGAATATACTTTCCCTGAATGTTCAGGAAATAAATTTCCCTCAAAAAAGAACCAAAGCCTTCCGTAATTTTCATAACAAGAAGGCTCACATAGTATGCCTCCAAGAAACACACTTCACCAAAGATTCTACTCCAAAATATATTTCTCCTTTTTATCAACAAATTTACACGGCTTCTGCCTGTACCAAGCAAAGGGGAACTCTAATTGCATTTCACCGATCCACACCATTCACCTTATCATCAGAAATTAAAGACCCAGAAGGTAGATACATGATACTCATGGGTTATATAATGGATACAGCAATCAAGGTGATTTCCTTCTACGCTCCTAACAAACAACCTACACCATTCCTCTCACATATATTACAAGTGATTAATACACACAAAATAGGAACAGTGATAATGTGTGGGGATTCGAACCAGGTCCTCCTCCCATTTCTAGATAAATCCCCTTTTACACCATCCAAAATAACCTCTAGATTACCTTTTTCTCAACTTCTTTCCAAATACAATCTGGTAGATTCGGGAAGAGAAAGTAACCCAATGAAAAAGAAATTCACTTATTTCTCGCACCCTCATCAAACCTTCACCAGAATAGATCATATTTTTCTAACAATAGGAATGATACCAGAAATTATTGCATCAGATATAATTCCGATTCCGTGGTCTGACCATAATGCAGTATACACTACTATAGCCTCAGCCATACCAAAAGCGCATGACCCAACGTGGTACTTACCGGACATAATGCTCAAACACCCACTACATCAGATGGCCATTGAACAAGCTTTAAAGGAATACATATCAATTAATAATACAACAGACATCTCCCCAATAACACTGTGGGAAGCTCATAAGCCTGTCTTGCGTGGTACAATACAAAGACAAATGGCACTATTTAAACGGGAACGCAAAAATCTAGCAAAAAAAATAGAACTCAATTTTAACTACATATCATTTCAAGATAATCCATCTCAGAGTACAAAATCTCATCTGGAAAAATCTAGATTGGAATACGATCTATTTCTCACTGAGTCAGTTGATAAATCCCTCAAACGCTCCAAACACAATTTCTACATGAATACAAACAAACCAGGTACATATTTGGCTTGGGCATTAAATTCAACTAACAAATCTTTCAAACCAATACGTTTGAAATGATCAAAAAATGTTTACACTTGTAATCCAGTTAAAATAGTCCATAAATTTCACTCACATCTCGCAACTTTATACAAGACAATCAATGAATTTAATCCTACAGAGGCTGAATCCTTCTTCTCAAAAATAACCTTACCTGAGTTATCTCAGAATCAAAAAAGCAGTTTGGATGAGCCTATAACTATAGATGAAGTTGCTAAAGCCATAAAAGACCTAAAACTTAACAAAAGACCAGGCCCAGACGGCTACTCGGCTTTATACTATAAAACATTCTCAGAAATACTCTCTCCCATTCTCACTGAAACTTTTAACAAACTTCTAGATGGACATTCTTTTCGGCAAGAAACACTAATGGCAATTGTTTGTATGATCCCAAAACCCCTTTCTGATGATACTTCCTGTGTGAATTATCGGCCTATCTCTCTGTTAAACCTCGATATTAAATTATTAGCAAAAATAATAGCAAAACGCCTCAATAGCATTATAGGAAAATGAATACATAGAGATCAAGTAGGCTTCATGCCAAATAGACAGGCAGGCGATAATATACGCAGGCCAGTGTTATTGGCACATATTGCAAAAAAACGGAAAATCCCTTTATGTTCTCTATCTCTCGATATTAAGAGGGCATTTGACACAGTATCCTGGCAATATATGCAATATTCATTACAAAAATGGGGTTTTGGACCCCACTTTTTAACATGGATCAAAGCATTATATAATAAACCCAAAGCCTATATAAAATATGCTGGATACAAATCTGATGCCTTTAATATCGAAAGAGGTACCCGACAGGGTTGCCCATTATCTCCCTTATTATTTGCCCTTATACTCGAACCCATGGCCCAATACATCAGAACAAACCAAACTATAACTGGCATTGAAGTAGGAGGTATTACACACAAATTATGTATATTTGCAGACAATATATTACTTTTTCTATCATTACCACAGGTCTCTGGTCCTAACTTAATACCAGCTCTTGATGGATTTGCAGCCCTATCCGGCCTTATGATTAATCCTAACTCACAAACATGGAATTGATCCCGGCTAGGGCTGCACTCCCATTCACATGGGCAGAAAAATCAATCCCATATCTTGGAATTCATTTAACAGCATCTCATTCTGACTTATTCTCAACCAATTATCCTCCTGTATTAAGACAGATCACAAATCTAATAAAACAATGGTCGCAACTTCCTTTATCCTGGATAGGGAAGATTAATGCAATCAAAATGACTATTCTACCCAAATTGCTTTATCTATTCAGAGTCCTCCCTATTCCAATTCCTTCCTATTTTTTGAGAATAGTACAAAAAAGAGCAACTTCGTTTATATGGGGCTCTTCTAAACCACGTATATCTATACACACACTACATCTTCCCAAAAATAAAGGAGGCCTGGGATACCCTAATTTTACTAACTACTACAGAGCAGCACATTTGGCCAGTCTGTCCAAATACCATGCAAAACAGGAAATCCCATTATGGGTATTTATAGAGGCTTCAGAAAATGACCCTCTATTAATATCAAATTTATTATGGCTTGATCCTAAAGACCGCTTTAAAATTCATAATCCCATAACTAAACACTTCTTATCTCTCTGGGATAAACTAAAAACCAAAAATGAGTTACAATCTCCACACGATCCTCTCCTTTCTTTTATCAGAAATCCGGCCTTTTATCCAGCATGGATCTATCCAAATTCTTTTAAAGCTTGGACAACAATAGGCATCTAAATCATTCCTTTCATTCCCATCGCTTAGAGAAAAATACGATCTGCCAAACTCTGAGATATTTAGATATCTCCAAATCAAAAATTTCTATACACCATTCCTAAAGGGGGATACACCATTATCCCAATTATTCATTTTTGAATCAATCTATACAAAAGATCCATTTGCTAAAGGTACAATTCCATCACTTTATAATCAATTATATGGAGTAGCAAATCTTAATAGACCCTCTTACGTTCAGAGGTGGGAGGAGGACCTGGGACGAACTTTAGAAGACACGGACTGGTCTAACATATGGCTCACATCTAAGTCATCTTCACCCAACATCTTAGCACTGGAGACAAATTATAAAGTCCTAACTCGCTGGTACCTTGTACCCACTAGAGTGGCAAAATATTCACCTAATACCTCAGCTCTTTGTTTTCGAGGATGCCCAGAAATAGGCACATATTTACACATATGGTGGACGTGCCCAGTAATCCAAACCTTCTGGAAGGAAGTCTTCGTGATTGCATCTAAAATATTTAAAAAAATAATACAACCAGATCCATATTTAACTTTACTTAATCTAAAACCGGAATGGTTAACACTCTCTCAATTCAAACTTATGATCCAACTAATAACGGCTGCAAAACAAACAGTGGCCAAGGCATGGAAATCTCCTACATTGGTACTAGCAGAAACAATTCACAGAATGAATAATACAATGTCCCATGCTAAGATGGTAGCCATCGATCAAAATCAAATTCCAAAATTTGAAAAACTTTGGCACCCTTGGATAAAACAACAGTTCCTTTCAAACTTCAATGACTCTGTCCTGTTGCCAAGGTAACAGATTAAATGACTTACAGAGACACCCATTCTAAGGCTTCAAAGAGAACTAAAAAGAATAATAAACTGACGAGCGGGACAACCTTGTGGACCATACCTCTACCTTTCAACCCTTTTTTCTTCTTTCTCTTTCCTTTTCTCCACCTTACGATTAAAGCTCATTATCAGAATTTATTTGACCTATATACACTCTACTTGTAAACAATATGTATAGTAGGTATAAATCATTTAAATACCTACAAAAGTAACTAAGGGAATGATATATATCTTTAATTTAGGTTTACGTGAACCCAATGTTTAATATTTGAAATTTCATGATATTTACCTATATAAACCCTACTGTAAAACAATGAGCTTACTTTATAGATCCTTGTAAACTTACTTTATGTATCTTTTTATAATATAGTATACTCAATAAACTTCTTTTGACAAGGAAAATATCTGATGCATCCAGTTTAGTTTGCAAAACACAGTAAGTAACCAACAGAACAGTAGATGCTCTGGAATGTTGTGCTCAACAGTGGCTTCTGGGTGCATCACCCAAGAGAGGTGCTGATTGGAGCTGCAGCCATATTCCTTCACCCAAAAGCCGCTGCTGCGTATGTTCCAGCCTGAAGCCTGACAGCTGTACTTCCACCAACAGCTCCCCAGCTGAACTCTGCTTCACCCAGCTGCTTGCCTGTCAAGCTATTGTCGTTTACTCTGTTTATTAAATTGTTACAAATATATGGAGGCGCCCCCTTGTGTTTGTTTTATATATTAGCAAACCTTCCCTGGGCTGTAGCAGTTGTCCCTTCATTTGCTGTTGCCTGTCCTCCATGCATTGTGGAAGGATGGGTAGCCATGTTTGCATAGGGACAAGGTAGTGTATAGGCTTAGGCTCATGGAGTGTGGAGAATAGGGCGCTCTGCATAACAAGGAGACTTTAACAAACAGTACATGGCTGGCTCTTGAGATGTGATTAATGCACCACAGCAGCACTTCAGAAGAGGGAAGCACACTGTATAGGAAAAACAAAGCAGAGAAGAAGGTGTTTCTAAGTGCAGTAATAAAACACTTTAATGACAAAGAAGGGTTAAAAACACTTACAAGATGGAAGTAAAAACAGGCATATCAATGAATCCATAACGTCCAGCGGGATGCCTTCTGGGAGTAAAGACTGCTGGAGGGCTGTGCTGTCAGGACCAGCATGGAATCCAGGCAATCAGAAGTGATGTCAGAGTGGGCGGTACATGTTTCAGAGCATACCCAGTTGCTTCTTCTTCAAACCAATCGGTTTGAAGAAGTGCTGGTCCTAACAGCCTGGCCCTTCATCTTGGATCAGAGAGACAGTATTTACCACTGCTGGTCGGCTAGAACTTCCACCTGCAGCTGTCTTTACTCCCAGGAGGCATCCCGCTGCACGTTATGGATTCATTGATATGCCTATTTTTCACTTCCATCTTGTAAGTGTCTTCCTTGTCATTAACCACTTACAGACAAGAAGATTTGCCCCCTGAATGACCAGGCCATTTTTTGCGATACGGCACTGAGTCACTTTAACTTACAATTGTGCGGTCCTGTGACGTTGTACCCAACAAAATTTTTTCCCACAAATAGAATTTCTTTTGGTGGTATTTGATCACGTCTGTGGTTTTTATTTTTTGCTCTATAAATAAAAAAAGAGCGACAATTTTGAAAAAAAACAACAATATTTTTTACTTTTTGCTATAATAAATATCCCCAAAAATCATCAGTTTAGGCTGATATATATTATTCTACATATTTTGGTAAAAAAAGGGGATAGATTTATGGCATTTTTATTATTATTATTATTTTTTACTAGTAATGGTGGTGACCAGCAAATTTTTAGCGGGACTGCGACATTGCGGCAGACAGATCGGACACTTTTTTTTTTTTTTTTTTTCTTTCAATAGATTTTTATTGAGGTTTCAGCATTTGCAAAATAACATGTTACAGCCAAGAGAAGCAACAATCGTAAAAGACATAAGTTGTATGGTGTAGAGGTGTGACAAAGCCAAAGCTCACAAGGCACTACGTGGAGAGAAAGAAACAAGGAGCAGTGTACATCAACAGCCGTGTTTAGGGATTATTCCTCAGATCCAACACCCCTAATGGGTACTAACCGTGTTGGAGTCTAAGGAGTGTCACCCCACCCTGCTGGCCCTAAACGTATTCCTTATACCGCTCCATGCTCTCAGAGAACCGGTAATGAGAGACTGTAGAAGTACCTATGGGTACCTCCAGAGATCTTTGCATATGGCAATGTTGAACTGGAAATTAGTAACCTCATAATGAACCAAGCTGTACCTAATAAACAAACCCAGATAATAAAGGGATAGCGAAAACAGAAAAGAGTAAAGAGAGGAAAAAGAGGATACGAAAATGATGTGTAGATAGAGCGAGAAGCGACGGTGTGGTATTCGCTCGTCCACTCTCAAACAGGTATAGATGAACAGATTAGTGGCCTGGACACGTATTTCGCCCAAGGTTCCCATACTGCCTCGGTTCTGTCTACCGTGTACAGGAGGATGTTTACTGTTTTCTCCTGAGCCATAATCCAGGATATTTTTCGTTTAACTAACAGAAGTGAGACTGTGGGCTGTTTCCACGCTCGGGCTATTGTCAATTTAGTTCCAATAAGGATGAACCTGATAAGATTGTGGGCCAATTTTGGTACCCCCGGGATGGGAAAGTTCAATAGAGCGTAGTGTGGTGTTTTTGGAATGGATAAATTAGTTATTTTCCTGATAATCCAGAAAATTTTGTTCCATAGATCCCTTATTTTGGGGCATTCCCACCAGATATGAAGCATGGAGCCAATATGCCCGCAGTTACGGAAGCATAAGGGGGATGCGTTTGGGAAGATCCTAGCTATCCGCAAAGGGACCATATACCACCTCATTAGAACTTTTAAGTTCGCCTCAACAAGCGCAATATTAAGAATGCCTTTAGAAGCATTGATGGAAGCTCTTTGCCACTCCGACAGGGTCCATTGTTGTTGTAGATCAGCCTCCCATTCCCTCATGAATAGTGTTTTAGAATCAGCCCTAGCAAGCGCTCGATAAATCACCGTTATTCCCCCCCTCTGCTCCATGGCCTGACCACACCACAGTTCATAATCCGTAATGTTCAAAGGTTTGTGAACGGAGCGTCCAAGAGATCTGATAAAGTGGGATATCTGTTGGAGTCTGAACCGTTCCGAACCTGGCATGTCAAGTTTACTGGTGCAGTAGGAAAAGGTGAGGAGGCCTGTCGGGTGAACAAAGTGGCCAATCCTATGAAGCCCCTTATCTAACCACCATTTAAAGGCATTAATATCTTGACCAGGCGGGAAAAGGGGATTTCTGAAGATGTGGGATAAGGGGCACCAATGGGAGATCAAGTGTGAGTTGAGTCTGAGGGAGTCCCAAAGTGTCAAGGAGTGAGAATGTTTTATGTGCAAGTATGGCCGGTCTGGTCTTAGTAGCGCACCAAAGTATGTAATCTAGAGTGTAGTGAGGAATAGCTTGTCTTTCCATACGAACCCAATCAGGGTGAGCAATTTTAGAATATATAGTGGATAATTGAGATAGGTGTGCTGCTTGATAGTACCAGAGTATATTTGGCACACCCACCCCTCCTTGATCTCTACATCGGAAGAGAGTCCCTTTAGCAATTCTATGCCCCTTGGATCCCCATACAAACTTCATGATTTTTGATTGGAAATTCCGCAGATGGATCTTGGGGATGGGGATAGGTAAAGATCTGAAGAGATACAGGAGGCGGGGCAGAAGGGTCATTTTCACTGAATTCACCCTACCTAGCCAGGAAAGGCCCAGTTTGTCCCTTGTGGATAAATCATCTTCCAGTTTACGAAAAACCGCAGGAAAGTTAGCTGAGTAGAGTTTGTCTACGGTCGCGGTCAAGTTAATCCCTAAATAGGGGAGCGCTGTCTCTGTCCATTCAAACCTAAAGTTGTTTTTAAGCTGAGAAACCAACTGGTCTGGTAGGTTAATATTGAGAGCTAGAGATTTGGAATAATTAACCGTAAGTCCTGATACTTTGCCAAAATCATCCAGAACCCTGCATAAAGAAGGAAGGGAGGTAAGCGGTGAAGATATAAAAAGCAAGATGTCGTCAGCGAACAACGCGCATTTGTGCGCATGAGGTCCACATTGTACCCCTTGTATGTTAGGGTTGTCTCTGATGGAAATGGCCAGGGTCTCGATGATCAAGGCAAAGATTAAAGGAGATAAGGGATATCCCTGTCTCGTGCCGCGGAGAATCTGGAAGGAATTCGAGTGGTAGCCCTGCATTCAAATTTTTGCTTCCGGGGAAGAATAGAGTGCACCGATAATGTTCATAAAGGTTTCACCAAATCCCCATTTTTGCAGGGTAGGGACCAGAAAGGACCAGGAGACGGAATCAAACGCCTTCATGAGATCAAGCGAGAGCAGGAAACCCTTTTTTGGGGGGCCCCCGTCCCAACCCGATCCCAACAAGGAAACGATGTCGATTGCCCTCCTGATCTGATCCGGCCCCTGTCATCCGGGAATAAAGCCCACTTGATCCCTATGTATATAAAGGCCAATGAAGTTGGAAATTCTGTCCGCAATAATTTTTGTTAGGATTTTAAGATCGTTATTAAGTAATGATATAGGCCTATAATTGGAGATGCAACTGGAGTCCTTTCCTGGCTTAGGAATCACTGTTATGAACGCCGAATTAGAAGCCCTATCAAGGGGCGAACCAGATCGAAGCTGATTAAAAAAGCGAGCCAAGTATGGGGAGAGTAATGGGGAGAAGTGCTTGTAATATGTGACCGAGAAGCCATCTGGGCCCGGCGCAGAATTAGTTTTGAGGTTTTTACTGACTCGTGCTACCTCTTCTATGGAGATCGGAGCCTCTAACTCATCCCTATGCTGTGTCGTGATCCGTGGGATTCCAGAAAAGATTCTATAATGTCTGGGGAGGGTTTCTTCTCTACCTTGCTATATAAAGAGCAATAAAAGTCGTGAAAGGCTTCCATAATTTTTTTGGGATTCTGTGTGAGGGAACCGTTACTTAATTTTATTTTAGGGAGCGCATGTGTTCTAATTGTAGGGGACAATCGTCTGGCTAATCTAGAACCAAGTTTGTCAGTTTGGTAGTAAAACCTACCCCCCTCCCATCTGAGGTTCTTTTCTGCTATAGCAGTGAGAGCCAGGTTCAGGGCCGTGCAGGATGATTCCAGCCTATTGGCAGAGTCCGAAGAGGGTTTGGATTTGTGCAATAAGCTGAGAGAAGCGAACTCCCCTTCCAGCCTATCAATTTCCAATTTGCGAGCTTTGCGAATTCTAGACGAGATCTGGATTAAGCTGCCCCTGATTGCTGCCTTGTGGGCCGCCCACAGGGTGGAAGGGGAGATGCTGTCCACGTCATTCAGACGGAAGTATTCCTGAATGTGTTTTTCAATTTCACATACGTGAGTGGGATTGCTAAGGATGGAGGCGTTTAATCTCCAGTGGAATCCTGAGCGTTGAGGCGGACCTCCATTCAGAGTCATTAGGAGAAGGGAATGATCCGACCAGGCAGAGTCCTTAATATCTGACCTTTGTATCAGTGGAACATGTTGTTGAAGAATAAAAAAGTGATCTATTCTAGAAAAAGATTGATGCGGGTTGGAGTAGTGCGTGTAATCCCGTGCCTTCGGGTTCATTTCCCGCCAGACATCCACCAAGCCATGATGGAAAATCTGTCTGGCCACATTCAGACTCTGCCTGGTGGGACGTACCCTGTTTTTGCCTGGGGGGCGTGATTTGTCAATTCCCGCGTCAAATGCTATGTTGGAGTCTCCCCCAAAAATGACTAGGCCTTCAGTTAATGGTGAGAGGGTTTGGAAAAGGGTCTTAAAGAACTTTGCCTGCCCCCGGTTTGGCGCATAATATGAAATGAGGGTGTAAAGTTGTTCGTCAATGCGTACCTTTACCAACAAAAATCTACCCTCCGGGTCCTTGAATTCAGAGACCAGGGAGAATTGAGTTCTGTGAGAGAAGAACAGGCCTACACCCTTGGTTTTATTGTCAGAGTTGGCTAAATAAAATCTGGGGAATTTGGCATGAATGAATGAAGGGGAATATGATTTAGGGAAATGTGTTTCCTGTAAAAATAATATATCTATTTTTTGTGCGTGATAATGTTGGAATACTGTCCTACATTTCATAGGGAAGTTGAGTCCCTAAACATTGTGGGTAGCAATGCGTAGAGCAGGTCTATGTGAGGAGTGGTCAGCCATGGAGCAGCTTAAGTGAGAAAGCGGGCGATCCCCGAGCACTTACTTTTGATGTAGTGGCCGGTCTCAATATGCATGCATCAGGAGAAAACACTAGGCCTTCAAGTTGCTTATCATGAAGGAGCGAGACCACATCCGTCGCTGCAAGAAAAAGTCGAGAGGTGAGGAAGAGAGGAAAGAAGAAGAAGACAGTTCGAAAAATAAGGAGAAGTGAGCTCCGAGATAGAGGTGAGAACAATACCACCCCTCTCAGAGAAACAAACACGTTGACCCCCAAAGCGGGGGGAGTCCCGAACCAGGAGTAGCAAGACCAGTATGGTTAACCACTCCGAGTGCGGGAGCAGGCACATTGGACCCGCTCCGTCCTGCGCACCCTAAACTAATATCTCCAAATAAACCAGAAATAGAATAAAAACATACATATATGAATATATATATCAGAGAGGAGAAAAAAAAAAGAAAAAAGAGTCCCTTATAGAATAAAAAAAAGTGAATGACCGAGACTAGGGGTATAATGGGGGATGAGAGGAGAATGGGGGGAATATCAAGAGCGTTAGCTACTGATATCTGGGTTAGGAGACTAGGGGGGGGGGAAGGAGGGGGGGAGAAGAAAGGAACCTATTGGGCCCTACCGGACCCCAGCCTAACTTTTGGGAGAGGGGCAATGATAGTTCCCTCTGGCAGCGTCATTAGAGGCAATTCTGGTGGTTCAGACCTGCACTTGGAGCAGAAAGAACCTAAAGTCCAGTTGGAAGTTCGTGCAGGTTCTGAGGGAAAAAAAAAAAAAAAAAGAAAAAAAAATAATAATTTTCCAGACAGATGAGGAGAAGAGTCAGTTGGGCATAAATGCCATGGGTCAAGGAGGAATCCGACCAGAATAAAAGTAGGAAGTGTATGGTGGAAGGTAGGAATTTCCTCACGATCATGGGGGAAGGCCTTCCTTAGCCTTCTTGTTTTTGGGTGTCATCCAGAGAGAGGACAATGGGCTAGACGGAGGTGGACGTTTGGTCATGCCGGGGGATGCGGTCTGCATAGGGGAAGGCGGATCCTTCGGAAGAGGTCCCAATTTTTGCAGTAGTTGTTCACCTTCTTGGAATGAGGAGAAACGAAAAGGCTTGCCGTTGAAATCAAATTTTAGGCAGAAGGGGAAGAGCCACCAATACTTGATGTTCCTTTGTGTAAGAACCGTCAGGAGGGGTTTGAGCGCCCGCCTTTTCTGGATAGTGAAGAGGGAGATATCCGTGTAGATTTGTATCTGGTGTCCCATCAGCTGGATCTGTGGGGTGGTACGGGCTCTCCTCATGATTTCCTCCTTGACACTGTAGTAGTGTGGTTTGACCACAATGTCGCGTGGCAGTCCATCCTGGCGGGGAGGTCCCAGAGCCCTATGCACACGATCGAGCTCCAACCTGTGTGTTTTGATGTCAGGGATAAGATGTTTACTTAGGGAATGGACTGCATCCGGAACGTCCGTGACGGACTCAGGCAGACCCCTGATCCTAAAATTTAGTCTTCTGGATCTGTTCTCCAGGTCATCTATTTTCGCCATGGTGCCCTCAAATTGGTTATGCAGATCTTGGAGGCGATTGGAGTTTTGATTAACACGATCGATTGTAGCATCAACTTTGTTTTCAATGTTTTCAATGCGGGAGCCTAGGAGTTGGAGATCCGCCTTAATGTCAGAGGTAATTCTGGAAGCAGTCTGAGCAAGGCCCCTATCCAGCATTTCTGCAAATTTAGAGAATATGAATGTAATGTCCTGGGGCTGTGAGGCAGGAGGGTCTGACTCCTGATATGAGACATTAGGCCTGGGGTGATGGGCGCCTGAGGGGGACAGTAGCTTGTGCATCCCATCCAGGGTCTGGTCCAGGAGGGATACTGTGGTGGCCGGTGACAGAGGACCTTCGCTGGTTGTGGGTGAGGGGGCTACTCCACATACCTCCTCATGTAAAGCAGCCCGCCATGCTTGAGAGCCTGAGCTCCCTGTGAGAGTCTCGTGAGGCGGCCGTTCCGCCGCCATCTTGGAAATTTCGTCTGTCCCTGTGAGCGCTGGAGATCGGGCTGTGAGTCCTCTCCTTGTCGCTCCCACCGGCATCCACTCGTGGCCGTGTGATCGCGGTCCCCTCCGGTCCCATTCTGGAGGTGTGGGGGCTGATAACAGAGCTGCAGGGTGCGCCTAATGGACGGAGCGGTGCGGAGCTCTGTGTTCAGTCAGCCATCACAGAGCGCCGCGCATGCGCACTCCAGATCGGACACTTTTAACACTTTTTTGTGACCATTGACATTTATACAGCGATCAGTGCCATAAAAATGCACTGATTACTGTATAAATGTTACTGGCAGGGAAGGGGTTAACGCTAGGGGGCGATCAAGGGGTTAAATGTGTTCCCTAAGTGTTTCTAACTGTGGGGGATGTGACTCACTGGGAGAGGAGACTGATCGCTGTTCCTGATTAGTAGGAGTAGACGATCTCTCTCTCCTCCCCTGTCAGAATGGGGATGTGTGTGTTTACACACACACATCCTCGTTCTGGCTCTCATGCCTGCAATTGTGGGTGGCTGGCTATAGCTCTTAACCACTTCAGCCCCAGACCATTTGGCCGAGCACTTTTTGCGTTTCGGCACTGCGTCGCTTTAATTGACAATTGCGCTGTCATGCGACATGGCTCCCAAACAAAGTTGACGTCCTTTTTTCCCCACAAATAGAGCTTTCTTTTGGTGGTATTTGATCACCTCAGCGGTTTTTATTTTGTGTGCTACAAACAAAAAAAGAGCGGCAATTTTGAAAAAAAAACAATATTCTTTACTTTTTGCTATAATAAATAACCCCAAAAATATATAAAAAAACATTTTTTTCCTCAGTTAAGGCGATAAGTATTCTTCTACATATTTTTGGTAAAAAAATCGCAATAAGCGTTTATTGATTGATTTGTGCAAAAGTTATAGCGTCTACAAAATAGGGGATAGTTTTATAGCATTTTCATGAATAATTTTTGTTTACTAGTAATGGCAGTGATCTGCGACATTATGGCGGACAGATCGGACACTTTTGGCGCTATTTTTGGACCATTCACATTTATACAGCGATCAGCGATGATTTATACAATTGGTGATATGGGGATAAGAGGGAGTTTGGGGATGTGGCGTTGTGATTTTGAAGTGCACTTCATTGTGCCTGGCTTACAGGCAGACAGGACACAGAATACTAGTAAAGCAGCGTACACACCAGCGGACTTTTCGACCGGACCGTGTGTGGGCTGCATCGGACTTCTGACAGACCGTTTCGGTTGGAAATCCAACGGACTTTAGATTAGATTTGAAACTTGCTTCAAATCTTCCTGCCGGAACTCCACCGGACTCAGTTCCTATCGTCCCGTTCATCTGTATGCTGGTCCAACGGACCAAATACGATGCAAGGGCAGCTACAGCACCTGCGAGTGAGAATGTTTCCAGCGCAATCCAATCGTGCTGGTTCTCGGCAACAGGGTGCTACATATCACGCTCGTTGCAATAGGAAAAACACATTTTCCTATTGCAGCAAGCGCGGGGGAGAGGCGACAATGTCCCTTAGGTCTGATATAGATTTTAAGGGGAACCCCCTACTCCGAAAAAATGGTGTGCGGTCCCCCCAAAATCCATACCAGACCCCTATCTGAGCATGCAGCCCCGCCAGTCAGGAAGGGGGGTGGGGACGAGTGAGCGCCCCCCTCCTTAACCATACCAGGCCGCATGCCCTCAACATGGGGGTGGGTGCTTTGGGGGAAGGGGGCGCCCTGTGGCCAAAGCACCTTGTCCCCATGTTGATAAGGACAAGGGCCTCTTCCCGACAACCCTGGCCGTTGGTTGTTGGGGTCTGTGGGCGGGGGGCTTATCGGAATCTGGGAGCCCCGTTTAATAAGGGGGCCCCCAGATCCCGGCCCCCCCACCCTATGTGAATGAGTGTGGGGTACATTGTACCCATTCATCTAGGGAAAAAAGCATCAATAAAAAAACAGTACACAGGTTTTTAAAGTAATTTATTAGGCAGCTGCGGGGGTCGTCTTCCGACTTCAAGGGTCTCCTTTCGACTTCCCCGCTCTCCGGCCTCTTCTCAGGTGTCCGGTTCTTCTGCCGGGCTCTTCCGCCATCTTCTGCCGCTCTTTTGTTAGCGGTGGCCCTGTCTTCTGCATCGTCTTCTTACCTCTTCTCTTCCGATGTTGACACAACTCTCTTTCCCACTGTAATGTTGTGTGGACAGTGCATAATGGCTTACCGGGAACACCGGGAGAAGAGGCTGTACATATCCCATTAAAACATTTTGCACTTGTGCTACCACACATGTCATTTATCTGATTACCTGCCCCTGTGGGAAGCAGTATGTGGGCCGTACAGTTCGAGCTTTCTCTGTTAGAGTCAGCGAGCATATCGCTAAAATAAAAAGTGGTGACATCAAACATAATGTGCCTCGACATTATAGAGAGCATCACAGACGAGACCCTACTGGTTCTCAATTTCTTATCATAGATAAATATACACCTCCTTGGAGGGGAGGAGCTAAGACAAGGGGAGTCTCTCGTTTGGAGACTTATTGGATCCACCAATTGCAGACCTACTCCCCTTTTGGGTTGAACATAGAATGGGACATCAATGCTTTTATCAACCAAGCATGATGCCTTTTCTCTATTTCTGGTACTTTAGGGTCCAGTTGGTACCTATTAGAATATCTTTTATGAGAGGTTTTTTTTTTTATAAGTATTTTTAAATGTTTTTATGAGGGTATTTTTATTAAATTCTTATAACATATATTTTAAAATGTATTTTGGATTTCTTATTTGAATATATACTGGTTTGGTCCCTATCACAAATATCAGCTCGATCCAACCAATAATGTGTCCTTTCTGAGGGGTGCCATCATTTGTCACACCTTAGTATCATATATTTTTTATATATATTACATAATTTTTATTTATTTATTTTCTACCCCAACATGGAATCTGGGGATGCGAACAGGCAACCCTTTTGCTGCTGGGTGGGAGTGCTGGCTACTACGCCACTGCCCATGTTCAGGCTAGAGCAATGTTTGGTTGTAGGTTATATACACCGGACATTGTGCTGTTTTAAGCCACATCTGCCCCTATATGTCCCCGAAAATAGCGGTGCCATGTTTTTGGCTGTTTAAACCAGTCACTGTTCCACATGATGTCACATCATCTTTCACATGTTAAAATGAGGCTTGGAACTCTTGTCTGGGTGCCATTTTGGCAGAACCAGGAAGTAATCCTCCTCTACATATGAAAAAGAGGCTTGGAATGCAAGCCTGGGCGCCATTTTGAAGGAACCAGGATGTAATCTCCATAATTTGCACTTTCAATCAGACGGAGCTGCCACTTGTTATGGGGGTAACCAGTACCTATAAATACTCAGCCAGTACAGTGGTCCAGCACCCCAGATGATGACTTCTAAGTCGAAACGCGTCGGTAGGATATGCTGAGACCACTGTCTTCTTTAATACAAGCGCTTGATTTTACTGCTAAACACGTGAGTGTATTTCCTTTGCTTTTTATGTATTAAAATTTCCATACGGAGTTACACTATATGCCTTTCTCTTTCTTTTATGATGGGGCTGACTGCCTATATCTACTGAGTCCATCCATACCTTACACTTGTTCGGAGGTCCATCTGGAGGTCATATCTGGATAGAGCATCTGATCCCCTTGGTATATTATACCACAAAGCTTGATTGACTCACTAGGTGTACACCTATTTGAGTTCAATCCCTCTGGTAAGCAGCTTCTGGTGTCTTTGGTGGTGGACCTACTATTAACTGTTATTACATCATACATATTTGAAGTTAAAGACTGTCACTATATTATATCCACATGTGGTTGAGGATTATCATCACACATGACTGAAGCTTGTCACTGACTTTTTTCTTTTTTTTTCACACGTCCAAGTTCCTCTGTTTATAGACATCACATGTCATAATAGAGGACTGCTTGGAGTATTTTTGAGCACATCATTTATTATTCACGTTTTCTGTACTCATATTATTTGTTATGGTTTATATGATCACATAAGCGCTGCACATTTCACCCAAGAGGCTGGAGAGAGCAGAGAAGTCAGAAGAAGACCCCCGGAGCTGCCTAATAAATTACTTTAAAAACCTGTGTACTGTGTTTTTTTATTGATGCTTTTTTCCCTAGGTGGATGGGTAGGGGTACGATGTACCCCATACTCATTCACATAGGGTCGGGGGCCAGGATCTGGGGGCCCCCTTAATAAAGGGAGCTCCCAGATTCCAATAAGCTCCCCCGCGCGCAGACCCCGACAACCAAAGGCCAGGGTTGTCGAGAAGAAGCCCTTGTCCTCATCAACATGGGGACAAGGTGCTTTGGGGTGGGGGGGCCGAAGGGCACCCCCCTCCCCCAAAGCACCCACCCCCCATGTTGAGGGCATGCGGCCTGGTACGGTTCAGGAGGGGGGCGCTCGCTTGTCCCCACCCCCTTTCCTGACCGGCCGGGCTGCGTGCTCGGATAAGTGTCTGGTATGGATTCTGGGGGGACCCCCACACCGTTTTTTCAGTGTAGGGGGTTCCCCATAATATCCATACCAGACCTAAGGGCCTGGTATACCCTGCGATGGGGCCCGCAAGGTGTCAATCTCGCTGATAAAAGCGGCGAGATTGACTTCCTTTTCTAGTCCCTTCGTATCCGAGTCACGTTCAAAATGAACGGACTTATCCGTGTGTGGGCAAGTCCTTCATTTGGAAAATCCACCGTAACTCAGTCGAATGGCCGGTCGGGAAGACCGGCGGACCTAGTCTGCCGGAAAGTCCGGTTGTGCGTAGGCAAGTCCGTCCGTTCAGAAAGTCCGTCGGAATTCCGCCGGGAAGATCGCCAGGCCTAGTCTACCGGAAAGTCCGGTCGTGTGTACGCTGCATAAGAAACACTTACTTCACTAGGGTGCAGGGCTCACAGGGAGACAGGAGTATCTTAGCAGCAGTGAAATGCTGAGCTTACAGGAACACAGAAGTAACAATATGTAGGAGATACGCAGAAGTGCATAGGGGTTCCAGGGAATGCAGATACACGGAAATACAGATGGCGGTATTTAAGGAGTCTAGGACAGGAAGTATAACTATTGTTATTGTCTGAGGAGAACCCAGGCTTCCTGTACATAAAGAAAAGGTGGGGGCCCTTGGTAGGGTCGAGGCACATAGTCTAAAAAACCACCTGATCTTCTGCCGACTCCTGATGGTGAAGATGTGTTGCACTGCAGATAATTCCCAGGTTGGAATTCTCACCCAAGCAGGCAGCTACAGAGAACAAAGGGTGAAAAAGAGAAGAATCCCTTACAGCACTGAGGCACAGGGATCACAGGACAGTAGGGAGTACAGCCCAAGCTGTTAGGTGCGCATGCGAATGCACAGAGACACACAGGACATCTAGGAATGAGAAGCAATGAAAAGACACAAACAGGACTCTCTAGGACAGTGGTTCCCAACCTGGGGGTTGAATGAAGATTTGCCAGGGGTCACCAAATCCTGGGCTGTCCCTGAAGCCCACACCATTCTCCCAGCCTTTTTGTGGCCGTCCATTAGGGCTGTCCCTGGAGCCTGTTGCCACCCACTCAGCCTCTTCCCAGCTACCCATTCAGTTCATGGCATGGCTGGGGGGCAGAGCCTAGAGGTCAGATGACTTCTAGAGGAATGTGAAGTGGGAGGGGATAAATGAGACCCTATCTCATTGATCACATTGCAGCACTGGAGGGCTCAGTCTGACAGGTAAGTCTACCCTAATGTGCTAATATGCTGTGCAGACTTGTACATTATGGCATAACCAACCTCAGGACCTTTAAAAAGTAATAATTTTAGCAAGGTTAACTATCGCTTTAATATCACAGGATCCCAGGGGCCTCTCATGGGGCCTACTGACCCGGTGGCCCTTAGGCAGTGCCCAAGTGCATAGTTGCCAACATTTCAATAATATTTTCAGGGACACTTTTTTTACGGTGCTATATTTAGAGTAGCTGACATCCCCTATGTTCCTCTATACATCACAATAGTAATCACAAAATTAAATGAGTACTAATAGTGAGTCAGAATCAAATATGAGGACTGAGAAGATTTCCTTTAGCTGAACTAACAAAAGTCTGCCCATTCTAGAGCTGGTAACATTGGGGATGTTCAATATAATTTTAAAGAACTGTTTTTGTGGGTAAGAGGCATAGGGGAGGAGTATGGATGGTTTAAAAGTGGGAAGTATGTGCAGGGGAGGGAGAGGAATGTGAAGGGTATAACAGTGAGCACTATGCACATGAGAGGAGCGGGAAGGGTATGGCAGTGGGCACTATGTACCGGAGATGAGTGTGCAGTGTATGACAGTGGGCAGTATGCACAGCAGAGGAGTGTGGAGGGTTGACAGCAGGCACTATGTACAAAGGAGTGTGGAAGGTATGCCAGTGGGCAGTATGTTCAAGGGAGGAGTGTGGAGGGGTGACAGTGGGAAGTATGTACAGGAGAGGAGTGTGGAGGGTATGATGGGGCAGTATGTACAGGAGAGGAGTGTGGAAGGTATTATGGGGCAGTACGTACAGGAGAGAAGTGTGGAGAGAACAGCTGACAGTATGTACAGGAGAGGAGTTTGGAGGGTATGATCAGGGCAGTATGTAAATGAGAGGAGTGTGGAGGGTATGACAGTGGGCGGTATGTACAGGAGAGGAGTGCAGTGGGTATGACAGTTGGTAGTATGTACAGGAGAGGAGTGTGGAGGGTATGACACCCGGCACTATGTACAGTCGAGGAGTTTATGAAAGTGGGCAATATGTACAGCAGAGCAGTGTGGAGGGTATGATACTGAGCAGTATGTACAGGAGACGCGTGTGGAGGGTAAGACAGTGGGCAGTATGTACAGGAGAAGAGTGTGGAGGATATGACAGTGGGCAGTATGTACAGGAGAGGAGTGTGGTGGGTATGACAGTGGGCAGTATGCACAGGAGAGGAATGTGGATGGTATGACAGTGGGCACTATGTACAGGAGAGGATTGTGGGGGGTATTACAGCAGGCACTATGTACAGGAGAGAAGTGTATGACAGTGGGCACTATGCACAGGAGAGAAGTGTGTGATAGTGTGCACTATGTACAGGAGAGGATTGTGGGAGGTATGGCAGAGGGCACTATGTACAGGAGAGAAGTGTATGAAAGTGGCTAGTATGCACAGGAGAGGAGTGTGGAGGGTATGACATAGGGCAGTATGTACAGGAGAGGAGTGTGGAGGGTATGACAGTGAGCAGTATGTACAGTACAGGAGAGGAGTGTGGAGGGTATGACAGTGGGCACTATATATAGGAGAGGAGTGTGGAGGGTATGACAGCGGGCACTATGTACAGGTGAGGAGGATGAAGGAATTTGAGAAGGAAAAATGTAAAGGTTTGTGGAAGGGTGTTTAGGGACTGCGTAGTGGTTAAGTGGGCCATACATGGATTGAAATTAAGCCAATTAAGCAGAGACCAGCCATAGTAGATCTATGTATGGGCCAGCTGGTTGTACACAAGTCAATCTTTTAATCGAATTGAGTACAACCAGCCCATCAGGTTTTTCTCAAAACAATCAGTACTGCCAGCTATAGTTAGCAACACTGACCATTGTATTCTGTGGATAGGGAAGGTTCCCCACTAGCAGAACATAATAACACTGCAGGAGTGATTCCCCCATCCACAGGTCAGCAAGTGAGAGGGTGTGTGGGGACAGGCTGGGGAGAGAGGTCTGTCAGCAGCGGGGTGTGAGGTGGTCATGGAGGGATATCAATCAGCGCGTGGGGGGATTAACTTGGAAGGATAACTTTTGGGGTAGGGTCTGTCATTTGCAGGTTGGGAAATGGTCACCTATGATATAAGTTGAAGAGAGGTGGCTAACATGGGAAGTGGCTGGGGAGTGACCTGGTTAGTGGTGAGTGTGAAATGGATGATGTGTTTCAAGTTTCATTCACATTTGCGATAATGCTTACTGCCTTCTGATAAGTGATCTGTAGTGGATTGCTTTTCAATGAGTGGTATAGCAGCACCTGACAGGCGTTCATTAGGTGCTACTACTTCTGCCTCGTTTTTTTTTTTACATTGCTGAATGGTAGTTTTACATTGGTGGACTATGCTGCCACTGCGAGCGAGTTTGGCTTGCAGTTGCAGAGTGGCCCCATTAAAATCAATAGGCGAGTTTGACAGGCGGTGCTGCCTGTCAAACTCTGTAGGCTGAGTTAAAGATGCTGCTGCTAAAGAAATTACAAAAAAAAAAAGTTGCAGCTGTGAAGTAAAGCATCACAGCTATGGCATTCGTACAGCCCTGTCCAAATGTATTTTTAAGATTTGGGTCAATACAATACACAACTTGCATTACTTGACACTGAGGTTGAGAATCACCAGACGTTCCTCTGATGGCACGCTTTTCCTCATGTTGGTGTCCATGCAAACTAGATGGGGTCTAACCTTTTCCAAGAGAACGTCAAAGGTGGCGATTGACATGCATGTAAAGTAAAAAAAGTTCTCTGGGTAATTATGCAGCTGAACATACATATTAGAAAAGTATCCTGTGGACATGCGTTGAGCCATCAATGGATGTGTCCAGTAGCGACAAACTCTGGTCCTCTCACACAATTTTCTACATCTTTGGAGCCTCAGCAAAAGCAACATCAGGAGCATTTCCTCAAACATGCTCATCATGGGATCCATATTAACAAACCAACCAACAAATAACAGCTAGCTACAAACACACTGTTTTCTCAGCTGCTACTCACACTGTTCTCTCACAGAATGGCTGAAATAGTTAATAAATACTTGTTTTTAGTGCTTTCTAATCATTTGGGAGGGTCTCCTGAGGTTATCTTTAGTAAACACTTCTGAAGTCTTGTAAACACTACTAAATGTGGATTACTAGCTGTGATGTTCCAGCATTCAGGAGAGGTTGAGAAACCTCTCGTGTACATGAAGCCTAACTCTAAACATGTCACCTGTAAAAACTTTTAAAGCGTTGAATGTGGATATTTTTAAGTACTGAAGTTTGACGCCATTCCACAAGTGTGACATGTTATGTGTATATTTACTCTGCGTAACATCCTCTTTCATAGTATACAAAAAATCAGGCTAACTTTAGTTTTTTTTTTTTTTAGTTTTTTTTTATAAAACAGTTTCTTTCCAAAAAAAAACACATTTGAAAAATTGCTGCGCAAATAATGTGTGACATGAAAAGTTGCAACAACCACCATTTTATTCCCTAGGGTGTCTGCTAAAACAATATATATAATGTTTGGGGGTTCTGTGTAATATTCTAGGAAAAAAAATGATGATTTTTACATGTAGGAGAGAAGTGTCAGAATTGCCCGGGTGGCAAGTGGTTAATTACCATAAGTTAGTAATATACAAATAATTATTATATATTGTTTTTAACCACTTTCTGGAAGGATTTGCCTCCTTAATAACCAGGCCATTTTTTGCGATACGGCACTGCGTCACTTTAACTGACAATTGCGTCGTGGTACCCAAACAAAATTGATGTCCTTTTTTTCCCACAAATAGAGCTTTCTTTTGATGGTATTTGATCACCTCTGCGGTTTTTATTTTTTGCGCTATAAACAAAAAAAGCGACAATTTTAAAAGAAAAACAATATTTTTTAGTTTTTGCTATAATAAATATCCCCAAATTTAAAAAGACAAAACAAATTTCTTCATCAGTTTAGGCAGATATACAGTATCTCACAAAAGTGAGTACAGCTCTCAAAATTTTGTAAATATTTTATTATATCTTTTAATGTGACAACACTGAAGAAATGCATTATGCTACAATGTAAAGTATCGAGTAGGGATGAGCACGATGTTCGAGTTGAACGTAAGTTCAACTCGAACATCAGGTGTTCACCTGTTCGCCGAATAGCGAACAATTTGGGGTGTTAGCGACAAATTCGAAAGCCGCGGAACACCCTTTAAAAGTCTATGGGAGAAATCAAAAGTGCTAATTATAAAGGCTTATATGCTTAGTATTGTCATAAAAAGTGTTTGGGGACCTGGGTCCTGCCTCAGGGGACATGTATCAATGCAAAAAAAAGTTTTAAAAACTGAAGTTTTTTCGGGAGCAGTGATTTTAATAAGTGAAAACAAGAAAAGTGAAAAATTCTTTTAAATTTCGTACCTGGGGGGTGTCTATAGTATGCCTGTAAAGTGGCGCATGTTTCCCGTGTTTAGAACAGTCCCTGCACAAAATGACATTTCTAAAGGAAAAAAGTAATTTAAAACTACTCGCGGCTATAATTAATTGTCGGGTCTCGGTAATACAGATAAAAGTCATTGAAAAAAACCACATGATGTCCCCCCAAAAATCCATACCAGGCCCTTTGGGTCTGGTATGAATATTAAGGGGAATCCCGAACCAAAATAAAAAAAATTGAGTGGGGGTCCCCCAAATTCCATACCAGGCCCTTCAGGTCTGGTATGGATATTAAGGGGAACCCTGTGCCAATTTTTTGGGGGGACACCCACACCTTTATTTTTTTAATTTTGACGTGGTGTTCCCCTTAAAATCCATACTGAAGGGCCTGGTATGGAATTTTTTTTTCAATTTTGGTTTGGGGTTCCCCTTTGATATTCATACCAGACCCAAAGGGCCTGGTATGGATTTTTGGGGGACCCCCATGCCGTTTTTTTTAATGACTTCTGTATTACCAAGACCCGACAATTCATTATAGCCGGAAGTAGTTTTAAAAGACTTTTTTTCCCTGAGAAATGTCATTTTGTGCAGGGACTGTTCTAAACATGGGCAAAATGCAGCACTTTACAGGCATACTATAGACACCCCCCAAGTACAAAATTTAAAGGAATATTTCACTTTTGTTGTTTCACTTTAAGCATTATTAAAATCACTGCTCCCAAAAAAACGGAAGTTTTTGAAACTTTTTTGCATTGATACATATCCCCTGGGGCAGGACCCCCAGGGGATATGTATCATGTATATGAATTGGGAAACCACCACTTCTGCAGCACCCGTACTTCCCCCATTCACTGGCCAAACCGGCATTCATGTGGAAACAGTTGATTTTACGTCACTTGATTTTTATTCGCTGTTTTTCACCGAAGATCTCTATAGATCTATTGTGGACCAAAGCAATTTGTACACTGGTCAACACATCGCCACTATTCCCAGTCCTCCCTTGCCAGAGATTGGAAACGAATTAATTTAAGATATTTCAGGGCCTTTCCCTCCTCATAGGCATAACCAAAAAGAGTGAGTTGCGGTCATATTGATCCACTGACCCATTTCACCATATGCCCGTGCTCTCTGCTTCCATGGCCAGGGCAAGATACGAGCAGATTTTGCGGTTCATGCACTTCAACAACAATGAACTCTGTCGTCGTCGTAGAGACCCTGGATACAATTGGCTCTACAAAATTCAACCAACTTCAACCAACGTTTTGCAGACTTCTTTACTCCCCATCAAGTTGTCTGCATTGATGAGTCCCTGATTACGTTTTCTGGCCGCTTGTCATTCAAACAGTGCCTTCCCAGCAAGCGTGCCAGATACGGGGTCAAGATGTATAAGCTCTGTGACAGGGCCACAGGCTATTCATGTAGTTTTATGGTTTACGAGGGAAGAGATAGTCACGTAGAGCTGACAAACTGCCCTGACTACATAGGAAGCGCTGGCAAGATTGTGTGAGACTTGGTGTCAACCTTATTCAGAAAGGGGTACCATTTGTATGTGGACAATTATTACACGAGCGTGCCACATTTTAGTCACCTTTTTGATCATCAGATTGGAGCATGTGGTGAAAAGGGTCATTGGTC
The DNA here is from genome assembly GCA_037952925.1 of Lithobates clamitans. NCBI lineage: Eukaryota > Metazoa > Chordata > Amphibia > Anura > Ranidae > Lithobates > Lithobates clamitans. Next base: position 3,696,477 of record JBBGZY010000892.1, read on the forward strand.
AACTGGTCAAGTGCACCCCCAAACCTTTTCCTTGCTCGAGCTGAACTTGGACACCAAGAAGATCTTTCAATCGATTGGGTAAATCAAGACACCATACACCGAGTTGGATATCCAGAAATACAAATGTATTATACCATTTTACATGTTATATAGGGCAACAATCATTATACATCGTAAGGGGCAGACTAAGGGGCGGTCCCTTAGCTTATCCAATCATAAGAGTACAAGTATCACAAGTTACATATCACAAGTTACATTTTATATGACATATATGTATTTGCATAATATTCTGCTCAGTGACGTGCCTAAAAAGTACCTAAAATGTCCTTTGCCTAAATATACCTTCTTAGCTTGAATTCCGGGAAAATGAATAATATGGAAATACCCTTAAGATAGTCTCGGTCATGTACCATTGGCTTTAGGCCCAGATGTGCGGTGAGATGTACTAGCTAGTTCCCTTATATCTATTAAAAGGTTATCATCGCAAGTACTTCCCTGTTTTGCAGATAGCTTGCTAGTAAATTTCCATTTGACATTATAAAAAGCCTTGCGATAGCATTTCATATAGCTTGTATCAAAAGTTCAGGCCCCTTATCTAAAGTATATAGTGAACCAAAGTGCAGCCATTTTACTTACAATCCCTCCTTTGATCAGGGAGGATTTCATTCTCCCTGATCACTAATTCCCTAATGCTTGGAGTACCAGGTTTGTTCTGTGTAGAACATAGCTGTGGCTTCCTCAGGCTCAATGTAGAACATGACCATGGTTTCCTTAAGCTCAGAGTCCGGTTTAATTTTTGCTGCAATGTCAGGAACTTTACTGGTGATGAAGAATAGGAATTTGATAGTGGCATAAGTGGCAATACCCAGGAGTACTATCATGATCAGTATCATGCCTGCCTTTTTAAAGAATCCCATAACACTGTCCCAAAATGATCCGAACCATCCCCCAATTCCTGAGAATGGGTTCCAATAGTCTCCCAGCCTCCTCATTTGTGTTTGCAGTTTTGCTCTCTCCTCCTGGTGTCCTTTAATTATATCAAAATCTACCATTATACAAATCTTTACCTGCTCCATTAAGAAAACAAAATTGCGGACTCCTTGTGTACCCTGTAAAGAGAAGGGGTTTACTATTGGTTGTGATGCTCTCAGGGGGAATGGGTTGGGTGATGTTTAGCAGCTACTCTAGGGTCACTAGCCTTCCAACCATCGGAACTGAGTGTTGGCCAGTTCCCATATGGGAACAAACCCAGCATTCTGAGTAATTTTGATTTCTTGCGAATGCATGCATCATTATGAAATGATGAGGAATTGAGTCTGGTACTGAGTAAGTTTCAGGATCTAGCTGTGCCCCGTTATTAATACTTTTAAAGTCTGGTCTTAGGAGTTCCCTTCTGGATTTTAGGAATTGGAATTTTGATTTGGGGGCCTTTTTCATACTGGTATTATTTACTGGTGCAAAGGGCGCGTAGTTTGATCTCTTGTTTTGAATAACTTGACTGATTCTTTTATCCCTGAGTTTGACCTTTTTAAATTTGGACACCAGGTTCTGACTTGGTTTATGATTGGGTTCATACACCAGGTCTTTTCTACGCCCTTATATTTGGCTGTAAAGACAATGGCTGCTATGTGGCAATTCTCATCCCTTCTTTGAATATGATACCCTGTAACTGCTTGGGATTGGGCTTTGGACATTTGTCCGGCTACCTGAATGCAGTAAGGATAAATAGAACTTCCCATAAAACCTTGCCGAGTACGGTTAGTATGATTGGAGGGGGGCTGAAAGCCACAACTGTTAGTCATCCAACATACAAAAGTGGTTAGTAGAATAATCTTAAACGTGATCAGGATGGCAAAGACTAATGCCGCGTACACACGGTCAGACTTTTCAGCTACAAAAGTCCGACAGCCTGTCCAACAGACTTCCGGAGGACTTTCGGCAGACTTGCGGCGGACTTGTGGCAGACTTTCTAACGAACGGACTTGCCTACACACGACCACACAAAAGTCCGATGGATTCGTACGTGATGACGTACACCAGACTAAAATAAGGAAGTTCATAGCCAGTAGCCAATAGCTGCCCTAGCGTGGGTTTTTGTCCGTCGGACTAGCACACAGACGAGCGGATTTCGGGGTCCGTCGTAGTTACGACGTAAAGATTTGAAGCATGTTTCAAATCTAAAGTACGTCGGATTTGAGGCTAAAAAAGTACGTTGAAAGTCCGGAGAAGCCCACACACGATCGGATTACCAGCCAGCTTTAGTCCGTCAGCGTCCGTTGGACTTTTGTAGACGAAAAGTCCGACCGTGTGTACGCGGCTTAAGATTATTTGAGTGGTGCATTTCCAGGGCCTCCATTTGGGTGGATCCTGGAAACCTAGGGGAAATACTTGAACATCTTCTACTAGAATGTCATTAGGTTTAGGGTCTCTAGGGCTCCTGAGTCCTCTAGGGGAGGTGCTGCAGAGGAGTTTGGGGGTCTTGGGCAGGGGTTTGAGTTCAATGTCTCTTTCTTTTGCGATTCTTGGCTTGCTTTCAGGCTTGGTGCTCTTTTTATCCTTGATGCGTGGATCCATTGTGGTCCCTGGTCTGTGAGGATGGCGGTTCGGGTTGCTTTGAGTACTTCAAATGGTCCTTGGTAGATGGGCCCTGGTACCTTCCTTGCCTCAAGCTGCTTTATCAAGACTTTGTCACCAGGTATGAAAGGGTGTGTAGGCTCTGTGGAGAGAGGAGGAAAAGTGACAGCTACCTTGTCGTAGTTTTCAGTAAGGCTACTTAACAGATGTTTCACATGCTCTTCCTGTAAGGAATAAAGATTAACCTCCTCTCCCTCAATTGCTTTCTTCTGGGCCGGCTTTCCCATTAGTATTTCATATGGGGATAAGCCTGTCCTGCTATGGGGGGTGGTTCTTATCTGGAAGAGGACCCCTGGCAGGTATTTTAGCCAGTCCTTCATGGTAGTGGCCTTTTTAAGTTTGTCCTTGATCATTCTATTCATTCTTTCCACTACCCCTGAACTCTGTGGGTGATATGGGATGTGTAGCTTCCACTGTATCCCTAATACCCTTGTCAATTCTTTCACCAGCTTTGAAGTAAATGCTGGGCCTTGGTCAGAGTATATGGTAGCAGGAAGTCCGTATCGACTGATTCAATGATTGATCAGACACCGGGCTGCAATGCCTGCGGTTTCCCCTGTAACAGGTATGGCCTCGGGCCAAGTTGAAAGTTTCTCCACCATCACGCACAAATATTTGAGATTACCTCTCTGCCTGGGCATGTGTGTGAAGTCTATCTGTAAGTCTTGTAGTGGGCCTAATGGTGGTGGCAAATGTCCATGTTTCCCATGTTGAGGGCCCTGAACATTGTTCTGAGCACAAATCAGACAAGAGGAGACAAGCTGTTGTACTAGGTCGTGTGCCTTGCGTGTACTGAAACAGTCCTGGTACTTTTTTAAGAGTGGTCTTGGTCCTATGTGTCCTGGAGCATGGAGGTAAGACAATAATAGGGGCGCTGCTGCTCTAGGTATGCCTTTGATTCACTCCTTGTTTCTCCAGAGACCTGTAGGGTCTCTGGTCAAACCCATATCGGTCCAGTAGTCCAGGTCATCAGCCGATGCCTGTTTTTGCAAGAGTGCTGATGTGTGTTGGAACGAGGGGGTGGTAAAGTCATTTTGGAATAATAGAAGCTTTGTGACATGTGGCTGTGGCTGCCTTTCTGCTGCAGCTTTTGCTACTCTGTCTGCTTGATAATGTTTAATCTATGGGGCTGTTGTATTGCATTAATTAGATCGTACACATACCCACTGTTATTTATTTTTTGTTATCTGCGGTCCAAAATCCGCGTCTAAACCAGATAATGCCGAAATCGTGCGCGACCCCGAATGCGTACTTGCTGTCTGTGTAAATGTTCACCTTTTTACCTTTGTGGATTAAGCAGGCCCTTGTGAGTGCATATAACTCTGCTTGTTGTAGGGAGGTTGCGCCAGTCAGGTAACCATCTTCTAGAATGAGATCCGGTAGCATTACCACTGAATAGCCTGTCTTGTATTGATTATCCGCTGGACGTGTGCAACTACCATCTACAAAGACGTTAGGGTAATCTGAGTTAGGTAGATCGGTGAGATCTCTGAGAGGTGCTGTGACAGTGAGAAGTTCCTGTGTGCAGTCATGACAGTCTTGGGAAGTGACTGGGAGTTTTAGCAAAGCATGTAAGAGTTTGATTGCCGGTGTTACCTCAGCACAGCTTTTGACAGTTAAGTTGTGCGTGTTTGTAAGAATTATTTCATTATTATTATTTCATACCCTGATGAACACTGTGTAGTCATGTGTTGTGTATTCATGTTTTGTAGCAAATGAAGAACACTATGTGAAGTGTATAGGGTGGTTGGAGTCCCTAAGGTGATCTTTTGTGCATCTTTTACGGTCATGGCACAGGCTGCTAATGTTTGTAAGCAGCCCGGCATCCCTTGGACTGTTACCGGTAGTTTTTTTGAGATGTAGGCTACGGGGCGGTAGTGGGTGCCATGCATTTGGGCCAGATCTGCAGCAAAGGCATGACCCCTGACCACACAGTATAGGGCAATAGGCTTTTCATAATTAGGGAGGCCAAGCGCCGGAGCCGAGGCCAGTGATTTTAAAAGAATTTGAAAGTCATTTCTGGTGTGTATGTGACCAGTTTCGGTGCCTGTGCTGTTGTTGCCTGCCATAGCAGGGAGTCATAGTAGGAACAATCAGGTATCCACTGCCTGCAGTATACTATTGAGCCCAGGAAGGACAATAGTGACGCTTTGTCCTTAGGTGGGCCGAGACAAGTGAGGGCTTCGACCCGTTTTGGAGACACCATCCGTGTTCCTTCTGCAATGATGCACCCCAGGTACTCTACCTGCTCTTGGCACCATTGGATCTTCTTTCGGGACGCCAGATGGCCCTTGAGTGCTAGGTACGACATCAGACTCTCGGAATCGACCTTACATTGTGCCCTGCTTTCACTACATATCAGTAGATCATCAACATACTGCAAGAGTGTGGATTTCATTGGGGGAACCCAGTCATCTAAGGTGGCTTTAAGCACCATTGAGAAGGCGGCCGGACTGTACACATAACCTTGAGCTAGCCTAGTCCAGGTTAGCTGGCCAGTGGCCAGTTCTGTGGACCATGTAAAAGAAAAGATGTCTTGGAAGTCCTCGTGCACTTCTATACTGAAAAATGCATTTGATAGTTCTAGTACCATGTATATGGAGGACTGTGCAGGAATATTGATGAATATTCCTGTGATGTCTGCCACTAGTGGGGGTAGGGGTTGTATGCTTTTGTTAACTACCCTAAGATCCTGCACCATCCTCCATTCCCCACTAGCCTTTTTAACTGGATTACCTGTTGTGTTCCAGGGACTAATTATAGGTCTTAGAATACCTAATCCTAGGTATTCTTCTATCTGGGGCTGTAGTCCCATGATCTTTTCCTTTGGCAAAGGATATTGTTTCTGGAATGTGGGCACTATGTCTGGTTTGAAGGTAGGTACGTATGGTGTACATGGTATGTGCCCTACATCAGTTTTGGATTTTGCCCATATGGGGTGTGTTTCTAAGTATGTACAAACTGTCATGAAGTAACACAGAAAATCTTATCTTTTTGGCATCTGTAAATCACAGTGTGGGGATTTGGCAATAATCCCTCCTTCTGCTGTAAAAGTTATATGCAGTTTAAATTTAGACATGAGGTCTCGGCCCATTAGGCATAGGGGACATTGTGGTAAAATTGCAAACTTAGATTTGGTTAACACTCTGTTCTCCAAGTCACAGACCTCTAGGATAGGTGTAATTTTGTGTACCACATCAGTTCCATTGATCCCTATAGAGCAACCCTCCGTACAATCTACACATAAAAAAATGTCATTGTTTAAGCAACTGCTAGTAGCGCCTGTGTCCAATAGCATACTGACCACTTGACTCTTGATCTTGAGGGTGACTTGTGGTAAGATTTTCCAATGATCTGAAAACATGTGAAGTACCAGGGCTGGAACCTGCTCTGGGCATCCCTATTGTCTAAATGGGTTATTGCTTTGATCCTTTGAATGTCCAGAATTACCTGGCCAATTCATTTGCACTCTCTGTTGGGTATTCGTGTTAGCTTGGTTGTGCTGGTCATTTCCAGGGTTAGGTCTGGTCTGACCCTGTGGTCTGTCTGGATTGTATCCTTTACCCTGTTCCCTTTGAGGTGGGCCATTACAGCGTCTGGGTCTGTATCCTCTTCTATGTGGACAGTCTGATTTCCAATGTGATGGGTCCCCACAATTGAAAAAACCCTGGTCTGTTTGGTGAACATTATCTCTGTTTTGATGTTGTTGTCTGTATGCATAGGTGGGCATTGGGAGAGAAGTACACATTGGTGTGATCTCTTCTTTTATTCCAGAGTCCTCTACTATAGTAAAGAGTCCTCCTTTTGTGTTAAAGACACCAGATGCTGCCCTTGTTTGTATGTCTTCCATAAATGTCTTAGCTGTTTGTGTTCTCCAGTTAGTATTTACCAGTTTTATAATTTGGGCTGACTTGGGATCCCCGTTATTCATAACAGTACTGACAAACAAGGGGTCACTTTCTATGCCACAGGAGACATAAATTTTGTATAATCGGGAGACAAAAGCGTGAAAAGATTCTCCGGGTAATTGTTTACATGAAATTAAGTCATTGATGGGCATCTCAGGTCTATAAGCTTTTCTCCAGGCAGCTAAAACTAATGCCAACATTTTTCCCAATCTTCCCCATCCTCCTATAGGCTACTTTCTGTTACCCATGTGCCTATTTTAATCTCGGCTGTACTGTCAGGATCTACTGCGTTAATGATAATCTGTAGATCCTCCGCTGACATTCTTCCACCTAAACAATATTGTTTTAAGAAATTAACTGCTTGTTTCAGATCTTTGTTAGGCTTGGGACAGGTGTCTTTTATTTCTTTAATTGTGCCCAGTGGGAGGGGTATTTGTACTTGAATTGTTCCCATTGTGATAAGGGGACATATGGTCTCTTTGGTGGGTATGGGTATGTCTGTGGTAAACAAAGTCTGAGTACCCGGAGACCCCTCAGTTTGTCCTGCAAAATGGGTGTTCCGGGGGGTTGATGGAATAACCTTAATCTCCCTTATGGTCTCCTCTTCGGCCCCTGACTCTTCTGATTCATCTTCCTCAGTGTCGTCACTAGGGGGGGGGGCTAGAGGGGGCCATGGCCCCCCAACATTATACTGTGCCCCCCTATGTGCCCCCCAATTTAAAAAAAATGGACACTGGGAATGCAGGGGACAGGTATAGACTGAGCTGCCGTATTGCTGGTTCTGGCTCCTCCTCCACCTCCTGAGTCTACTCCCAGCCACTGGTTACTAGAGCCGCCTCGCATCTAGCAACCAGTGACGTCAAAGCCGGCATTGACAGTTCTCTCTCCCCTCCTTCCTCTCTCGCACGGAATGATGAGAGAGGAGACACACAGCCGATCTGCTCCTTCTCCCCTCTTGTGTGTGCTTCCAGGGAAGTGAAGTGTGAAGCCAATGAGCTCACATATCCCACGGTACACACACAGGAGAGGGGAGAAGGAGCAGATCGGCTGTGTGTCTCCTCTCTCATCATTCCGTGCGAGAGACGAAGGAGGGGAGAGAGAACTTCAATGCCGGCTCTGGGGCTCTGAGCTGTTGGGAACACTGATACAGGGGTGGTGCCAGGTGGGTGCTTTAACTCCCCCATAATTTCACATATAGCACCCCCATCAGCAGCTGCCTCGGGAAGAGATTTACTGTAGCCTGGGTGTGCTGCCACCAGTGACACTCCCCGCCCCTCAGCCCGCCCCTGTGTGTATGGAGATCGCAAACAGCATGTTAGTTGCAGGGCTAGAGTATCTCATTCCTGTGCCCTGTGCAGCATAAGGAGGGAGGGATCCTTTTAAGCACACGATCAGTATTATCCAATCAGGCTGTGCCTGTGTTACAACCCCTCCCACTTCCCCTGCCGCCGTGTTTTGATTTCAGGCAGCTCCAGAGGAAGCCACACCCCTCAGCTCTGGAACTCCCATGTGAGTGTCTTTTTATGTATTCTTCATGGAGGGGAGAAGAAGGGTGTGCACAGTGCAGCAGCTTGCAGAGTGAAATGTGTAAGGTTTAGTGCAGGCAGTGTTCTCCATAGAGGGACAGGACAAGGGGAAAACATGCTCTTATAAATTATATATGTTGTAATTTTCAGGCTGTTAGATCCTCAGCATCAGAAGACACAACACACAGACCTCATACATTGATTTATATCAGCAAAAATAATGTTTATTACAGAGACTTCTGTGACAGGAAGAAATGAATCCATCAGGTCTGTGTGCTCTGTCCCTTTCCTGTCTCTGCTAGCTCCATCTTTAACCCTTTTGGCTCATGCACACTAGTTTTGCCCTCTGAAGAGCAATCAACATTTAGCAATCAACAAAACACACACTGTTAGAGAGGATCATTTGGTTGGTTGCAGGCTGGTCAGTAAGTTGATCTGGGAATGTCTTTGGTTTTGTTTTGCATGCGTTGCCCTTCCATGTGCTCCTTGCTGCAAAGGCCAGTTATAGGTGAGGGCAGCGGCCATTTGTTTGTACTGAAACTTGAAAGTGCAATACTTGCACTTTCAAATAAATAATCTTTGAAAGGGTTTATGCACTATGGTAGATTTTATTTTTCATGCATATATTATGACTCCAGCTACCATGTGATGATGTCAGTTGGCGAGCCTTTGAAAATTGCAATGCAGGTTATTCATTTGGAGCCGGTCAGAGTGGGGATTGTGCTGCCGGATTACAATGAAGTGTGTTTGGGTCGATGTATTGTGGCTGCAGCCTCTGGTAGCACCCTGTATGATCACAGTAGTGGCGGTGGCGGTGCACCAAAGTGAGTGTAAAGATCTCAAATATCCAGATGAACTTTTGTTTTATTGCACATCACTTTATTTTTGGTGGAGGAACAATGAAATGGTGGCTAATAGCCATCAGGAGATCCGCTTTTGTTTGTAATGCATACATTAATTTAATCTGATGGCTTCAACTTTATTCACTTATTCTAGTTATGTCTGTATCACTTTGTTTGCACTCAGCACTTTAATTCATTTTGCACAGCATGAAATCAGCATGAATTAGCACATCTATTTAATATTTAGGTATTTCTCTAAGTCAGGCATGTCCAAAGTCCGGCCCGCAGGCCAATCGCGGCCCGCGGTCCGGTTTCGGACGGCCCGCCTAGTAATTTTGACATATATATCTTTTGTGGCCCCCAACGAATCCCCAGCGCCGGGGGCCACAAAAGATAGGTATGCTGGCTGCCTTGGAGGGGGCTGGATGAGCGCCGTACAGGATACAGGAGAATTTCCTGTTTACACGGCGTCCTGTGTAAAAAGGAAGTCCCGTCACCTGCGCTGCCATTGGACAATTCTTTTGTCCATCATAGGAGGCGGGACTTTCAATTAAGGAGGCTGCCGATAAAAACAGGAGTTTCTCCTGTATGTCTGTTGGCACTCGTCCCGCCCCCTCCCTGTCTCTTTGAAGGCTGCAGATGGACATGAATCAGGCTGCACTGATGGCAATGGTGAGTCTGCATTCACGTCAGTACGGTGGGGGCCGCATTCATGTCAATGTGGGGGCCGCATTCATGTCAATGTGGGGGCTGCATTCATGTCAATGTGGGGGCTGCATTCATGTTAATGTGGGGGCTGTATTCATGTCAATGTGGGGGCTATATTCATGTCAACATGGTGGGGGCTGTATTCATGTCAATGTGGGGGCTGCATTCATGTCAACACGGTGGGGGCTGCATTCATGTCAATGTGAGGGCTGCATTCATGTCAATACGGTGGGGGCTGCATTCAAGTCAATGTGGGGGCTGCATTCATGTCAATGTGGGGGCTGCATTTATGTCAATGTGGGGGCTGCATTCATGTCAATATGGTGGGGGCTGCATTCATATCGAAATGGTGGGGCTGCATTCATGTCAATACGGTGGGGGCTGCATTCATGTCAATACGGTGGGGGCTGCATTCATGTCAATACGGTGGGGGCTGCATTCATGTCAATACGGTGGGGGCTGCATTCATGTCAATACAGTGGGGGCTGCATTCATGGCAATGGAGTGGGGGCTGCATTCATGGCAATGGAGTGGGGGCTGCATTCATGGCAATGGTGAGGCTGCAGATGGGCACTGATTAGGCTGCATTGATGGACACTGACCCTTATTTTGCTTCACATTTCTTTATTAAAAAGGTAAGATTTTTTTCCCGAAACTTCCTTTTTAAAGTGAAGGTGCGTGTTATAAGCCGATTAAATACAGTATATCCAAATAACACGCCCGAGATCATCTATTCACCACACACAGCACAAAGGCAAGAGAATTCTTGTTGGGCCATGTATTAGCGCTCGGACGGACACACTTAGACCAAATTTTAGTGTTTTAAAGAATGTCAGGCAAAATGGTCTCTTCATCAAATATGGAACTCTTTGAAAAAAGTTTGGACACCCCTGCTCTAAGTGTTTGTTTATTCACACTGCAGTGTGCTGTTTTCTCCATGTTATCGTTTTTTAAAATATTTTAGTGAATTACCACTAAGCACTTTAGTTTCTATGCACATTTATCAGATTCAATTTAACCTATTTCTCTTGAGCCACTCCCACTGTTGGGTGTTCTCTGCATGCCCTAATGGGCACTGATAGGAGGCACTAATGGGCAATGATAGGAGGCACTAATGGGCAATGATAGGAGGCAATAGAGGGAAACTGATAGGTGGGATTGATGAGCACTGATGAGGAGGCACTGATAGGTGGCATTAATAAGCACTGATATGCTGCACTAATAGGCACTGATAGGCTGCTTTGATGGGCACTGATAGGTGGTACTGATGAGCACTGATAGGCAGCATCAATGGGCACTGATAAGCTGCACTGGTAGGCGGCATTGATGAGCATGTATGTTAGCCCAACATTAAAAGAACAAATACACACTTTAAATCTTTAAAAGTGGCCGCCTGCAGCTGCAATCTTCGGCTAACGTCTCTTTTTCTAACAAGACCTCTGGAGTGCATTCTATTCTTGGGAAAAAATAAAAAATATATATATATTGCGTTTTATAGTTGGCCCCCCTACTTTTGTCTCTGTCCCCCCATGTGCCCCCTCTTAATATGAAAGCTGGAGACGCCACTGATCTTCCTCCCTATGTTCTGTTTCCTCCATCAGTTTATGTTTTTCCATAACTGCCTGAAACCTCTGTCTGGCGGCTCTAGTAACCATTTGTCCCTCTTGGTCTATCTCATTCAATATCTTCTGTGTCTTAGCAATTAATTCTTCTATTTTCTTCTGTCTCTTTTGACTTTCTGTTTTGTTGGATTTTTTTTTTCACTCTCTATTGTGTAATGGGTGTCTATAGTGTCGGTTAGATTATCTATAATAGATACATATTCTTTGATAGCTCTTCTCTTATTTTCTTGTTCATCTAACCAATGTGTACCCTTTTCCTCAGCTATAGACAATAATCCCCCCAATGTCAGTTCTAAGAAAGGATACAATTTATTTTCCTGTTTAACTGTTTTATTTGTTTCTACGGGGGTCTCAGGATTCTCTGGTTTATTTGTTTCTATGGGGGTCTCAGGATTCAATTCCTCCTTAGGTTGGTCAATTTTGGGAAACACATAAGGAGGTGGAGCAGATTCATAAAAAGGATTACAAGCCTTTGGAGTATCTAAAAGTGGGTCGGGTGCGGTGGGAAAACATGAGGTCGGGTTTTTGTATATAGTCTGTGGGAATTTCTTTTTATATTCCTTCAGTGCTTTAGACCATATTTTATAACACTCTTTCATATAGTCATTGTTAGAAGGAATCGGTGGATAATTATATTGTTTATGTTGCCCACACATTTTAGTAACTTCTTCCCAATCATTCTGGCTACAAGGGCCATAGGGAGTTAATCCCCGAAATTTGCAGACTATGTGACCGTTTTAATATTTGAGACCAAAAAGGATCAGTATAATATTTTCCACAGTTTCCAGACACAAAATCAATTGGGGTGAGTTGTTCTGACTTACCACCAGAATTCGTCTTTTCCAAATGATTTCCCATTAATTATACAAATCTCTATGATCACAGACCAACAATGATTTAGGACAAGCTGTATAAGTTTTTTTAAAGAAATGCTCAATAAGACTCCTTACACCACCTACTATCAAATTTGGTCTTAAAGGAATCTAATTATGAATGTTAAATCTCAGAGTCCAAACCTTTGGATCTCCCAAGGTCCCTTTCCAATTCTATGTACGTAACCTCCTGGACAAGTTGCTTTCAATATTGCCCTAGATCCTTCATACACAAATAACAATCCAAGACTACAACTATGGCAGCGTCCTGTATGATACCTTTCACTCTTGGTGGCCACCTTAGTTTTATTAGACATATTTCAATACACCATAGACGTTCTTTGATGTCCAGTCCTATTTCTTAGTAAAATATTTACAATATTCTACCAGTCCTAGCCAACCTAGCGGGGACACTTATACAATTATTCTTCCTATTATATTTTGATGAGCTACTTGACCTTACCAGATTCTGGAGTCCGGTCAAGCACAAGACCTCTTTACAAAAAAAAATTAGAGAGACCTTACCCTTTGGCTTTGGCCAAAATTCTTTGGCTTTGGCTTGACCAGAACTTCAGAACCCCACACTTCTGGTACCACTGAAAAGGGTCATTGGTCAACTGGTCAAGTGCGCCCCCAAACCTTTTCCTTGCTCGAGCTGAACTTGGACACCAAGAAGATCTTTCAATCGATTGGGTAAATCAAGACACCATACACCGAGTTGGATATCCAGAAATACAACTGTATTATACCATTTTACATGTTATATAGGGCAACAATCATTATACATCGTAAGGGGCAGACTAAGGGGCGGTCCCTTCCTTTATTCAATCATAAGAGTACAAGTATCACAAGTTACATATCACAAGTTACATTTTATATGACATATATGTATTTGCATAATATTCTGCTCAGTGACATGCCTAAAAAGTACCTAAAATGTCCTTTGTTTAAATATACCTTCTTAGCTTGAATTCCGGGAAAATTAATAATATGGAAATACCCTTTTAAGATAGTCTCAGTCATGTACCATTGGCTTTAGGCCCAGATGTGCGGTGAGATGTACTAGCTAGTTCCCTTATATCTATTAAAAGGTTATCATCGCAAGTACTTCCCTGTTTTGCAGATAGCTTTCTAGTAAATTTCCATTTGACATTATAAAAAGCCTTGCGATAGCATTTCATATAGCTTGTATCAAAAGTTCAGGCCCCTTATCTAAAGTATATAGTGAACCAAAGTGCAGCCATTTTCCTTACATGTGGCACCGTGCGATCTAATCGCCGGGGCTTTCCCTAGCGGCTTGTAGATTCCCCTCTTAGGCTGGGGGAGAGAGCTGCTTGAAGTGTAATAACTTGCTCGCTATGAAGTGGAGGGATAATAAGAATGTTTTCGCTCTTTCCATCCTTCATGCAGACAAAACTGTCCAAATTACTACGGCGACTGGTGTTGTGGAGAAACCCCTCTGTGTCCACGAATATAACCAAAATATGTTATCATGTTTTATCATGTTTGCTTTTCAGGTATGTAATTTTTTTTATACTTTACTGTTTACTGTGTTTTATTGTTAACCATTTTATCACATTTTTTATTGTTTAAAGCATTTTATCACACCGATCTTAGTGTGGTCAGATGCTTTGAGGGCAAAGGAGAGATCTAGGGTCTAATAGACCCCATTTTTTTAAAAAAAGAGTACCTGTCACTACCTATTGCTATCATAGGGGATATTTACATTCCCAGAGATAACAATAAGATGATTAAAAAAAAATGAAAGGAACAGTTTAAAAATAAGATAAAAAGCAAAAAAAAAAAAACAGCACCCCTGCCCCCCCCTGCTCTCACGCACAGGTGAACGCAAGCGTCGTTCTGGCGTCAAATGTAAACAGCAAATGCACCATGCACGTGAGCTATCACCGCGAAGGTCAGATCGAGGGAAGTAATTTTAGCAGTAGACCTCCTTTTTAAATCTAAAGTGGTAAACTGTAAAGGCTTTTAAAAATGTATGTAGTTTGTCGCCACTGCAAGTTTGTGCACAATTTTAAAGCATGTTGTGTTTGGTATCCATGTACTCAAACATCAAACATTTGGGCAATATAGTGTGTTTTAGTGCATTAAAATTAAAAAGTGTGTTTTTTCCCAATAAAATGCATTTGAAAAATCACTGCGCAAATACTGTGTGAAAAAAAAAATGAAACACCCACCTATTTAATCTGTATGGCCTTTGCTTTAAAAAATATATAATGTTTGGGGGTTCAAAGTAATTTTCTTGCAAACAAAAAGTGTCAGAAAGGGTTTTGTCTTCAAATAGTTAGAAGAGTGGGTGATGTGTGACATAAGCTTCTAAATGTTGTGCATAAAATGCCAGGACAGTTCAACCCCCCCCCAAATGACCCCATTTTGGAAAGTAGACACAACAAGCTATTTGCTGAGAGGCATGTCGAGTCCATGGAATATTTTATATTGTGACACAAGTTGTGGGAAAAAGACACTTTTTTTTTTTTTGCACAAAGTTAACACTAAATGATATATTGCTCAAACATGCCATGGGCATATGAGAAATTACACCCCAAAATACATTTTGTTGCTTCTCCTGAGTACAGGGATACCACATGTGTGAGACTTTTTGGGAGCCTAGCCACGTACGGGACTCTGAAAACCAAGCACCACCTTCAGGGTTTCTACGGGTGTAAATTTTTGATTTCACTCCTCACTACCTATCACAGTTTCGGAGGCCATGGAATGCCCAGATGGCACAACCCCCCCAAATGACCCCATTTTGGAAAGTAGACACCCCAAGCTATTTGCTGAGAGGTATGGTGAGTATTTACGCCCTTAGAAATCCTGAAGGCGGTGCTTGGTTTTCGAGGCCCCGTATGCGGCTAGGCTCCCAAGAAGTTCCACACATGTGGTATCCCCGTATTTAGGAGAAGCAGCAGAATGTATTTTGGAGTGCAATTCCACATATGCCCATGGCATGTTTGAGCAATATATCATTTAGTTACAACTTTGTGCAAAAAAAAAAAAGGTTTGTCATATTCCCGCAACTTGTGGCAAAATATAAAATATTCCATGGACTCAACATGTCTCTCAGCAAATAGTTTGGGGTGTCTACTTTCCAAAATGGGGTCATTTGGGGGATTTTGTGCCATCTTGGCATTTTATGGCCTTCAAAACTGTGATATGTAGTGAGGAGTGAAATAAAAAATTTACACCCTTAGAAATCCTGAAGGTGGTGATGCGTACGCGGCTAGGCTCCCATAATTTTTTTGTCATTATTCAATCACTTGGGACAAAAAAATAAAATATTCAATGAGCTCAACATGCCACTCAGCAATTTCCTTGGGGTGTCTATTTTCCAAAATGGGGTCATTTGGGGGGGTTTGTACTGCCCTGCCATTTTAGCACCTCAAGAAATGAGAAATTGCAGAAAATGTACCCTAGTTTGTAGACGTTATTACTTTTGCGCAAACCAATAAATATACGCATATTGACTTTTTTTTTACAAAAGACATGTGGCTGAATACATTTTGGCCTAAATGTATGACTAAAATTGAGTTTATTGGATTTTTTTTTATAACAAAAAGTAGAAAATATTATTTTTTTTTTCACAATTTTCAGGCTTTTCCCATTTATAGCGCAAAAAATAAAAACCGCAGAGGTGATCAAATACCATCAAAAGAAAGCTCTATTTGTGGGAAGAAAAGGACGCAAATTTTGTTTGGGTACAACATTGCACGAACGCGCAATTAGCAGTTAAAGAGATGCAGTGCCAAATTGTAAAAAGTGCTCTGGTCAGGAAGGGGGTAAAACCTTCCAGGGCTGAAGTGGTTAACGGTTTGCGTATTTGAACAAATTTTTTGCCTGTTGTGAACCGAACCGGGGGGTGTTCGGCTCATCCCTAGTAGTGAGTGTACAACTTGTCTAACAGTGTAAATTTGCTGTCCCCTGAAAATAACTCAACACACAGTCATTAATTTCTAAACCGCTGGCAACAAAATGAGTACACCCTAAGTGAAAATGTCCAAATTGGGCCCAATTAGCCATTTCCCCTCCCCGGTGTCATTTTACTCATTAGTGTTACAAGGTCTCAGGTGTGAATGGGGAGCAGGTGTTTTAAATTTGGTGTTATTGCTCTTACTCTCTCATACTGGTCATTGGAAATTCAACATGGCACCTCATGGCAAAGAACCCTCCGAGTATCTGAAAAAAAAGAATTGTTGCACTACATAAAGATGGTCTAGGCTATAAGAGGATTTCCAAAACCCTAAAACTGAGCTGCAGCACGGTGGCCAAGACCATACATAGGTTTAACAGGACAGTTTCCAATCAGAACAGCCCTCACAATGGTCAACTGAAGAAGTTGAGTGCACATGCTCAGCGTAATATCCATAGGTTGTCTTTGGGAAATAGATATATGAGTGCTGCCAGAATTGCTGCAGAGGTTGAAGGGGTGGGGGGTCAGCCTGTCAGTGCTCAGACCATACGCTGCACACTGCATCAAAATGGTCTGCATAGCTGTCATCCCAGAAGGAAGCCTCTTCTAAAGATGATGCACAAGAAAGCCTGCAAACAGTTTGCTGAAGACAAGCAGACTAAGGGCATGGAATACTGGAACCATGTCCTGTGGCCTGATGAGACCAAGATAAACTTATTTGGTTCAGATGGTGTCAAGCGTGTGTGGTGGCAACTAGGTAAGGAGTACAAAGACAAGTGTGTCTTGCCTACGGTCAAGCATGGTGGTGGGAGTGTCATGGTCTAGGGCTGCATGAGTGCTGCCAGCACTGGGGAGCTACAGTTCATTGAGGGAACCATGAATTCCAACATGTACTGTGACATACTGAAGCAGAGCATGATCCCCTCCCTTCAGGGACTGGGCCACAGGGCAGTATTCCAACATGATACAACCCCAAACACACCTCCAAAATGACCACTGCCTTGCTAAAGATGCTGATGGTAAAGGTGATTGGATGGCCAAGCATGTCTCCAGACCTAAACCCTATTGAGCATGTGTGGGGCATCCTCAAATGGAAGGCGGAGGAGCTCAAGGTCTCTAACATCCACCAGCGTCGTGATTTTGTCATGGAGGAGTGGAAGAGGAATCCAGTGGTAACCTGTGAAGCTCTGGTCAACTCCATGCCCAAGATGGTTAAGGCAGTGCTGGAAAATAATCGTGGCCACACAAAATATTGACACTTTGGGCCCAATTCGGACATTCTCACTTACTTTTGTTGCCAGCAGTTTAGACATCAATGGCTGTGTGTTGAGTTATTTTCAGGGGATGGCAAATTTACACTGTTATACAAGCTGTACACTTACTAATTTACATTGTAGCAAAGTGTCATTTCTTCAGCGTTGTCACATAAAAAGATATAATAAAATATTTACAAAAATGTGAAGGGTGTACTCACTTTTTGAGATACTGTATATTCTTCTACATATTTTTAGTAAAAAATTGCAATAAAAATTTATTGATTGGTTTGAGCAAAAAGTTATAGCATCTACATACAAATAAGGAATAGATTTATGGCATTTTTTTTTTTACTAGTACTGGCCGCGATCAGCAATTTTTATCAGGACTGCGACATTGCGGCGGACAGATTGGACACGTTTGACACATTTTTGGGACCAATGACATTTATACAGCGATCAGTGCTATAAAAATGCACTGATTACTCTGTAAATATCACTGGCAGGGAAGGGGTTAACATTAGGGGGCGATCAAGAGATTAAGTGTGTTCCCTCAGTGTGTTTCTTACTGTGGGGGGATGGGACTGACTAGAGGAGAAGCCAGATCGTTGTTCCTAGCTATTAGGAACAGACAATCTGTCTCTCCTATCCTGACAGAAACTGAATTTGTGTGTTTACACGCACAAATGCCCGTTCTGTCTCTCGTGTCTGTGATCGCGCGTGGCCGGCGGTCATTGCGCCCACTGGCCACGCGCATCTGCTCCCCCCGCTGCGCAGCGGGGGGAGGCCTGCATTATCAGTTTAAACATTGTACAACGTACAGCTACAGTGATTTGCGGGAGAGAGTCGACCTGCCTGCCACTGTAGAATGACGGCAGCTGGTCAGCTAGTGGTTAAGGTACTTTACTATATTTTCAAAAACTGTACTCAAGCAGGTTAACTGACAAATTACTGATAATAACTTCCAACCAGACAGGAATCCACGGGGCATCTCAGAAGGGCTGGAAAGCTGAAAACTGGAAAAGGTACACAAGGAAAATAAAGGCACAAAGACACTGGAATGCTCAAAGGATACAACAAGTGCAATGATACCAGTGAGAGAAAATGGGGGTTCGGGGACTACATTGGAAGGCACTAGGAGATGCTTGCAAACAGACAGTAGGAACAGAGAGAGTCTAACTATAATAATAATAATAATTATTATTATTATTATTATACAGGATTTATATAGCGCCAACAGTTTGCGCAGTGCAGCGCTAACTACATGATCACTAGAGTATAGAGGTGACTTGGAATCTTTTCGGGATGCCAGGCACCTGAGGAAACAACTCCACTATGTAACATGGGGGACACTAGGAATCTTTTCAGGAAGCCATGGACATGAGGAAGAACTAGGGTAGCACTAGAAATTAGACATGTGCGGTTTGTTTTGTTCCAAATTGAAGTTCGGACATATTTTTCGTTATTCGGAAACTCTGATGTATCTGAATTTCCAAATTACAACAGTAAAAAAATTAAATGAATATGAAATAATGAAACATAATTTGAATTCGAATAGTTTTTTAAAATCGAATTCTCATTTTTCTCATTCTCATTTTCGAAACAAAAATAAAGTAATAGAATAGAAAAGAATAGAATAGAAAATAAAAGAATAGAGTATAATAGAGTAAAACAGAACATAATACAAAATGAAAGAATAGGAAAAAAAAAGAATAGAAAAAGAAAGAAGAAGAAAATAGAAAATAAAAAATAAAAGAACAGAATAAAATAGAATAGAAAATAAAGGAATATAAATGAATAGAATAGAATAGAATAAAATAGAAAGAATATAGGGCGTGGCCAGAATTTGAGAAGAATGGTAGAATTCTAACTGCACTCCGGGCACAGGCAGCTAACCAGGGCCGACAGCACACTCAGCGACCCCAGCCCAGCAGCGATTCTCTCTCCTACAATCTCTGGACACCTAACAGGATATCCAAATGTAAAAAGGACTGATTTGCACCACAGAAACTGTAGTGCCATCCTGGCTGCATTTCCAAGATGGCGCCGGCAGACACAGTACCTCACAGCACGTCGAGCCGGCTGGCCCGAGTGAGAACTCTAATGCCCCGTACACACGGTCGGACATTGATCGGACATTCCGACAACAAAATCCTAGGATTTTTTCCGACGAATGTTGGCTCAAACTTGTCTTGCATACATGCGGTCACACAAAGTTGGCGGAAAATCCGATCATTCTGAACGCGGTGGCGTAAAACACGTACGTCGGGACTATAAACGGGGCAGTAGCCAATAGCTTTCATCTCTTTATTTATTCTGAGCATGCATGGTACTTTGTGCGTCGGATTTGTGTACACACGATCGGAAATTCCGACAACGGATTTTGTTGTCGGAAAATTTTATAGCCTGCTCTCAAACTTTGTGTGTCAGAAAATCCGATGGAAAATGTGTGATAGAGCCTACACACGGTCGTAATTTCCGACAACAAGGTCCTATCACACATTTTCCGTCGGAAAATCCGACCGTGTGTACGGGGCATAAATGGGGAATGGGACATCAGCTTCTTCTCCCTCTACCAGCTGACAACTCACCTGCCTCCTCTCCTTCCAACAGCCCAGTGAAATCAAAGCCTGGGCTGTCACAAACAGGAGAGCTGGACACAGAGGTGAGTCACACACTGTTAGCAGGCAGCAAAGCTGACACACAGAATCCAATAGCTGCATTCTCCAAATCAGGTCAGCCAATGATGGACACAACATTAAAGGACATGCTGCTGTCCTTACAATCACCCATCCATTCAGATATAGTGTCTATGGTACACCACTTCAAAACAGAAATTACGGATCTAGGGCACAGAGTCACTAACATTGAGTCCAGAATGGGTGAATTTACCACATCCTTCAATGACCTTGTAGATGCCCATGGGGAAAAAGAGGAAGATATAGAATAGATAAAGGCAAAACTAGCCGATCTCGAGGGCTGTTCCAGAAGAAAAAAACCTGAAAATAAGAGGAATCCCTGAATCTGTCCTCCCATCGGCTTTAAATGACTATTTATTAAAAATAATGGCAGCATTCCTTCCCGATGCACCACCTGCAGAGCTGGTTATTGACCGTAACCATAGGCTCCCTAAGCCAACTCAGCTGTCAGATACCATTCCCAGAGATATGATCGTCAGGATCCATTTTCTCCATCTCAAAGAAAGGTTATTACATGCCACAAAAAAACCTCCCCGTATCCTCACCTGTATGTAGATCTATCCTTCTATGCAGATCTCTCTCAGTACACTATGCTCAAGAGGAAAAATCTTTTCATAATCACAAAGCCGCCATGAAACCACCAGTTCACCTACAAATGGGGTCACCCTGTTAAATTGGTAATCACAAAAGATAACAAAACCTTTACCATAAGATCTGTGGAAGAAGGCATCTCTCTACTACGGCAATGGAAAAGGTTCGATCCTGGAGAACTCTTTCAACAGCACCACCAACACAGCACCCGCAACGACACAGATTGGGATGATGCTGATTAGGGATGAGCTTTGAGTTCGAGTCTAACTCACGTTCCACTCGAAAATCCGCTATTCGCCCGTTCGCAGAACAGCGAACAATTTGGGGTGTTCGCGGCAAATTTGAAAGCCGCGGAACACCCTTTAAAAGTCTATGGGAGAAATCAAAAGTGATAATTTTAAAGGCTTATATGCAAGTTATTGTCATAAAAAGTGTTTGGGGACCTGGGTCCTGCCCCAGGGGACATGGATCAATGCAAAAAAAGTTTTTAAAAAAGGCAGTTTTTTCAGGAGCAAGGTAAATTTTGTACCTGTGGGGGGTCTATAGTATGCCTGTAAAGGGGCGCATGTTTCCCGTGTTTAGAACAGTCTGACAGCAAAATGACATTTCAAAGGAAAAAAAGTCATTTAAAACTACTTGCGGCTATTAATTAATTGCCGGTTCCGACAATACACATAAAAGTTCATTGATAAAAAACGGCATGGGAATTCCCCACAGGGGAACCCCAAACCAAAATTTAAAAAAAAATGATGTGGGGGTCCCCCTAAATTCCATACCAGGCCCTTCAGGTCTGGTATGGATATTAAGGGGAACCCCGGCCAAAATTTTTTTTAAAAATAACATGGGGTCCCCCTCAAAATCTATACCATGCCCTTCAGGTCTGGTATGGATTTTAAGGGGAACCTCGCACCAAAATTAAAAAAAAATGGCGTGGGGTCTCCCCAAAAATCCATAGAAGACCCTTATCCAAGAACGCAACCTGGCAGGCTGCAGGAAAGAGGGGGGACGAGAGAGCATCTGGAAGCCCCCTTTAACAAGGGGACCCCCAGATCCCGGCCCTCCACCCTGTGTGAAATGGTAATAGGGTACAAAAGTACCCCTACCATTTCACAAAAAAAGTGTCAAAAATGTTAAAAATGACAAGAGACAGTTTTTGACAATTCCTTTATTTAAATGCTTCTTCTTTCTTCTATCTTCTTTCTTCTATCTTCTGTCTTCTGTCTTCTATCTTCTATCTTGTATCTTATAACCATGTTTTGAAATTTGAATTCCAAATAGAATCAACTTGAATTTGAATACAGTAGAAAAGAATGGAATGAAAAATAAAATAGAATAGAATTAAAAAAATAATAGAGTAGAATAGAAAAGAAAAGAATTGACTGGAAAAGAAAAGAATAGTATAGAAAAAAAATAATAGACTAGAATAAAATAGAAAGAATATAACCATCTTCCGAAATTCAAATTTCGCATAAAATAAATTTGAATAAAAAATAAAATAATAGAATAGAAAAAAATAGAATAGAATAAACAATAGAAAATGATAGAATAGAATATAAAGAATTTAACAATATAACTGTTCTCCAAAATTATAATTTTGAATAGAAGAGAATATAATATAAGAGAATAGAATAGAAAATAAAAGATTAGAATAGAAAAAAACAATAGAATAGAACAGAATAGAAAAAATATAACCATCTTCCAAAATTCTAATTTCGAATATAATAAATTTGATTTTGAATGACATTCGATTCAAATGCAATTAAAATGGAATTTGGTTTGAATCTGATTCAAATTCAAATACAATTAAAATGGAATTCAAATTTGAATCAATTAAAATTTTAAGAATTTGGTCAAATTGAGTTTAATCCCACCAAATTCAGAAAACCTGAACTGATTCAAATTTGAATAAACAAAACAAATTCCAAAAATGAGTTAAACTAATTTAACTAAATAAATGTATGTAAATAGTGAATCAAAACAAAACTAAACAAATTTTTTTCATTCTGCACGTTTTTACTAGAAATCTTGCTGGAAATCATTGAAAGACCTGGAAGTAGGAAAACTAGCAGATTCATTCTAGCACCAGGAAAACTTGCAGTTTCATTCCCTCAGGCAATGCCTGAGGGAATGGGACAATTGAATCAACAGCAGGTGATTAACCAGTCTTGAACAAAAATCTTGCGGGATAACAGATACCAGCAGAACCTTGCAAGCTAAAGCTATGAAACTAAATGTACACGCATGTCTGCTAATCTTTGGGAAT
The DNA here is from genome assembly GCA_037952925.1 of Lithobates clamitans. NCBI lineage: Eukaryota > Metazoa > Chordata > Amphibia > Anura > Ranidae > Lithobates > Lithobates clamitans. The sequence goes on from JBBGZY010000892.1 coordinate 3,719,323, forward strand.
AGAGGAAACACATTTGCAGCAAATGGTTTGTAGCAAGAGATATACAAATAAGCCACCCCTGAATCCCTCTTACTCCACTGCGCCAAAGAAAAGTGCAAAGCTATATAAAAGATGTGTAAATGAAAAATGTGTGTACATACATAGGGGGTTATTTACAAAAGGCAAATCCACTTTGCACTACATGTGGAAACTACAAGTGCAAAGTGCACTTGAAATTACACTGAAAGTGTACTTAGAAGTGCAGTAGCTGTAGATCTAAAGGGGTTGATCTGAATTGAGTGGAAGTTCTGCTGATTTTATTACCCAATCATGTGCAAGCTAAAATACTGTTTTTTATTTTCCTTGCATGTCCCCCTCGGATCTACAGTGACTGCACTTCCAAGTACACTTTCAGTGCAATTTCAAGTGCACTTTGCAGTTGTAGTTTGCACTTGTAGTGCAAAGTGGATTTGCCTTTAGTAAATAACCCCTTTAGTGTACAGTGAAAAAAGCTGCCACTTAAATAAAAATGTAAATTGATCAGAATCCCAAAACTATACCTCTCACATGTGTACAGATAGAGATAGTGGCGCTAATATAAATTGTGTAAAATAATCAGAGTCAGAGCAGCATGATGCCTATGACCCTCTAATTATACATAAAAATAATAGTATCATGAAAAAAAAAACATTTTTTAACACCCAGTGAAAAGTGTCACTATAGATAATAAATTACAAGAATTGAATGATCAAGCTCAACAGTTGTTTTTCAATCTTCTTGTGTGATAAATCTTCTACTCTTCCACCGCACCACCGTGATAGTGGAAGCACTCCCTCTGAAGAGCAAACTCACCAGATTGTATAGCCTCCCACTCCCGTGTTCAGCAAAACAGCAATTGAACCACACCTGGGTTGCATGTGTTGAACCGTGACTCCAATCAAGCCAGCTCCATATGTGAAAAAATGAATAAAGTGCTCCACATAGCGTGATACCATTTTGACAGATTTATTAAAATCACTCCAAACACACTTCAATGGTTACACTCACTTTTAAACTGAAACAAAAAAGCCTTTGAACAAAATCACAGCAAGCAACAGGATTAGTGATCCAATGGTGAACCGCGGTCACAGCGGACCTGAAGTGTGATCTGGTGTATCTCTCACCCAACCTTCTAAGGCCCAGCCATCCGATCAGTGTAGTCCTCCTCAGACAGCGGCGTCTAATGTCAGTGTGATGGAATACCGTGTGACCACGCCCCAGACATGTTTCATCGAAAAGACTTCTTCAAGGGTTGGGTGAGAGATACACCAGATCACACTTCAGGTCCGCCGTGACCGCGGTGCACCGTTGGATCACTGATCCTGTTGCTTGCTGTGGTTTTGTTCAAAGGCTTTTCCCATAGACACACACAATAATGTAACAGTAAAAAAAGAATATATATATATATATATATATATATATATATATATATATATATATATATATATATATATATATATATCACTATATTGTCAAAAGTATTGGGACACCTGCCTTTACCTCTTCTGGGAAAGCTGTCCACAAGGTTCAGGTGTGTGTCTATGGGAATGTTTGACCATTCTTCCAGAAGCGCATTTGTGAGGTCAGGCACTGATGTTGGACGAGAAGGCCTGGCTCACAGTCACTGCTCTAATTCATCCCAAAGGTGTTCTATCGGGTTGAGGACAGGACTCTGTGTTGGCCAGTCAAGTTCCTCCACCCCAAACTCCCTCATCCATGTCTTTATAGACATTGCTTTGTGCACTGGTGCGCAGTTATGTTAAAAAAGGAGGGACCATCCCCAAACTGTTCCTACAAAGTTGGGAGCATGATATTGTCCAAAATGTCTTGATATGCTGACGCCTTAAGAGTTACCTTCACTGGAACTGAGGGCCCAAGCCCAACCACTGATAAACAACCCCACACCATAGTCCCCCCTCCACTAAATGATTTGGACCAGTGCACAAAGCAAGATCCATAAACACATGGATGAGCAAGTTTGGGGTGGAGGAACTTGACTGACCGACACAGAGTCCTGAACTTAACCTGATGAATTAGAGTGGAGACTGCGAGCCAGGCCTTCTCGTCCACATCGGTGCCTGACTGCACGAATGTGCTTCTGAAAGAGTGGTCAAACATTCCCATAGACACACCACTAAACCTTGTGGACAGCCTTCCCAGAACAGTTAAAGCTGTTATAGCTGCAAAGGGTGGGCCAATTCAATAAAGAACCCTAAGACTTCAATTTCTTTAAAGTTCATGTGCATGTAAAGGCAGGCGTCACAATACTTTTTTTTATTTATTTTTTTTGTTTCAGAAAATGTTATTGAGAAAAAAAAAGATGTCGTTTGATGTACAAGAATTGTGGCAAGCATAGCTTAATTACATCAAGGTTACAGTAATGGTGCATAACATCAGATAGCACAGCACTGGTCTTTCTCTGTGTTCCCAGACAGGGGACATAGAGACGGAGAGGGATAGGGAGAGGAGTGGGGGGGGAGTGTAAAGACGAGGGGAGGGGATAGGTAGGCAGAGGGCTGTTAGGCAAAGTTTTAGAAAAACAAAAGGTGGTAAGCTTATCCGTGACTATGTATAGATGCAGTGGGCTCAGTTAGTTTCAGGAAAAGGGCAGCCTTGTGAGTTCTCTCCTGAGGGGAGAGATTTGAGGTAAGGAATAGTACTGATTGTTTAGTCATGGACAAGGCTTGGCTCTATAATCAGACAGCCAGGGTTGCCAGTGGTGATAGAATTTTTCCAGTGTGAGCTGTGCCTTTGCAAACAGAAATTCCATTGATAAGTGGTCATTTAAGATATCAATGGTCTTACTGAGAGAGGGTGCACAGGGCTGTTTCAATAAGCGGGCAATAGCTAGACGGGCTGCAATGAGTATATGCGTGATGATAGGATGAAATTTCAGGGGCCATCTGAAAGGCCTAGGCCGAAGAGAGTCATCTGCGGGTCACTTCAACAGGTAGGTTAGTAACTTCTTGAATAAGGGCGGAGATGTCCATCCAGAAAATAGCTATGGTTGGGAATTCCCCCCAAATATGAAAAATATGTCCATCTATGTCGCAATTTCTCCAGCATTTGGTGGAGTGAGACTAGGAGATTCAAGCCAGTTTCACCGGAGTGTAATACCATTTATAGAGAATTTTCATTACAGTTTCCCAATGGGAGATGTTTTTGGAGAAGGTGGTAGGGAAGCAAACAGCTCTGTACCAGAGATGAAGGGGGATTTGAGTTTGTAGTTTGAATTTCCAGAAGGCTATAGCTGGTGGACTTTCTTCTTGAGATGGTTTTATTAGCAGTCCATAGAGATAAGATATGCCACGGATTTTGTTTTTGGTTGGATTGAAAAACTGTATAAGGTCCTTGGCCCATACTCCTTGTTGGGTATGGAGTATCAGTCTGAGAGTTGATGAAAAGAGAGAAGTTGGCTGTGTTGGAACATGTCTCCTATCGTGCAGAGACCTTGTGAGGACCATCTTTGTAGTGGCAAGTCCGGAGAGAGGAGCGATATAGCTGCTAGTGTGAGTTGATAAAGAGCTTGGCTATGTATGCCGCTTGAGATTTGAAGGATTGATTTCCAAGTGGCTATAGTCGCAGTGACTGTTGGAAGGAACGAGTGTGGTGAGTGGTGTCCCATCCAGATGGCTGCTAAGAGGTGCGAGGGGATATGGGCAAGATTTGTGGCTTCAGTCAGAGTCCAGGGTTGTAGTGAGGACATGTCCCACCATTTCTTGGTTTGATCCAGTATTATAGCTTTATAATATAATCTGAGGTTAGGAACTCCGAGTCTAGCATACTTCATAGGTGTATTGAGCAGGGAAGCTTTAATGCATGGTTTACGAGCTGCCCATATGAAATTATTGCAATATTGGTACTGGCAGAATCCTGAAGAGATATAGGACATGTGGTAAGAGGAACATTTTGGACAGGGCTATTCGACCTGCCCAAGAGGCATTCGTGGAGAGGAGTGATTTGGGAATATCCTGTATTTTCAGGGGATGATGAGGTAATGCTTGTTCTGAGTTGTGGGGAGAGGGATACCCCTAGCATAGCCGATTTAGAGTGCTTTAGTTTGTACATGGATACCTGACTGAATCATTGTAAGAGGTCGCAGAGCGGGGGTAGGGAGTGCAGAGGATCGGTGAGCTATATGATAATATCGTCGGCATAGAGGGCGATCTTCTGGGCGACCTGGTTGACAGTGAGACAGGCTATATCTGTATGGGCTCTAATTGCTTGTGCTAGTGGTTCAATCACTAGTGCAAAAATGAGTGGTGACAAGGGGCAGCCATGACGAGTTACATTGGTGATAGGGAAAGGGGAGGATAACATACCCGATGTTAGGACTTTTGCATTTGGAGCAGAGTAGAGACCTAGGATGGCTTGTTGAAATGGCCCATGTATGCCAAACTTCTGCAGGACTAAATCTAGGTATAGCCAATTGACCCTATCAAATGCCTTCTCTGCGTCCAAAGAGATCAGCAGAGAAGGTATTTGGTGGTGCTCTGCCCAGTGGATCATATTGATGAATCTACAAGTGCCATCTGAGGCCTGCCTGGAGGGGATGAAACCTACTTGATCTGGGTGTACTAGAGTGGGCATATATGTCGCTAAGCGGGTGGCTAATAATTTTGCATAGAGTTTGAGGTTGGTGTTGAGCAGAGAAATGGGGCGATAATTGGCCGGGTCATGGGGAAGTTTGTGTATGGTAGTTATCACTGCTTCAAGGGATTCTGGTGGGATCTTTCCAGTGGTAAAAATCTGTTAAAGGCATTGCATAGGTGGGGTATGATTTGGTCTGTATATTTCTTGTAGTATTCATTTATGCAACCATCCGGTCCTGGGGCTTTGTGTAGGGGGAGTTCTTTTATAGCTTTGAGAATCTCTTGGTGGGAGAATGGCTGGGCTAGCGAATTGAGCTGCAATGGAGATATCGAAGGGAGTTGGAGAGGAGTAAGGATGTCTTGTATTAGTTTTGGGGTGGGGCTCCAATGTAGGGAGTGAGATGTTATATAGTTTTGAGTAAAAGGCGCTAAATTTGTTCACTATGTCTTTTGGGTTTGTCAGTTTGTGACCCTCTTGGTTTAGGAGGAATGGGATTATAGTTTGTGCTGCTCTCCATTTTTTTTTCTGGGCTAGGTGTTTCCAAGCTTTATTGCCCTGGGAGTACCAAAGGAGGTGGAGGCGCTTAAGATAAAAATCGTGACCTTTTTGGAGGAAAGAGCTAAAATCGTTTTAGTGTGGGAAGAAAGGGTCGGAGGCGCGTGATCAGACACTAGCGTCAAATTCTACAGTTTATTCGTAAGTGATAAAGAACATACATGTAGGGAATATAGACATACTACGTATTGTAGAAAAGGGTTACACAATATATATATATATATATATATATATATATATATATATATATATATATAAAAATATAAAAATATAAATATATATTTATATATATATATATATACACACGCTTGTAGTGTTACAAGAGGAACATGCCCGAACGGGGCAAATACTAAAATATTGGCTGACGCATTTTGAGGAAAACCTCTTCCTCAGAGCTTTGAAAGGTGAAAAACAGTCTGTGTAGATACATGGACCCACACATATGCACATGGGGAGGAGTGGCTAGTGGGAAGATTTAACACGTGTAGAAAGGTTAGTTCTCCTTAACTGTAGGTCCACATCTGAGCGCTCTAAATAGAAAGTAGATAGATGAAAGTCATGAATGCATAATGCAGAGCACATGGTGGGTGTGGGTTTGCGCAGAACAGACTGGAAGTGTGTAATAGCTCAATAGAATCAAAATGATATGATACATAATGATTGCACATATTTTTGTTAGAGTAATAGCAGTAGTATTGAAGGAGATACCAGTATATTGACATATATTGGAAACATATATTCAGGTGTACTGGCGTCTGGAACGCCTTAACACGCCCACTCACCAGTCAGCGTGTGTTCCATTACATAAGACACAGCCCGCCCTCTTCCCCCTGTCAGCTGCGGCTACTGGAATGCATAACTACGCCCACACCAGCGTTCCAAGGTACAGCCCGCTCTCCTGCCTCTGTTGCCAAGAGGCATCACAAGCCCCCCCTCGGTCCCACCCCCTGTCAGCCTTTAAAGTAGCACACTCACCCTGCCGCTGTACAGCATCCATGTTCTTTTTTGGACGTAGACAGACAACAGCGCCTACAGGTATATGACTGGGCTTTTTTTGGAAATACCCTTCTTCTCCCACAGTACTGCACCTTTGGCCACCGATGGATGCCCGCAGGCTGTGTTCTCCTTACAAGCTTCTGTAACAGGTCAGCCTTCCTAGTGACCCCCCATATGCCTGCAGTTCCCCCATATTTCCATCCCATGATCATTCCCTACACCCATCTCAGCCTCCCTGGGAGCCCCCTCCCTAGTTCATCCCTCACTTTATTCCTGTCTCAATTTCGGTCCCTGTAGTTACACCAGACTGTTCCATTCCTATAAGTAGGACTCCTTGCACACACACTCTTGCTGTCATAGGTAGGTGACATTCTGTTTTTTTTGTTTTTTTTTTACTAGTAGTGCACATGCACACAGTTGCATATGGTTTTGTGTGCATGCACGTGACCATCTACGTGCATGCACATATTTGTTTGTATTTATATATATATCTATATGTATGGATATGTATGCGCATTTGCATCCATCTGTCATTCCACGTTTTTTTTATGCCCTTTTGCCATCAAGTGTATGAGCATGACCATTTTCTGCCATATCCTGTTCATACCAATTATTTTAAACAGTACCAGTAACATTCATCCACCATTGCAATTCGACTTTTGTATGGTAATACTGCCATCGATTTGTAACCATCTTTCTACAATTACCATGGGTATGTCTGCATATTTGCATATGGTACCATCTCATTACCTTTTATCACCTTTTACTGTAATCATGTAGTTCATTTTATCTAATTCATTTCATTTTATTTCATTTCATTTTATTGTATTTTATTCTATTTCATTTTATATTTGCTAATTATTGTATCTCATCATTTTATCACCAATTTTCAATATAGCTCAATATACTGGCATCTCCTTCAATACTACTGCTATTACTCTAACAAAAATATGTGCAATCATTATGTATCATATCATTTTGATTCTATTGATCTATTACACACTTCCAGTCTGTTCTGCACAAACCCACACCCACCATGCACTCTGCATTATGCATTCATGACTTTCATCTATCTACTTTCTATTTAGAGCGCTCAGATGTGGACCTACATGGAGTTAAGGAGAATTAACCTTTCTACACGTGTTAAATCTGCCCACTAGCCACTCCTTCCCATGTGCATATGTGAGGGTCCATGTGTCTACACAGACTGTTTTTCACCTTTCAAAGCTCTGATGAAGAGGTTTTCCTCAAAACGCGTCAGAAATATTTAGGTATTTGCCCTGTTTGGGCATGTTCCTCTTGTGACACTACAAGCATGTGTATATATATATATATATATATATATATATATATATATATATATATATATATATATTGCGTAACCCTTTTCCACAATACTATATTCTATATTCCCTACATGTATGTATTTTATCACTTATGAATAAACTGTAGAATTTGATGCTAGTGTCTGATCACGCGCCTCCCACCCTTTCTTCCCACACTATTTTCTTCAGACCACCTCAGGTCAGTCCAGGCAGCGGGACACACTTAATCATCTTCTCCAGTCTGGTCATTACAACAGTACTACGTACCCATACCAACTACACCTTCATGAGCGCAGGAGTTTATCTTTTTCTTTGTGTACACTAGTCCCTAGGGGTCTCCTGCTGCTTTGGTGAGGGGTTCCCTACCCTCCAGCTCCTATCCTGAACAAGAATTTAGTTCAGTCGATCCAATCATTTTACAGGTTAAACATTATTCCACCTTTAGATCAATATGGCCCTATCTATCGAACAAAGAGAACTAAGACAGACCTCTCTTGCAAGAGGTTTTTCTAACAGTATTGAAGTACATGAAACATTCAACATACCACCTGTAACTGCCACCATACCAGAAACCACTCCCAATAGGGAAGATCTCATGATGACACTCTTTTCCAAATTAAGAAACATCCTACATAAAGAAATGACCCAGTGGTGGGATATATTACTACTCAAAAATTACATCAAAACAGGCCGTGTGCCCAGAGGACTGAGACTGACCAAAACGTGCGTGTGGTTGGACGATGATCTTAAAAATGCATGGGCTACCACAATGAGAGAAGCTAACAAACAACTACTTCTATCAATCATCACTCAAAGAGAGAGAAATTTACAAAATATCCACAGTCACCTAAAAACAGTCCAGTCTGATCTGACTTCCAATACAGATCTTACCACTTTAAATGAGTGGGATGAAAAAATCAACGACCAAATGGTCAGTTTTGAAACAAATCTCATCAGTAAGAAATCAAGCAAATTTGAGAGGGACAGGCTAGACTATTTATATGGGAGGGAATTCGACTGGAAAAAATCTACAGCCAGTGACCGCTTCCATACACTAAAGCCAAAACCACCCACTCAAAATGACACACATCCTAAGACACCTTCACGCCACTCAACAAGCAACAACACTAAGGGCAACGTCAATAGTCAGAGATCCAACAGAGGACCTCTTAACAACTACCAACAAAAATATCCAAAGAACACACCGGGGAGGGAGAGAGGGAGGAACCTGTGGACCCAAATAAGATCATCAAGAGTCAGTATCCTCCCTCCCCAATAAATATAACAACAGAACCAAATCAAAAACAATAAAAAAACAAGAAGAGAAAATGACCCAACTCCATCAACCAGAACAAAAGCCCAAGAAACAAGCAAACTTTTAGATAATTTTGCCACAGAGACAGGAAATATTGAAGAAAACAAAACCACCAACACCCTACCGCCAAAAGCAACTACCACTAATAACCACAACAGCCAACAAACTGTTGACACATCTACCAAACCAATACAATTGGAGAATCTGTCTCCATTTCCTTTTTTAGAAGAAGGAGCTGTGGGAGGCTTGAATCCCACAGCTCAACAAGAGATCCCTCTGGTATTGCCACAGAGGCTAGTAAGAAAACGAGAAGACGAAGAAGAAGAGGCAGACGGGGAGGAAAGAACAACAAAAAGAGGGAAAAGATAATTCCAACACACACTACAATCAAAATTTTCAACCTCTCCAGTTCGGTTTTTGATGACACGGAACTAAATGTTCTACGTAAAAGGTCTCAACTTTGCTCCCAAAAATCCTCCAAATCTGTTTGAGATCTTTGTTGACCTCAAAAGATACATGAGAAACCTTACCCTCAAAAGGTATTTTGCTCTCCCTAAACTACCCTCTAGGACAACATCATCTACAAATATCCCATTTGACAAAGCACAAAACACAGAGGACGCATTGGATAATCTAGAGTGCTTTTATCTGGAGGGACTACTACAAAATGGAACCAGAACTCTTACCCCTTATGGAAAAACAGATCATACACACAGATTTCAAACCTAAGTCATCATTCTATCCCCACTGGGCCAAAGGAAAGTACATCCCTATCTTCGATGAGATAGTGTTTGATGAGATCAAAAAGATCTGCCAAAACAACCACTCTAATGGCAATTATATCAACACCAAGAACAAGGATCTAGAAATCCCTAAAGAAATCCTCAAAAAATTCCAAGAAAGGAACGATATAATCATCAGGCAAGTGGATAAGGGTGGTAAACAGCAAAGTGCAGCTCTAAAGATACATATATGTCATAAGAAAAAGTGAGGTCCCACCAAGTGACATAACATCAATCAGTAGATATAAATTAGCAAATCAGTCAATGATAAACAAAGAACATAAATCACAAATGCATGTGAACTAAAAAAGATATTTGAAAAAGAGTCCAAAAAGATATGATAAGTCCACAGATAAATAAAAAAAACACCCATGCAGGAAAGATGTGACAAAAGTGCCAGTAGATGATCCATCAAGAAGTGTGTAAGTAGAATCTGCTTACCGGACGGCGATGACTGCTATTACGGCAGTCTCGCCCAGCATAGGGATTATGGTCTCCCAAAACCAAGGGTACAATGCGGGACCAGTAGCTTTAGCAATCGATCGTAACCAGAAATACAAAACGAAACACTCTCCCCATGATGACTGCGGACCGGGCAACTCCAACAAGGGACGGGATCGATCACGATCAGAAAGACAATCACTGAATTAAAAACCAACTGGAAAGTTTTTAATTCAGCGATTGTCTTTCTGATCTGTCTTTCTGGATCCGCAATATCCCGTATGGACAATTCTGCAGGCTGAAAAGAAACTACACCAAAAAGAGTGACTATGAAAAACAAGGGTCCATTTTGAGAAATACATTTTTGGAGAAGGGTTACAAAGAAGACTGTATAGAAGAAGCCTTTCGAAAATACTGGACACAGTATGATGTCAATCCCCTGGCTAGCATAGGGTTTGAGGTCAACAAACCAAGAAGAAACAAACAGATTCCCGATAAGGATGGCCTCACTTCCATCAGATTCAGCACACAATACAGTACAAAGGCATTTGATATCCAGAGAATCATCCAGAAGAACTGGAATATACTTAAACAAGATCCCATCCTCAATCCTGTCTTACCACCTAGACCTGAAATCATGTTCCGAAGATCCAAAGACCTTAGGAGCCTGATAGCACCTAGTAGAGTAGGGATGAGCCAAACACACCCCGGTTCGGTTCGCACCAGAACCTGCGAACGGACCGAAAATTTGGGCCTGGTGGTGTTGCCACAACACTGTAAGTCCTCAAAGTTACTCTTGGTGGGAGCTGGAATGGGCCCTACTGTGAAATATTAGAACAAGAATTGTAATTACACCCACCTGTTGAACAGGGGCAGAAAAATTGTGCCTTTGGTGGTGGTGGTGCTGGTGCCACAACACTGTAAGTCCTCACAGTTACTCTTGGTGGGCGCAGAAACAGGCCCTGCTGTGAAATATTAGATCAAGAATTGTAATTACATGTCCCTGTTGAAGAGGGGCTGAAAAATTGGGCCTTAGGCACTGGTGCCACAACACTGCAACCCCTCACAGATACTCTAATTGGAGCGCAGGAATTAGCCCTCCTGCAAAACATTGCATCAAAAATTGTAATTACACGCCCCTGTTAAACAGGGGCTGAAAAATTGGGCCTTAGGCACTGGTGCTGGTGCCACAACACTGCAACCCCTCACAAATACTCTAGTTGAGCGCAGCAACGAACCCTCCTTGCAAAATATTGCATCAAAAATTATAATTACACGTCCCTGTTAAACAGAGACTGAAAAATTGGGCCTTAGCCACTGGTGGCAGCGCCCAGAACCAAAAATATTCTTACAAGCTATCAGCATGATCATTGAGGAGAAAGAGGATAGTCACTCAGCATAACAGGATAGTCACTCAGCATCAGCATAGGCAGTCTTGAAGGGATCTGACATTTCAAAAAAAACGTATTCTGTTACATCAGCATCAGGTTCTTGGTAGCTGGTGGTGATCCAAGACTGATTCATTTTTATGAAGGTCAGTCGATCGACCGAGTCGGTGGACAGGAGCACCCTGTGATCAGTTACAAAGCCTCCAGCAGCACTGAATATGCGTTCAGAAAGAATGCTGGATGCAGGACAGGTCAGTGGCTCAATTGCATATTGAGCAAGCTCTGGCCAGTGGTCCATCCTCAAGACCCAGTAACCCAGAGGATTTTCGGTGGGAAAGGTGTCCAAGTCTGATCTTGCCCCTAGGTATTCCTTCACCATGTAAAACAGATGCTGGTGATGGTTGCTGGAACCGATCATACCTTTGGGCTGCGGACTAAAAAATTGTCTGAACGCATCGGTCAGACAACCACCTTTTCCACCGCTCCTTCTTTGACTGACCGAAGCCTCAGCAACATGTTGTCCAGGAACAGGAGTTTGTAACCTCCCAGTCTCTGGGAACGCGTTGCACAGACCTTTCTGCAAGGCCTCCTGAAGATGTTTAATCCTCTGCTCCCTCTGCGATGGCAAGATAAGGTCCGCAACCTTACCCTTGTAATGTGGATCAAGGAGGGTTGTCAGCCAGTATTGATCCCTCTTCTTGATACCACAAATATGAGGATCCTTCCGCAGGATTTGCAGGATCAGGGAGGCCATACAGCGTAGGTTTGCTGAGGCATTCGGTCCGGAGTTCTCTGGGTCACTAAGGATGACATGATCCGCAGCCACCTCCTCCCAGCCACGTACAAGTCCATGGGTTTCCTGGGACTGTAAATGATCCCTTAAAGACTGCTGTTGATGCTGAGTGCCAGGCTCCACCTCCATGCTGACACAATTCTCCTCTTCCTCCTCCTCCTCCTCCTCTTCCTGTGTGATCGGCGGGCACGCAGGAACACTGGCTGGATAAAGGGGGCCTTTAGAGCTAAGGAAGTCCTCCTCTTCCTGCCTCTGTTCTGCCTCAAGTGCCCTGTCCATTATTCCACGAAGCGTGTGCTCCAACAGGTGGACAAGGGGGCAGTGTCACTGATGAATGCACTGTCACTGCTCACCATTCTCGTGGCCCCTCAAAAGGTGACAGAACAGTGCATGCATCCCTGATCATGGCCCACTGGCATGGGGAAAAAAAACAAGCTCCCCTGATCCTGTCCTGGTGCCAAAATCGCACAGGTACTCATTGATGGCCCTATGCTGCATGTGCAACCACTGCAGCATGGCCAACGTTGAGTTCCACCTGGTGGGCATGTCACAGATTAGGCGGTTCTTGGCCCACTGGCGTGGGGAAAAAAAAACAAGCTCCCCTGATCCTGTCCTGGTGCCATAGTCGCACAGGTACTCATTGATGGCCCTATGCTGCATGTGCAACCACTGCAGCATGGCTAACGTTGAGTTCCACCTGGTGGGCATGTCACAGATTAGGCAGTTCTTGGGCAGGTTAAATTCCTTTTGGAGGTCAGCCAGCCAAGCACTGGCATTATATGACCTGTGGAAATGCACACAGACTTTCCTGGCCTGCCTCAGGACATCCTGTAAGCCCGGGTACCTGCCCAAGAACCGCTGCACCACCAAGTTAAGAATGTGAGCCAAACAGGGCACATGGGTCAGGTGTCCCTGTTGGAGGGCAGAGAGGAGGTTGGTGCCATTGTTGCAAACCACCATACCTGCCCTAAGCTGGCATGGCGTCAATCACCTCTGAACCTGCCCCTGCAGAGCTGACAGAATCTCTGCCCCAGTGTGGCTCCTGTCCCCCAAGCACACCAGCTCAAGCATCGCATGGCACATTTTTGCCTGCATGCTTGAGTATCCCCTTGAACGCCTACGAAGGCCAATCTTGGATTTAATGATTTTTTGAAGTAATGTCTTGGAGGTTAAGAACAGGTCGATCCGAGAGTATGATTTTTGGGTATTCGAATAGAAGGAGTAATCCCTCTCAGTACCGTGTTGACATCTCCATGGATCATGGAGATCTTCCAGGGATACTATTGAGGATAGAGCCGGGGACTTCCTATGTTTTGTGTTGGATGAATCCATCTGGTTGTCAACAACCTCATTAAAATTGCCACAGATTATGATTTGGTCTTTAGGGTAATGTTGGATCTTATGCATTATGGATTTATAAAAGCATTTCTGATGGACATTGGGAGCGTAAATATTTATTATAATAAGGGGTTGGTTGTTGAAGGTGGCTGACAGGATTAGGTATCTGCCTGAGGGGTCTTGGTCAAGGTGGGTGAGATTAAAGGAGATGGAAGAACATACTGCGATCATTACTCCCCTTGTTTTCTTCTCAGCGCAAGCCCGAAAACAGTGGGGGAATAACTTATGGGAGCATTGTGGGGGGTTGTGTTGGGAAAAGTGCGTTTCTTGAACGCATAATATGTCCACCTTTTGTGGTATAGCTTCTCACCAAAGGAGTGAACGTTTAAAGGGGCTGTTAAGGCCTTTAGCATTTAAGGAGACAATTGTGAGTGTCATTGCCTCAGATGGAGGGAGTCTGGGAGTAGGTGGGGTAATGGTACCGAGAAGGATAGACTCTGATTGTAAAGGAGGAAAGGAGAGGAGGGAGGGGATAAAGGAGCAATAGTTTAGCAGAGATAGTACTATACACAGTGGTATGTGTGGGCAGATCAGGACCTGTTATATCAGACAGGGTCTGATCTGGAAACACAATGATAAAAAAGTCAAATACTTGGTTAAGATAATAAAACAAGTTATATATCAATTTGAGATTAACACTTCTAAACATAGTAGTTTAAACCAGGGAATGTGCTTAGCACATCTAGAACAGTGGAGCGTGGTAAGGGTTAACATATGCACTTCCACTCCTCCACTGACTTATTAATCTGAAAAACAAAGAAACAGTATGGTAACCAGCCTTAAGCTTGCGTTTCCTTGGCAGAAGCCATAGTGCAGGAGAGCGTCCTGTAGTTAAGTCAGAGCGTGTGAGTCACAAGGGTTGGATATTTTGGAGGATGGCCTCACATTAGGGGTAGGATTATACCCCAATTGTGGAGCTGTTTGAGACCTTCGTTGGATGTCATAATGGCCACTTGTTTGTTGCGGTGGGTTACAAGCAATTTTGTGGGGTGACCCCGTTTGTAGGTGATCTTGCGCTCACTTAGTATAGTGACCGGAGCAAAGCCTCTGCACGCCTGGTAGTGAGCGCATGGATCTTGCTGTGCGCATAATTTCTTCCTTGACATGAAAAAATGTACCATTGCCAGTATGTCTCTGGGGACAGAGGCTGGGAGGTGTTGCGGTTTGTGGATCCTATGTGCGTGGCCTATGAGCATGTCCTTTGTTGTTAGTGACAGAACAAGCTTGCGGAAAAGTTGGTGTAGGTATGGTATTATTTCCGTGGCTGCTAGGGATTCAGAGACCCCTCTGATTTTAATATTGTTCCTTCGCAAGCGATCTTCGAGATCTGCGATTTTTAAGTGAAGCTGATGAACAGCAGCGGCTTGTTTACCTTGTATATCTACCATAGCATTGTGTGGTGTAGTGGCTTCAGAGAGGTGTTGCTCAATATGATCAGTGCATTGCTCTAAGGAATTAACCTTGTCTTGTATCTGGTTTATTGAGATTTTTAGCTCTCGATGTAAGTCTGTCTGCAGGGACATCAGCATGGCCTTAAGGGAGTGCAGGCAGGGTTGTCTGTTGTGGAGTATGCTGCATGGGTTGTGAGGCAGTCTGGCCTGTTGTGGGACTACAGGTGCCAGCGCCATGTTGTTTTTTAGTAGGAGGATGCTTGTCAGGGGATTGTGCAGGGAAGTCTGCAAGCCTCTTACCTCTGTCTCCTGGGGAGGAGAGTTACTCTTCTGTCTGGTCAATGGCATCCTCTGCCTCAGGATGTGGAGAAGGAGCCTTAGCATGGCTATTTGACGGCCTCTCAGGGTTTCCCTGCTCCTGGCCGGCACCATCTTAGAGTCCCTGCTAGACGGGCTTCACATAGAAATCGAGGAGTCTGCGGAGTCCCTGGGGCTTGGTTTTCTTCGGGGACATAGTCCGGGAGATGCCCTGAATGTGGTCCTCCGTTCGGGAGGGTGTCTTGCGAGTGGATGGCAGCTGGATGTGCTTGGCTGTGCTGTGGAGGAGCGGAGCAGTGATCTCAGGCAGCCATCTTGATCAGCGGACAGGCCAAGCCTCGTCACAATACTTTTGACAATATAGTGTTGATATCAATTACTGATGCAAAATATCTGGTGCCATAATGCCTCTGCTGCTGTCGGTTAGAATTGTACTTATCTTACTTATTCATGTTTTTGCATTGATTCATGTCCCCTATGTCAGTGCACAGTTCCCCATACCCTTTGTTTGACAATAGCTTGCCTATTAGCCTTGAAAATGGTCCAGATTTACGTTTATCATCTTTGGGCTTTAGGATGATTTTGACAAATTTGCATTGCTCTTTCTGATTCTGTACATTGTGCTGCAATTAAATGCAGAATGTCTGCATTATATGGAATCAACAATAAGAAAAGGAGCCAATGTTTGAGCTTTCCCGGGGATCACTGTCACATCCCATGTAAGGAAGAAAACCAAAAAAGGAGGGTGTGCCCCAGAGGGATAATATGGACAGTGTATCACCGGGAAACCAAGTGGCTGGTGCAGAGAATCAGATATACAATTTTGTTAAAATTAATAACAACGATTTTTATTGGTTACAAAGTGTACAAAACATTCTATAATATAAAAGCAAAACAAAAAGAGGTAGAGTAATCAAGTAATAGTAACCAACAGTGATCAAACATAATCAAACTGCTAAGGTGCTGTCATGCAAAAACCCAGGAAATTCAAGAATTTCTTCGCTGGGGTGAAGGTACGGCAACACGTGATACTCTACATGTTTCGGAATATAGAAAGGCTCAATTCCTTCTATACTGTATATTTCCTTCTTCAGGAGTTTCAAAGTAGCAGTTTAGATACATTTCTAGGGAAAAGAAAAAGAAAAACAGGGATATATATGTATATGTGGGTATGTATCACAGAGTATAAGTATGATTAGCACCAGCATGGAGTATAAAACAATTGTGTCACCAAGTATAAGAGACTGTTAAACTTTAAGCAAAGCATAAGGATAAAAACAAAATCTCAGTCTGAACAGGCATGAACATTTTGGTGTACTCACTAGAAAACTTGTCTCTTCAGCATAAAAGTTGCACACACAGGCATCAAGAGATGGACTCCCACCTCCTTCAGTCCAGAGGATTGAGGTTGATTGAGTGGGAAGCCAGCACTAAGTGTAGCTGTATGGTTGGAACCCAGGAGAGGAAAGGAAAAATCTGGGGTGCTTCGCACATTCCAGACTTGGCGTGGATCCCCACAGAGGCGGCCGGCCAGGGCTCACAAGAGCCACTAATGTTAAGCGGTCCAAGCACACATCTATGAAATTGAAATTGAAAAGAGGAAATCAGAGGTATATTTTGCTATTTACAAGCAATGAGTAATGCAGGGCGCTTGGCTCTCCAAGTTCATGCCTTGGGGTGTAGGGGTATGTCGAAGGAATAATCAATGTGTATAGTAAAAGAAGTTGTAATTACATACCTAATTTCTGGTGTTTCTCGGCATAGGCATACACTAACAGGGAAAGCAAGATCCTCTTGGCTGTGTAGCAGAGGAAAGTGTGTGTATGAGTGGTAATAAGTACCCTGTGTGGGACAGGGTGTGGAGTTAACGGGCCAATCATTAACTTCAAAGGCGGGGTAAGCTCAAATGCAAATGACACAGCTGATTTGTAGGTAAGCAAAAGCGTACCACACCAGGTGATCATCAAATGTCTGTGTGGGTGATGTGTGGGCTGCCCACTGTGATTCCTCAGCCTAAGCGTGTCAAAAGGCACGGTGACATCACCCGCTGACAAAGGCCGCCGACACGGAAAGACAGCAGGCTGGCGGGGTAAGGATGGAAAACTACCATATGCACAGGCGCAAGACCGATCGTCGCATCAGCGCTGCTAAGAGAATGCCTCCGTCTCCCTGAGAGAAAAGAGACAGAGGCCTTTCCGTGTCGGGGAGCACCGACAAGCCATCCCAGCGGGGACCCGGGCCCAAGCCGGGATCGTGGGTTCAATAATTGTGTATAGTTAGCATAATTACTTTGAAGAAAATTCAATTGATCTCTCATGGATTAGCTGCACATGGGAGTTCCATCTTTACATTGTAATGCATCCCTGGAAATAAAGCATATACATATATAAGTACAAATTCTCGGTATTCAATTACAAATGTATATTGAAGACAGACAAGTAGGATGACAGTTAAAGTGAATACATTTGTTTAATGTTCCTCCCTTTGGTAGGGTGGACCTTTGACTGTGTCCAAAATTTACATTTATTTAAACCCAAAGTTCAGACTGGTAGGGAGCATGATGACAAAGAGTGCGATAAGAATGGGTTAGAGTGACAAACAGGGAATTGTTGTAAGACATTAACCAAAGGATATCTGCCAGATACCACACACTAGTAAAACCGATAAAATAGAGGTTGATGAGTATATGTGGAGGATGGGGGATAGTGAGGAATACTAGATCGCCTGGTAAGAGGAAAAAATAGGACCAGGTGACTTAATGTGGTAAGTATTTATCCTATAGTTCTTTGTCATAGCCTCCTGTGGAGAAACCAGGAAGAAAGGGTTTTAAATTAAAAGCTTCGTTTTAAGCCTGGTGTCATTGTCGCATCAAGGTTGGATATCCAGCGGAGTTCCCGCTGTAGGAGAATCTTATTAAGGTCTCCCCCACGAGAACTCGGATGTAGGCGATCCAGAATTAGTACCGAAATTTTGGGGCATATACCTCCATGAACCTGGGTCACATGCCTGCCCAGGGGGAGGTCAGGATCAGCAGCTTACATCGCTCTAAGGTGGCGATAGATGCGTTGCCACAATTTTTGTAGTGTTTTCCCCACATAAAAACAACCGCAATGGCATGTTAGCATGTATACCACTCCTGTTGTTTGGCAATTTGCGAAATGTTTTGGAACAAAACGCTTCCTGTTTGGTAGAAGTATATTCTTACGTATGTCCATGTACTTGCAGTAGGCACATGACCCACATTGGAACGTGCCTACTGCTTTACAGGGATCACCTCTTTCCTGTCCTTTAAACTCACTTTTGACTAGTAAGTCTCCCACAGAGGTGGAACATCTGTATGTGATTGGAGTTCTAGGGGGCACTAATGGACCTATAGTCGGGTCTAAAGTCAATAAATGCCAGTATTTCTGGCAGATCTGTCTGATTTTATTATGATCGTTTGTATATGTTGTAATTATTCTAGTTGGGGCATCAGTAATGGATTTTTGTTTGGGAATTAGTAGTTGGCGTCTGTCTTTTTGGTTGGCACGTCTGAATGCTCTTTTCAGGCATTTATGGCTATATCCGCGCTGTAGTAATCGACACTTTAATTCATTGGCCTCATGTTTGAAATCAAATTGATTTGAGCAGTTTCGTTTGATTCTCAGATATTCCCCATAGGGAATTGAGTTAATTAAGGGTTTGGGGTAAAAGCTGGAGGAGTGGAGTACTGTGTTTCCAGCAGTGGGTTTCCTAAATAATTTGGAAGATAATACATTGGATTCATCAATTAAAATTTCAACGTCCAAAAATGTGATGGTGTTCTTGTCTGAGGTCATGGTGGATTTGAGATTAAAAAGGTTTTCTTTTAATGCTTGTAGGCACTCGTTCAGTAGAGACTGGGTGCCATCCCATACGATGAAGATGTCATCTATGTACCTGTGCCACACAAGGACGTGGCACAGGTACATAGAGAGATCCTCATTGTTAAATATGGTTTTTTCCCATTCCCCCAGGTACAGATTGGCGTAGCCAGGGGCACAGCAAGTGCCCCTGGCTACGCCCTGCACCTGGAAGAAGAGTCCCCCGTCGAACTAAAAGATGTTGTGGTTGAGTATAAACTTCAATGAATCAGATATAAATTCATTAAAAGATGTCTCATGATGGCTGGTCTGCGACAGCACCCTTCGAATACACGCCAACCCTTTACTGTGGGGAATAGAGCTGTAGAGAGCCTCTACATCTATGGTTACAAGGGTACATTGATTTGGGATATGGATATCCTGCAGTATTTGAAGAAGGTGGATTGTGTCTCGGATGTAGGAAGGGATGGTCACGACAAATGGTCTGATGTGTTCATCTATGAGTCTCGATAAATTTTCTGTCAATGAACCATTTCCTGATAGAATCGGTCTCCCTGGGGGGTCTTTTAGATTCTTATGTAATTTGGGGAGTGCATAGAAGGTTGGCACCCGGGAATATGGGGTTCGGATGAACTCCCACGTTTGTTTGGAAATGGTGTTGTTATGGAAAGCCTCATCTACAAACGTGTAGAATTTCTTATTGAAGGCCTCTACAATATCGGTGCCGACTGGACAATACCAGTCCCTGTTTCTAAGAATTTTAAGACACATTTTTTTATAGAGATCGTTGTCCATTAGGACAATGTTGCCCCCTTTATCACTTGGTTTGATGGTGATGTTATAATTGGTGGAGAGATTGGATAAAGCTGTTCTTTCATTTTTGGTCAAATTGGGAGTATGGAGGGGTGTGGATTTGAGCAATTTTATCTCCTGAGATGTCATCTTCAAAAAGGTCACTACCCCGGGGTTGGAGCTAGGAGCTGGATAGATAGAGGAGGCTTTCTTCAGAGACGATTTTTTGATTGTACTAGGTGTGTCCCCATTTCCTTCTAGGAGGGTCTCCAAGTCTAAGGTGTCTATTAGGTCAGGGGTCTCACTTTCTTGTAACAGTGATTTAAGGTTATCAAGAGCTTGTCGCTCACTGAAGGTGCGACAGCCTTCATAGTCATATTTGTTTTTGTCAAACATACTTTTTAATAATAATTTACATGTGTACAAGTGTAGATCCTTTATGACTGTGAATTTATCTAATTTATTATTGGGGCAGAAAGTGAGGCCTTTTGAAAGCACTCGTATTTCTTCCGGGGTGGGAGTGTGTGAGGATAAGTTCACTACATCCAATGACGGTAGTACAATTCCTGTGGTCATGGGTTTGGAGGTGCTTGGGGGTTCCCCTGTTTTTTTGGGAAAAATATTGATGGAACCCTCACGGGAAGTGTTGATGAGGAATTTTCAACTAACGGTGGTATACTGGAATCATTAGCTGATGGTGGCGGGTTTGTTACCGAGCTTTGGTCACCTGCACGGGGAGTCCGTGACTGGTTTTTAACAAATGTTTTTTTCATGTCATTGCCTATGGGGTGATCGCCTTCTTGGCGTCTTTTTGGTTTCCTATTCTGTCCAGGCTGTCTATATGAGGAGTGGGAATTGGATGATGTGGAGGAGGAATCGGACGTGTCTGTATTTTTGGGATAGGGTCGCGGATTTTGTTTGGTCCTATTATTCCCTCATTGTTGGGCCCATTTATAAGCCCTCCCTTCCTCAAACGCTTGTTTATCTCTGAGAAATTTGCCCTCTTTCTTCAAGAGAATGTTTTTGTTGAAAAGTTCAATATGGGTTTTTAATTTTTCATTGAGTTTCGGAAAGGAGGGTGGGTCTCTAGGGGTTTGATTTTTGAATATATCTGGTCTATATTTAAATCTATCTCCGTCATATGTTTTTGATATTCCTCCATTAATAATTTCATCATTCCCATAGAACATATTTTTAAATTATGCTCCCAGGCAGTTTTAAACGTAGCACTTATGTTATCAAATGATGGAAAAATTTGGACTCGTAGTCCTAACGGATTTATGTCATCTTTGATGTAATCCTTAAAGCTTTGGACATGCCAATAGGTCAGCGATTTTTTTCTCCAGCCATTTGGTTAGGCTGGAGAATAAAAAGCTTAGCTCTGATTCACGAGATTCATTCTGGCCATAGTCTTGCTGAAGTTTAGTTACAAAGTTATCCCATGATTGACTATAAAGTTCTGCCATTTTCCTTAAATAAGTGGAGAAGAGGGCGGAGGGAAAAGAGTAGAGAGAAAAAAAGACAGTCTCAAAGTAGTCTGCTGAAAGCAGCTAAAATACTGGTGAAAAAATAGTAAGGCTCAAAACATATTGGCTACCTGCATAATGGGGGGGCCACGTGGGTATTTGCTACCCGGATTTATATGGAATCAACAATAAGAAAAGGAGCCAATGTTTGAGCTTTCCCGGGGATCACTGTCACATCCCATGTAAGGAAGAAAACCAAAAAAGGAAGGTGTGCCCCAGAGGGATAATATGGACAGTGTATCACCGGGAAACCAAGTGGCTGGTGCAGAGAATCAGATATACAATTTATATCACAGCAAGCTGCAGCACAGCTCTGGGCTGCATTGCACTGTGAATGGGACACGCAGAAAATTGTTTTCTGTGTATCCTTTGAGCCATGTGTGAATTAGCCCTCAATTATAAATAGAAAATATTCTTTAATGAATAAATTCTATTACAAAATAGTGTTTCTTAATATTTGTTTGTAGTTAGGGCCCCTACACACATGTCCACTGTGGTACATTGCATTAACACAAATTATTTTAACATTTGTTGCCTTAGGGTAGCTCTGGGCTGCCAATGCACCAGAAGAAACAAAAAAATGTATCTGCACCTTTTTTTTCCAAAGCATGACACCACAACACATGGTGGTGTGTTACTGTGCATTGCAGTATGCTGCAAGTAATGTGTGTTATGGAGTTTTGGGGTGCCATTCAAAATAAATGGCACCTTTACACTAGGTTCACACTTCTGCATTTTGTTTGGGCTGCATTTGCATGGGCACATTTGCGTTTCTGCAAAAAAAAGGTGAACCTTTTCAAAAATGCAGCCACAGGGAAATCCCATGGTCTTTTTGACCATGCGATCCGCCTGCGGTTCCCACACATGTACTGCAATTTTACATGCGTGGGAGTGCCATTCAGAATGAATGGTAGTCCCATGCATTTTCACTGCGAGTGGTTGTGGGTCCAGGAACTACTGCGATTCAAAGCCTAATGCACCATCATGTAAGGTCACTAAATAAAAGAATAAATACTTGCGAGCAACTGATATTCACTCCCATGAATATTTATAGTGATTCGCTCACACACCACACTTTCATAAATATGCGCTATACTCAAAACAATTCCAAAACGTGCAGTGCTTCACTATATATATATATATATATATATATATATATATATATATATATATATATATATATATATATATATATATATATATATACAGTATGTGCAAAAGTATCAAATACCGTATATGTGTACTATTCCCAAAATATTCAATTTATACTTAAATCCATAAAATATAATATATTTATATAAAAGTCCAACAGTGCAGTCTGTGTGTACAAAAATACTGTAAAAACAGACTAAAAAAAATATAAACGTAATGTATCTTAAATAAGCAAATTCTTGGTGGGATCTATTAAGAAATTAGCTTTTTAAAGAGACATTACATTTATATTTTTTTAAGTCTGTTTTTACAGTATTTTTATACACATGGACTGCACTGCTGGACTTTATAGATCATATTTTATGGTGTTTTAAGTATAAATGTAATATTTTGGGAATGGTGTACATATATTTGATACTTTTGTACATATATATAGTGAAGCGCTGCACGTTTTGAAATTGTTTTGCATACCATCATGTAAGGTGCATTAATCCAAGGTGATAGTGTGAAGCCAGCTTTAAGGAATAATGACATATAGTGCTGAGAAAGTTTAGCTATATGAAATGAAGAAATACATTATTTGAAACATTTCCATTGATGCCTTTATGCCAGCTAGAGCTGCTGCTTTAAATGGCCTGAGACACCCAAGGCAGTAGCCAGTGCTCCCTATCTTGCAGCACTGTGATTGGCTGCACAGTGTTGACATCATCTAGAGCCCTTCTACTGGCTCTCGATCATCAGTAGTTGACCGTGAGCTGTCAATGAAAACTTGGTCACAATTCTGGGGGCACCAATGAAGCGCTTCTAAGAACAAGACATATACATATACATAATCTCTGGGCATTAACGCGTACCCATCCTGCCAACACATCTGTTGTTGTTGTAAATTGGTTAAAAAAATATTTTATATCACTGCAAAAAGTTTAAAAACACAATATGCTCAGTTTTGCAAAGCTTTACCCACAGATAAGGGTCTTTATTTTAGCCGTGTCACCTTATCAATGAATATAGCTATCACTTATTTTGAAAATATTCCTCCTGGTGTGCTAGCTTTGTGATTTGAGCCTAGAATGATATTCCCAACTTTAAATGTTTGCATGCGGTCCTTTCTAGGCAATTCTCTGCCTGTAACTATAGGTGTAACTGTAGGGAAGAAACCGATGAGTTGATGTACTTTTTGACGCGCTTCTCCATGGTCATTCATATTAAAATCACAAGGCAGTTATCTTTAAACACGAGTTTTGAGATTTGAGATCATTGGCACATAAAGCTCACATTTGAGTTTTCCTGTTCTATCAATGCAAACTTTCTCATTTTGTGTGACTCTCTGTTCATAACGCCTTATGAACATCCAGGCATGAAATGATAATTAATCAGTACACCTGAACTATGATCGGATGATTGGAGCATCAGCAGGCACGTATTGCTGATTATTCCTAGGTAGAAAGCCAATGAGGGGAAACTTAAAACCCTAAAATGTCTTTTTTTTTTTTTTTTGGCGTGTCTTTACATTACCTGCATTGAGCATGCAGGTTCAGGTAGTTCAGTAAGTTCATTCACTGGTGTTAAAAAAATGTACATAATTACAGATTATACAGGCACATCTAATATACATTTTATGTTTAGGTCCGTGTTTTAATGTTTAATGTGAGTCAAGGAAAAAATACTGCAGTAGTTAAATTTAGAGCATTAATGTTAGACGCTAATATGCCACCTGTTATTAAATAGTTGGCCAGTCTGCATCTCTACATGGATCTTTAATATTAGCCACACTATACAATAAGAATAAGGTTAATGAATATTACATTTGAAAACTTAAAACACAGACCAATACAGTAAAATTAGCTTTTTAATAAATTGGTTTATTTTTATTGCCCCATAAAACCTGCTAGCTTTGCCTGCTGCTTCTGTCCACCTCTTAATGATGATTGCAGTGCTGTTAGAGCGCCCTTCACCGAACCTTGCCAAAAGAATGACCTCAACCCAGAAAACAAAACAATGTGGCTATTACAAAAAAAAAATATCATATTGTCCATTATATATTGAAGTATATGTATGTATAGTGCAGCAGAGAAATACCTGACTTATATTTGCTGTACAAAGCCCTCTCACGTGGATAAATATAGAACCAAACGTAAAGGATGTGTAGTTCAGCGCCAGTTTAATGTCAGATGCACTAATCGAATAAACAATAGAAAATGCTTACCTTGTGTATTTATTATTGTGATAAAATTATATAATATAATTATTTTACATTCAGTTGTCTATTCCCTCCATTTCATCTGTTGCAAATGTTAGTAACTTATGTCTTTGTATCCTGCCTATCACCTGCCCATCTTTTTCACAACTTTTTTTTTTTTTTATAGAAACGTTGCTATTCAACTAATAGGTGCTTCTTTTTTGAGTAACATAACTGGATAAATGTCTGATCTCAAATCCAAATAGCTCTCATATATATAACATGTAAGGCACAATAAGGGTGTGGCTACATGTTAACACTTAAATCAAGAAAATAGGCTTATATAGAATTGGTACTGCCAACATCCCTATAACAACTACAAACAGTACAATTTTCTCCCATGAGACTTTTTATAGCAAAAGAACACAGGATTGGATATGTAACGCTACCCCCAAAGGAGCTGCTTGAGTATATTTGGTTCTGTACTCTGTCTCTTAGCCCCTCTGGCACACGCTCATTAACTACATATCATGAGCCCTGGGTGTATGTGTGTGCCCGTATGGCACCAGTGACTTCAATCCCTTGAGGAGAAATGGGTTGTAGTCCCATGGAAGAAGAAGGCCCTAAATCTTCAGCTAGCTACTTTAGTTGGTGCACTTAAGTGTCCTGTTTGGCAGAAGTGGTATACAGTGTGATGGCAGTACTCAGGTAAACAAGGCGGGTACTGTGACTGCCCAGCAGATTGTAAGTGTGGCTCAGGTTCTACAGGTGTAGGAAAAGGAAAAGCAACTTTGTCTGCATGCAGTGTCTTTTGTTTGTATCCATAAGGTGGGCAAGTGCCCGCTCACCAATCCTGCGACCAAGGCCCAATGGAGATGTTCTGGCATACAGGCCCTTCAGGTATCCCGACTAGCTACTCTGCAACCAGAACACTTCACACCATCTGTACAGGTGTGCCTGGAGAATGCACCTGGGATCCCCTTAGGCAGGATGTCCATGATCGGTCATGGAACTGTGGGAGGAAATGACACACTGACATGGGAAGGCAGCACCTCTCCCCTAGGGCCTGTTTTCTACCCCACCTAATGGTCTCTGCCTGCTCCCAGGCAGCCTCTTAGTCTTCTTTCCTGCTTGACCCCCCTTGGCATGCTGGGGTGTGTAGTCCTGCCCCCAAGGATTACAGTGGGGCTGCTGTGTTGGGGACTACATGTTCCATGATGCTTTGTTCCGTGAGACCTCCCTGGTGATTGGCTCTCCTCCTCCTGCCAAAGAAGAAGCATGGGAGGAAGCAGAATGGGTGTCTGTGTCTCTCTGCAAGCACTGCTCCCATACAGTGTAGGGTGAGGAGAGGGAGGGGGGAGAATTCACCTGCAGGAGCAGCCCTGCCTGTGTTCCTCACAGAGAGTGTCAGTGCCTATGTCTCGGCGGCGGTGGCCGATGGGAGATACAGGGTCGCAGGCAGGCTGAGCCGCACTCTTTATAGATATATATATCCAAATACCCAAACTACAATATAAACAAATTTTATATTTATGTTATGTTATGCTCCGAATAATGTCCGTTCAGAAATTCGCACTGAAATTTGAATCAAATTTTAAATTGAACTCCAGTCGAATTCTAACTACACATAATGTTGAAATCAAAGACTGTGTGTGTTATTAGAGTACCATTTTGAAATAATGCTGTTTTTGTTAAGCCAAAGCTGATTTAAAGAGTCATTGGAATCATTTGATGAAGATTTTTCTTTTGTTTGTTTGCATTCAAATTGAAAACAATAGAACATAGTTTTGACTGATTTGAAAATTTATCGATTTGAATGTTTCAAATCGAAAAAAATCTGTAATTTCGAACAACATTCTGAATATGAATTCCGAATACGAGTTCCGAATACGAATTAAACGAATCAACTGAATTGAACTAAACAAAATAACTAGATTAACAAATCAAAATTAAATTAAAGAAAACAAATTTTTTCGTCATATACATGGCCAATAGTATCTCACAAAAGTGAGTACATCCCTCACATTTTTGTAAATAATTTATTATATCTTTTCATGTGACAAGCTTGTATAACAGTGTGAATTTACTGTCCGCTCAAAATAACTCAACACATTAATGCCATTAATATCTAAACTGCTGGCAACAAAAGTGAGCACACCCTTAAAAGAAAATGTCCAAATTGGGCCCAAAGTGTCAATATTTTGTGTGGCCACCATTATTTTCCAGCACTGCCTTGGGCATGGAATTCACTAGAGCTTCCCAGGTTGCCACTGGAGTCCTCTTCCACTCCTCCATGACAACATCACGGAGCTGGTGGATGTTCGAGGCCTTGTGCTCCTACATCTTCCATATGAGGATGCCCACAGATGCTCAATAGAGTTTAGGTTTGGAGACATGCTTGACCAGTCCATCACCTTTACCCACAGATTCTTTAGCAAGGCAGTGGTCGTCTTGGTGTGTTTGGGGTCATTATCATGTTGGATTACTGCCCTGCAGCCCAGTTTCCAAAGGGAGGGGATCATGCTCTGCTTCAGTATGTCACAGTACATGCTGGCATTCATGGTTCACTCAATGAACTGTAGCTCCCCAGTTCTGGCAGCACTCATGCAGCCCCAGACCATGACACTCCCACCACCATGCTTGACTGTAGGCAAGACACACTTGTCTTTGTACCCCTCACACGCTTGACATCTTCTGCACCAAATAAGTTTATCTTGGTCTCATCAGATCACAGGACATGGTTCTAGTAATCCATGTCTTTAGTCTGCTTGTCCTCAGCACCTTTAGAAGAGGCATCCTTTTGTGACGACAGCCATGCAGACCAATTTGATGCAGTGTGCAGCGTATGGTCTCGGCACTGACAGGCTGACCCCCCTCTGGATATGACGCTGAGAAGATGCACTCAACTACTTTGGTCGACCATGGCGAGGCCTGTTCTGAGTGGAACCTGTGCTTTCAACCACTTCACCACCCAGCCATAGTCATATGACGTCCTGGGATGGGATCTCCCATCCTGGGTGGACGTCATATGACGTCCTGGGATTCCCGGCCGTCTTCTAGGGGGTGCGCGCGCAATGTCCGCGATGTCCGCTGGGCACCCGCGATTGCCCGTTAACCGGGCCGAACCGTGGATCTGTGTGTGTAGACACACAGATCCACAGCCTGTCAGCTCTGAGGAGAGCGATCTGTGTTCCCAGAACGGAGGAACACTGATCGGTCTCCTCCCCTTGTGCGTCCCCTCCCCCTACAGTTAGAATCATTCCCTAGGAAACATATTAACCCCTCCCCGCCCCCTAGTGGTTAACCCCTTCACTGCCTGTCACATTTACACAGTAATCAATGCAATTTTATAGCATTGATCGCTGTATAAATGTGAATGGTCCCAAAAATGTGTCAAAAGTGTCCGATGTGTCCGCCATAATGTCGCAGTCATGAAAAAAAATTGCGATCGCCGCTAAAAAAATAAATAAATATATTTTTTTTAAAAATGCCATAAATCTATCCCGTATTTTGTAGATGCTATAACTTTTGCGCAAACCAATCAATATACACTTATTGCGATTTTTTTTACCAAAAATATGTAGAAGAATACATATTGGCCGAAACTGAGGAAAAAATTAGTTTTTTAAAAAAAAAAATTGGGATATTTATTATAGCAAAAAGTAAAAAATATTGTGTTTTTTTTTCAAAATTGTCGCTCTTCTTTTGTTTATAGCGCAAAAAATAAAAACCGCAGAGGTGATCAAATACCACCAAAAGAAAGCTCTATTTGTGGGGAAAAAAGGACGTCAATTTTTTTTGGGTACAAAGTCGCACGACCGCGCAATTGACGTTTAAAGTGCGACAGCGCTGAAAACTAAAAATTGGCCTGGGAAGCAAGGGGGTGAAATTGCCCTGTATTGAACCGGTTAAACCTCTGTATGGTCCTGGTCACTGTGCTGCAGTTCAGTTTCCTCATTTTGGCAATCTTCCTTATAGCCTAGGCCTTCTTTATGTAGAGCAACAATTCTTTTTTTTCAGCTCCTCAGAGAGTTCTTTATCATGAGGTGCCATATTGAACTTCCAGTGATAAGTATGAGTAAACATCCTTGTGACTTCCGGTTCCGGCGCCGCATGGAGTAGCTGCTCCGCTCCTCAGCTCCCGCACACCGGACGAAAAAACGGCATATAAAACCAGCCCAGGAGCCCCCATCCACCCTCGGCTACCTCTGGACACACTCCGCCAGCCCATGGACCGGTTCGTAGAAAAAACCGGCACTCGCACACAAACCGCTCCGGCGGCGCCGCCGGCCCAGCCGCAAATCGAGGCCCCGGTCTCGACCTACACGCAGCCGCGCTCCGATACACAGGCGGCGGAAATGGAGATAAGCGGCAACACAGCCACTCACATCCCTACACAAGACCCATCTACGCAGCCACAGCCCCACCATACCTCTTTCCCTCAAGTATCCCTCTCCCAAGCCTTCTCCTTACCAGCATCCACCCCACAACATGCTGAGGACCAGCATACAGAGCGCATAGCTCAGGCTGTTGCAGCCCTTCTGTCCCCTATGATCTCAGCATCAGTGGAAAAGGCTGTAAATGCGGGGATGAAACAAATAAAGGCCCAACTGGGAGAACACTCCACCAGGCTGAACGAGTTAGAACACCGCATGTCCAATGTGGAAGAGGAGATGTATCAAGCTCAGGCCACAGAACAAGCACAAGACAAGACAAACCAATACATTATGCAAAAACTCGATGATTTGGAAAACAGATCTAGAAGGAGCAACCTGCGATTCGTGGGGATACCCGAATCCCTACAAGCTTCTGCCCTATCGGAATTCTGCTCACATCGCGTTCCGGAAGCACTGGGCCTTACAGGATCTTGCACAGTGGAACGTGCGCACCGTATGGGTTCTTACAACGAAGAACGCAAAAACCCTCGACCTATAATTGCTAAATACCTGAACTATTCAGACAAGGCCCTCATCCTTCAAAAGTTCCGACAATCACGCTCACTCCAAGTAGACGGCGTAAGGGTCCTGATCTTTGCCGACTACTCCATTGAGGTCTCAAAAAAACGCAAAGCCTTCCAGCAGGTTTGCACAAATCTCTTTAAACAACAAATAAAATTCACGCTGGCCTTCCCGGCTACCCTCTGCCTCAAGACACCGAACGGCGATCAACTATCCTTCCAAGATCCCTCTGAAGCGGAGGCCTACCTGCGATCTCTACATCCAAATCCTCACCCTCATACCCCATCAAAAGCTGCTCCTATCAATCGCTCCCTGGACCAAAGGAGCCCACGCAAAGACTCTCCCAAGCGCTTCAGATCGTCATACCCGGACCAGCACCGCAACACCCTTTGCTGACCAAGGACTCGCAGCTATGATTATCCGAAAACCATATACCTACACCCCCACGGTTTTCAATATTTTTCAATACTTTACTTTTACTTTTAATATTTTACTACTCAATGTATTGATGACACATCTTCATTCTCTCACCTAGCAGCTATTCACACTAAAAGAACCACAATTCAAGAGAGGTTTTGGAAGGTATTCTGTCAAGTGCTCTGTTATTTTGATGATAAGTTATATGGTTCAGTTATCAAATACCTTACTGTTACAAATGTCTTTATTACATTTTACGTTCCTTATTGTCCTCACTGTGTATGGCTCAATTCACCCTCCCCCACATGCTCGGTCTGGAGGAGGAGCCCACATAAGAACCAGCCATCCTATCATGGGCTCTTTTGGGAAGCAACCCCTGGTGTCCGGTCATGGGAGTTGTCCTACACAGTGACTCCATGCGGAAAAAAGAGAAGTTCTTACATGTGCTTGTTTTGTTACTTTCTCTGATCCCCCCCTGTTTTACCCCCCTCCCCCCATTTTCCTTTACCCCGGGACTCAAGTAATTCTCAGTACCTCGCTACTTCACTGCACAGTCCGCTCACCAACACCATACCTCCTAATATAGCTATGATTCTCTCTCACCACGTACACAGTGACAAATATCATACACCGGCCCATATCCCTCTCAAGACCCCCCCAATATGAAAGTAGTCTCCTGGAATGTTAAAGGTCTTAGATCCCCTCACAAGAGAATGAAAATTCTCCGACATCTCAAACGAATCAAAACTGACATAGCCCTAATTCAAGAATCCCATTTACTAACCCCAGATTTTCACCGCATGAAGAAGCTTTGGGTAGGCACTGTCTTAGGCTCTGACGCAGTGGGTCGCAAAGCTGGTGTACTCCTGCTAATACACAAAAACCTCCCCTGCACAGTTCTGTCTGTGAAAACTGACAAGCAAGGTCGCTTCATCACGGCACATGTTCAACTAGGTTCCAAGGAACTTGTGATAACAAATGTCTATGCTCCTAACAGCCCAGGCAGACAGTTCTACACGGAACTGTCTACTTGGTTACTTAGCAACACCCATCTCCCCCATTTAGTTGGCGGAGATTTTAATGATATTCTCCATCAGACGGATGACAGGTCATCTACTAAGCGCTCCAAAACTAGCTCCGACCCCCCCACCCCTTCGTACTTTGCAACCACTATGGATGCCATCCAACTCCAGGATCTTTGGCGCCTCTCCCACCCAGCCGACAGAGAATTTACCTTCTACTCCAATCCACACAATGTCTTCACAAGGATAGACTACTTCTTTGGCTCTGACAACCTTCTCCCCATGCTCCACAGCGCCGACATCCACGACATAATCCTCTCTGACCATGCCCCCATTGAGGTAACACTCGACAATCTAGATCTACCCCCACACCCTAACATATGGCGTTTCCCCTCCTACCTACACAACAATACAGACTTCCAGCAGTTCATGTCCGAGTCATGGTCTGAATACTCCTCGACCAACGCCCCTCACCGGAACGATCCCAACCTTTTCTGGGACGCCGGCAAAGCTTACCTTAGGGGCCGAATCATTTCTTATGCCACTTCTTTTAAACGCAACACCTTAACTAATCATAAGGCAGCCAGCGCACGCCTACACCAAGCACAACGCTCCCTACACACTAAGGATTCCCCCAGCCACCAGAAATGAATGGCAGGTGGCAAAAAGAGACTTCGAAACCTGGGCAAACACCCTTGAACTCACCAAAAAGGCCCATCTAGATGCCACCTACCACAAGTTTGGGAATAAAGCAAGCAAACTCCTAGTCAGACTATGCAAAGGTCAATTCCACCCGACACATATCACATCGCTCAAAGATGCCATGGGTAACCTTCACTCCTCTCCACAACAAATTAATAAGGTAATGCTCAAATTCTATTCCACACTCTATGCCCCAGACCCCATAGATAAACAGACAGCTTGCTCCTTCCTCGAGAAAATAAATCTGCCCAAAATTTCTCCTCAACAACTAGAGGCACTTAATGCCCCTATCTCCCTTTCTGAAATATCAACCACCATCCGTAACATAACCCTCTCCAAGGCCACTGGCCCTGACGGATTCACTAGTGAATTTTACAAAACCTTACAAACCCTATTAGAACCTACTCTTCACCAAGTATACAATGGTATTTGGTCAGGGGGTACATAGCTACAATCGGGGAATCAGGCCATTATTAAACTATTATCCAAGAAGGGTAAAGACCCCCGGGCTCCTACAGACCCATATCACTTCTTAATCTCGATGTAAAAATTCTATCCAAGATTGTAGCCACTAGACTAGCAGATATCATCCCTTCTTTGATACACCCTGCCCAATCCGGCTTTGTAAAAGGCAGAACAGCCACCCTTAACATCCACAAAGTTATGCTGGCCTTGGAGCACGCTAACCACTACCCAAACATAGACCATGCCATTATCACAATAGACGCGGAGAAAGCCTTCGATAACGTCAGCTTTGACTGGTTATGCATGACCATGTCTGCTATGGGCTTCAATGGACCCTTCCACCATCTCATAAACGCCATGTACAATGCTCCGGCAGCAAGATTGGTGGCAGCTGGCCTTCTCTTGGATGAATTCCGCCTTCACAAGGGCACACGCCAAGGTTGCTCCTTTTCCCCACTCCTCTTCAATATCGCCCTAGAACCACTTTCCAGATACCTAACATTGACAGCTCCCCTACACGGTATAAAAGTTGGTTCACACAACTTACGCACCTCACTTTTTGCGGATGACGTTCTCATATTCTCAGCCAACCCCCTATCAGATATGATTACCATAAAAAGGTCTTCGACGAATTCCGTATATGCTCAGGCCTCCGCATCAACTACAACAAAAGCAAAATCCTTTCCATAGGCACTCTCTCTAAACCATCTTGGGCCCAGAACTCTATCTTTCCTGTCGCAAATTCATATATTACATATTTGGGTATTAAAATAGGGAAACTGCCCTCCTCACTCTACCACCTCAACTACCCTCCTCTGTTTTTAAAAATAACTCAAGAATTAACTACCTGGATGGATCTGCCCCTCTCGCTCTTGGGAAGATGTCATTTAATAAAAATGGTCAGTTTTGCTAGGCTATTGTACCCATTGCAAACCTTACCGTTACTTCTCCATCACAAAGATGTGAAATCTCTCAATTCAGTGATATCAAAATTTCTATGGCAAAACAAAAGACCACGTATAGCTTTAAAAAAACTATATCTTCCCAGGCGCGAAGGGGGCATCAGTCTCCCTCATATCAGAATCTATAATTTAGCATGTCTGCTTAGAACCAGTCTAGATTGGATTACACAGTCTTCCCGATACTCCAACTTTTCTTTAGAATCTGACATGGCTCATCCGTATGCATTAGTAGCACTTCTACACTGCAGGTGGAAGTCAGTTCCCCATCCTTTTCAACATAACCTCTTACTAAGAGATACTGCAATAGCATGGAGAGAGGCCAGGAAGCTGCTCAAGGTTTCTCCTTTCATGTCAAGCCACCTTCCAATCCAGGGGAATCCGGCTTTCCCTCCAGGTTTGGAATACAAACCCTTCACCATCTGGGAACAAAAAGGCCTCACAAAATTTTCTACCCTCTGTAATACTACGACGGGTCGGCCATTACCCTTTGCAAACATAGCGGAAACCTTCTCTCTACCTACAACACATGCTCTCCACTTTGGCCAATGCATCAGCTTTTTGAAGAACACCTGTAAAGAAGATAGCCAAAGGTTTCGACCTAACATCATAGACCAAATGATCCTGGATGACTCCTACAAAATCTCGGACATATACAAACCCCTCTTACACAAGTCCTCTCTTCCCCTCTCATCCTCATCTGTCAAAAATTGGCGCAAAGACTTCCCGGACCCGAACCTAGTGGAAAAAATTCTACAAGGCCTCAACACCATGCATAAGTTAACACCAAGCGAAATCTGGAGAGAAACCCAACTGAAAATAGCTCACAGAGCTTACATGCCTTTCTTATCTTCCAAATCAGATCAGAGCAAAGCCTTTTGCCCTCTATGTAATCTACCAAAGCCATCTCTGACTCATCGCTTCTGGAACTGCTCCTACATCTCTACCTTCTGGGACCAAGTATTAGCCTACATCTTTGAAGTAACCCTGTTAAAATTACCAAAGGACCCACTACTCCTCATCTTTGGCCACTTGGATCCCAAACTGCTACCTTGGTCCCATACCACTACAAATACAGGTCACACGGGAATCTCAAATGCCACCTTCTCCCACAAAGAATGGATTCTGATTTGTCTTCTAATTGCAAGAAGAACCATTTTGAAACTTTGGATCTCCACTCTCATCCCTAACATCACCCACATCAAACGAGAGCTTCTACATCTCCTAATCAAAGACCGTCTAAACACGGATTTCAAACAAGAAAAATCTAAAGCCAACTTCTACTCCAAATGGCACCCCTTCATGCTCTCCTCCCTCTCCCAGGAGGAAATAGCCAACTTCAGCCAATCCTCGTTCTCATATTTTGACCCTCATCCCCCAATCCCAAAAGAGGCGACCTCCACCTCCCAAAGGGCACCCTGCACCTAAAGTCCTAAGCACAGAACACTAACTCTGCCCTCATTAAATTATCTTTAGATTATCTTCAACATTAGATTATCACTAGCTATCCACTTTAGCAATATGTACCTGGACAATTTTTTATTTTCCAACCTTGCAGTCCCCAACCCCCCTTAATATGCTTTACCTATTAACCTACCCCCTCCCCCTATTTTTGTGTTACACTTCCCTTCGTTTCTGTTACTACCTAGCAAATGTTAGGGTCTCCATAAACAGATCCATCCAGGTATCTACTATTACTAATTTGACATTGGAATGTTATGATCTGTTATCTGTTATCCAACCCTCCCTTCCTGGTATAAAAGTGTATATCCCTCAGGTAAACACGAACATGTACCTAAGTTCAAATAACTATGTAAAATATTTTACAAAAAAAAAAACGGCTGTATATTGTTTGTACGCTTTGAATATCTAAATAAAATCTTTTTGAAAAAAAAAAACATCCTTGTGACAGCAATAGGCATGTAATGGGAATATGTGAAGCGCTAATGTAAAATGGTGACTGTATAAACACAGGAACTATAAACAAATAAATTATTAATTTCCAATAACTTGTGCGTGACTGAATATCACGCATGAATATAGTGCAATAATCATGACCAAATCTAATGTGTCCATAATTGTGAAAAACAAGTACATAGTCCACAGGGTGAAAAATAAATGTTATGGTGAATCCTAAAAATCCTTATGGCATCAATACAAATGGAAAAATGGGTGAGTATAGAAGGCTTACCGGAACTATCGGACTCAAAAGAGCATACGCCCTATGAGTCTTCAAGGCTTGTGGTGTAAACACACCAATAGATAGGAACATCCACGTCTCCAACCTCTTAGTCCATGGCGCTCTCCTCACCTCCCTCCACTTCTCTGCCGCAGAGGTGAGCCTTCTCAAAGTTGGTGGCGGTTACCTTCTATACTCACCCGTTTTTCCATTTGTAACGATGCCATAAGGATTTTTTGGATTTACCACAACTCTTGTTCACTCTGTGAACTATGTGCTTGTTTTTCACTATTATGGACACATTAAGTTTGGTCATGATTCTTGCACTATATTCATGCGTACTATTCAGTCACGCACAAGTTATTGGAAATTAATAATTTATTTGTTTATAGTTTCTGTGTTTATACAGTGACCACTTCACATTAGTATGAACTTGTCTTTCACTGTGCTGGCTGCTGCTTATCATTTAGGGTGTCAGTGTAGTTTTCCCCTTTAATTAAGCAATAGACATGTGACAGGTCCTCTTTATGGGAAAATCTGGGGTCTATAAAAGACTCCCATGAATGTCCTTGGTTTGGAGTGGTTATACCAGGATAATTCCTGCAACTACAGGCATCATGCTGGTATCAAATTTTTCAGCCGCTGATTGCCTTCTAAGCAGAACTGCCACTCACTTTTGCAGCAGTGCAAGTGGGTCCCCCCACTACTGTCACCTTTCCTGGCCTCACTTGTCCAATCGCAGAGCCTGGGACCGATGCAACCAGTAGCAATGGTGACACTACACAGAGGAACTGATATTGTTTCTCCCTCTCTGTGACCCCGGAAACCGGAAGCGACAAGGATTTAATAACTTTTTGTTTTGGCTCTTTGTTTACCTGGCAGCCAGGTTAGCAGCTGATCAGACCAATCTGTGTCTGATAAGCTGCTTTGGAGGCCAGAGGAGAGATCCGGGGTCTAAATAACCCCAGATCTCTCCATAATGAGGACCTGTCATGGCCCATGCTTTCACAAGCGATGTTGTTCATCCCTTTTGATAGCAAAAATAATTTATTTAAAAAAAGTGACAGTATAAAAATAAACATTTCAAATAAAATAAATCATGAAAATAATAAATAAAATCTAAGCGTCTCCTCCCCCATGCTTACACGCAAACACGAACGCATACATAAGTCCCGCATGTAAATGGTGATCGCAGAACACTTGTGAAGTGTTGTCATGAACATCAGAGTGAGAGCAAGCATTTTAGCTCCAGTACTCCTGTGTAACTCTAAACTGGTAACCTGTAAAGGTTTGTAAAGTGTCGCCTATGGAGATTTTTTAGGTACTGTAGCTTGGCGTTCGCAATTTTAAAGTGTGACATGCACACATTTTTTTAATGTATTAAGTATTTTAAGTATTAAAAAAGATCTTTATACATACCTTCCTTCTGTCTTAGCACTGATCAAGTCCTTCCTCTTCTTTCTTGGTGGTGGTAGAGGGTTGCTTTTCCCCTGGAATAAGAGAGCACTGACATAACAATGCATGAGCTCTGCTCAGTCTAAGAGAATTTTGAGTCCTCACAGGTAGTGACTTAGATATCACAGGCTGTTGTTAGCTGGAAGAAGAGCACTGGCTGGTACCATAAGTTGTAACTCTGCAAGAGATAATATCATGACAAGGTGAGTATTGCAGCAAAAGCTGTTCTTTCATGTTAGCCAATACTGCCAGGCAAGTGACAAGACAAATCAAAGTATTACTTTAGATGTGACCACTGGCTTTATGACTTATTCTACAATAGATTATAACAGCAGACAATTGTATCTGTGTATTCCAATACTGTATTATGCTATGTAAAAAAATACCCTTTTGACAACCTGAAAAGAAAATGCCATTGCAATTAAAAGTGTAAAATACTAAGTCAATCCTAAGTTCCTCATTATGATAGTTTTATTAAAAAATGTGGCTTCTTTCAGGCTAAAATATTCTGGCAGGGCTACCAGCCCCACTTCTAATAGCAACTCTTTAGCTTTTTTTTTTAACATTTGGATTTTATTTTTTTGTATCCATGGGTACAAAGTAGCAGGTTGGTATTGAACACCTTACTATCATATATGAAGAGGTGATACATTTCCTATTACACTCACATATACAGTATAATACAATGTATCACATGGTCTTAAAACAGCTTTGCATTAGTTCTAGCATAAAGTATTTTGCCTCCCTTGTGCCCAGGTCTATAGAATATGAAGTAGATCTAGGCCCAAGAATACCTTGTAGGGGCTTATAATAACATATAAACAAACAGATACCCAATGGTAACAACAAAAACAACAGTATAAACAAAAACAACAATATAAACAAAAACAGCATTATAAAGTCATCACCAGTCATATAAAAGCTTACCATGTTTTTAGTCCTATTAGATATATTAGGAGAGTTTCAAGAGAAATTGTTTGGTTTATACACATGTAACCATATTTCCCAAGAGTGATAAAACCTTGCTCTATTGCCATGAGAAATGGCAAAGGAGAATTCGTAAGAACATTGAAGTTTTACTCTGGATTAGGGATGAGCCGAACACCCTCAGTTCGGTTCGCACCCGTACCTGCGAACGGACCGAAAATTCGCACAAAAGTTAGAACCCCATTGACGTCTATGGGAATCGAACGTTCGAAATCAAAAGTGCTATTTTTAAAGGCTAATTTTCATGGTATTGTCCTAAAAAGGGTTTAGGGACCCGGGTCCAGCCCCAGGGGACATGTATCAATGCAAAAAAAAACTTTTAAAAACGGATGTTTTTTTGGGAGCAGTGATTTTAATGATGCTTAAAGTAAAAAAAAAAAAGTTAAATATTCCTTTAAATATCATACCTGGGGGGTGTCTATAGTATGCCTGTAAAGTGGCGCGTGTTTCCCGTGCTTAGAACAGTCCCTGCACAAAATGACATTTTTAAAGGAAAAAAAGTCATTTAAAACTG
The DNA here is from genome assembly GCA_037952925.1 of Lithobates clamitans. NCBI lineage: Eukaryota > Metazoa > Chordata > Amphibia > Anura > Ranidae > Lithobates > Lithobates clamitans. Next base: position 3,757,785 of record JBBGZY010000892.1, read on the forward strand.
CTTGCGGCTTTAATGTAATGTCGGATCCTGGCAATATGGATGAAAATCAGTGAGACAAAGGGCAAGGTACCCTCCAGTCCATTACCAGGCCCTTTGGGTCCTGTATGGATATTAAGTGGAACCCCGCACCCAAATTTAAAAAAGGAAAGGCGTGGGGCCCCCAGGCCCTATATACTCTTAACAGCAGATACAGGCGGTGCAAACAAGACAGGGACAGTAGGTTTGTTGTTAAGTAGAATATGTTTGTAATTTTGAACTGGTACATTTTTAAAGTGTAGCTCCATCCAAAAAATCTGTTTTTAAGCTTTTTGGAAAACATGGAGAAGGGTTATCACCCCTGTGACATTTGTTTTGCTGTCTGTGCTCCTCTTCAGAAGATTTCACCTCACTTTTTGTCCCAATGACAAATGTTTTTTGAAAATTTGGGGTTTTTAGTGAAACAAGGTTTGGTGATAAAGCATCAGTAGAAAGGAGAAAAGTTTTTCCCATATTAACTCTTACAGGAGAGAATTTCCCTTCCTATGGGGTAGATTTCATTTCACTTCCTGTTGTCTCCTTCTGTTTGCAAGTAGGAGTCGTTTGTAAGTTGGATGTTTGAAATTAGGGGCCTGCCCTATATACTCAGCAGAAATTTGGGCCTTAGGTGTTGTTGTGCCCTCAACACTGTAAGCCCTCACAGGGCCCTGCTGTGAAATATTAGATCAAGAATTGTAATTACATGCCCCTGTTGAACAGGGGCTGAAAAATTGGGCCTTTGGTGGTGGTGGTGCCACAACACTGTAAGTCCTCACAGTTAATCTTGGTGGGCGCAGAAACGAGCCCTGCTGCAAAAGAATTGCTGGTGCCACAACACTGCAACCCCTCACAGATACTCTATTTGGAGTGCAGGAACTAGCCCTGCTGCAAAGAATTGCATCAAAAATTGTAATTACATGCCCTTGTTAAACGGGGGCTTAAAAATTGGACCTTGGGCACTGGTGGTGGTGCCCAGAACCAAAAATGTTCTTACAAGCTATGAGCATGATCACTGAGGAGGAAGAGGATAATTACTCAGCATAACAGGATAGTCACTCAGCGTCAGCATAGGCAGTCTTTGAAGGGATCTGACATTTCAAAAAAAAAATATTCGGTTACATCAGCATCAAGTGCTTGGTGGCTGGTGGTGATCCAAGATTGATTCATTTTTATGAAGGTAAGTCGATCGACCGAGTCGGTGGACAGACACACCCTATGATCGGTTACAAAGCCTGCAGCAGCACTGAATGTGCGTTCTGAAAGAACACTAGATGCAGGACAGGCCAGTGGCTCAATTGCATACTGTGCAAGCTCTGGCCAATGATCCATCCTCAAGACCCAGTAACCCAGAGGGCCACCTTCTCCACCGCTCCTTCTTTGACTGACAGAAGCCTCAGCAACACATTGTCCAGGAACAGGAGTTTGTAACCCCACAGTTTCTGGGAACGCTTTGCACAGACCTTTCTGAAAGGCCCCCCGAAGATGTTTCATCCTCTGCTCCCTCTGCGATGGCAAGATAAGGTCCGCAACCTTACCCTTGTAAAGCCGATCAAGGAGGGTTGCCAGCCAGTATTAGTCCTTCTCCTTGATACCACAAATACGAGGATCCTTACGCAGGCTTTGCAGGATCAGGGAGGCCTTGCAGCGTAGGTTTGCTGAGGCATTCGGTCCGGAGTCCTCTGGGTCACTAAGGACGACATGGTCCGCAGCCACCTCCTCCCAGCCACATACAAGTCCATGTGTTTTTTAGGGACTGATCCCTTAAAGACTGCTGCTGATGCTGAGTGCCAGGCTCCACCTCCATACTGACACAATCCTCCTCCTCTTCCTCCTCCTCCTCCTTGTCCTCTTCCTGTGTGATCGGCGGGCACGCAGGAACACTGTCTGGACAAAGGGGGCCTTGAGAGCTAAGGAAGTCCTCCTCTTCCTGCCTCTGTTCTGCCTCAAGTGCCCTGTCAATTATTCCATGCAGAGTGTGCTCCAACAGGTGGACATTGGGGACAGTGTCACTGATGCATGCACTGTCACTGCTCACCATCCTCGTGGCCTCCTCAAATGGTGACAGGACAGTGCATGCATCCCTGATCATGGCCTACTGGCGTGGGGAAAAAAAACAAGCTCCCCTGACCCTGTCCTGGTGCCATAGTCGCACAGGTACTCATTGATGGCCCTCTGCTGCGTGTGCAGCTGCTGCAGCATGGCCAACGTTGAGTTCCACCTGGTGGGCATGTCACAGATTAGGCGATTCTTTGGCAGGTTAAACTCCTTTTGGAGGTCTGCCAGCCGACCACTAGCATTATATGACCGGCGAAAAAGCACACAGACTTTCCTGGCCTGCCTCAGGACATCCTGTAAGTCCAGGTACCTGCCTAAGAACCGCTGCACCACCAAGTTAAGGACATGAGCCAAACAGGGCACATGGGTCAGTTGTCCCTGTCGGAGGGCAGAGAGGAGGTCGGTGCCATTGTCGCAAACCACCATTCCTGCCTTAAGTTGGCGTGGTGTCAACCACCTCTGAACCTGCCCCTGCAGAGCTGACAGAACCTGGCAAAAGAAAAAAAAACATGAATTCCAAATTTGGTTAATGTCGCCTTTAGGTTCCCCCAATGGATCCTATCGAAACCCTTTTCAGCGTCTAAGGCTAGAAAGGCTACTGGCATATTTTGGCTTTCAGCTAAGCGGAGCAGATTTAAAATTCTACAGGTACCATCAGGTGCTGACGCTATTCTATTTGAAATTAGTTTTGCATATACCTTAAGATCTGTATTTAGGAAGGGTATTGGTGTAAAAAATAATTCCACTCTGCCCTTAGTACTAGCAGCTAACACAACAATTAGATATAGCAAAACAGTGGGAAAACAAATAGTGTAGCGCTCTTAGTGATAAAAATAGAGACAAACTAAATGTGATGCAAGTCAACTTACAACAATGTGCCTAAAATGCACTCAATGATATAATGAAATATAAATTGCAAACATACCGTAAGTGATAATCTGTGCATGGGAGTGATTGAATAACCGTGAGGATCAAAGTTCAAGGAAAGTTCTGGTTAGTGTCCAAACAGTGACTGGGATGTGTGGTAAAGGTGAAGGGAACCACCACCAATAAATAGAAGGCTTACCAGAATATTTGAACCCAAAAGAGCATACGCTCTGTGGGTCAAACAAGCTGTGTTGTATAAACAAAAGTGGTAGATGGACTCTTTGTTTTTCCATGTTGCTAGACCGGGAACGCCCGACTATCCACAAGATGGCTTTATTAGATGATTTCATGGGAGACGGTAGTCAAACATCCATGGAAATGGTGAGGGTGATTATAAGGGAGGAGAACAAAATTGGCCACATACCATAATTCTGTTTAAAATAGAAAATATATTTAATGAAACTGGAACACTTACATTTAGGTAGATAAAACAAGCGCTTTTAAAAAACTCAAATGGTGGCAGTGGAGTCCTTCCCCCTTTAGGAAGGGTATTGGCTGAAAATTCTGTGGGGTGTCAGGATCTTTCCCTGGTTTGGGCAGCATAACAATTTGGGCTCTAAGCATTTCAGCAGGTAATAAACCAGAGGATGACGCTGGGTTAAAAACTTCTAGTAGGTGTGGCATTAGGATGTCTTCAAAAGTTTGATAATATTCTGCTGAAAGACTGTCTGGGCCTGGAGATTTATTCAGTGCTAAAGTTGTAAGGATTTTGTTAATTTCAGCAGTAGTAAAGGGGGAATTAAGGCATTCTAGAATCAATGGGGGTATTGTGGGTAATTTTACTGAGTCTAGGAATAGAACGATCCCTTCTGCAGATGGTTGAGGGGTCTTTGGGTCAGAACTTAGATTATATAGGGCAGTGGTCATCAACCCTGTCCTCAGGGCTCACTAACAGGCCAGGTTTTATGCGTTACCTTGGGAGGATGCAGACTAGAATACTGCAATCACTGAGCAGCAAATGATATCACCTGTGATGTATTTCAGTTATCTTGCAACCTGGCCTGTTATTGGGCCCTGAGGACAGGGTTGATGACCACTGATATAGGGCACTGTAGTAATCTCTAAAAGTGTTTGCTATATCTTTAGGATGGTATACTTTAGAACCAGTATTAGCCTTAGTTAAATTAGCTAATTTTTCCTTTGCTTGTCTTATTTGGATCTGTCGAGCTAGCAATTTCCCTGCTTTGTTCCCATACAAATAATGGGAAGTCTTCAAGTGTTTAAGGGATTTTTCATGGTCATATACCAAACATTGTTTAAGTTCTAATCTGCATTTCTTTAATTCCTCTAGTAGAGCTTGGGTCATTGATCATTTATTTTGGGTCTCCAAGTGTTTAACTTTGGAAAGAAGGGAGTTAGTCGCTTGTACCCTCTGTTTCCTATCCCTAGAAGCAATTTGCAATAGTATACCTCTATAAGCCTTATGGGCACACCAGATAGTAGATTTTGGAGATTCATCTGTGGTATGGAAATGGAAAAATTCCTCTAACTGTATGGTAACTTTCTCTTGATAAGTCGCAATGTTTCATTGTGTTGTTCAGAAAGTGCAACTGTTATAGTAGCATGGGCCAACCATGTAATGTTGCCAATGGTCGCCTCACTAACTTTATAAAGTGAAGAGAGATCAGCAAGTATGAGATCTATTCTAGATTAAGATATATGTGGGGCTGAAAAAAACGTAAAATCCTTTTCATCTGGATGGGGGCACCTCCAGACACCATAAAGAGATTCATTATGTAACAGGTTTCTTAAAGTTAATTTATGGCTAGATGTAGAAGAAGAACAATCTACGGATGCATCACTCACTAAGTTAAAGTCCCCAAGCAAGAGGAGGTTACCCTTACATAAAGATTCTACTTTTTTAAGGAGGTTTTTCAAAAACAGTATTTGCCACTGTTTGGGGGCATATACAGATACAACAGTGTACATTATGTTATTCATTGTGCATATTAAGATAATGTACCAACTATTAAGATCTGTGACAACCTCATGTAGGGTAAATGCAATAGTGTTCTTAATTGCAATAAGGACTCTGTTGTGCTTAGTGCTCGCATTGGCAAAAAAAATATGTGGATATAATTTGTGAGAACACTTAGGAGGTTTGGCTGCTGAAAAATTTGTTTCTTGAATACTGAGGACATCTCCTTTTAATCTTTGAGCCTCTGCCCACATGAGCTTACGCTTAAAAGGGCTTTTCAAACCCTTAACATTAAGAGACATAAACGTAATGGTCATTGTAGGTTTTGAAGTCCGCTGTAGTAAGACTTGATAGATCGTTATTATAGCGAGAATTTGTTTCTGTAAGGGTAGCTTAATAAGCTGTAATATGCAGCCTATAATATAACAAATCTCCTTTGGAGAGAAAGGGCCAAGGACAATTGAAAAAATAGAGTAAAGCCGTCTTATTGAAAGAGGTAGCCCAAATTCCCAATGTTGAGTGACAATAACAAATGAGCAGCATCTGAGTATGACCGGTGAGGAAAAAAAAGGAAAACATGAGAAAAACTAAGTAAAAAAGAGTCCGGAGCCTGCCCCGGATTCCAGAAGCAGTATGAACTGCGAATATTCTGGAGGGCCATATATGCACGCCATCTCGGCGTACCTAAGGAAACACATCACTGGAATCACAGTATGGTATATGACTTAGGACCACATATAATAGAGGTATGCGATGTGCTTAATCAGCAGATCTCCCAGAACATCATAACCACTCATTTCTAAGCTTGGTCGGCCCACATCTCTCGTCCGCTGGAACATTAACAGGAAGGATTCCCTATTCTTTGAGGTAGCGGAGGATGGTTTAGGCAGTCTATGTGCTCTGTCTATGATCAATTCCTTATCACTAGCCCCAGGTACCAGCTTGTGGAGTAATTGGCACAGGAAACCATTCAGGTCATTAGCAGAAGGTGATTCAGGGATACCGCAGAATTTAATGTTATTCCTGCGGGTGTGATCTTCCATATCTGCCCATTTTGCCGCCATTCTTTGTAGGTCTGTCTGTTGCTCTTGATATGCATCTACAAGGTATATGATTATGGTAGCAAGGGGCACCCCTGTTTCTTAAGTCCATCGTTGAGTGGTCTGAAGAGCCGGAGCCTGTCTAGGAAGGAGCCGTCTCTGTTGCCGGCTGGACACTCCCCCCCTTTGTTTAGCTTTTAATTAAGTGAGGATGTGTTACAACCAAGGTTTTTTTTTATTACTGTCGGTGTTCACAATAGTGAGATTCCCCCATTTATCACTATCTGGGAAATGTTTATGTATGTCACTAGAACAGGCTAGAGGTTATCTTTCAAGGAGACACATAATCTGACAATAACTAGCTTTCCCCTCATTTTGGAGACATTTCCATTTGTTTCCTGTTGTGTCTCCTTATTAGAAAGTTTAGGGAAATCTCTCCAATGAGACTCAGACATAAAAAAAAATATATAAAAAGCTTATGGACAGCCTTGATGAGGATGTGGCAGTAGTTTGGAATTTTCATGCATAATCCCTAAGTTGGTAGAAGCAGTTAGATTCTACCAAATGATATTTAGGCAACTAAAACACAAGCTTCTTGGACAAAATAATGTTTACCTTGTAAACAAGCTGTGACTGTGCAAAACAGTTTGGTACCATGAGACTATTTTGTATATTTTGTGGTAATTTTGTACATCCTAATCTACTTAGATGGTGTCAGGAAATGGCTTTAGAAATACGGTGGAGCACTATTAAATGTGCTTGTTATAAAAGAATGCATGTTGTACCTTTCTTTTTTCTTGAACATTTTTTGTAACCAAATATAGCAGCTGCAGCTATGCTTCTGTATGTAGTTGTTAGAAAACCCAACTTTTCAATTAGAAGTCATCTGTACTGAGGGAAAAATTAAGACTGCAATTTTGGTGCAGTGCGCTATGCATGCCTCTTGCTGTCCTACCCACTACTCCCTGTCCCAACTCTATTTTCAGGTCTCTCCAAATCCAAAGTGTACACATACACAGTATATATACTGTGTGTATATTAGGGATGCACTGAAATTTCGGCCACCGAAGCATATCGGCCGAAAATGGCCTTTTCGGTGATTTGCCGAAAGAGAAATCACGCCGATAATGGTGTCAAAAATGGGGCAGGTCCTATTATGGCGGTGTCATCAGGGCCAATCCTAGGTGGGTGCAGTTCACCCGGGCGCCACAGAGGTGGAGGCGCTGAAGCACCAGAGTGCTCCCCTTCATGCTCCTCCTCTCCTTGTCCGTGTGGAGAGGCAGCCCTCCCCACTGGTCACGGCCGCCGCTGTGTTTCCCAAGCCCTCCCCCCCTCCTCCTGTCAGAGGAGGAGAGTGAAGCAGCTGGAGATCAGAGTGGCTGTCTCTGTGTGGAGAGAGACTAGCCATGCAGTGATGTCACTGAGGGGGGCAGTCCATGCCTGCAGTGACATGTGTTCTTCTCCTCCTCCTCTCTGTGTCTTACCTCCTGCCTGCTGCGATCTGCTGCAATCTGTTCTCCACCTGTTCTCCCATCTGTTTTTATGTACTGTAATGAAGAGGGGTTTGTCCTGGGGGAATTCTGTACTAATAGAGGGGGGAATTGTCCTGGGGGGTGTCTGTACTAATGGAGGGGGCCAGGGGGTTTGTCCTGGGGGGTCTGTATTAATGGAGGGGGATTGGTTTGTCCTGGGGGGTATGTACTAATGGAGGGGGGTTGGTTTGTCCTGGGGGGTCTGTACTAATGGAGGTGGATTTGTTTGTCCTGGGGGGTCTGTACTAATGGAAGGGGATTGGTTTATCCTGGGGGGTCTGTACTAATGGAGGGGGGTTTGTCCTGGGGGGTCTGTACTAATGGAGGGGGGGTTTGACTTGGGGGTGTCTGTACTAATGGAGGGGGATTGATTTGTCCTGGGGGGGTCTGTACTAATGGAGGGGGATTGGTTTGTCCTGGGCGATCTGTACTAATGGAGGGGTGTTTGTCCTGGGGGGGTCTGTACTAATGGAGGGTGGTTGGTTTGTCCTGGGGGGTCAGTACTAATGGAGGGGGGTGGTTTGTCCTGGGGGGATATTGCTGGGTCAGGTGAGAGGGCTGATCGGCCATTATCTACTAACGTCCATAGGAACTGCAGTCTTTGACCATCTCCTGTACCATGTCTACAGTCTCTGACCATCTCCTGTACCATGTCTGCAGTCTCTGACCATCTCCTGTACCATGTCTGCAGTCTCTGACCATCTCCTGTACCATGTCCCCAGTCTCTGTCCATCTCCTGTACGATGTCCCCAGTCTCTGACACTCTGTATAAAAATATTTTTTAAAACAGTCATTTTCAGTATCGGTCAGTTTCGGTATCGGTTTCGGTTTTCGGCCTAGTGTATTATTTATTTTCGGTATCAGTTTCGGCACCAAAAAAATATTCAGTGCACCCCTAATATATATATATATATATATATATATATATATATATATATATATATATACAGTGGGGACGGAAAGTATTCAGACCGTCTTAAAATTTTCACACTGTGTTATATTGCAGCAATTTGCTAAAATCAAAAAGTTCATTTTTTTCCTCATTAATGTACACACAGCACCCCATATTGACAGAAAAACACAGAATTGTTGACATTTTTGCAGATTTATTAAAAAAGAAAAACTGAAATATCACATGGTCCTAAGTATTCAGACCCTTTGCTGTGACACTCATATATTTAACTCAGGTGCTGTCCATTTCTTCTGATCATCCTTGAGATGGTTCTACACCTTCATTTGGGTCCAGCTGTGTTTGATTATACTGATTGGACTTGATTAGAAAAGCCACACACCTGTCTATATAAGACCTTACAGCTCACAGTGCATGTCAGAGCAAATGAGAATCATGAGGTCAAAGGAACTGCCTGAAGAGCTCAGAGACAGAATTGTGGCAAGGCACAGATCAGGCCAAGGTTACAAAAAAATTCTGCAGCACTTAAGGTTCCTAAGAGCACAGTGGCTTCCATAATCCCTAAATGGAAGACATTTGGGATGACCAGAACCCTTCCTAGAGCTGGCCGTCTGGCCAAACTGAGCTATTGGGGGAGAAGAGCGTTGGTGAGAGAGGTAAAGAAGAACCCAAAGATCACTGTGGCTGAGCTCCAGAGATGCAGTCGGGAGATGGGAGAAAGTTGTAGAAAGTCAACCATCACTGTAGCCCTCCACCAGTCGGGGCTTTATGGCAGAGTGGCCCGACGGAAGCCTCTCCTTAGTGCAAGACACATGAAAGCCTGCATGGAGTTTGCTAAAAAAACACCTGAAGGACTCAAAGATGGTGAGAAATAAGATTCTTTGGTCTGATGAGACCAAGATAGAACTTTTTGGCCTTAATTCTAAGTGGTATGTGTTAAGAAAACCAGACACTGCTCATCACCTTTCCAATACAGTCCCAACAGTGAAGCATGATGGTGGCAGCATCATGCTGTGGGGGTGTTTTTCAGATGCAGGGACAGGAAGACTGGTTGCAATCGAGGGAAAGATGAATGCGGCCAAGTACAGGGATATCCTGGACGAAAAACTTCTCCAGAGTGCTCAGGGCCTCAGACTGGGCTGAAGGTTTACCTTTCAACAAGACAATGACCCTAAGCACACAGCTAAAATAACGAAGGAGTGGCTTCACAACAACTCCGTGACTGTTCTTGAATGGCCCAGCCAGAGCCCTGACTTAAACCCTATTGAGCATCTCTGGAGAGACCTAAAAATGCCTGTCCACCAACGTTTACCATCCAACCTGACAGAACTGGAGAGGATCTGCAAGGAGGAATGGCAGAGGATCCCCAAATCCAGGTGTGAAAAACGTGTTGCATCTTTCCCAAAAAGACTCATGGCTGTATTAGATTAAAAGGGTGCTTCTACTAAATACTGAGCAAAGGGTCTGAATACTTAGGACCATGTGATATTCCAGTTTTTCTTTTTTAATAAATCTGCAAAAATGTCAACAATCCTGTGTTTTTCTGTCAATATGGGGTGCTGTTTGTACATTAATGAGGAAAAAAATGAACTTAAGTGATTTTAGCAAATGGCTGCAATATAACAGTGAAGAGTTTAAGAGGGTCTGAATACTTTCAGTCCCCACTGTATATGTATATATATATATATATATATATATATATATATATATATATATATATATATATATATATATATATATATATATATATACACAGTATGTATGTGTGTGTGTTTTTAGCTGCAACCTCTAGTGGCACAGAGTGCATTCAGTACATTGATGTCAGAATAAATCATCCAAAAATGCATTGTTCTCAAGACTATATATGTAATCCAAACTAGCGGTTTTGCTGCTAGGTGTAAATTTTTTTGCTTGTTAATTTTTTTTAGTACTTCACATCCAGATGAAGGAAACAGTTTTTTTAAACAAGTGTTACCTCGCTTTGGCAGCAAATGTAGAACGATTGATTGTCATGATTAGATTATCAAAACAATGGTTTATTTAACTTTATTACTGTTAACTAATAACAAATCCATACAAAGTCAAGAACAAACACTACAATGTTTCTCTTATGTTTCTATATTTTAACACTAAAAAGTTATAAACACAATTCTGAAAATAAAGTTTTGTTAATTTAATACAAATTTGTATACCAACAAATTGTTGTACAGGCTGTGCATAAAAATGACTATAAAAAGTTTACATGTAATTTTGGAGATATATATTAATCAATTTTTGTAGCTGGTTGCATTCCGATTTTATTTGGTCTACGTTTAGCTATAAAACTAAGAAAAGGAGCAGCTTAACAATTTTATATACTAAGCACTCCTGTAGGTGAGTGAGGTAAACTGAGCATTACCTTAGAATCTTCATTAGTGCATGTGTTTCCACAACAAGCATCAATGTTCATTATAGTCATTGATGCATTGCAATAACATTTGTTTTGAATAGTACCCCAACACATATGCTCTATAGTTTTTGGGATGTTTTGAATTTGCGCAAATTGGCAGTATTTGCAGTTTGGTGGATTGTTAAACTTAATAGGATGATTGACTGTTTACCAAAGCGAACCTCAGGCTGAAGCTGGATGTCTAAATGACAACTTTCCAATATGCAGGCACAAGCATCTTTGGTTGCCAGAATGTAAGTGGCCACCTGCCTGCTGCCAACAAAAGTCTCTGTGTGGGCTGGCAGCCCATATCCCATCAACTGATAAAGTAAATGGCTGCTGGGATACCATATGGTCATTGGTTTGCTATAGTACACCATAACAACAGATGACAGTATTGAAAAGAAAAAATAAAGTGGAGTTCCCCCCAAAATTCCTATAAGACCCTTATCTGGTATATATTTTAAGAAGGAGCCTTATGAAAAATACAAGAAAATAAGAATGGAGATCCCCAAATCCATACAAGATTCTTGGCTGGTCAAGAAATTGGAAGCAGTGAACATGTGTCCCCTTTCTAAACCATATCAGGTCAGATACCCTTAAGAACTGGAGAGTACTATACCTTGCCAAAGAGCAACTTATTCCGATGTTAAAGTGAAAAAGGAATCTCCCACACAGGCTTAGCCCAGTGGGTATACTGGTCTGCATGGGGAAATTTATCAGAATCTGGTGGACACCTTTAAATTAAGGATTTTCCCCATATACTGCACTTTGATGTGAAAGAGTAAGGGTTACATGGTGCTCCTGAATACTCATTATCAAAAAAAAAATATATAGTGTATGTACTGTAGGTAAACCAGATGTTTGAAAAAAATATTTAGGGAAAAAAATGGTACAAACATATCTTCAAAGATGTCATCCAGTGATGTGGATCCCACATTAGTCATGATCATTATTTTTTTTTTTTTTTGCAGGGTAGTCCTAGGATGCATGCTTGGATTGTGCTTTTCTTGTGGGACCCCCTTAAAATCTATACCAGACCTTCATCAGGCATAAGATTTTTTTTTAATCAGTGCCCCATTACAATGCATAACAGACCCCCATCTAGAATAATAAACCAAAAAAGTATGAAATTACTGCGCTTCCCAATAGCCCAAGCTGCAGTTCTAATTTGTAGGTAACAAAAATGCATATATCAAGATAATCAACAGAACCGCGCTAACAGATAAATTATAGGATGTGAATAGACCACAAATTGTGAAAGAGATTGAAAAACTGATCTCGCAAAATACGGCAAGTTTATAAATGAAAAACACACAGTGTATAATCCAACCCAAATTGTGATACCTGGAAACCATATGTGACTTAAAATATAAAAATGGATAATAAATACATGAATAAATAATGGTGACTAAAATAAGAAGTCTTTGAGGTGAATTAAATCCACAAAAGGTGATTGAAAAGTTCATCAGCAAACACCCAGTGAAATATCCACCACCTGTAAAAATGCACGCTTACCAGAGGTAAGCTTTAACCCAGCTTATATTGGAAATCCACTCAGCGGGGACAACACCATCAGTCTCATAACAGAGGAAGGACAACCGGAAATCTCCGTCCAGAGAAACCGAATGGTCAGCAAGGGGAACCCAAGGAAATGAAAAATACATTCTCCATAGTGTGAATAAGTAACAATTTATTAAAATGAAGGATAATTGCACTTACATCAGAAAGTACGATTAAAAACATGTAACCATGGCACAGCCGGCCGGCCTGCATACACCCGTTCACAGTGGGATAGAAACGATGACGTCAGCGTGTCTGCCTTCCGACGTATATTTCGTCCTATTGGACGTTGTCATAGGAACGGGCGATGCACTGACTCATCGCTCCTTAAATACTATTAAAAAAACACGCCTCGCTCTGAAGCTCTGGTGGCCACATCCTACCCTCCAAAGAAAACAGGAAGTACATATATAGAACCAAGCCTCGCTCTAGCGCTCGGATGATGACACTACTAAATCCACCGAAGAACCAGGAGACATATATATATATCTCTATATGTGTTAAAAAATAAGTAACACCGAACCTGAATCAAAAAGAATATTATTACCGGAAAATTAGATACATTATAAAACATATAAAATTAACTAATTCCGAAAATCATTTATGGATTGTAGAATGTAAAACGCCAATACCAAAATTTTATATAGGTGTTCCGATACGCCATCTAGTAGAAAAAGCACATATCCCCTGTTCTCACACGCCATCTCGTGGAAACATTAGAGAAGGCCCATATTAAATGTAAAGGAATTATGAGGCAATGGGAAAACTTTATAATATAAGGGCTCAAATGACCTCATAGGTCACCCCGATAATAAAATTAAAATTAAGAAAAAACCTTTGAGCCTCATACATTAAATATGCCTACATATATTAAGGTCTACTATATAAATAATATAAACATAAAACATTGTATCTTAAAAAATTAAAAGATTACAGGAAACCTACAAGCCGCATATCTATAGTATGCCCTCATATATTGATGTTATGATGACAGAGGCATTTCACACAATAAGTTGGAGGAAGGGGTTGAATGAGGTATATTTAAAATAATGTTGTTTAGTGGTCAGTAGGGATGAGCTTCGTGTTCGAGTCAAACCCATGTTCGACTCGAAAATCGTCTGTTCGCCCGGTCGCCGAATTGCGAACGATATGGGCCGTTCACGCCAATTTGGTGAGGCGCGTCACGGCCCATAATTCACTGCAGCATCGCAGTGCATTGCTGACTGATGATTGGCCAAGCATGCACTATGACCCGCATGCTTGGCCAATCACAGTGACGTCTGTAGAGAGAGCTGTAATTGGTCAAAGCCAGGATGGCTTTGGCCAATTATGGCTCAGGGGGTTTAGTACACGCCCCACACTATATAAGGCCGCCAAAACGGCGGCCCTGTGTAGTGTGTTCCGGCGTTAAGAGACAGAGACAGAGAGACAGTGTCATTTGATTTAAGTTAGATAGATTAGGCAGGACAGTCAGTCAGTTAGCTGCATTTACAGTGTATTGTGTATATATATGCATCCCAGGTGTTGTATATATATATATATATATATATATATATATATATATATATATATATATACACTCTATTCAGTTTAGCTAGATCCGTTCCTGTTATTATCTTCCTACTGACAGGCAGACTTGTGTTGTTACAGTATTTACAGCTATCTGAAGAAAATTGCTGGTGTTCTTATGATCCGATTAGTACCACAGTCAGGCAGCTAGACTATTTACAGTTAGTGTAGTGCGTTCTCCCCACAGTGTTAAGCTAAAGCTACAAGTTAGTTTAGTGTGACCTCTGCACAGTGTTCAGCTAAAGCTACAAGTTAGTGTAGTGCATCCTCTGAACAGTGTTCAGCTAAAGCTACAAGTTAGTGTAGTGCGTCCTCCTCACAGTGTTCAGCTAAAGCTACAAATTAGTGTAGTGCGACCTCTGCACAGTGTTCAGCTAAAGCTACAAGTTAGTGTAGTGCATCCTCTGAACAGTGTTCAGCTAAAGCTACAAGTTAGTGGAGTGCGTCCTCTGAACAGTGTTCAGCTAAAGCTACAAGTTAGTGTAGTGCACAGTGTTCAGCTAAAGCTACAAGTTAGTGCAGTGCGTCCTCCTCACAGTGTTCAGCTAAAGCTACCTGTAGAAGGTTGGTGGTGTTTTCCTGATCCTATCACTACCACAGGCAGCTACATTATTTACACGTTAGTGTAGTGCATCCTTTGCACAGTGTTCAGCTAAAGCTATCTGTAGAAGGTTGGTGGTGTTCTCCTGATCCTATCACTGCCGCAGGCAGCTACATTATTTACACGTTAATGTAGTGCAACCTCTGCACAGTGTTCAGCTAAAACTACCTGTAGAAGGTTGGTGGTGTTTTCCTGATCCTCTCACTATCGCAGGCAGCTACATTATTTTAACGTTAGTGTAGTGCGTCTTCTTCACAGTGTTCAGCTAAAGCTACAAGTTAGTGTAGTGCATCCTCTGAACAGTGTTCAGCTAAAGCAACAAGTTAGTGTAGTGCATCCTCTGAACAGTGTTCAGCTAAAGCTACAAGTTAGTGCAGTGCACAGTGTTCAGCTAAAGCTACAAGTTAGTGTAGTGCGTCCTCCTCACAGTGTTCAGCTAAAGCTACGAATTAGTGTAGTGCGACCTCTGGACAGTGTTCAGCTAAAGCTACAAGTTAGTGTAGTGCATCCTCTGAACAGTGTTCAGCTAAAGCTACAAGTTAGTGGAGTGCGTCCTCTGAACAGTGTTCAGCTAAAGCTACAAGTTAGTGTAGTGCGTCCTCCTCACAGTGTTCAGGTAAAGCTACAAGTTAGTGTAGTGCGTCCTCCTCACAGTGTTCAGCTAAAGCTACAAGTTAGTGTAGTGCGACCTCTGGACAGTGTTCAGCTAAAGCTACAAGTTAGTGTAGTGCGTCCTCTGAACAGTGTTCAGCTAAAGCTACAAGTTAGTGTAGTGCGACCTCTGCACAGTGTTCAGCTAAAGCTACAAGTTAGTGTAGTGCTTCCTCCTCACAGTGTTCAGCTAAAGCTACAAGTTAGTGTAGTGTACAGTGTTCAGCTAAAGCTACAAGTTAGTGTAGTGCGTCCTCCTCACAGAGTTCAGCTAAAGCTACAAGTTAGTGTAGTGCGACCTCTGCACAGTGTTCAGCTAAAGCTACAAGTTAGTGTAGTGCGTCCTCTGAACAGTGTTCAGCTAAAGCTACAAGTTAGTTTAGTGTGACCTCTGCACAGTGTTCAGCTAAAGCTACAAGTTAGTGTAGTGCATCCTCCTAACAGTGTTCAGCTAAAGCTACAAGTTAGTGTAGTGCACAGTGTTCAGCTAAAGCAACAAGTTAGTGTAGTGCGTCCTCCTCACAGTGTTCAGCTAAAGCTACAAGTTAGTGTAGTGTGTCCTCTGAACAGTGTTCAGCTAAAGCTACAAGATAGTGTAGTGCACAGTGTTCAGCTAAAGCTACAAGTTATTGTAGTGCGTCCTCCTCACAGTGTTCAGCTAAAGCTACAAGTTAGTGTAGTGCGTCCTCTGAACAGTGTTCAGCTAAAGCTACAAGTTAGTGTAGTGCACAGTGTTCAGCTAAAGTTACAAGTTAGTGTAGTGCGTCCTCCTCACAGTGTTCAGCTAAAGCTACAAGTTAGTGCAGTGCGTCCTCTGAACAGTGTTCAGCTAAAGCTACCTGTAGAAGGTTGGTGGTGTTTTCCTGATCCTATCACTACCACAGGCAGCTACATTATTTACACGTTAGTGTAGTGCATCCTCTGCACAGTGTTCAGCTAAAGCTATCTGTAGAAGGTTGGTGGTGTTTTCCTGATCCTCTCACTACCGCAGGCAGCTACATTATTTTAACGTTAGTGTAGTGCGTCCTCTTCACAGTGTTCAGCTAAAGCTACCTGAAGAAAATTGCTGGTGTTCTTCTGATCCGATTAGTACCACAGTCAGGCAGCTAGACTATTTACAGTTAGTGTAGTGCATCCTCCTCACAGTGTTAAGCTAAAGCTACAAGTTAGTTTAGTGTGACCTCTGCACAGTGTTCAGCTAAAGCTACAAGTTAGTGTAGTGCATCCTCTGAACAGTGTTCAGCTAAAGCTACAAGTTAGTGCAGTGCACAGTGTTCAGCTAAAGCTACAAGTTAGTGTAGTGTGTCCTCCTCACAGTGTTCAGCTAAAGCTACAAATTAGTGTAGTGCGACCTCTGCACAGTGTTCAGCTAAAGCTAAAAGTTAGTGTAGTGCATCCTCTGAACAGTGTTCAGCTAAAGCTACAAGTTAGTGGAGTGCGTCCTCTGAACAGTGTTCAGCTAAAGCTACAAGTTAGTGTAGTGCACAGTGTTCAGCTAAAGCTACAAGTTAGTGTAGTGTATCCTCCTCACAGTGTTCAGCTAAAGCTACAAGTTAGTGTAGTGTACAGTGTTCAGCTAAAGCTACAAGTTAGTGTAGTGCGTCCTCCTCACAGAGTTCAGCTAAAGCTACAAGTTAGTGTAGTGCGACCTCTGCACAGTGTTCAGCTAAAGCTACAAGTTAGTGTAGTGTGTCCTCTGAACAGTGTTCAGCTAAAGCTACAAGTTAGTTTAGTGTGACCTCTGCACAGTGTTCAGCTAAAGCTACAAGTTAGTGTAGTGCATCCTCCTAACAGTGTTCAGCTAAAGCTACAAGTTAGTGTAGTGCACAGTGTTCAGCTAAAGCAACAAGTTAGTGTAGTGCGTCCTCCTCACAGTGTTCAGCTAAAGCTACAAGTTAGTGTAGTGTGTCCTTTGAACAGTGTTCAGCTAAAGCTGCAAGATAGTGTAGTGCACAGTGTTCAGCTAAAGCTACAAGTTATTGTAGTGCGTCCTCCTCACAGTGTTCAGCTAAAGCTACAAGTTAGTGTAGTGCGTCCTCTGAACAGTGTTCAGCTAAAGCTACAAGTTAGTGTAGTGCACAGTGTTCAGCTAAAGTTACAAGTTAGTGTAGTGCATCCTCCTCACAGTGTTCAGCTAAAGCTACAAGTTAGTGCAGTGCGTCCTCTGAACAGTGTTCAGCTAAAGCTACCTGTAGAAGGTTGGTGGTGTTTTCCTGATCCTATCACTACCACAGGCAGCTACATTATTTACACGTTAGTGTAGTGCATCCTCTGCACAGTGTTCAGCTAAAGCTATCTGTAGAAGGTTGGTGGTGTTCTCCTGATCCTATCACTGCCGCAGGCAGCTACATTATTTTAACGTTAGTGTAGTGCGTCCTCTTCACAGTGTTCAGCTAAAGCTACCTGTAGAAGGTTGGTGGTGTTTTCCGGATCCTATCACTACCACAGGCAGCTACATTATTTACACGTTAGTGTAGTGTGTCCTCTGCACAGTGTTCAGCTAAAGCTACCTGTAGAAGGTTGGTGGTGTTTTCCGGATCCTATCACTACCACAGGCAACTACATTATTTACAGGTTAGTGTAGTGCATCCTCTGCACAGTGTTCAGCTAAAGCTATCTGTAGAAGGTTGGTGGTGTTTTCCTGATCCTATCACTGCTGCAGGCAGCTACATTATCTACACGTTAGTGTAGTGCGACCTCTGCACAGTGTTCAGCTAAAACTACCTGTAGAAGGTTGGTGGTGTTTTCCTGATCCTATCATTACTGCAGCAGCTACATTATTTTAATGTTAGTGTAGTGAGTCCTCTTCATAGTGTTCAGCTAAAGCTACCTGTAGAAGGTTGGTGGTGTTTTCCTGATCCTATCACTACCACAGGCAGCTACATTTTTTACACGTTAGTGTAGTGCATCCTCTGCACAGTGTTCAGCTAAAGCTATCTGTAGAAGGTTGGTGGTGTTCTCCTGATCCTATCACTGCCGCAGGCAGCTACATTATTTACACGTTAGTGTAGTGCAACCTCTGCACAGTGTTCAGCTAAAGCTATCTGTAGAAGGTTGGTGGTGTTTTCCTGATCCTCTCACTACCGCAGGCAGCTACATTATTTTAACGTTAGTGTAGTGCGTCCTCTTGACAGTGTTCAGCTAAAGCTACCTGTAGAAGGTTGGTGGTGTTTTCCAGATCCTATCACTACCGCAGGCAGCTACATTATTTACACGTTAGTGTAGTGTGTCCTCTGCACAGTGTTCAGCTAAAGCTACCTGTAGAAGGTTGGTGGTGTTTTCCTGATCCTATCACTACCACAGGCAGGTACATTATTTTAACATTGGTGTAGTGCGACCTCTGCACAGTGTTCAGCTAAAGCTATCTGTAGAAGGTTCGTGGTGTTTTCCTGATCCTCTCACTACCGCATGCAGCTACATTATTTTAACGTTAGTGTAGTGCGTCCTCTTCACAGTGTTCAGCTAAAGCTACCTGTAGAAGTTTGGTGGTGTTTTCCTGATCCTATCACTACCACAGGCAGCTACATTATTTTAACGTTAGTGTAGTGCGTCCTCTGCACAGTGTTGAGCTAAAGCTATCTGTAGAAGGTTGGTGGTGTTTTCCTGATCCTCTCACTACCGCAGGCAGCTACATTATTTTAACGTTAGTGTAGGGCGTCCTCTTGACAGTGTTCAGCTAAAGCTACCTGTAGAAGGTTGGTGGTGTTTTCCAGATCCTATCACTACCGCAGGCAGCTACATTATTTACACGTTAGTGTAGTGTGTCCTCTGCACAGTGTTCAGCTAAAGCTACCAGTAGAAGGTTGGTGGTGTTTTCCTGATCCTATCACTACCACAGGCAGGTACATTATTTTAACATTGGTGTAGTGCGACCTCTGCACAGTGTTCAGCTAAAGCTATCTGTAGAAGGTTGGTGGTGTTTTCCTGATCCTATCACTACCACAGGCAGCTACATTATTTACACGTTAGTGTAGTGCATCCTCTGCACAGTGTTCAGCTAAAGCTATCTGTAGAAGGTTGGTGGTGTTCTCCTGATCCTATCACTGCTGCAGGCAGCTACATTATCTACACGTTAGTGTAGTGCGACCTCTGCACAGTGTTCAGCTAAAACTACCTGTAGAAGGTTGGTGGTGTTTTCCTGATCCTATCATTACTGCAGGCAGCTACATTATTTTAATGTTAGTGTAGTGAGTCCTCTTTATAGTGTTCAGCTAAAGCTACCTGTAGAAGGTTGGTGGTGTTTTCCTGATCCTATCACCGCAGGCAGCTACATTATTTTAACGTTGGTGTAGTGCGTCCTCTGCATAGTGTTTAGCTAAAGCTACAAGTTAGTGCATTGCGTCCTCTGAACAGTGTTCAGCTAAAGCTACCTGTAGAAGGTTGGTGGTGTTTTCCTGATCCTATCACTACCACAGGCAGCTACATTTTTACACGTTAGTGTAGTGCATCCTCTGCACAGTGTTCAGCTAAAGCTATCTGTAGAAGGTTGGTGGTGTTCTCCTGATCCTATCACTGCCGCAGGCAGCTACATTATTTACACGTTAGTGTAGTGCAACCTCTGCTCAGTGTTCAGCTAAAACTACCTGTAGAAGGTTGGTGGTGTTTTCCTGATCCTATCATTACTGCAGGCAGCTACATTATTTTAATGTTAGTGTAGTGAGTCCTCTTTATAGTGTTCAGCTAAAGCTACCTGTAGAAGGTTGGTGGTGTTTTCCTGATCCTATCACCGCAGGCAGCTACATTATTTTAACGTTGGTGTAGTGCGTCCTCTGCATAGTGTTTAGCTAAAGCTACAAGTTAGTGCATTGCGTCCTCTGAACAGTGTTCAGCTAAAGCTACCTGTAGAAGGTTGGTGGTGTTTTCCTGATCCTATCACTACCACAGGCAGCTACATTTTTACACGTTAGTGTAGTGCAACCTCTGCTCAGTGTTCAGCTAAAACTACCTGTAGAAGGTTGGTGGTGTTTTCCTGATCCTATCATTACCACAGGCAGCTACATTATTTTAACGTTAGTGTAGTGCGTCCTCTGCACAGTGTTCAGCTAAAGCTACAAGTTAGTGTAGTGCATCCTCTGAACAGTGTTCAGCTAAAGCTACAAGTTAGTGCAGTGCACAGTGTTCAGCTAAAGCTACAAGTTAGTGTAGTGTGTCCTCCTCACAGTGTTCAGCTAAAGCTACAAATTAGTGTAGTGCGACCTCTGCACAGTGTTCAGCTAAAGCTACAAGTTAGTGTAGTGCATCCTCTGAACAGTGTTCAGCTAAAGCTACAAGTTAGTGGAGTGCGTCCTCTGAACAGTGTTCAGCTAAAGCTACAAGTTAGTGTAGTGCACAGTGTTCAGCTAAAGCTACAAGTTAGTGCAGTGCATCCTCCTCACAGTGTTCAGCTAAAGCTACCTGTAGAAGGTTGGTGGTGTTTTCCTGATCCTATCACAACCACAGGCAGCTACATTATTTACACGTTAGTGTAGTGCATCCTTTGCACAGTGTTCAGCTAAAGCTATCTGTAGAAGGTTGGTGGTGTTCTCCTGATTCTATCACTGCTGCAGGCAGCTACATGATTTACACGTTAGTGTAGTGCAACCTCTGCACAGTGTTCAGCTAAAACTACCTGTAGAAGGTTGGTGGTGTTTTCCTGATCCTCTCACTATCGCAGGCAGCTACATTATTTTAACGTTAGTGTAGTGCGTCTTCTTCACAGTGTTCAGCTAAAGCTACAAGTTAGTGTAGTGCATCCTCTGAACAGTGTTCAGCTAAAGCAACAAGTTAGTGTAGTGCATCCTCTGAACAGTGTTCAGCTAAAGCTACAAGTTAGTGCAGTGCACAGTGTTCAGCTAAAGCTACAAGTTAGTGTAGTGCGTCCTCCTCACAGTGTTCAGCTAAAGCTACAAATTAGTGTAGTGCGACCTCTGCACAGTGTTCAGCTAAAGCTACAAGTTAGTGTAGTGCATCCTCTGAACAGTGTTCAGCTAAAGCTACAAGTTAGTGGAGTGTGTCCTCTGAACAGTGTTCAGCTAAAGCTACAAGTTAGTGTAGTGCGTCCTCCTCACAGTGTTCAGGTAAAGCTACAAGTTAGTGTAGTGCGTCCTCCTCACAGTGTTCAGCTAAAGCTACAAGTTAGTGTAGTGCGACCTCTGGACAGTGTTCAGCTAAAGCTACAAGTTAGTGTAGTGCGTCCTCTGAACAGTGTTCAGCTAAAGCTACAAGTTAGTGTAGTGCGACCTCTGCACAGTGTTCAGCTAAAGCTACAAGTTAGTGTAGTGCTTCCTCCTCACAGTGTTCAGCTAAAGCTACAAGTTAGTGTAGTGTACAGTGTTCAGCTAAAGCTACAAGTTAGTGTAGTGCGTCCTCCTCACAGAGTTCAGCTAAAGCTACAAGTTAGTGTAGTGCGACCTTTGCACAGTGTTCAGCTAAAGCTACAAGTTAGTGTAGTGCGTCCTCTGAACAGTGTTCAGCTAAAGCTACAAGTTAGTTTAGTGTGACCTCTGCACAGTGTTCAGCTAAAGCTACAAGTTAGTGTAGTGCATCCTCCTAACAGTGTTCAGCTAAAGCTACAAGTTAGTGTAGTGCACAGTGTTCAGCTAAAGCAACAAGTTAGTGTAGTGCGTCCTCCTCACAGTGTTCAGCTAAAGCTAGAAGTTAGTGTAGTGTGTCCTCTGAACAGTGTTCAGCTAAAGCTACAAGATAGTGTAGTGCACAGTGTTCAGCTAAAGCTACAAGTTATTGTAGTGCGTCCTCCTCACAGTGTTCAGCTAAAGCTACAAGTTAGTGTAGTGCGTCCTCTGAACAGTGTTCAGCTAAAGCTACAAGTTAGTGTAGTGCACAGTGTTCAGCTAAAGTTACAAGTTAGTGTAGTGCGTCCTCCTCACAGTGTTCAGCTAAAGCTACAAGTTAGTGCAGTGCGTCCTCTGAACAGTGTTCAGCTAAAGCTACCTGTAGAAGGTTGGTGGTGTTTTCCTGATCCTATCACTACCACAGGCAGCTACATTATTTACACGTTAGTGTAGTGCATCCTCTGCACAGTGTTCAGCTAAAGCTATCTGTAGAAGGTTGGTGGTGTTCTCCTGATCCTATCACTGCCGCAGGCAGCTACATTATTTTAACGTTAGTGTAGTGCGTCCTCTGCACAGTGTTCAGCTAAAGCTATCTGTAGAAGGTTGGTGGTGCTTTCCTGATCCTCTCACTACCGCAGGCAGCTACATTATTTTAACGTTAGTGTAGTGCGTCCTCTTCACAGTGTTCAGCTAAAGCTACCTGTAGAAGGTTGGTGGTGTTTTCCGGATCCTATCACTACCGCAGGCAGCTACATTATTTACACGTTAGTGTAGTGTGTCCTCTGCACAGTGTTCAGCTAAAGCTACCTGTAGAAAGTTGGTGGTGTTTTCCTGATCCTATCACTACCACAGGCAGGTACATTATTTTAACATTGGTGTAGTGCGACCTCTGCACAGTGTTCAGCTAAAGCTATCTGTAGAAGGTTGGTGGTGTTTTCCTGATCCTATCACTGCTGCAGACAGCTACATTATCTACACGTTAGTGTAGTGCGACCTCTGCACAGTGTTCAGCTAAAACTACCTGTAGATGGTTGGTGGTGTTTTCCTGATCCTATCATTACTGCAGGCAGCTACATTATTTTAATGTTAGTGTAGTGAGTCCTCTTCATAGTGTTCAGCTAAAGCTACCTGTAGAAGGTTGGTGGTGTTTTCCTGATCCTATCACTACCACAGGCAGCTACATTTTTTACACGTTAGTGTAGTGCATCCTCTGCACAGTGTTCAGCTAAAGCTATCTGTAGAAGGTTCGTGGTGTTCTCCTGATCCTATCACTGCCGCAGGCAGCTACATTATTTACACGTTAGTGTAGTGCAACCTCTGCACAGTGTTCAGCTAAAGCTATCTGTAGAAGGTTGGTGGTGTTTTCCTGATCCTATCACTACCGCAGGCAGCTACATTATTTTAACGTTGGTGTAGTGCGTCCTCTTCACAGTGTTCAGCTAAAGCTACCTGTAGAAGGTTGGTGGTGTTTTCCTGATCCTATCACTACCACAGGCAGCTACATTATTTACACGTTAGTGTAGTGCATCCTCTGCAGTGTTCAGCTAAAGCTATCTGTAGAAGGTTGGTGATGTTTTCCTGATCCTATCATTACCGCAGGCAGCTACATTATTTTAACGTTAGTGTAGTGCGTCCTCTGCACAGTGTTCAGCTAAAGCTATCTGTAGAAGGTTCGTGGTGTTTTCCTGATCCTCTCACTACCGCATGCAGCTACATTATTTTAACGTTAGTGTAGTGCGTCCTCTTCACAGTGTTCAGCTAAAGCTACCTGTAGAAGTTTGGTGGTGTTTTCCTGATCCTATCACTACCGCAGGCAGCTGCATTATTTACACGTTAGTGTAGTGCGTCCTCTGCACAGTGTTCAGCTAAAGCTACCTGTAGAAGGTTGGTGGTGTTTTCCTGATCCTATCACTACCACAGGCAGCTACATTATTTTAACATTGGTGTAGTGCGACCTCTGCACAGTGTTCAGCTAAAGCTATCTGTAGAAGGTTGGTGGTGTTTTCCTGATCCTATCACTACCACAGGCAACTACATTATTTACAGGTTAGTGTAGTGCATCCTCTGCACAGTGTTCAGCTAAAGCTATCTGTAGAAGATTGGTGGTTTTCTCCTGATCCTATCACTGCCGCAGGCAGCTACATTATCTACACGTTAGTGTAGTGCGACCTCTGCACAGTGTTCAGCTAAAACTACCTGTAGAAGGTTGGTGGTGTTTTCCTGATCCTATCATTACCGCAGGCAGCTACATTATTTTAATGTTACTGTAGTGCATCCTCTGCACAGTGTTCAGCTAAAGCTATCTGTAGAAGGTTGGTGGTGTTTTCCTGATCCTATCATTACCACAGGCAGCTACATTATTTTAACGTTAGTGTAGTGCGTCCTCTGCACAGTGTTCAGCTAAAGCTATCTGTAGAAGGTTCGTGGTGTTTTCCTGATCCTCTCACTACCGCATGCAGCTACATTATTTTAACGTTAGTGTAGTGCGTCCTCTTCACAGTGTTCAGCTAAAGCTACCTGTAGAAGTTTGGTGGTGTTTTCCTGATCCTATCACTACCACAGGCAGCTACATTATTTTAACGTTAGTGTAGTGCGTCCTCTGCACAGTGTTGAGCTAAAGCTATCTGTAGAAGTTTGGTGGTGTTTTCCTGATCCTATCACTACCGCAGGCAGCTGCATTATTTACACGTTAGTGTAGTGCGTCCTCTGCACAGTGTTCAGCTAAAGCTACCTGTAGAAGGTTGGTGGTGTTTTCCTGATCCTATCACTACCACAGGCAGCTATATTATTTTAACATTGGTGTAGTGCGACCTCTGCACAGTGTTCAGCTAAAGCTATCTGTAGAAGGTTGGTGGTGTTTTCCTGATCCTATCACTACCACAGGCAACTACATTATTTACAGGTTAGTGTAGTGCATCCTCTGCACAGTGTTCAGCTAAAGCTATCTGTAGAAGATTGGTGGTTTTCTCCTGATCCTATCACTGCCGCAGGCAGCTACATTATCTACACGTTAGTGTAGTGCGACCTCTGCACAGTGTTCAGCTAAAACTACCTGTAGAAGGTTGGTGGTGTTTTCCTGATCCTATCATTACCGCAGGCAGCTACATTATTTTAATGTTACTGTAGTGCATCCTCTGCACAGTGTTCAGCTAAAGCTATCTGTAGAAGGTTGGTGGTGTTTTCCTGATCCTATCATTACCACAGGCAGCTACATTATTTTAACGTTAGTGTAGTGCGTCCTCTGCACAGTGTTCAGCTAAAGCTATCTGTAGAAGGTTCGTGGTGTTTTCCTGATCCTCTCACTACCGCATGCAGCTACATTATTTTAACGTTAGTGTAGTGCGTCCTCTTCACAGTGTTCAGCTAAAGCTACCTGTAGAAGTTTGGTGGTGTTTTCCTGATCCTATCACTACCACAGGCAGCTACATTATTTTAACGTTAGTGTAGTGCGTCCTCTGCACAGTGTTGAGCTAAAGCTATCTGTAGAAGGTTGGTGGTGTTTTCCTGATCCTCTCACTACCGCAGGCAGCTACATTATTTTAACGTTAGTGTAGTGCGTCCTCTTGACAGTGTTCAGCTAAAGCTACCTGTAGAAGGTTGGTGGTGTTTTCCAGATCCTATCACTACCGCAGGCAGCTACATTATTTTAATGTTAGTGTAGTGAGTCCTCTTCATAGTGTTCAGCTAAAGCTACCTGTAGAAGGTTGGTGGTGTTTTCCTGATCCTATCACTACCGCAGGCAGCTACATTATTTTAACGTTGGTGTAGTGCGTCCTCTGCATAGTGTTTAGCTAAAGCTACAAGTTAGTGCATTGCGTCCTCTGAACAGTGTTCAGCTAAAGCTACCTGTAGAAGGTTGGTGGTGTTTTCCTGATCCTATCACTACCACAGGCAGCTACTTTTTTTACACGTTAGTGTAGTGCATCCTCTGCACAGTGTTCAGCTAAAGCTATCTGTAGAAGGTTGGTGGTGTTCTCCTGATCCTATCACTGCCGCAGGCAGCTACATTATTTACACGTTAGTGTAGTGCAACCTCTGCACAGTGTTCAGCTAAAACTACCTGTAGAAGGTTGGTGGTGTTTTCCTGATCCTATCATTACCATAGGCAGCTACATTATTTTAACGTTAGTGTAGTGCGTCCTCTGCACAGTGTTCAGCTAAAGCTATCTGTAGAAGGTTGGTGGTGTTTTCCTGATCCTCTCACTACCGCATGCAGCTACATTATTTTAACGTTAGTGTAGTGCGTCCTCTTTACAGTGTTCAGCTAAAGCTACCTGTAGAAGTTTGGTGGTGTTTTCCTGATCCTATCACTACCGCAGGCAGCTGCATTATTTACACGTTAGTGTAGTGCGTCCTCTGCACAGTGTTCAGCTAAAGCTACCTGTAGAAGGTTGGTGGTGTTTTCCTGATCCTATCACTACCACAGGCAGCTACATTATTTTAACATTGGTGTAGTGCGACCTCTGCACAGTGTTCAGCTAAAGCTAACGTGTAAATAATGTAGCTGCCTGCGGTAGTGATAGGATCAGGAGAACACCATCAACCTTCTACAGGTAGCTTTAGCTGAACACTGTCAAGAGGACACACTACACTAACCTTAAAATAATGTAGCTGCCTGCGGTAGTGATAGGATCAAGAAAACACCACCAATCTTCTACAGATAGCTTTAGCTGAACACTGTGCAGAGGACGCGCTACACTAACGTTAAAATAATGTAGCTGCCTGCGGTATTGATAGGATCAGGAAAACACCACCAACCTTCTACAGGTAGTTCTTGCTGAACACTGTGCAGAGGACGCACTACACTATCTGTAGAAAGTTGGTGGTGTTTTCCTGATCCTATCACTACCGCAGGCAGTTACATTATTTTAACGTTAGTGTAGTGCGTCCTCTTCACAGTGTTCAGCTAAAGCTACCTGTAGAAGGTTGGTGGTATTTTCCTGACCCTATCACTACTGCAGGCAGCTATATTATTTTAACGTTGGTGTAGTGCGTCCTCTGTTCAGCTAAAGCTACCTGTAGAAGATTGGTGATGTTCTCATACAACAGCAGACAGCTGATTTTGCTAGCTGCAGTATCAGTATATATATATATATATATATATATATATATATATATCCCAGATTAGTGCAGCTACATCTCACTGCAGGCCATTAGTATGTCTAGAAGGCCAACAAGGAGAGGCAGACAAACACAAGCCAATAAAAGAGGGCAAGCAGGCTCTGTTTTTAGAGGCAACAGTGCTGGTCGTGGTGACGGTGCATCCTCATCAGCAAATGGCCGTGGGACATGCTTGGCCTTTTTTTTGGCAGCTGGCTGTATTGAGCCGCAACATGCGGAAGACTTGGTCAAGTGAATGACCAAGCCGTCCTCATCCTCCTCATCCTCTTTCACCCATGCTCAGGGTACTTTGTCTGGCAAAGCAGCTGCCAACGCGGCCTCTTCCCTCGGCTCAATGGCATCAGTGACTCCTTCCCTAGCCCCACCATGTCCTCCTGAGGAGTCCCTCGAAGCGTATCTCGCGTGGCCAAAACATCTCCCGCTTGGGCACCACATGCTTGACCAGACATATGTTGACCTGCAATGCAGTTCGTTGGCAAGCGTATCTAAAAGACCAACACCAAAGAACAAAGAGGACATCTCCTTGCTCCTCATCAGCTGAGATCTTCAACCCCACTATACCTTCAGTCCTCTCTGAGACCTGCACTGAGAGGAATGAAGGTGTAGAATAAGGTGTGTCACAGCCAAGTACTTGTGGCAAATCTGCTTTCAGTACACCAATGTCAGATTGTACCAGGCAAATTTCCCTGCCCCAGCTGCTGCACCGCTGAAAGAAGTTCGCTCCCAGCCATCCACATACCCAGCGGTTGAATGCTAGCTTGGCAAAATTGCTAGCACTTCAACTGCTACATTTTCAGTTGGTAGACTCTGCCCCCTTCAGTGAGTTTGTGGAATGTGCGGTTCCTCAGTGGCAGGTACCCAAACACCACTTTTTCTCACGGAAGGCGATTCCGGCTCTCTACAGGCAGGCATGGACAGGGACATTACCTAACTTTCACGGTGCATTGGGTGACTCTGCTGGCAGCTGGGAAGGATACAGGACAAGGTGCAGTAGTGTTGGAGGTTGTTCCGCCACCACGCCTCCAAAATGCCATTACTAATGATTCTGACACACCTCTATCCTCCACCACCTCCTCTTCTTCTTTCTCCATGACCTCTTTCTGTGCTGATTTCTCCTCAGAACCAGCGGTGCTCCATAGGCGTTCAAGGGGCTATGCAAGCACGCAGGCAAAAAGATGCCATGTGGTGCTTGAGCTGGTGTGCTTGGGGGACAGGAGCCACACTGGGGCAGATATTCTCTCAGCTCTGCAGGGGCAGGTTCAGAGGTGGTTGATGCCACGCCAGCTTAAGCCAGGTATGGTGGTTTGCGACAATGGCACAAACCTCCTCTCCGCCCTCCGACAGGGACAACTGACCCATGTGCCCTGTTTGGCTCAAGTCCTTAACTTGGTGGTGAAGCGTTTCTTGGGCAGGTACCCGGGCTTACAGGATGTCCTGAGGCAGGCCAGAAAAGTCTGTGTGCATTTTCGCAGGTCATATAATGCCAGTGCTCGGCTGGCTGACCTCCAAAAGGAATTTAACCTGCCCAAGAACCGCCTAATCTGTGACATGCCCACCAGGTGTAACTCTATGTTGGCCATGCTGCAGCGGCTGCACACGCAGCAGAGGGCCATCAATGAGAACCTATGTGACTATGGCACCAGGACAGGGCCAGGGGAGCTTGTTTTTTCCCATGCCAATGGGCTATGATCAGGGATGCATGCACTGTCCTGTTACAATTTGAGGAGGGTGAGCAGTGACAGTGCATGCATCAGTGACACTTTCCACCAGTTGGAGCACACACTGTGTCGAATAATGGACAGGGCACTTGAGGCAGAACAGAGGGAGGAAGAGGAGGACTTCCTTACCTTTCAAGGCCCCCTTTATCCAGACAGTGTTCCTGCGTGCCCACTGATCACACAGGAAGAGGACGAGGAGGAGGAGGATTGTGTCAGCAAGGAGTTTGAGCCTGGCACTTATCATCAGCAGCAGTCTTCAAGGGATCATTTACAGTCCGAAGAAACCCATGGACTTGTACGTGGCTGGGAGGAGGTGGCTGCAGATCATGTCATCCTTAGTGACCCAGAGGACTCTGGACCGAATGCCTCAGCAAAACTACGCTGCATGGCCTCCCTGATCCTGCAAAGCCTGCAGAAGGATCCTCGTATTTGTGGTATTAAGGAGAAGGAACAATACTGGCTGGCAATCCTCCTTGATCCACGTTACAAGGGTAAAGTTGCGGACCTTATCTTGCCGTCACAGAGGGAGCAGAGGATGAAACATCTTCGGGAGGCCTTGCAGAAAGGTCTGTGCAGACTGTGAGGTTACAAACTCCTGTTTCTGGACAAGATGTTGCTGAGGCTTCGGTCAGTCAAAGAAGGATCAGTGGAGAAGGTGGCCTTCTGACCGATGCGTTCAGACAATTTTTTAGTCCGCAGCCCCAAGGTATGATCGGTTCCAGCAACCATTGCCAGCGTCTGTTTTACATGGTCCAGGAATACCTAGGGGCAAGATCTGACTTGGACACCTTTCCCACCGAAAATCCTCTGGGTTACTGGGTCTTGAGGATGGATCACTGGCCAGAGTTTGCACAGTATGCAATTGAGCTACTGGCCTGTCCTGCATCCAGCATTCTTTCGGAACGCACATTCAGTGCTGCTGGAGGCTTTGTAACTGATCACAGGGTGCGTCTGTCCACCGACTCGGTCGATCGACTGACCTTCATAAAAATGAATCAGTCTTGGATCACCACGAGCTACCAAGCACCTGATGCTGATGTAACCAAATACATTTTTTTGAAATCTCAGATCCATTAAAAGACTGCCTATACTGATGCTGAGTGACTATCCTGTTATTATCCTCTTCCTCCTCAATGATCATGATGATAGCTTGTAAGAACATTTTTGGTTCTGGGCGCCGCCAGTCCCGCCACTAGTGCCTAAGGCCCAATTTTCAGCCCCTGTTTAACAGGGGCATGTAATTACAATTTTTCATGTAATTCTTTGCAGCAGGGCTAGTTCCTGCGCTCCAACTAGAGTATCTGTGAGGGGTTGCAGTGTTGTGGCACCAGCACCAGTGCCTAAGGCCCAATTTTTCAGCCCCTGTTCAACAGGGACATGTAATTAGAATTCTTGATCTAATATTTCAAAGCAGGGCCCGTTTCTGCGCCCACCAAGAGTATCTGTGAGGACTTACAGTGTTGTGGCACCAGCACCACCACCACCACCAAAGGCCCAATTTTTCTGCCCCTGTTCAACAGGGGCATGTAATTACAATTCTTGATCTAATATTTCACAGCAGGGCCCTGTGAGGGCTTACAGTGTTGTGGCCACAACAACACCTAAGGCCCACATTTCTGCTGAGTATATAGGACAGGCCTCTACTTTCAAACATCCAACTTACAAATGACTCCTACTTGCAAACGGAAGGAGACAACAGGAAGTGAGATGAAATCTACCCCTAGGAAGGGAAATACTCTCCTGTAAGAGTTAATATGGGAAAAACTTTTCTCCTTTCCACTGATGCTTTATCACCAATCCTTGTTTCCCAAAACCCCAAATTTTCAAAAAACATTTGTCATTGGGACAACAAGTGAGGTGAAATCTTCTGAAGAGGAGCACAGACAGCAAAACAAATTTCACAGGGGTGAAAACCCTTCCCTAGGTTTTCCAAAAAGCTTAAAATAGATTTTTTGGCTGGAGCTAAACACGTTAAAAATGTACCAGTTCAAAATTCCAAACAGATTCTACTTAACAACAAACCTACAGTCCCTGTCTTGTTTGCACTGCCTGTATACTGCTGTTCAGAGTATATAGGGCCTGGGGGCCCCACACCTTTCCTTTTTTAAATTGGGTGCAGGGTTCCCCTTAATATCCATACAAGACCCACAGGGCCTGGTAATGGACTGGGGGGTACCAATGCCGTTTGTCTCACTGATTTTCATCCATTTTGCCAGGACCCGACATTACATTAAAGCCGCAAGCAGTTTTAAATGACTTTTTTCCTTTAAAAATGACATTTTGTGCAGGGACTGTTCTAAGCATGGGAAACTTGCGCCACTTTACAGGCATACTATTGACACCCCCCAGGTACAATATTTATAGGAATATTTCACTTTTTTTTTTACTTTAAGCATCATTAAAATCACTGCTCCCGAAAAAATTGCCTTTTTTAAAAGTTTTTTTTGCATTGATACATGTCCCCTGGGGCAGGACCTGGGTCCCCAAACCCTTATTAGGACAATACCATGCAAAGTAGCCTTTAAAATGAGCACTTTTGATTTCGAACGTTCGAGTCCCATAGATTTCAATGGGGTTCTAACGTTCGTGCAAATTTTCGGTCCGTTCACAGGTTCTGGTGCGAGCTGAACCGGGGAGGTGTTCGGCTCATCCCTAGTGGTCAGTAACTTAAATGCAATGTTGTCTTTGAAAATGTCACTTTTGCTTTAGCACATTGTTCAGATGTACCATTTCATTAATACATGTTCTCCATGGCAGTGTCCAGCTCCCTTTACCCCCTGTTTAAATTGGGCAGTCATTTTGGGCATGCAGTTTTTTGCAACAAGCAAACAAGGAAATCTTAATTAGCAGCAAATGGTATTTTATTCTTGCTAAATGACATTTTTGCTGTGCATTCTAGAGATACGGTATGACCAAATTGAATGACTAAATTGCTTTTAAACATAGCAAAAGTGGTATTGAGTTGGATGACTTTGCTAATCTAATCTAAAATTTGCAAGGGACTGGGTGGTAGGAAAGACAGGGAGTACCAAGCAGAATGTCTTTTGGTGAGACTTTACTTTCAAGAATCTGAGGAGCACTGGGTTGGATGGTGTGATTGCTTAGCCTGGTGTGGCAGTGGTGCAAACAGTAGGGGAGCTTATAGGATGGTAATCCCACTGAATGCAACTTCAAAGGGAGAAGGGCTAAGCACATCTTGGCACTGATGCAGGAGCTTTCTGGATATTGCAGTGAGGGGGAGCAGGCTGGCAGAGGGATCCAATTTAGCTTATGGCTACAACTAAAGATCCAGTTGGCTTTTTTTCTTGAAAACAATGGCAGTGACACACACCCAAGAGAATAGAGAGATGGGAAAAAAACAGTAAAATGAGGAAGATGAAGACTGGCCAGATGTGTCTTGGATTAACCAGCCATAGCTGGAAGGCAAAGGTACTCTCTGTCGAGCACTGTGATAGGACAAAGTGAGCTGCTGACCACAGGAAGATAAAGGTGGTCAAAAAGGGAGTACAATAATTTCTTGTGGATATATTAAAAATTGCCTTTACATCATGCCAATTCAGGCCACACTACAATATTTGTTCTTTTAACAATTTACAACAAACAAGCTTTTCAATGTAAGTTTCACCATGTTTTCTGCTTTTGACATACAGTATCTCACAAAAGTGAGTACACCCCTCACATTTTTGTACATATTTTATTATATCTTTTTATGTGACAACACTGAAGAAATGACAATTTGCTACTATGTAAAGTAGTGAGTGTACAGCTTGTATAACAGTGTAAATTTTCTGTCCCCTCAAAATAACTCAACACACAGCCATTAATGTCTAAACCACTGGCAACAAAAGTAAGTACACCCCCTAAGTGAAAATGTGAAAATTGGGCCCAAAGTGTCATTATTTTGTGACCACCATTATTTTCCAGCACTGCCTTAACCCTCTTAGGCATGGAGTTCACCAGAGTTTCACAGGTTACCACTGGAGTCCTCTTCCACTCCTCCATGATGACATCACGGAGCTGGTGGATGTTAGAGACCTTGCACTCCTCAACCTTTCATTTGAGGATGCCCCACAGATGGTCATCAGAGTTTAGGTCACATTACAAAAATGTGAGGGGTATACTCACTGTTGTGAGATACTGTATAATACAGTATATTTACATACACAAGGCTCACTATTCGTGATGCATTTTGTGAGAATAGGTAAACTATTTATCTCTTTGACTCACATTTTTCATTAGGTACGATGGAGTACTTTGACGTGCAATGACTTTTCACATGCAGAAAATTCCTTGTATAACCACTTCAATACCGGACACTTTTACCCCCCTCCTGCCCAAGCCAGTTTTCAGATTTAGGCACTGTCACAATTCGAATGCCAATTACTCAGTCATGCAACACTGTACTAAAATGAAAATTTGATATATTTATATATTTTAGAGACAAATAGAGCTTTCATTTTTTTGTTATTTCATCACCACAGTTTTTTTTATTATATGTAAACTATAAAATACTGAACATTTTGAAAATAAAACAAGTTTTTCTTTGATTCTGTTTTAAAATTTTGCAAATAAATATTCTTTATTCATAAATATAGGTCAAAATGTATTTTGCTTCTTTTGTAAAAAATAACCCAAACCTGTATATATCAATTAGTCTGTGTGAAAGTTATAGAGTCTACAAACTATGGTATATAAATCAAAAAAATTATCAGTCATCACGTACTGATGGCCTATCTCATTTATGAGGTCCTAAACAGTCAGTATGGATAGTACAAATACCTCCAAATGACCTATTTTTGGAAAGAAGAGAATCCAAGATATTTAGTAAGAGGCATGGTTCATTTTTTGGCATAATTGTTTGGAAAATTAAGAAAATAAATATTTTTTGCACAATTCTTTTTACATACTGTGAGCAGAGCAGTGCAGCATAATTATATGACTGGTGTGGTGGTGATCAGGGATACTGACTGGACATTTTTGCCATACCATACTGAAACTGTACTACACTGAGGAGGTGATAAGGTTTATTTATTTTTTTTTACACAATGATTGCTTACAGCAGTGATGAATACTGTTATAAGCAATTATTTTTATGAATGGCATCCATTCATGTGCCATTATGTATAATTGTGATAGTTTTGGCCACAACTATCACATGGTACAGGTGTGCTGTGATTTGCCCTGTCTGTACCATGTAATCATTTTGACCAATTACAGAGATCAGAATAATACACAGTGAATGGATATTAAGGAAAGCCATTCATTGTGTGAATTTGACATGTGACCACTGTGAATGGTACAACAAGCTATTATCTGCTGTGTCTGGTGTACACAGGTGGGGGACAGACTGAGCTGCAGCATGGCCTCTAGAGAGCACAGGAGGTGCACACCTGCAGGATGTTATAAGACATCCACCAAGTATTAGGAAGCTCCCACTCGACTGTCATTTGACTATAGGCCAGGCAGAAAGTAGTTAAAGGAGAAGTATGGACAAAAGTTTTTTAGCCATACTTATTCATGTGGGTCACAGGAATGCACTTAGTTCTACACTCCTGTGACCCATATTTAGCCAAAAATGGGTTTAAGCCTGCTGTTGATTTGCTACTGAGAGCCTGAGCCAGCCACTCCAGTCCCCTGCACAACCCAGTGCCCCAGTGAGCATTGGCGGAGCAGAGCAAAGAGCTGGTAACTGACAGTCACCACTCTCTGCTCAGTGAAGATCAAGAACAGAGTGATCAGCGGTCATGTGCTTGCTCAGTTCTCAGTCTTAGCGCTGGAGAGAGACAAATAGGTAAGTATGACTTTTTTTTTGTAGTCCAGCACTTTTTTAGTATCACTGGTTTTATTTCCAGCTTTTGTGTCAATATTTTAATTATTGCTGTTAAATTGTTGCCTTTTAATTTTTTTCTGCCCACGGAATGTAGATATCACCTTTTTCTCTACACATTAAATAGTTAAAGAATTATATCAGAAAATAAATTACAGTAAAGACGGCATCCTAGTCTCACCTCTTATTAATAGGTTAACATTTTTGTTTTGCAAATTAAAGTTCAACACCCTTTACCATAGCATAATTTCTGTTCTAAATGTAAAAAGTTGCTGGTGTACAGTTTTGAAAATATATGTATTAAGATCTGTGTGCAACACAAGCACAGTTAATTTAACAGTAATACTAATTACTCTGTGTGGATTTCATAGCTGACAGAGACCTTTGTCAGAAAGACAGACCTGACACTAGCAATCGAATGTTTGCTAATGAAGATTACTGCACCCACTGTCATAGAATGCTTAATGGTGTCTTGTACACAACACATTTTACTCTTGTAAAGTTTCCAAGGAAATGTCAACATTCTGCATCTTCTTAACACATTATATTTCCCCTTATGGGAATGAAGGCAACTTTTAAATGAGGTGCTTTATTAGCATTTCATGCCAAGCTTGTTTAAATTGTTAAATATGCTAAATCCCAAGGTAAGTATTTTTATTCTTCATGAACCGGTATGTGTATCATTTATATGTACTATGATATGTACTATCTACATAATATTTAGAAAAAAAAAATAAGACCAACATTCAACCTTACCACAAAATATTTAATGTCTCTATTTATATAATTGTCCCATTTAATTGCTTGGTCTCTTTTCCTCATACTCTTGGGAGAAGGGTAAATCAAACTTGGTAGTGTTAGACTGGATCTTATTCAAGCCAATTTGAAGCTGTACTGGAATTTCCAAGTAAGTTATGGGGTGCAATGTGTGATACTGTGTACAAAGTGTATGGAGATTTCTGTTTCTATTTTGGGATGAGCTACAGGTTCAGTCATTGATTGTGAGGTTTGGTGAACAGGTGAATTAATTGGTGTTCAGATGACTTGAACCTCCAGCTGTAGTGGGAGGGAAACATTTAACAGTGCTATGATGGAAACTAAATTTACAGGTGCTGCTCAAGGCTCCACCAGGTCCTCTTTTTTAGCAACTGCTTGGAGTGCAGACAAGTACAAAGCTCATCCCAGCGCTAGACATCTAATGAAAAATTGAAAAGCCATGGAAGTTGTATATCTCTGCAAAACCCCATAAGAAGGTGTATGACAGCACGTTTCATCCTGCCCACAGAGCTTAGTCATCATCCCTATGACTAAGCTCCATGGGTGGAGTGAAATGCATTGGGGGCATGGCCTGGTTGGAGCCCAAGCTGAGGCTGTCATACACCTTCTTTTGGGGATTTGCAGAAACGTTTGACTTCAAGGACTTTTCCCTTTTCCATTAGTGGTATGTTGGAATTTGGTAGGGATTCAACACAATACTGTTTTTTTTTTACACTACGCCTGCCTCTATGTTTACATTAGGGATGAGCCTGATGTTTGAGTGGAACATAAGTTTGACTTGAACATCGGGTGTTCGCCGAACAGTAAACATTATGCGGTGTTCGCGGCAAATTCGAAAGTCGCGGATCACCCTTAAAGTCCATGGGACATTAACATGAAAAACCAAAAGTGCTCATTCTAAAGGCTTATATGCAATTTATTGCCATGAAAAGTGTTTGGGGACCCGGGTCCTGCCCCAGGGGATATATATCAATGCAAAAAAAAGTTTTAAAAAAGTCAAATGTGAAAAGGGGAAGGATAGATATGGCGCTGCTCTTATTAAGAGGTCATTTGCAACCTCTAAGTATTTGAGGGGTGTGTATACCATGGGTGCATATAGTGCAAAAAGTGAAAAAAAAGTGCAAAAAATAAGAAATGTAAAGGATATCCTACTGTGTAAACTTCCTGATCGCTTATTTACAATGCATACTGTTAGAAGCTATGTGCATTCAAACACAAATAAAATGAGAAATAGAAATGAAAAAAACAAACAGAAAAGTGCTGACTTTTCCTGTGTGAAATCCACTATCCTGTGCAAAATCTGCAATTCAAAGTAACATTTCTGTGCCAAGAAAAAGCCAACATATATGACTGGTATATAGTATTGCTGTGAAACTGGGCTCAGAAACATGCATATACCGTTCTTAAACCCTGGTGTATAAAAAAGTCCAATAATAAAGTGACAATATGCTCCTTCAAATTGTTCTGGACTTCTTAGAAAACCGTGCCCCATAAGAAACGCACTCACCGCTATTATTCACCCCACAAGGAGGTATTTCACTTTCACAGTATGAGCCACTGTGCAGCCTGTTGAGTTGGAAAACTTCCTGTCCTGTAACCTTAGGGTAAATTTATTGATAGAGGCTGCAGCTCTTGACATATTTTACATTTAATTTTCATTTGTACCATAAACGTGGCAGTCAAATCTTTCAATAAATTTTAAAAAAGTCATTTTTTTCAGGAGCAGTGATTCTAATAAAGCTTAAAGTGAAACAATAAAAATTAAATATTCCTTTAAATATCATGCCTGGGGGTGTCTATAGTATGCCTGTAAAGTGGCACAGTTTTCCCATGTTTAGAACAATACCACAGAAAAATTAAATTTCTAAAGGAAAAAGTCATTTAAAACTGATTGCTGCTGTAATGAATGGTCTCAGCAATCTTGATAATAGATTAAGGGGAATCCTGAACCAAAAAAAATGCGTGGGGGTCCCCCCAAAAGCCATACCAGGCCCTTCAGGTCTGGTATGGATATTAAGGGGAACCCTGCACCAAAAAAAACAAAAATGGTGTAGGGGTCCCCCCAAAATCCATATCAGACCCTTCAGGTCTAGTATGGATTTTAAGGGGAACACTGAATCAAAATAAAAAAAAACGGCATGGGGTCCCCCCAAAATCCATATCAGACCCTTCAGGTCTGATATGGATTTTAAGGGGAACTCTGTGCAAAAATTAAAAAAATGGCGTAGGGGTCCCCCAAAATCCATACCAGACCCTTATCCAAGCACGCAACCTGGCAGGCCACAGGAAAAGAGGGGGGACGAGAGAGCGCCCCCCCCCTCCTGAACCGTACCAGGCCACATGCCCTCAACATGGGGAGGGTGATTTGGAGTAACCCCCAAAGCACCTTGTCCCCATGTTGATGGGGACAAAGGCCTCATCCCCACAACCCTTGCCTGGTGGTTGTGGGGGTCTGCAGGCAGGGGGCTTATAAGAATCTTAAAGCCCCTTTAACAAGGGACCCCCAGATCCAGATCCCGGCCTCCCTTCTATGTGAATTGGTACCCCTACCATTTCACTAAAAAAAGTGTCAAAAATAGTAAAAAAGACAGGAGACACTTTGGGACAAGTCCTTTATAAAAGTATAAAAGAAAATAAAAATGTCCCATGATGTAAATGCATCTCACATCACCTGGCAAGCTGAAAAAAGATGGATTTACATTGCGGGACATTTTTATTTTTTTATCTTTTAATAAAGGACTTGTCCCAAAGTGTCTCCTGTCTTTTTTACTATTTTTGACCCTTTTTTTTCTGAAATGGTAGGGGCAGTGGCGGAATTTCCACGGTCGCACCAGTCGCACTTGCGACTGGGCCCTGGAGTTGTGCCCATGTGGGGGGGGGCCCTAAAGCCCGGGATGTGGCTCGGGGTTGCTGGCTGCAGTTATGAGCAGAGAGTGTCTATTACACTCTCTGTCACACTGCTCGGAGCCCGCACTGACAGCCTGCCCCCCTCCTCCACGCACGGACATCGGAGAGGAGAGGAAAGAGATACAGAGAGCAGGATCTTCTCCTCCCACCCCCCTCCTGTGTGTCCCCGTGGCCCCGCCCACATTCCAATCCTCGGCAGCTCCATGCTTAGCAAAGAGAAAATCCAGCAGCCTGCAGGTAGATAGTGGAGGCCAGCTTGTACTATGGATGCTGCAACCCTCCACAGAGGATCCACAGCTCTCCAGGTCAGCCAGTCACCTTGCTTCTTAATGAAACTTCTTAGTGACTGAAAAAGAAAGCAGCACACAGGTGGGTCACGCATTGATGGGACTGATTGTGTTGTCCCCTCCAGAGCCCCTCAACCAACACAGCAGCCCACTGGGGTTTCCGTAGTGTGGTGCACTACAAGCCCCAGCATGCTCTGCCAGCCTATGGCTACTTTCAGACTGTGGTGGGCATCAGCGGTAAAGCGGCACTATTTTTAGTGCCGCTTTACCGTCGTTTTAGTGACGCTATTCGGCTGCTAGCAAAGTGGTTTTACCCCCGCTAGCGGCCAAAAAAGGGTTTAACCCGCCCGCCAAGCGCCACTGCAGCGGCGCTTTGCTGGCAGTTTTGCAGCACTGCCCCATTGTTTTCAGGAGTGGTGTATACAGCGCTGCAAAGATGCAGGACTTTTTTTTACTGTCCTGCAAAAGCACCGCTCCAGTGTAAAAGCCCTCAGGCTTTCATACTGGAGAGACAGGAGAGGCTCTTTACAGGTGCTATGCAGGCTCTATTTATAGCGCCTGTAAAGCGCCTCAGTGTGAAAGTAGCCTTAGTGTATGTATAGCACAGGCTAGTAGATCTTGTTTGCTGACCAATCCAGGGCCCAAGCCTCCATCTATGGTAAGGGAAGTGTCCCCCACCCTTCCTCTCTTATCTCGTCAGCCTCTGAGCACACTTATGTAAGGGAGAGCTCTATGGACTGTAATGTAAAGGGGGACTCTGATGTACA
Organism: Lithobates clamitans; assembly: GCA_037952925.1. NCBI lineage: Eukaryota > Metazoa > Chordata > Amphibia > Anura > Ranidae > Lithobates > Lithobates clamitans. The sequence continues at coordinate 3,796,949 of JBBGZY010000892.1, forward strand.
TGGGGGGCTTTGGTGAGCAGAGTCCCCCTTACATCAGGATTCCCAGAGCACCTCTTACATCAGTTTTCCTTTACATTACAGTCCACAGAGCTCCCCCTTAGGGCCCTTTCTCATGGGCGGACTCTGCCAAGCAAATCCACCTGCTCAGTGCAGGATCTTTCCGCTGATCCCCACCGAGCAGGCGGATAACAGGTCCATGTCTGCTCCACTTGTGCAGAGTGGACACAGACACAGACTGCTGTTCTCTATGGACCGGTCTGACTGTCATCCAATCCGCTAGTCTGTTTTCATTGGAGCGGATGCAGGCAGGTGTAAAAGGACAGGTCTGTTTACATCCGCCTCCCCATACAAAACAATGGGTGGTCCGATCGGTTCAAATGTGTAAAAGAGGCCAGAAAGGGGTCCTGCTGCAGGACCATAATCAAGGGACCCGCGATGGGAGAAAAGGACACCAGGATCATTAGAAAGGGCCCGGGGACCAGAGGTCAGGGGGCCCTTCATGGTTCCTTGCACCGGGGCCCTGAAGGTTCTAGTTACGCCTCTGGGTAGGGGTACAATGTACCGTTACCAATTCATATAGGGGGAGGCTGGGATCTGGGGGTCCCCTTGTTAAAGGGGGCTTCCAGATTCTGATAAGCCCGCAGACCCCCAAAACCACCGGGCAATGGTTGTGGGGATGAGGCCCTTTTCCCCATCAACATGGGGGCTACTCCAAAGCACCCTCCCCATGTTGTGTGCTCAGATAAGGATCTGGTATGGATTTTTGGGGGACCCCTATGCCATTTTTTTTTAGCGCAGGGTTCCCCTTAATTTCCATACCAGACCTGAAGGGTTTTTTAAATTTTTGGTTCAGGGTTCCCCTTAACCACTTTAGCCCTGGAAGATTTGGCTGCTGAATGACCAGGCCATTTTTTGTGATTCGGCACTGCGTCGCTTTAACTGATAATTGCATGGTCGTGCGATGCTGTACCCAAACAAAATTGACATCCTGTTTTTCCCACAAATAGAGCTTTCTTTTGGTGATATTTGATCATCTCTGCGGTTTTTATTTTTTTTGCTATAAACAAAAAAAGAGCGTTAATTTTGAAAAAAACACAATATTTTGTACTTTTTGCTATAATAAATATCCCCCCCCCTTTTTTTAAAAAAAAAGCAAATTTTTTCTCAGTTTAGGCCGATATGTATTGTTCTACATATTTTTGGTAATAAAATCACAATAAGCATATATTGATTGGTTTGCACAAAAGTTATAGCGTCTACAAAATTGGGGATACATTTATAGCATTTTTATTATTTTTTTTTTATTAGTAATGATGGCGCTCTGCAATTTTTACCATGACTGCAACATTATGGCGGACACATCAGATAATTTTGGCACATTTTTTGGGATCATTGGCATTTATACAGTGATAGTGCTATAAAATGCATTGATTACTATAAAAATGTCACTGGCAGTGAAGGAGTTAACACAAGGGTGATCAAGGTTAATTTTGTTCCCTGCTACGTGTTCTAACTGAAGGGGGATGGGACTTGCTAGGGAAAGGGATAGATTTGTGTTCATACCAGGATCTCTGTGTTTAGGAGCGATCGGGGAGCCTGGTGGTCATCGTGACGCCAGGCACTTGCATCGGCTCCAGGGCGAGCAGCAGAGGCGCGCCTCTGGGGGCGCGTACCCCTAATGGCCACATTAAGAGGCGACGTAACATGACGGCGATTCGTGCAGCCTGGCATGTTGCCGCAGTACAACTGCAGTGGCTGGTCGGCAAGCTGTTAATATTCATACCAGACCCAAAGGGCCTGGTAATGGACTGGGGGGAACCCAAGCTGTTGTTTCAATGAGTTTTATTTATATTGCTGAGACTCGACAATTCATTACAGCTGCGATCAGTTTTAAATGACTTTTTTCCTTTAGAAATGTCATTTTGCTGTGGTACTGTTCGAAACACAGGAAAACTGTGCTACTTTACAGGCATATTATAGACAGCCCCCAGCCACAATATTTAAAGGAATATTTCAACGGCCGTTTTTAAAACTTTTTTTGCATTGATCCCCTGGGACAGGACCTGGGTCCCCAAACACTTTTTATGACAATAACTTGCATATAAGCCTTTAAAATTAGCACTTTTGATTTTTCATGTTCGTCTCCCATAGCCTTTAATGGTGTTCACATGTTTGTCCAAATTTTTTGCCTGTTCCCATGTTCTGGTGGGAACCGAACCGGGAGGTGTTTGGCTCATCCTTAGTTTACATTAACCTGTCAGCCAGGAATCCCCAGCTGACAGATGAATGAGCCAGGTGGGGTTGAATCACTGGTTGTTAGGATGCCAGCATGTGCCTGCTCTTTAGCCACCGGAAGTCCTGAGAAGCAAGCTGTCACATTTAGCAGCAGTATTAATATCACTGCTACATATTTCAATTCCCAATGCAGCTGGAGGTTTGTTTGGCCAAACACCCATTAGCTTGACCATTCACTAAACAACCTGGACACTGGATGAACTTGCAGGTCATCCTTAGAGAGCACAGGAATCTTCATATAATTTGTACACAGTGCAAAAGTTTCTCTCATGTTATTTCCCCTTCTGATCAAATATTTTTAGCTAAAGACTAGACTATTTTCTCTATTGATTGAATTTTCTTTACTCTTTTGCTCAAATGTTCTTTAGGCTATTTTCACTTAGGATTGAGTTTTAGGAATGTTACATTTACCCCCTGAAATGCAACAAATAGAAATTAACATTTCACACCAGATATAAACATTACAGGTATTATTTGTTAAAAGTAAAAGGAGGGGGAAGAAATTGCGCTAGGTGCAAAAATTATTTTAAAATTAAATTAAAATTGGTTGACATGAAATTCCCTTTATTTTTAATTTAATTTTAAAATCATTTTTTATGTATTAATTTTTATATATTTTACTATATAATTTTTTTTTGCTTTGGATTGTGATGCGTCATGGCTGTTGTGTATACTCAACATTCTTCACACTATTTTTATTACACACAATACTTTTAGTACACCTTAAGACGTGCAACTTTTTAATTTTAAATTATTTTTGTGTTAAACTGCAGTGTTGAATATTTTACACTTTTGCCACTAGATGGCATTGTTTGTAATATATACCTTTTCCCCTGTACATGAATATATGCTGCCTCCTCTACACTGGATTAGTGTTAAACTGCAGCTCTAAACACTTTTGCCACTAGATGGCATCGTTTGTAACTTACACTTTCTCCCCTGCACATAAATATATGCTATCTCCCCTACATCGGATTAGTATTTACATACATTAATTATGGGCGTTTTAGGTGGAGCTCATGTGGGCGGTATATAGTTATTGTGTGTGCTAGATTGGCCTTGATCTTTCAGTAGTCAATGAACGCGCTATATGCCGCATCGCTTGTGTTTATAAAGCGCATGCCCGTGCATGGTTGCGTCCCCCTGATGACTTCAGTTGTGACGAAACGGCCGTAGGGTCACAACATCAACACGCATCGTGCATGCGCGTTTTTGTTTTAAAGAGCTGAGGAGTTTTTTTTTGTCACTTTGTTTGTAAGTGCTTTTATCCATGGACTTTTAATATTGGATTTAAATAAATCAATTGATACTGGTCAATCTGCACTATTGGAGTCCCTTTTTTCTTTCTCTTGGGATTTGTGGCTCATTTATGCCTGGTTCATCTGGAAAGAAGCATAAGAAGGAACCCTGGAGAGTATCCCCTCTATACCGGTGCCCCCGTTACTGCAGGATTGATCATCCAGCGAGGAGACCGGCAGGTTAATCCAAGGAACCCATTGTGAGATATCTCCTAGAATTCGTCTTCCACTTCTAAGCCTGTTTTGACCCCCCTGAGTAAGGGCGGTCGCAGGCTTTCTGGTAAGTCTCCAACTTTAAACATCTGGTGGCGGGCTGCACTAACGGTGGATCCTGTAACTCCGGACCCTGCATTGCCTTTTTTGTGGACTTGTTTCCTCATTTCACTATATATTTGAATTTTATTCCTCACTTATCACATTTATGAACTTTAATCCTATGTTTATTAATTTGCACTTGTTTTACCTTGTATACACCCCTTTAGGGTATGGTTTCATACCATCCAATTTTATTTATTAATTTTTACAATTGAATTTTGTGACTTATTAATTCTAGGTCACAACACAAACAATCCACACGTGTTAATACATATGTACACTTTATAATTAGTCCAGCGCTACACTGTTTTATTTAGGTATTATTTGTTACTTTTCTGAAAATGCTAAGGTATTCCTAAAGCAGATTTCTTAAGCAGTTGAAATGTTGTAGGATGTCTGCTTACAGTATAGTATTCATGCAAATATTTTAAGGCATACATGCAGGGTTTGACAAGTTATGCAGGAGCATGAGTAGGGTACCGACAAATGTACATCAGAAACAGTAGGGCAGTGGATGGTGTCAGTAAAGCAGAGGAGGGTGTCAGTAGAGCAGTGGGCAGTGTCAGTAGAGCAGTGGGTAACCAACATTTTTATGTGCTACCATGCTCACTAATCAGTCTATACTTAATATTTCCTTAGCAACTGCTGCAAACACTAAAAGTGTGTGTTCCTGAGAATCCCCACTATTAAAGAATAAATTAAAATAATTGTGCTGCACTGTTGCCCATGATAAAACTTAAAAAAATTCACACAAACTGTGTCAATACTGGATGCAAAAACATATAAAACACAAAATCATAAAATATTTGTGTGTATAATTAACATGCATTATTGTTCATATAAAGTCCCAAGTGTCTCAAAACCAGTCCCCAAATGCCACTTCATGCAAAGCTTTCACCATTGCGTGATGCCAAAATCCCAAGGCAGAACTATTCAACTTTGAATATTGATCCCACAATCCTGGTGCTGCAAGCAGATACTCTTCACAGTATGTGCATACACCCAACAGTGATAATGGCTGTCTATTCACCTTAACACCATCATCTATAGGGTTAACGTGGAATATACAAGTGGGTGAGTGGAGTACCTGTGAAAACATAAAGGGGCGTCCTATATAATTCCCCAGAATGGGGGCAGCGCACTTAGACCTATATTACCCTAAAGGTTATGGTGAGGCTTATCAAAATCAGTCCAAATGAGAAAAAGTATCAAAATTATCAGAAAAGTGTAAAAAACTTCAAGTCATCAAAAATGATATTAAACATGGTTTAATTTAAAGAAAAAGTTCCATTAAGTAGCACCTGTGTTCACTGCACAGACTAACTTTAATTAGCATATATCCCATGACGTTACTCTTCATTCATCACCACAGTGTAAAATCCCTCACACCAGGTTCCAATCTCACTCTCATAAATATGATTGGCAAAAATCACTCAGGGTCAAAGTCAGAAAGGTTCCGCAGGAATGGTCCTCCGGGCCATGAGTTCCAGCATGTCACTTCCGGGATGGGTACACTTCCTGGATACCGTGTGGTCTAGCCTTGATGCGTTTTATTGCTACAACTTTATCACAGGCCAGGGGACCAGGTGAGATGCTGAGGGCCTAGCAGTGTGGCAGGGATGAGGCAGCTAATGGTTATAATGTTATGCTGATGCTCCGCATTTATGATGAGCCATTTTTACCTTGTGTTTGTTGCATTACTAGCCCTGAATCTCAGAGAAAAAAGATACCTGGTCCCTAGTGCTTGTAGGATTCCAGTGATATATACACTTCCTAAAATCCACAAGGATGCTAAACTGCCCCCAGCTCGCCCGATTGTAAATGGGATAGCATACGTCACAGCAAGGTTGGGAGAGTACCTAGATAGGTTTCTCCAGCCAAGTGTGAAAACCACTAAGGCGTATCTAAGAGATACCACGACCTTCTCCAAAGACTGGGGGAGGTTTGTTTGAATCCTGCCGCAGATATCCTTCTGGTGACAGCAGACGTGTCCTCATTATACACGATCATTCAACATGAGGATGCATCTCTGTCATTGAATTGGGCCCTGAGTAAAAGGGAGGACATTCCTGACATGCAGAAGAGATTTGTGGGCCAGGCCCTAAACTTCTGCACGTCGCACAATTATTTTTGGTGGAATGGGCACTTCTTTTCTCAGCAGGTTGGCGTGGCTATGGGGGCCAAATTTGCCCCTAGCCTCGCAAACCTGTTTATGGCCGAGTGGGAGGACAGGTTTATCTTTAGTAGATCTTTTCCCCAACTTAAATTTTATCGAAGGTACATAGATGACCTCCTGTTCATTTGGGAGGGGTCTAGGGACTCTGTCGATGAATTTTTGAAATACCTCAACACCAATAACAACAATATTAAATTGGAGGCCCAGATCAGCGAGACGTATGTTAATTTTTTGGACGTGACCATTGAAAGGAAGGAACAGTCTCTGGTAACTAGTGTGTACTTTAAACCGACAGACCAGAACAGTTTTTTATCCATCAGGAGTGGTCTTCACCCTGCATGGATAAAGAACATCCCGAAGGGACAACTTTTGAGGGTCCGCCGGAATTGCACTGAACAAGAGAAGTATTACATGCAGGCAAATATTCTAAAGGAGAGATTCCTTCAGAAAGGGTACTCAGAAAAGTCTATGGAGGAGGTCATAGAGCGGGTTGCCAACATACCAAGGGAGGACTGTCTGAAAAATAAAGAAAGGACCAGATCTGAGGGAAAACACCAATGGGGCTTTATATCGAACTATCACAGTCAGTACAGAGAGATAGAGAACATTTTTTAAAAATATTGGTACATTCTCCGTAGGGATCGACATCTAGGAGAGATGCTACCAGAAATTCCCAAGTTTATTTACAGAAAGGCCCCTAACTTTGGAGACAAAGTGGTAAGAAAAATCCTTGACCCTCCAGGCCGACCATCAATTAAAATTAATCTAAAAGGTTTTTTCCCGTGCAATAAGTGCATATGCTGCAGAACAGTGAGAAATAGAAGCAGGAGCACGAAGAGCATCACTAATCAAGTAAATAAGACATTTGAAATAAAGGAGTTCATCACATGTAATTCATCATTTGTGGTGTACTTGATGTGGTGCCCATGCGGACTGCTCTATGTAGGACACATGAAAAGACTATTGAGGGTCCGTATTTCTGAGCATCTAACCAATATAAAAAATGGTTTTAAGTATCACAGCGTGTCCCTCCATTTTAAGGAAAATCATAATCAGGACCCTAGTTTACTTCAGTTCTTTGGGATAGACATTGTATATCCATCATGGAAGGGCTCAAACAGAATAAGAGATTTTTCTCAACGAGAAACTCGATGGATATACCTTTTAAGATGTCTTTTTCCTGGAGGTTTGAATATAGAATTGGCCCTCAACTGTTTCATTAATGATTATTGAGTGAACAGCTGAGGTCCCTTTTTACATGTCACCCTAAACTTAAATGCTGATAGGTTGAGAATCTGCAACACCAACGCAATCATGAGATCACCTATGGGTGGGAGTGACAGGTAGGTAGGGTAGGCTGGATATGATAACTTAATGCACTTTAGTAGCTATAGAGAGGGAATTTAGATAAGAAATGTGTGTCATTGTGTTTTATTTAGGGTGCCCAGGGGATATAATAATCTGAGGTGGACAGTAATGGGTTAAGTTTTTTCATTTGTATTTCCAACTATTCAGTTTTAATGTTATTTTTACTTTTTATTTTATATTATTAAATTTTTATACTTTTTTTATAAGATGTTTTATAAGTGTCACTTTATACTTGCAATATAGAACACACGTGAGTATGATTGGTGATCTGCGCTTTCCATGGATGGCTTTGCGGGAATACCAAACAGTTTTTGTGTTGCTGTATAGTGACATATTGTAATATTTGCAGTAATAGAGCATTTTAAATGTATGTTGACTCTTGTGCACAAAGCAATGTACACGTATGGTGCGAGCGGAGACACGGGTAGTGCGCAGGCGCTGTGTCATCATTGCCGCACGTCATACGAGAGGGGGGTATTTAAGAAAGATTGCCAGACTGTTTAGCCAATCCCATGAATAAGTCCTTTGTGACAAAACATGTCGGGGCGTGGCTACTAGGCAATCTGACGCGCTTGACGTAGGACGCTGTGACAGGAAGCGCCATACGAGTAAGCGGGGAAGCGGCTCCAGGAGACTCCAGGGAACGGGTGAGAGTGTCACCGAATACCTAGCTGCCTGGTTCCGCCGAGACCACCATACGTCCATTTATCATTTGGAGAGTGTTTTTTTGGTGATGACCATGTTTGCTGTGCACACATTTAAACATTTAAGTTTATGAAATGTGAGTTCAGTGGTGGAGGAGAGTGTTGTTTACATTAAAGTTTATTGCGTTACTGCACTATTGGATCGCTTTTCTTTTTTTCATGTGGAGAGAACGCTTGTATATATACTCTGGGTACCTAACAGGGATTGAGTGGAGGTTATGACTGTGCCCCCTACTGTGTGGGAATAGCCTGTGAGCCGAACACGAGAGTGTAAGGCAAAAGTAGCTGGTGAGTTTGCTCGCTGAAGGGGAGTGGAGATCACATTTCACAGCGGTGTGGTGGAAGATTTTTTCACTGAAGATCTATATCATATTATTTTTTGAATCATCACTTACATCACTACGTCACTGAATATTGGACTTTATATGATTAATATTAGTTTAATATATATTGCATGTTTTTTGATAACACTAGAATATACTCTGCTCTTAAGTGAGTGGTACTAATTAGTTTGTCACATCCTATTTTTATTAATATATACACATATATATATATATATATATATATATATATATATATATATATATATATATATATATATTTTTTTTTTTTTAGGTATTATTTAGTTTTAGTGCTGCTATTTGATTTCACTTGAGGTAAGGGCAGGTTATAGTGAATCATTTATTATCATTTTTGCACTGTTTGGAATTTTTAAGCGGCAGCTGTCAGTGAGGTTTAGGTCTGTGAGTGCAGCGTCTGGCACATAGGAAGGGGCGGTTATCCTGTGTACCATACTAGTGATATATATATATATATATATACATAGTTAGATATATATATATATATATATATATATAGATATATATATCTATATATATATAGATATACATAGTTAGATATATATATATATATATATAGATATATATATCTATATATATATAGATATATATATCTATATATATATATAGATATATATATCTATATATATATATAGATATATATATCTATATATATATATATCTATATATATATATATATATATATATATATATATATATATATATATATATATATATATATATATATATATATATATATATATATATATATATATATATATATATATATATATATATATATATCTATATATATATATATATATCTATATATATATATATATATCTATATATATATATATATATATATATATATATATATATATATATATATATATATATATATATATATATATATATATATATATATAAATATAAATATCTATCTATAGATAGATAGATAGATAGATAGATAGATAGATAGATAGATAGATAGATAGATAGATAGATAGATAGATAGATAGATAGATAGACACACACAGTATAAACATTGTTCACTTGTTTTCAGCACTTATTCACGTGATTACGTGTGGCATGGTTAGTGCTGTAAATTTGTTTTACAGCACTAGGCTATTTGTGAGTTCAAAAACATTATCTGACACTTCTGAATTTTGCAGGTTATTTTCAAAAAGGACAAGAGTAGTTGGACATGAATGACATCTACAAAACAAAACAAAAAAAAGCACCATATCCTCCTTTCAAAGTGACTTTGAGGCTGTCATACGAAAAACAAAACAAAAAAACATAGAGGGGCGTGGTTTGCCTTTGAAGAAGATGGCTGCCTAAACCCTAAGCTCCACCAGACGACAGCCTTAATTCAACCATATCGATGAATACCACACGAGCCGACCTCCAACAATGGGGACATCATCCCGCTGCAACTCTGCGACAAGATCCTGCTCTCCATGGGACCTTAACAGACGCGTTAGCCAAAATATCCTGGAGATCTTCCGTACACAGGTGGCAAACATGGTGGCGCTGCCTTCAGTCTCAGCACCCGCGCCACACCACAACGACATCAACCTCACCCTTACTCAGCAGCCACCTGCTTCTCCCGAGGGAAACCTGCTAGCGAGCCAGCAGCCGAGTCTTCAAGACCTCCACACAATAGTGGCCATTACTGATCTCCGACATGAGATACAGTCGATAGCGGGCAGAGTACAGGAATTTGAACATGCCGCTGCACACCACCATACAGCGATCAAGAAGATCCACCATACAGCAAGCAAACACACCCTGCAGCTCAGAGACCTCCAACGGCACTTAGAAGATCAAGACAATCGAGGGAGGCGACACAACTTGAGGGTGAGAGACCTCCTTGAGACAGTTGAGCCCGAACAGATCCTCCTTACAGTCAGGGGCCTATTCAACCACCTCCTCGATAAGCCTCCACAGACACCCATCAACATGGAGTGTATACACAGGGCCATTAGACCACGAGGCAGGGACACGGACCCACCACAGGACATTGTGTGCTGTTTGACTGAGTTCAGGCTGAAGGAGGAAATCCTCCGGAAAGCCCGCAACAAGCTGCAATTGTCACATGAGGGGCATGAAGTACATATTTATCAGGATCTATCAGCCATCACTCTAAAACACCGTAAGGACCTGCAGCCCCTTCTAGACATCCTCCGTATTAAGGGAATCCACTATTGATGGAAGTTCCCATTTGGCCTATCAGCAACCCACCAGGGCCGCACAGCTGTACTGGACTCCTTCTGTCAAACACTTGACCTCCCTGTTGTCGAAGTCCCCAACTGGTATGAAGACTTCACCACTCCAAGCCTGAATCATTCAGTGACCAGAGAGGAACCGATGGTTGCACAGGAGGTTCGGTACCGAAGACACCGTTCACTATCAGAAGACACAAGATCCATTCCAGCCCCATTGGCTCAATGCCACAACCCGAGCCCTACAAAAGCTCCCCTGTCCCACAGGGCACGTTGAGACCACTAAACTGACCTCTGCTGCATGCAGCCAAGACAGATAAGTAAACAGACCTATTTACTTTGCACCCTCTCCCTGCTCTGCCACCCTGTTATGCCTGACAGCCGTAGGACTCATGAACACAACACTGCCAGGTAGGATGAGCCTGAATTTCACCCACAACATCCTATGCTACAGCTCACCATACTGAGCTATAACAACAAGTCGATTTTTGATCCCAGCATAGCCCCCACTTAGATCCCGCCAACCCCTAATCTCATGGACATTCCATTCAGATGGGATAAGCTCCTCTTTGACCCGACAGCCATTCATCACTTTACTCTAGTGAAGAAATGGCTTACGTTCATCCCCCATGTCCCAGGATCATCCTCACTCATTAGGCTATGCCTACATCCACCTTGCAGATCTCAAGCCCTTGAACAGTAAATTCCTCACCCGCACCTATCCTTGCATCCTAACAAAACTGCCCATATTGTGGAATATCAAAAATAGCAGGGGGAAAAATGTATATATATATTTTTTTTTCCTGATGTACCTCCCCACCCGAAGGAATCATCTGCTTTACCCTCAGAGAAGCAGCCAGACGCATACACCAAAATTTATCGGCTAGGGTCTAACGCTTTTATTTCCCACACAGACCCACAACGTATACTTCCAAGAGAGACAAACACCATGACACTATCCCAACATGCGCTGCTCTCTAAAGGACAGATGATCGCAAACATACACGTTTAGTGGACGATAGTCAGTTAACACTGCTACTAGTTGGTAAGACATCTTCTGTCACATGCATGTCTCCCACACCCGCCACTGATTAAGGGATATGATAATGGCATCCTCACTAATTCCATGCATGTTAAGATCATTGCTTAAATTCTATTGCTTTAATGTCTTGGTCAAAGCAGTCTCTGGATCACACCTCAAATCACACTGGTCTGGGTATAGCTCTAATCGTACCTCAGCGGATACCCTGCAACGCTACCTATACCCAATGTCTTCACCTTACTCAAACTTGTTAAAGAAGTACAAATATTTGTCTGTACAGGGCTGGAAACACCTGCCCACTAACAACAACGCAAACATGTCACACCATGCATACCACCCCATGGGCAACATATATCTTTGCAATATAAACACTAACAACCTGACCATCATGAGCTTTTGGGGAGTGAATGGACACTGCTTTCTTAAGTATATATGGTTTAGCGACACACATCAGTAACCAAAGACCACTCCACAAGCGAATCCAATGCTCCTAAACCCTGGACTAGCTACCCTGACATCCTAAAGGATCAAATTGCAACATTCTACCAATGAATCATCCCTTCCAATAGATTGACTCACCCCCTCACGAACCGATTGAATGCCTTGGGCACATGACCCCTCACCAACATATCTCAACCGGAATCTCCAGCTAGGAACTCCCCCTAACCACATTATGACATTGTGCACCAAACCCACCACAGGCTATAACAGAGTAATTAGCAAACCCTACATATTACTTTGTTCCTATTCAAGGTCTCAATTAAGGTCTTCTCTTACTGGGTAGCAAACATGCAAAAGGTCAAACAAGTTCTTCCTACCGAGGACATTTGTCCTAACCTGATAGGCTCTTGTTTCTTGTTTCTGTTTAAAACACCTCTAAATAGAGATAAAACAGTCCATAGAGAATTTTTATATAATAGGCATAAACATTACATCACAGCGAAGATAGTCTCTTGAACTACCCTCTGAGATGTTAACCCCTCAAATAGCAGGTCTTCCAAGATATTCACACCACTCTCGCAACACGAGCCCCAAATCCGCCTACACGACACAACTAAACATACCCCTAAAAGCAACACCCTTCCTCACCAGCTTACATAATAAATCTTCAGGGCTGTCGATCTGCTGGAGTACCCAGATCAGTACTTCTCCCTTGACAGACCACCTCCCACACAGTGGAAACCTCCTGCACCACATTTGTATAGATAGCTCTAAATCCCACATAACACTGACCTTCTCCGGCAATACCGCACAGACTGTACATCCCATACCCGGGCAAGTGAGCTAGATCTCACCTGCCTCCGGACCACCTTCTCCTACACTTCTCATATTACACCCAGACTCCCCATACCTGTCCTCTCCCATCCTCAAACTTACCCCCGAACACCATTCGCCCCCTCACCCTCACTTGCAACCACCCAACCCTAAAAACCCAACCCGATCCCTGTTCTCCCCTCCGCCTCAGCTCTTGGGGCCCTAACAACTGCAATGTTAGGAGGTCTTACTTAACCAATCCAGATACCCACCGCAATCATGCCACTCTTGACGCCCACCCCCCCAACAATGACAAACTCCTTGTCAAAATTATCTCACTTAATGCTAGAGGTCTAAATATACCTGAAAGATGCTCCCAGCTCCTCCTCACGATGCAATGGAACAAAGCCGACATAATATTTCTACAAGAAATGCACTTCCACACAGACTCCATCCCGAAACTTGTGAATCAATACTATCCAAATGCATACCATGCATAACCTGGACGCCCACATTAAAAGGAGTATCCATACTCTTGGCAAAACACTGCCCCTTTCAACTCACGGACACACTAACCGACGTAGACATACAAAAAGGGTTCCCCTGGGTGGACTTTTGAGGCACTTAGTAATGTCCTATGTAAAAATATACCAAAATATGCAACAATATAATAGTAAACAAATTTTATTTATGGATAAACAAAGTTTAAAAAATTGTAAGGAAACATTGAGATAGCTAAGCAATTAGTTTCTATCACCATACAAGGTAGATACATGAAAAGAACCAGCTCACTCCCAGTCTCTTCAACCCCTCTCTGCTAAGGTCATTTTTGTCTCAATATACCCCTTTTCTTTGTTAATCTATATCATAATATTAATCCATGCAATTACTGGCTAGTTCTTTGTTCAAGTCTCTAATTGAAGACAAACCCAAAATGGTTCAGCCTATATAAGATTGAATACTGTTTTATATGACACCCTTACACTGTACTATAGAATGACCATATAATCTATATACATAGGCTTTGATATCTATTGGTTCCCAATACACTACCCTCTGACCTATATTGGTTGGTTGAGTGTCCAAACATCTTTCTTTGGTATCTGCAACCCCATAATGTAACCAATAATATTATCTATATTAATTATTTGCCGGCCATCCCAATACCTAAATACATCTCCAGGCTTTAGAAATTATGTCTTGAACTATATTTTAACAGATCAGTTATAGCAGTACTGTATTTCTATTTTCAGTTACCAGATTCACCCCCTTTTTTTGCCAGATCATCAATCTTACTAACTTACTATTATTAACAGGTATATATACATTGTACATTGTTTCATCATCTAACATTATGTAAGTGTTTGATCACAATACCTTAAGCATATATTTTTGTGCCTTTACATGTTATGGTAATCCATTGATTATATATTTCAATTATATCTTAGATGAACCCCTCTTTTTTCTGCACCCCTGAAGAAGGACTAAACTATATCCCGAAACGCGTTGGGTGTGAGGAGAGTTCTTTTCATGTATCTACCTTGTATGGTGATAGAAACAAATTGCTTAGATATATCAATGTTTCGTTACAATTTTTTAAACTTTGTTTATCCTTAAATAAAATTTGTTTACTATTATATTGTTGCATATTTGGGTATAGTTTTACATAGGACATTACTAAGTGCCTCAAAAGCCTCGGGATGTACAGTCAATTCACCCCCTAACATAGCTAAGCAATTTGTAGACTATTACACACAACTATATAACTTACCCCCAACAGACCCATTAAATAGCACTGCATCAAGGACCCAGTTAATCACGGATTTCTTTTTTTTTTTAATAATCAAAATTTTTTATTGTTTTTTTTCATTTATATATACACCATTTATACAACATTCAATACCCCTTTGTTCAATCAATAGAAACATACTACACATTACATCCTTCGTTACCTACCACTGTTTTCCCCCCTGTCCCAGCAGTCGACATTTACATATGCGAGGAGCGAAAGGAAAGAGAAGGAGATAAAAAAAAAAAAATTATAATGAGTTCCCCCCTTATTCTGATTGGTGTCTTTAGTCCCTTCAATTCCTTGTTATGTGTTGTGAAAAAAAAAAAAAAAAAAAATTATAGTGAGTTCCCCCCCTTATTCTGATTGGTGTCTTTAGTCCCTTCAATTCCTTGTTATGTGTTGTGAGAAGAAAAAAAAAAAAAAAAGGGGGGAAAAAAGGACCCACCCCACCGTGTTTATCGTACTTATATTTATACGGTGTTTAAAAATAAAATTATAAATGAGTTCCCCCTATTCTTATTAGTGTCATTAATCACTTCAATTCATAATTATATATTGCGAAGAAAAAAATAAAAAAATAAAAAAAAAATTAAATAAAAACAACCCTACGTGTATAATAGTGCTTAGATTATAAAGTGCTTAAAAAAAAAAAAAATGGGAGGGGGGAATTCCCCCCTTATTCTGATTAGTGTCTTTAGTCCCTTCAATTCCTTGTTATGTATTGTGAAAAAAAAAAAAAAACCCCTTCCGTGTACATTCGTGTTTGTGATTATGTAATTTATAAAGTGTTTTAAAGATAAATTTATGAGTAAATTCCCCCCTGTCATTAACCACTTCAGCCCCGGAAGGATTTACCCCCTTCCTGACCAGAGCACTTTTTACAATTTGGCACTGCGTCGCTTTAACTGCTAATTGCGCGGTCATGCAATGGTGTACCCAAACAAAATTTGCGTCCTTTTCTTCCCACAAATAGAGCTTTCTTTTGATGGTATTTGATCACCTCTGCCATTTTTATTTTTTGCGCTATAAACGGAAAAAGACCGAAAATTTTGAAAAAAAATGATATTTTCTAATTTTTGTTATAAAAAAAATCCAATAAACTCAATTTTAGTCATACATTTAGGCCAAAATGTATTCGGCCACATGTCTTTGGGAAAAAAAAAGTCAATAAGCGTATATTTATTGGTTTGCGCAAAAGTTATAGCGCCTACAAACTAGGGTACATTTTCTGGAATTTACACAGCTTTTAGTTTATGACTGCCTATGTCATTTCTTGAGGTGCTAAAATGGCAGGGCAGTACAAAACCCCCCCAAATGACCCCATTTTGGAAAGTAGACACCCCAAGGAAATTGCTGAGAGGCATGTTGAACCCACTGAATATTTATTTTTTTTGTCCCAGGTGATTGAATAATGACAAAAAAAAAAAAAAATTTACAAAAAGTTGTCACTAAATGATATATTGCTCACACAGGCCATGGGCATATGTGGAATTGCACCCCAAAATACATTCAGCTGCTTCTCCTGAGTACGGGGATACCACATGTGTGGGACTTTTTGGGAGCCTAGCCGCGTATGGGGCCCCGAAAACCAAGCACCGCCTTCAGGATTTCTAAGGGCATAGATTTTTGATTACACTCCTCACTACCTATCACAGTTTTGAAGGCCATAAAATGCCAAGATGGCACAAAACACCCCCAAATGACCCCATTTTGGAAAGTAGACACCCCAAGCTATTTGCTGAGAGGTATGTTGAGTCCATGGAATATTTTATTTTTTGACACAAGTTGTGGGAATGTGACAATTTTTTTTTTTTTTGCACAAAGTTGTCACTAAATGATATATTGCTCACACAGGCCATGGGCATATGTGGAATTGTACCCCAAAATACATTTAGCTGCTTCTCCTGAGTATGGGGATACCACATGTGTGGGACTTTTTGGGAGCCTAGCCGCCTACGGGGCCCCGAAAACCAATCACCGCCTTTAGGATTTCTAAGGGCATAAATTTTTCATTTCACTCCTCACTACCTATCAGAGTTTTGAAGGCCATAAAATGCCAAGATGGCACAAAACCCCCCCAAATGACCCCATTTTGGAAAGTAGACACCCCAAGCTATTTGCTGAGAGGCATGTTGAGTCCATGGAATATTTTATTTTTTGACACAAGTTGCGGGAATGTGAGAATTTTTTTTTTTTTTGCACAAAGTTGTCACTAAATGATATATTGCTCACACAGGCCATGGGCATATGTGGAATTGCACCCCAAAATACATTCTGCTGATTCTCCTGAGTACGGGGATACCACATGTGTGGGACTTTTTGGGAGCCTAGCTGCGTACGGGGCCCCGAAAACCCAGCACCGCCTTCAGGATTTCTAAGGGTGTAAAGTTGTAATTTCACTCCCCACTACCTATCACATTTTTGAAGGCCATAAAATGCCCAGATGGCACAAACCCCCCCCAATTGACCCCATTTTGGAAAGTAGACACCCCAAGCTATTTGCTGAGAGGCATGTTGAGTCCATGGAATATTTTATATTTTGACACAAGTTGCGGGAAAGTGACAATTTTTTTTTTTTTGCACAAAGTTGTCACTAAATGATATATTGTTCAAACATGCCATGGGCATATGTGGAATTACACCCCAAAATATATTCTGCTGCTTCTCCTGAGTACGGGGATACCACATGTGTGGGACTTTTTGGGAGCCTAGCCGCGTACGGGGCCCCGAAAACCAAGCACCGCCTTCAGGATTTCTAAGGGCATACATTTTTGATTTTACTCCTCACTACCTATCACAGTTTTGAAGGCCATAAAATGCCAAGATGGCACAAACCCCCCCCAAATGACCCCATTTTGGAAAGTAGACACCCCAAGCTATTTGCTGAGAGGCATGGTGAGTATTTTGCAGCTCTCATTTGTTTTTGAAAATGAAGAAAGGCAAGAAAAACGTATTTTTTTTTTCTTTTTTCAATTTTCAAAACTTTGTGAAAAAAAGTGAGGTCTGCAAAATACTCACTATACCTCTCAGCAAATAGCTTTGGGTGTCTATTTTCCAAAATGGGGTCATTTGGGGGGGGGTTGTGCCATCTGGGCATTCCATGGCCTCCGAAACTGTGATAGGCAGTGAAGAGTGAAATCAAAAATTTACGCCCTTAGAAAGCCTGAAGGCGGGGCTTGGTTTTTGGGGTCCCGTACGCGGCTAGGCTCCCAAAAAGTCTCACACATGTGGTATCCCCGTACTCAGGAGAAGCAACAGAATGTATTTTGGGGTGTAATTTCACATATTTCCATGGCATGTTTGAGCAATATATCATTTAGTAACAACTTTGTGCAAAAAAAAAAAAAAAAATTTGTCTTTTTCCCGCAACTTGTGTCACAATATAAAATATTCAATGGACTCGACATGCCTCTCAGCAAATAGCTTGGGGTGTCTACTTTCCAAAATGGGGTCATTTGGGGGGGTTTTGAACTGTCCTGGCATTTTATGCACAACATCTAGAAGCTTATGTCACACATCACCCACTCTTCTAACCACTTGAAGACAAAGCCCTTTCTGACACTTATTGTTTACATGAAAAAAATATTTTTTTTTGCAAAAAAATTACTTTGAACCCCCAAACATTATATATTTTTTTAAAGCAAATGCCCTACAGATTAAAATGGTGGGTGTTTATTTTTTTTTTTTCACACAGTATTTGCGCAGCGATTTTTCAAACGCATTTTTTGGGGAAAAAACACACTTTTTTAAATTTTAATACACTAAAACACACTATTTTGTCAAAATGTTTGATGAAATAAAAAAGATGATCTTAGGCCGAGTACATGGATACCAAACATGACATGCTTTAAAATTGCGCACAAACGTGCAGTGGCGACAAACTAAATACATTTTTAAAAGCCTTTAAAAGCCTTTACAGGTTACCACTTTAGATTTACAGAGGAGGTCTACTGCTAAAATTACTGTCCTCGATCTGACCTTCGCGGTGATACCTCACATGCATGGTGCAATTGCTGTTTACATTTGACGCCAGAAGGCGATTCTGGCTCTCTACCGGCATGTGGAAGGCAATGTCTTGGCCTCGATGGACAGGGCGGTCAGCGGTAAGGTGCATATTACCGCTGATTCATAGTCCAGCAGGCATGGACAGGGACATTACCTATCTTTTACCGCGCACTGGGTGACTCTTCTGGTAGCTGGGAAGAATGCAGGACAAGGTGCAGTAGTGTTGGAGGTTGTTCCACCACCACGCCTCCAAAATTCTACTAATGATTCTGCCACACCTCTCTCCTCCATCCCCTCCTCTACTTCTTCCTCCATGGCCTTTTCCTGTGCTGATTTGTCCTCGGAATCAGCGGTGCTCCGTAGGCGTTCAAGGGGCTATGCAAGCACGCAGGCAAAAAGATGCAATGCGGTGCTTGAGCTGGTGTGCTTGGGGGACAGGAGCCACACTGGGGCAGATATTCTGCCAGCTCTGCAGGGGCAGGTTCAGAGGTGGTTGACGCCACGCCAGCTTAAGCCAGGTATGGTGGTTTGCGACAATGGCACCAACCTCCTCTCCGGCCTCCGACAGGGACAACTGACCCATGTGCCCTGTTTGGCTCAAGTCCTTAACTTGGTGGTGCAGCGTTTCTTGGGCAGGTACCCAGGCTTACAGGATGTCCGGAGGCTTTGTAACCGATCACAGGGTGCGCCTGTCCACCGAATCGGTCGATCGGCTGACCTTCATAAAAATGAATCAGTCTTGGATCACCAGCTACCAAGCACCTGATGCTGATGTTACCAATTGATTTTTTTTTTTATGTGAGATCCCTTCAAGACTGCCTATGCTGATGTTGAGTGACTATCCTGTTATGCTGAGTGACAATCCTCTTCCTCCTCAGTTTTCATGATGATAGCTTGTAAGAACATTTTTGGTTCTGGGTACCGCCACCAGTGGCCAAGGCCCAATTTTTCTGCCCCTGTTTAACAGGGGCATGTAATTACAATTCTTGATCTAATATTTCATAGCAGGGCCCATTCCTGCGTCCACCAAGAGTAACTGTGAGTGCTTACAGTGTTGTGGCAACACCACCACCAAAGGCCCAATTTTTCTGCCCGTGTTCAACAGGTACATGTAATTACAATTCTTGATCTAATATTTCACAGCAGGGCCTGTTCCAGAGCCCACCAAGATTAACTGTGAGGACTTACAGTTTTGTTGCACCAGCACCACCACCACCACCACCACCACCAAAGGCCCAATTTTTCTGCCCCTGTTTAACAGGGGCATGTAATTACAATTCTTGATCTAATATTTCACAGCAGGGCCCATTCCTGCGCCCACCAAGAGTAACTGTGAGGGCTTACAGTGTTGTGGCAACACCAACACCTAAGGCCCCAATTTCTGCAGAATATATAGGGCAGGCCCCTTCTTTCAAACATCCAACTTACAAACGATTCCTACTTGTAAACGGAAGGAGACATCAGGAAGTAAGATGAAATCTACCCCTAGGAAGGAAAATTCTCTCCTGTAAGAGTTAATATGGGAAAAATGTGTCCCCTCTTCACTGATGCTTTATTACCAATCGTTGTTTCACTAAAAACCCCAAATTTTCAAAAAACATTTGTCATTGGGACAAAAAGTGAGGTGAAATCTTCTAAAGAGGTGCACAGACAGCAAAACAAATGTTACAGGGGTGATAACCCTTCCCTATGTTTTCCAAAAAGCTTCACTTTAAAATTGTACCTGTTCAAAATTACAAACAGATTCTACTTAACAACAAACCTACAGTCCCTTTCTTGTTTGTACCGCCTGTATACTGCTGTTCAGAGTATATAGGGCCTGGGGGCCCCACGCCTTTCCTTTTTTTAATTTGGGTGTGGGGTCCCCCTTAATATCCATACAAGACCCAAAGGGCATGGTAATGGACTGGGGGGGGGTACCCATGCCGTTTGTCTCACTGATTTTCATCCATATTGCCGGGACCCAACATTACATTAAAGCCTCAAGCATTTTTAAATGACTTTTATTCCTTTAAAAATGTCATTTTGTGCAGGGACAGGGAAACATGCACCACTTTACAGGCATACTATAGACACCCCCCAGGTATGATATTTAAAGGAATATTTCACTTTTTTTTTCACTTTAAGCATCATGAAAACTACTGCTCCCGAAAAAACAGCCATTTTTAAAACTTTTTTTTGCATCGATACATGTCCCCTGGGGCAGGACCCGGGTCCCCAAACCCTTTTTAGGACAATAACTTGCATATTAGCCTTTAAAATTAGCACTTTTGATTTTGAACGTTCGAGTCCTATAGACTTTAATGGGGTTCTAAAGTTCGTGCAAGATTTTTGTCCATTCGCAGGTTCTGGTGCGAACCGAATCGGGGGGTATTCGGCTCATCCCTAGTCATAACGTATCTAGGAATTCAGCTACCAAACTTCCCTCTCAAATCTTTACTCCGCCAACTACACCCCGCTAATACACAACATTATAAAAGACCTGAAGGTGTGGTCTGTAGGACTTTTCTCCTGGTTTTGAAGGGCCGCTATCATCAAAATTAACGTACTACCCCAAATTTTATATTTACTACAAACCGTCCCGATCAAACTTCCACCCTCGTTTTTCTCAACATATCGGAAAGCAAGTACGAACTTCATCTGGAACACTTCACGTCTGAGATTGAGCTACTCCAGACTTACCATCCTCAAGCTGAAAGGAGGTGTAGGCCTCCCAGACCTAAGCAAATACCACCAATCTCCTACACATACGCTTTACTATTTACAGACCAAAACCCCAAATCTAACTGGGCCAGCCATAAATGAGAACTAGAACTCTCAATCAACCTCTCAGATCAAGATTAGGAGAAAATATATACATGTATACACAAAGGAACGGTTAACGTGTACACACAAGTGAATGCATTCAAAATATTCTCCAGATGGCACAACCCCCCTTAGATTGCACAACATTTATCCTTCACTTTCACAACACTGCTGGAGATGTGAGGAGGAGGTTGGAACCCTATTACATATTTGGTGGACGTGTCCCAAAATACAAACTTTCTGGAAAGATGTTCACCAACTGACTAATCGAATAACCACTTACACGCTTGAATACTCTCCAGCGCCGTTCTTACTACACCACTCTTCATCTTCAAACAGAGCTTACCCTTGCTTGCTCATCATGCATATGGTGAATGCAGTGAAGATGTGTATCCCAGCTAAATGGCATTCCCCAGAATCACCGTCCAGAGCAGACTGGTTCAGACACATTCAAAAGACAGCAGAAATGGAGAAACCGATTCACCAAGCAAAAGACACCCCCTCCAAATTTAGGAACCACTGGTCTTGCTGGTAACAATTTACCACTACAGACAAATACAAGCAGTCGTTGGCCTGAGGGGGCCTCAGATGCTGTGGTGGAGGAATGAACTGGGTTATATCCCCACCCCCCCTCCCCACCACTCTACCCAGCTTTCCACTAAACACAATCCAATATCCCTTGCTCACCCTTCACGATACTTCTCCCCCATCACTCTCTTGACCCTACCCCTAATCCCAATATCTCAGATCTCTACATCAGCAAATCGGCATAAGACCCGCTGTGAAAACACTTACACTTCAGACCACCCATCGATACGACACACCCACCTGAATTCTATGAGGCCGATTGCCTATCACACAATGATTTATACAGTTATATCGGTTATGTTACTAAATGTACATTTTTTCTTGTTTTTCTTCCTCAATGGATATGTTACTCCCTCCATATGTTTAGCATGACGGCTATGCCCGCATGCACATACCTGTTCTATCTTTCATATTCTCAAATAAAACTTTGCATAATGAAAATGGGGTGTGTTGTTTCCTTTCCCCCTGGCACAGCTTGTTCCCAGATGGGGTGTCTGGGGGTATGGAACAACACACTTTACAATATGCCTAATACTTAGTTTTGTTTATACAGTTCACCTATACCTGTTAACTTGCTATGTCACACCCCCCTACTCAAATGTTTACTCTTATCGTGTCTCATTGTATGATGAACTTTGTTTCACTGTATTTTTTATGTTCTTGTGAAAAACTTCAATAAAAACAATATTTAAAAAAAAAAAAGAAAAAAATACACATTCTAGGATACCATACTGTATGTTAAACAGATTTTTTTTAATTTTTAAATGATATATTAAATATATATAAATGATATATTGCTAAAACATGCCATGGACATATGTGGAATTACACCCCAAAATACATTCTACTGCTTCTCCTGAGTACGGGGATACCACATATGTGGGACTTTTTGGGAGCCTAGCTGCATACAGGGCCCCGAAAACCAATCACCACCTTCAGGATTTCTAAGGGCGTAAATTTTTTATTTCACTCCTCACTACCTATCACAGTTTCGAAGGCCATAAAATGCCAAGATAGCACAACCCCCCCAATTGACCCCATTGTGGAAAGTAGACACCCCAAGCTATTTTCTGAGAGGCATGGTGAGTATTTTTCAGCTCTCATTTGTTTTTGAAAATGAAGAAAGACAAGAAAAATGTATTTTTTTTTCTTTTTTCAATTTTCAAAACTTTGTGACAAAAAGTGAGGTCTGCAAAATACTCACTATACCTCTCAGCAAATAGCTTGGAGTGTCTACTTTCCAAAATGGGTTTTTTTGGGGGGTTTGTGCCACCTGGGCATTCCATGGCCTCCGAAACTGTGATAGGCAGTGAAGAGTGAAATCAAAAATTTACACCCTTAGAAAGCCTGAAGGCGGTGTTTGGTTTTTGGGGTCCCGTACACGGCTAGGCTCCCAAAAAGTCTCACACATGTGGTATCCCTGTACTCAGGAGAAGCAACAGAATGTATTTTGGGGTGTAATGTCACATATCCCCATGGCATGTTTGAGCTATATATCATTTAGTGACAACTTTGTGCAAAAAAAAAAAAAATTGTCTTTTTCCCGCAACTTGTGTCACAATATAAAATATTCCATGGACTTGACATGCCTCTCAGCAAATAGCTTGGGGTGTCTACTTTCCAAAATTGGGTCATTTGGGGGGTTTGAACTGTCCTGGCATTTTATGCACAACATTTCGAAGCTTATGTCACACATCACCCACTCTTCTAACCACTTGAAGACAAAGCCTTTCTGACACTTTTTGTTCACATTAATTTTTTTTTTTTTTACAAGAAAATTACTTTGAACCCCCAAACATTATATATTTTTGAAAGCAAAGACCCTACAGATTAAAATGGTGGGTGTTTCATTTTTTTTCACACAGTATTTGCGCAGCGATTTTCAAACACATTTTTTTTACTTTTTTAAATTTTAATGCACTAAAACACACTATATTACCCAAATGTTTGATGAAGTAAAAAAGATGATCTTAGGCCGAGTACATGGATACCAAACACGACATGCTTTAAAATTGCGGACAAACGTGCAGGGGCAACAAACTAAATACATTTTTAAAAATGACTGCCCTCGATCTAACCTTCGCGGTGATACCTCAAATGCATGGTGCAATTGCTGTTTACATTTGACCCCAGACCGAAGCTTGTGTTTGCCTTTGCGCGAGAGCAGGGGGGACAGGGGTGCTTTTTTTTTTCTTTATTATTTTTTTGTTTTTTTATCTTATTTTTAAACTGTTCTTTTCATTTTTTTAAAATCATTTTTATTGTTATCTCAGGGAATGTAAATATCCCCTATGATAGCAATAGGTTGTGACAGGTACTCATTTTTGAAAAAAATGGGGTCTATTAGACCCTAGATCTCTCCTCTGCCCTCAAAGCATCTGACCACACCAAGATCGGCGTGATAAAATGCTTTCCCGATTTCCCAATGGCGCTGTTTACATCCGGCGAAATCTAAGTCATAAAATGCTCGTAGCTTCCAGTTTCTTAGGCCATAGAGATTATTGGAGCCATTCTGGTCTCTGATCAGCTCTATGGTCAGCTGGCCGAATCAACAGCTGCATTCTCAGGTTCCCTGTCTGGACAGGCGAGCCAGGGAAAAACATGGCATTCCCTCCCACTGCTTGTAAAAGCAGTCCAGAGGCTAATTAGCCGCTAGAATAGCTTTTACATGAAAGCCGACCGCTGGCTGAAAAGAATAATACCAAGATAATACCTAAACCTGCAGGCATCATTCTAGTATAACCACTCAAAGTCCAGCAACATACCAGTACGTTGCTGGTCCTTGTTGGGCAACTTGTAAACTTTTTTTTTCATGCAGCCTGTGGGATGAACGAAAAAAAGAGATTGATCAGTGGGTATGCCCACCATTAGAATACCTCCCTTCATTTACCCACTTCTAATGATGGGCATACATGCACCGTTTATATATGCCGAAGCATGGGGGCATCCACCCCAAAAGGTAGGAGCAAATTGCTCCTCCGCTCCTGCTGCCCCCATGCTTCAGCATATATGCTCTTTTTTTTAACTGTGGTGGTGAAATCACCCCCTACAGCACTGGAGTCACGGCTTTATGTATCGTGGGAGCAAACGCTGCTGTCAAGATAGATAAATCCACACTGCAGCTTAACGGCATATCTGAAAACAAAAAAATGGTTAACAATAAAACACAGTAAACAGTAAAGTATAAAAAAATTGCATACCTATAAAGCAAACATGATAAAAGATAATAACAATAATACATTGCAGAATATAATATAGTAAAAAAGAGCAGAACAATAGAGAGAGTAGAGAGAGTACAATAAAACGACAACTATTTTTCTTTTTTTTTATTTTATATATTTTTTTGTGTTTTTTTTTTACACTTTTTTTTGTAACTGTGACTTTTGTAACGCCCGTACACACGGTCGGATTTTCCGACCGAAAATGTGTGTTAGGACCTTGTTGTCGGAAATCCGGGCCGTGTGTAGGCTCCATCACACATTTTCCATTGGATTTTCCGACACACAAAGTTTGAGAGCAGGCTATAAAATTTTCCGACAACAAAATCCGTTGTCGGAAATTCCGATCGTGTGTACACAAATCCGACGCACAAAGTGCCACGCATTCTCAGAATAAATAAAGAGATGAAAGCTATTGGCTACTGCCCCATTTATAGTCCTGACGTACGTGTTTTACATCACTGCATTCAGAATGATCGGATTTTCCGACAACTTTGTGTAACCGTGTGTATGCAAGACAAGTTTGAGCCAACATCCCTCGGAAAAAATCCTAGGATTTTGTTGTCGGAATGTCCGATCAATGTCCGACCATGTGTACGGGGCATTACTCGTTCCAGGTTCGGGTCTCTCTAAAGCGATGGCATCTTGGGAGACCCTGTGAAAGTGTGCCTAGTCTGTGCAGTGCTGTACCCTACGCTAATACTTAACTAGTGTATGGTAGCATTCAAAACATTCACCAATGCAAAGACCAGGATTGTCAGGACAGGAGGGACAATAATAGCGGGTGTCATGCCTATATCTGCACTTGCTGCAGACATGACATCTTTTTTGGGGGGTTCGTTGGGTAGGGGTACTCGAGAGAACATAAAGCAAATGCCCCTCATGCAGCCGGCTTACTGCATTTTGTTGGGGAAGGTGAGGTGGAGCACTGTCTGGAAACAGAAGGTCTCCGATGATCTCTTCCTGGAATTTAAGGAAGGATCCAGTCCGTCCTGAAGCTCTGTATAGCACATGCGCATTCAGCAAAGCCAATTGAAATAAATAAACAGACACTTTCTGGTACCAGCCTCTGGCCTTACGGCAATTAGGTATGGCACCAACAACTGGTTGTTGTGGTCCACCCCTCCCATATTTTGGTTATATTCATGGACACAGAGAGGTTTTTCCACAACACCAGTCGCCGTAGTAATTTGGACCGTCGTGTCTGCATGAAGGGAGGTAAGAATGAAAACATTCTTATTATCCCTCCACTTCATAGCGAGCAAGTTATTACACTTGAAGCAGGCTCTCTCCCCCAGCCTAAGACGGGAATCTACAAACCGCTGGGGAAAGCCCCGATGATTAGGTCACACGGTGCCACATGCTCCAATCTGCTGATCAAACAAGTGACTAAAAAGTGGCAATAGTAATAATTGTCCACATATAAGTGGTCCCTGTTTCCGAATAAGGGTGACACCAAGTCCCACACAGTCTTGCCAGCGCTTCTAATGTAGTCAGGGCAGTTTGTTGGCTCTACGTGGCTATCTTTTCTCTCGTAAACCATAAAATTACATGTATAGCCTGTGGCCCTGTCACAGAGCTTATACATCTTGACCCCGTGTCTGGCACGCTTGCTGGGAAGGTACTGTTTGAATGACAAGCGGCCAGAAAACGTAATCCGGGTCTCATCAATGCAGACAACTTGATGGGGAGTAAACAAGTCTGCAAAACATTGATTGAAGTGGTTTACGGGGGGCCGAATTTTGAAGAGCCAATCGTATCCAGGGTCTCCACGAGGACAACAGAGTTCGTTGTCATTGAAGTGCATGAACCGCAAGATCTGCTCGTATCGTGCCCTGGTCATGGAGGCAGAGAACAAGGGCATATGGTGAATTGGGTCAGTGGACCAATATGACTGCAACTCACTCTTTTTAGTTATGCCCATTTTGAGGGAAAGGCCCAGAAAGAGCTTAAATTCGGAAACCGTAAATGGTCTCCAATCTCTGGCAAGGGAGGACTGGGGAATAGTGGCGATGTGTTGACCAGCGTACAAATTGCTTTGGCCCACAATAGATCTATAAAGATCTTTGGTGAAAAACAGCAAATAAAAATCAAGTGACTTAAAATCAACTGTTTCCACCTGAATGCCAGGTTGGCCAGTGAATGGGGGAAGTACGGGTGCTGCAGAAGTGGTGGGTTCCTAGTTAGGATTGGCGAATGCAACAGGAATGGCACTATGGGCACGACGGGCCTGTGTTCGTCTTCTTGGTGGCAGCGGGACACTACTAGTGCTTGCCACCTCATCAGCTTGAACTGCACTTATGGGACTCGCCACGTCACCACGTAATACTGCAGTGCTAGATTGACTATGACAAGAGTGTACTAGGCTGCTGGTGCTTGCCAGTTCACCAGAAGGAATAGCGGTGCTAGTACTGCTCTGCTCCATATGAGGGACCTGCGGTTCTTGCACATCAACGACAGAAGAAGAAGTTTGGGGTCTGGTACGCCTGACCTTGGCAGGGACCACAACTCCATTGCCAGAGCTATCTGTCATGGAGCCGCTGTCCTCTACAGGATCGTATTCTGAGCCTGAATCTGACAGATGAGTGACTTCCTCTTCACTATCTGTCATTCTCAGAAACGTGTAGGCCTCTTCACTAGTGTACCTTCGATTTGCCATTTTGGGCTCTAAATTTAGCGGTACACTAGTGAGTGTAAACTAACTAACCAGTGTCACCCGTAACAATTATATAGTGATCACTGGTGAAAGGGTTAACTAGGGGGCAATCAGGGGGTTAAAACCTTTACTAGGTAGTATATGGGGGTCCCTGATGCTATAAAACGCTGACGGCGAACCTAAATACTTTCCTCGCTAACTAGCGTCACCTGTGACACTAATACAGCGATCAGAAAAACGATCGCTTAGTGACACTGGCAACGGGGGTGATCACGGGGTTAAACCTTTATTAGGGGGGTTTGGGGGGGTACCCTAGACCTAAAGGGGCCTACCACTAACTGCCCTACCACTTATAACGGTCACAAATGACACCGATGCAATAATCAGTAAAAAAAAAACCATGCTATTGGTATCACAGTTACAGGGGGTGCAGGGGGGTGATTGGGGGTGATTGGGAGGTGATTGGGGGGTGAAAAGTGTGCCTAGAGTGTTCTACTGTAATGTGTAGTGTTGGTGCACTTACTTGGATGTCTACTCTCCTCGGCGCCGGAACGAAAAGACCAACACGAGGAGAGATGACATCACTTCCTCTGCCACTGTTTACATTACAGCAGCAGAGGAAGATTTTCATTCGTTGGGAGCGATCGCGAGGGGGTGGCCACGAATGAGTGGCCTCCACCTCAGCACGGATCGCTCCCCTAATGATGCTGATCGCCTCGGGCACTGGGGGGTCAAATACGTGATTTTGCCTGCCCGTGTCATATCTGCGTTAGGCGGTCAGCAAGTGGTTAAAAGAAGTTTGTTGTCTAGATGAGTTTGTAACTAGAATGAAATGGAAAATTGATTCAGTGTAAGGAGAGGACACTCAGCAGCTGTTTACACATCTGGACGCAGGAGCACTAGTGTGGAACACCAGAAAAAATGTTTTAGGGTGTCCCACACAGTTGCTCCAGTGGATACTAGGGGTGGCTCCATGTGTGAAACTTGTACAAAAAAGGGAAGTATTCCAGTTTTAGAAAGGAACTAAAAATTTCTTCAGCTTGGAACTCTGCCAAAACAGATAATTGTACATGACACTTGAATGAATGAATGAATGAATGAATAATTTGTAAAGCGCTGCAAATGCGAACTGAATCGCCTCAAGGCGCTGAATGTGTTGTGTTGTCAGCTTCTTAGAAGAGGTAAGTCTTGAGTTTTTTCCTGAAGGCCAGATGGTTTTCTTCCATGCGGATGTTAGTTGGAACAGCTTTCCATAGCCGAAGTCCTTGGACTGCGAACCTTCGTTCTCCCTTTGCTTTGTAGCGGAATTTGGGAATGAGGAGGAGGTTTTGGCTAGATGATCGAAGGTTGCGATTGGGTGAGTAGTGTTTTATTTTATCTCAGAGGTATTGAGGGGCATTTCCTTGTATGCATTTGTGGGTGAGGCAAAGGGTCTTGAATGTAATCTGATTCTTTACGTTTAGCCAATGTAGGCTTCTCAGGGATGGGGAGATGGACTCCCAGGGTTTTTTTCCTGTTAGCAGTCTTGCCGCCGCATTTTAAATGGCCTGTAGGCGCGCAAGCTGAATTTGGGGTAGTCCTATGTAGAGCGAGTTTGCGTAGTCGAGCCGTGAATTGATGATTATTCCAACTACTGCTGCTTTGTCCTCTTCTGGGATGAAGGGGATGAGTCTATGTAGCAGGCGGAGGAGATGGTGGGATCCGCTACTGATCCTATTTGTGCATCCATTGTTATTTCTGAGTCGAAGATAACTCCGAGACTCTTGGCTTTGGTGCTTGGAGAGATGGTCTGTCCGAAGATGGTGGGAGGTGTCCACGGCGTCTTGGTTTTGGGATTTTGGTTAGCGTGTAGGAGAAGAAGTTCTGTTTTTGAACCGTTGAGTTTGAGGAAGCTGATGGTCATCCAGTCATCTATCAAAGTGAGGCATTTCTCTAACTGCTGATGGTGGTCTTTTT
This sequence comes from Lithobates clamitans, assembly GCA_037952925.1. Taxonomy (NCBI): domain Eukaryota; kingdom Metazoa; phylum Chordata; class Amphibia; order Anura; family Ranidae; genus Lithobates; species Lithobates clamitans. The sequence continues at coordinate 3,826,987 of JBBGZY010000892.1, forward strand.
GTCCCGTGAAGGTAGAGTTGGGTATCATCAGCGTATGAGTGGAAGCGGAGATCCGATTTTTTGATGATTTTGAGGAGTGGGCGGATGTAGATGTTAAATAGTACTGTGACAAGGGTGAACCCTAAGGGACTCCACAGGAGATTGCGCGGGTTTCAGAGGTGAATGCTCCTAGTTTCACTTTCTGAGAGCGATTCTCTAAGAAGGATGCAAACCATTTTAGACCAGAATCTGTGGCTCCTGCTACTTCTGCGAGGCAGGTAAGTAGAGTATTGTGATCCACTGTATCAAATGCTGCACTGAGGTCTAATGCCGCGTACACACGGTCGGACTTTCCGGCATACTTGGTCCGGCGGACCAGCGTGTGCCGGACAATCCGCCCGTGTGTGGGTGGCGGCGGACTTTTCCGGCGGACTTCTTCCCAAAAGCCCGCCGGACCTAGATTTAAAGAAAGTTTCAAATCTTTCCGTCGGACTCAGTTTCGGGCGGAAAGTCCGCCCGTGTGTGTGCTGGTCCGACGGAAAACCCGCTCGTGTGTAGGCTGGTCCGACAGACCAAATACGACACGAGGAAAGTATTGCATCTCGCGCTCGCTGCAATAGGAAAAACAAATCTTCCTATTGCGGCGAGCGCGGGGCATACCAGGCCCTTAGGTCTGGTATGGATTATAAAGGGGAACCCCGCTACGCCGAAAAAACGGCGTGGGGCCCCCCTAAAATCCATACCAGACCCCGATCCGAGCACGCAGCCTGGCCGGTCAGGAAAGGGGGTGGGGACGAGCGAGCGCCCCCCCCCCTCCTGAACCGTACCAGGCCGCATGCCCTCAACATGGGGGGTGGGTGCTTTGGGGGAGGGGGGCGCCCTGCGCCCCCCCCCCCAAAGCACCTTGCCCCCATGTTGATGAGGACAAGGGCCTCTTCCCGACAACCCTGGCCGTTGGTTGTCGGGGTCTGCGGGCGGGGGCTTATCGGAATCTGGGAGCCCCCTTTAATAAGGGGGCCCCCAGATCCCGGCCCCCCACCCTATGTAAATGAGTATGGGGTACATGGTACCCCTACCCATTTACCTAGGAAAAAAGTGTAAGTAATAAAACACACTACACAGGTTTTTAAAATATTTTATTAAACAGCTCCGGGGGGGGGTCTTCCTCCGGCTTCGGGGGTCTTCTTCCGGCTTCGGGGGTCCCTCCGCTTCATCTTCTCCCGGCGTCCGGTTGGTTCTTCTCCGCTCTCCGGCCTCTTCTCCCGGTGTCGCAGGTCTTCGGCCGGCCCCTCCGCTGTCTTCATGTAGCTCTATTGCGAGCGGAGGTCCGGACTTCTGGGCTTCTTGGATTCTGGGCTTCTTGGCTTCTCTTCTCTTCTCTTCCCCCAGATGTTGACACGACGCTCTCTCCGGCTGGACTGGTCTCTGAGGGCTGCGTTGTGACTTATATAGGCGGAGACCCCGCCCCCATATGATGTCACAGTCCCTGGTTCAGGAGGGGGGGGGCGCTCGCTCGTCCCCACCCCCTTTCCTGACCGGCCAGGCTGCGTGCTCGGATCGGGGTCTGGTATGGATTTTAGGGGGGCCCCACGCCGTTTTTTCGGCGTAGCGGGGTTCCCCTTTATAATCCATACCAGACCTAAGGGCCTGGTATGCCCCGCGACGGGGCTCGCAAGGTGTCAATCTAGCCGATAAAAGCGGCAAGATTGACATCCTTTTCTAGTCCCGTCGCACCTGAGTCACGTCCAAAATGAACGGACTTGTCCGTGTGTGGGCAAGTCCGTTCATTCTGAAAGTCCGCCGGAACTCCGGCGAAAGTCCGTCGGAAAGACGGGCGGACTTAGCCCGCCGGAAAATCCGGCGCACCTGGCGGACAAAGTCCGTCGGAAAGTGTGCCGGACCAAGTAGGATAGAAAGTCCGCTCGTGTGTACGCGGCATAACAGTACCGGGAGACATGATTCTCCGTCGTCTGCTGCTTCAAGGGCAATTGTCCCATATTTTGAGCAGAGCTGTTTCTGTGCTATGGCCTGGGCGGAAGCCAATTGTAGAGGGTCCAGGAGTTGGTGGGTGTCCAGGTGGTATTGTAGCTGTTGTACTACTGTGTTCTCCATTATATTGGAGATGGTGTTTAGGCTTGTTATCGGTCTGCGGTGGTTAGGGTCTTTAGGGTCGAGATTGGGTTTCTTTAGCAGGGGTTTGACGATGCCTTGCTTGAGGGTGGTTGGCACATTCCCTTCTTTAACTGAATGATTTATGAGGTGTGTTATGGTAGGGGCCAAGATGTCGGAACAATTCTTTCAGAAGTTTTGTGGGAATTATGTAGTTTGGTAATGAGCTGTCTTGAAGGCTTCTGATAATGTTTTTAGTCGTGTCTATGGTGATTGGGGTCAAAGAGAAATCCGGTGGTTGTGCGATGTTTGTGTCCATATCCTCTTTTTGCTTTGGTTGAGTGGTTGGTTGTTTTTTTTGGTTGAATTGATTTCCGAATGTTGTCAATTTTGTCGATGAAGAAATTTGATAACTTATTGCAAAATTCTTGAGTATCATTAGCTGGGGGCTCTAAGTAAGTTGGGTTCATTGACTGGGCGACTATTTTGAAGAGTTCCCAAGGCAGTTGAGATGGTGTTCGAGAAATGTTCTTTTTTGGCTTGGAAGATTGCTTTGTGGTATTTCACAGTGAGTATTTTGAAGTTTGTATGGTTTTCCTTGGTAGGATTTCTTCTCCTTGCTCTTTCAGTTCTTCTGCGTTCTTGCTTGAGTAGGGTGAGAGTGCCATTAAACCATCTTGAGTTTTTTTTTGCGGATTAGTGTTCTGCGTTCCAAGCAATGTTTCATATTCCTCTTTCTGCCCTCAAATACCTGTGTGCTAAGTATACCTTTTTTTAATTCACATAGGGGAGAAAAGACTTGGGACATTTGAGGACACCAGGGACCCCACACCTCCTAAAGAAGGGGAAATCCCAAAACCACAAGAAGAGGATGAGGAGGGAGACCTTTATGAAGTGGGCGAAATAGTGACCACAACAGGTGAGTGTCTGAGACCAAAGCTTCAGGTAATAGATGTATGCCTGCATATTTATAATACATGGTGTGTTTTTTTATTTTAGGTGATGTGAATGTTGTGGAAGAAGAATCTCATTTCACAAGTGAAAGTGCCCAGATCCTCATTAGGGAGATAATGGGGTGCAATCGTGATTTAGAAAAGATAAAGGAAAACATCAATGATGTTCAACAAAAAATGAAGAACATAATTGATGTTTTAGGCAGAATATAAAACACACCAAAATTGTACCATTTTATCTTGTTTTTTTGCTTTTAAAAACAAGTTTTAAAGTACTTTAAAAGCCAAATGTTGAAGATGCACACGGGTGTGTCAACATGTGCTATCTGCCATCACGGGATATCAATGTACGCATTTTGTGGGTGCAACCCCTTCCTTGCAACTGAAGTAGATGAGAGGAAGGGGTTGCACCCCCAAAACACATCCATTGATCACCCATGATGGGAGCTAGCACATGTTGATATTAGCAATGGGATCAGGAGGGAAACCCCCATTTTGAATCCCAATTTGTGTGCATCTTCATCACCCCATCTGATGAAGCAATATCAACACAGTTTAGACATACTAATGTCTGATATTGCCTTCACTTTGTCAAAGTTGAAGTTCCTGAGTTGTGTATGTTCTGTTTGGAAACATGCCTGTTGAACCAAAAAAGGGCTATTTCTAATGTGACCAAAAAAAATATTATACAAAAAAGATGTTGGTTTGTTCAAAAACACTTTTCTAACGCACATGTGAATGTGCTTTTGAGTAAAATGTTTTCTACTCAACAATGTGTGGCTTCTTATTTCAATGCTCAAAAGCAGTTTTGTAGTAAGTTGGTATTTGCAGTGACAATGGGGGTTATTTACTAAAGGCAAATCCATTTTGCACTAGATGCGCACTTTCATTGCAGTGTCAAGTGCACTTTTGCAGTGCACTTGGAGTGCAAAGTGGAATTTCCTTTAGTAACAGTGATTTTTTAAATTTGCCACAATCACACCATTTTCGTGACTGCCAAAAAATCACAAAAGAAAGAAACACAAGCAGTAAATACAAGGAAATATTATTTCTGTTTATCCAAAAAAAATAATTTTTTAAATGTTTCTTGATTGTGTGGCATATCAATGGCCCCCTACTTGCAAAGTACTCCAGATATTTTTGTCTCATTTCGCGGGAGCTTTGGGGGGGCAAGCCAGGACGGCCAGCTTCAAGTGCCGTCAGGGTTGAAGGATCAGAAAAGCCGGCCTCAGTCCCAACTGAGGCCACATAGTTTGTAGCATTCTTTTGAAGAAAATTGTGCATAATGCAGCAGGCAAGCACAATATGGTTGAGTTTATATTCCGCCATGTGGATTGGTGTCAGAAATAGGCGGAACCAGCTGGCCATTATCCCAAAAACATTCTCCACCACTCTTCTGGCTCTGGTTAAAAACCCTCTGGTCCGGGGTGAGGGTCCTTATAGGGAATGGCCGCATAAGACGGTCCCCAGTGCAAATGCTTCATCCGCGACAAAGACAAACAGGAGTCCTTCCACATTGTTTCCTAGAGGTGACAAGCCCAAGCTGCCATTCTGGAGCTGTCGGTAAAACTCTATGTGGGCGATGACTCCACCATCCGACATCTGGCCATTTTTCTCCACGTCCACATACAGGAACTCATAAGTAGCCAACACCACCGCCAACAACACAATACTATTAAACCCCTTGTAACTATAATAGTATGACCCCGAGTTGGGGGGTGGGACTATGTGGACATGTTTCCCATCTGTTGCCCCTCCACAGTTGAGAAAGTCCCACCGCTGGGCAAAGTGTGGCACAGTCTGCCATTCCTGTGGGGTTGAAGTAAACTGTGGGGTCAAACAAGAAAAAAAATTAGTACTTTTGCACATAACATTGCAAGCAGATTACACACAAACATTCTTGGCCAACATCAGTATAACATTTATTTGAAGGAGTACTTAAAGACAAAAATATAAGGTCCACTTATCAGATTCCTCACCCCCTCTGAAGGCCCATTGTAAAAATTTTAGGGGGGGTGTTTTGAACAGGTAACCCTCTCCACTTCATTGAGAGCTGAATGCATAAATAATGTGTGTTTCTTTGGCCAGCCCCTCCTTACTTTACACTATTGGCAGCCCACTGGACAGGTAAGAAGTGTCATAATACAAAAATTTTAATATACACTGAACTAATTAAAGCACATTTTTACATTATGCAATTACCTATCAAGATAATAGGAGAATAAAACTTTAAACAGTACCATTTGAAAGTATTCAGGCAGGACCTTTCACTACATGCTTTGGGGAATTCATCCATAAATATGACCACAAAAGAGGTAGGTATAGTGTGTATGGGTTGGGCAAAGTCAGCAGATAGAGGATTGGTATGGGTTGACTTAGCAGTTGGGGGGAGGGAGGGTTCCAAATGATTTTTTGACCCCCAAAAAATGCCTTTGGCATTCTGTATGAATTGAAGCACACAAATGACATTTGTACACATTTTAGGGGGTGTTTAGGGTACAGCACTGCAATGGAGCTGATAAAATACATTGTTAAGTGACTAGGCTAGGTGTGTATGGGCCCAGGATAGCATGCTGGGGAGGTTAGTGAAGGCAAATATGCATGAAGGACAAAAAAGAAAGTTTAAAAGCTTCTAGCATACATGAGGACAAAGGGGAAATTCACAGCATATTACAATCATGGTAATTAGGGAATGATGAATGAAATACAATACATTAGCAAACATGAAATACATAGAATGTGATGTTAAAGGAGAAAACTTACCCTAATATAGTCCTTCTGCAGGACCTGAATGATGTGAGAACAGGTCTCTGGAATAATGATCCCCAGAGCCTGGGGGGGAGATGCCTGTCGAAAACTTGATGTCCTGGAGACTTCTCCCATTGCCAAGTACCGCAACGAGGCAACTAGCCTCTGCTTGGGAGTAATGGCTTGCCGCATACAGGTGTCCTGCCTGCTAATATCAGGGGACAGCAAAGCCAACAAATGGTGAAAAACGGGTCTGTCATCCGGAGATGATTCCTGAAATCATCAGGATTATTCTCACGAAACTCTCACAACTAAGGCATATGAGAGAATTGGTCACGCTGGAGCAACCAATTCTTTGTCCATGAACTCCTCCCCACCCTGTTCATGGACTGTGCTTGGGTCAAAGCAAAAACCCCAACACCAAGCCCCCACATAGCACGAACTCTACGTCGAGTACATAACCGCAACATGGCTTCAAAACGGTCGGCTGGTCAGAACAAACTAACAGAAAGCACTGAAAAACAAAAAGGTCCGAGAAGAGCGAGCTGAAATTCAGAAATGAGCGGACAAGAACACACTGAAAATCAAATAGGTACTATAATAATAATAATAGGCACTGACAAACAAATGCGAACTGACTACATGCACTGAAGAAAAGATACAAACCCACAAGCACAAACTGAAGAGCAGTAATAACGATCTGAAAAGCACGAGTTTGCAAAGCGCAAATCATCTCTCATCAAACTTCTACTAACATGAGATTGGCAGAAGGAGCCCAAAGGGTGGCACACTTGGTATTGAACTTCCCTTTTCTAGTGCCGTTGTACGTGTTGTATGTCACTGCGTTCTTGACGTTCCGAATTGCCGTCCAACTTTGTGTGACCGTGTGAATGCAAGACAAGTTTGAGCCAACATCTGTTGGAAAAAAAACATGGATTTTGTTGTCGGAATGTGCTATCATGTGTATGGGGCATAACAGTTTTTTTTTGGTAGCATTTGAAGCAGTCGCTGACAGTCAGGTGTTCTTTTTTTCCTGTGAGCCTCACTAGTTGTACCAGTAAATTTAGAGGCCAAAATGTCCAATCAAAGGTACACTAGTGAAGAGGCCTACACATTTCTAAACATTACAGATGAAAGTGAAGAGGAACTCACCCATCTGTCAGATTCAGGCTCAGAATACGAACCTGTAGACAGCAGTGGCACCCTGATAGATAGCTCTGAGGACGGAGTAGTGGTCCCTGCCAAGATCAGGAGTACCCGACCCTGTTCTTTTGCTGTTGTTGAGGTGCAAGAACAGAACAGAGAGCCAGTACTAGTGCCGCTCATCCTTCTGGTGAACTGGCAAGCACCAGTGGCCTAATACATCCTGGTCGTACATCCAGCACTGCAGTAACACTTGGTGATGTGGCGAGTCCCATAAGTGCAGTTCAAGCTGGTGAGGTGGCTAGCACAACTAGTGTCCTGCATCCACCACAAAGACAGGCCCGTTGAGCCCATAGTGCCCTTGCTGCATTTGCCAATCCGAATTGGGAGCCACCACTTCTGCAGCACCCGTACTTCCCCCATTCACTAGCCATCCTGAAATTCAGGTGGAGACAGTTGATTTTACGTCACTTGCACGCTGTTTTTCATGGAAGATCTCTATAGATCTATTGTGGACCAAAGCAATTTGTATGCTGGTCAATTTATTGCCGCTAATCCCCAGTTGACCCTTGCCAGAGATTGGAGGCCTATTACGGTCTCTGAATTTAAGACCTTCCTGGGCCTATCCCTCCTCATGGGCATAATTAAAAAAAGTGAGTTGCGGTCATATTAGTCCACTGACACAATTCACTATATGCCCAGGTTCTCTGTCTCCATGACCAGGACATGATACGAGCAGATCTTGTGGTTCACGCATTTCAATGACAGTGAACTCTGTCATCCTCGGAGTGACCCTGAACATGATTGGCTCTACAAAATTTGCCCCTTGTAAACCACTCAACTAGACCGCAAGTTGAAGAGAAGGACCTCCAAGGTGATATTCTCTGAAATATTGCCTGTGTCATGCGCAACACAGGAAAGGCAGGAGGAGATTAGAGAGCTGAATGCATGGCTAAAGACTTGGTGTAGGGAGGAGGGATTTGGGTCTCTAGAGCACTGGGCTGACTTTTCATTGGGGTGCAACCTATATGCTTAAGATGGTTTGCACCTGGATGGAAGTGGTCTGCTGTGCTTGGGGAGATGTTTATGGGAAGGCTGGAGGAGTATTTAAACTAGGATCAAGGGGGAGGGTGAACTAGAATTCCATCGGGCAGATAGGTCAGTTAAGGGTCAGACATTAATGGAGGGTGGAATGGGGATAGATGGGGGGAGGGTTATGGCAGTTTATAAGAAAGTTCCCATGTTGCAAACAACCATTGGAAATTATGGCGTCATTTGTACTACTAAACAAGATATGAAAAACACCAGAGCAAATTGTAATAATGCATTAGAGTGTTTGTTCACCAATGCCAGAAGTCTGCCAAGCAAAATAGGTGAGTTGGAAGCTCTGGTGCATGAGTAGAGCTATGATGTAATCGGTATTAATGAAACTTGGCTTCATTCCTCACATGACTGGGCTATTAATATTCCTGGCTTTGCACTCTTTCGGAGAGACAGGGTAAAAAGGATAGGTGGCGGGGTCTGTCTCTATGTGAGAAGTGATCTCAAAGCGAGTGTGAAAGAGGACCTGGTTGATGCAGAGTGTGAAGAGTCTGAAGCATTATGGATGGAACTGCATATAGATGTGCATAGTTCAAAGTTTGGAGTTTGTTATAGACCACCTAATGTTAACCACTTCCCGCCCACCGTATGCAGAATGACAGCCGGGAAGTGCTTCTGTTATCCTGACTGGGCGTCATATGACGCAGCATGGCGATAGCGAGTGCGGCGTGTCAGTCTGACACGCCGCATCTCCAATCGTGATAAGAAGTCACTGTCAGAGGCTTCTTACCACGTGATCAGCTGTGACCAATCACAGCTGATCATCGTGTGAACCAGGAGGTGCTGGTAAATGGCGGTCCTCAGTTCACGCTGACAGGGAGAGACGATCTGCGGCTCTCCCTGTCAGGGGGGGTCTGTGCTGATAATCAGCACATTGATTATCAGCAAAGCCACCTCAGTTGTGCCAATCACCTGCCAATAAGTGCCCAGCAATAAACACATCTCATCAGTGCCCGTCAGTGAAGGGGAAAACAAAATTTTATGACAGAAATTAAGAAAAACTTTTTTTTCAAAAATGTGGTTCTTTTTTAGTTTGTTTAGCAAAAAAAAAAAAAATGGTGATCAAATACCACCAAAAGAAAGCTCTATTTGTGGGAAGAAAATTATCAAATTTTTGTTTGGATACAGTGTAGCATGGCAGCGCAATTGTCATTCAAAGTGTGACAGCTCTAAAAGCTGAAAATTGTCCTGGGCAGGAATGGCCGAAAATACCTGGTATTGAAGTGGTTAATGAGGAGGTGGAGACTCAGCTCCTTGCACAGATGGAATAGGGATGGTGATAATAATGGGGGATTTTAACTACCCAAAATTTTACTTGAGTAATGGCACTGCTGGGACAGTTAAAGGGTAAAAGATTATAAACCTATTACAGGACAATTTTATGGTCCAGTTTATTGAGGCCACAACTAGAAATGATGCTCTGTTGGACCTGGTAATCGCAAACCATGCAGAGCTCATCACTAATGTTCATATAAAGGAACATCTTGCTAGCAGTGACCATAAAATGATTTAATTTGATGTTAGCTGTAAGCAAAAAAACACATACAGGAAAGATAAAAACACTTAACTTTAACAGAGCAAATTTTCCAAGGATGATGGCTGCTCTCCGAGACTTGGACTGGGACTGAATATTGGCATCAATGGACACAGAATAGAAACGGGAATTCTTTAAAGTGACTGTTTGTGAACTCACTGCAAAGTATATTCCCATGGGCAATAAGTTTAAAAGGCTAAAAATAAAACCTATGTGGCTCATGGCCAAAGTTAGAAAAGCTATAAACAATAAAAAAAGATCCTTTAAAAAATATAAAAATGAAGGAACACTAGTGTCGTTTAAATGTTACAAAGAATTTAACAGAATATGTAAAAAGGAAATCAAGGTCACAAAAACTCAAAACGAATGACAGATTGCAAAAGATAGGACAAACCCCCAAAAATTATTCAAATATATTAATAGTAAAAAGGTCAGGTCTGAGCACATAGGCCCTTTACAAAATAATCTAGAGTAGGTGACTGGGGACAAAAAAGGCAAATTTATTAAATACTTTCTTCAGCTCTGTGTATACAAAGGAGCATGGGGGAGCTCGTGTCCATAATGGGGGTGGTAGTGACACAGCCTCAAATGATCCATAATGGCTCAAAAGGGATATGGTCCAGAAATATTAAGACAGAATAAAGATGGATAAAGCACCTGGACCAGATGGCATCCACCCACAGATCCAAAAAGAATTATGCTCTGTAATTACAAAGCCATTGTATCTAATTTTTAGGGACTCGATGACGGGAATAGTACCACTGGATTGGAGTAGGGCCAATGTGGTGCCTATATTTAAAAAGGGAACAAAGTCTTTACCAAGTAACTATAGACCTGTTAATTTAACTTCTATAGTCAGAAAGATACTGGAGAGTTTAAGCACTTCAGCCCCGGAAGGATTTACCCCCTTCCTGACCAGTGCACTTTTTACAATTTGGCACTGCATCGCTTTAACTGCTAATTGCGCAGTCATGCGATGCTGTACCCAAACAAAATTTTCGTCCTTTTCTTCCCACAAATAGAGCTTTCTTTTGATGGTATTTGATCACCTCAGTGGTTTTTATTTTTTGCGCTATAAATGGAAAAAGACCGAAAATTTTGAAAAAAAAAATTATATTTTCTACTTTTTGTTATTAAAAAAATCCAATAAACTCAATTTTAGTCATAAATTTAGGCCCAAATGTATTCGGCCACATGTCTTTGGTGAAAAAATGGCAATAAGCGTATATTTATTGGTTTGCGCAAAAGTTATAGCGTCTACAAACTTAGTTTATGACTGCCTATGTCATTTCTTGAGGTGCTAAAATGGCAGGGCAGTACAAAACCCCCCCAAATGACCCCATTTTGGAAAGTAGACACCCCAAGGAAATTGCTGAGAGGCATGTTGAGCCCATTGAATAATAATTTTTTTGTCCCAAGTCATTGAATAATGACAAAAAAAAATTACAAAAAGTTGTCACTAAATGATATATTGCTCACACAGGCCATGGGCATATGTGGAATTGCACCCCAAAATACATTTAGCTGCTTCTCCTGAGTATGGGGATACCACATGTGTGGGACTTTTTGGGAGCCTAGCTGCGTACTGGGCCCCGAAAACCAAGCACCACCTTCAGGATTCCTAAGGGCGTACATTTTTGATTTCACTCCTCACTACCTATCACAGTTTTGAAGGCCATAAAATGCCAAGATGGCACAAACCGCCCCAAATGACCCAATTTTGGAAAGTAGACACCCCAAGCTATATGCTGAGAGGCATGTTGAGTCCATGGAATATTTTATATTTTTACACAAGTTGCGGGAAAATTACAAACTTTTTTTTTTTGCACAAAGTTGTCACTAAATGATATATTGCTCAAACATGCCATGGGCATATTTGGAATTACACCCCAAAATACATTCTGATGCTTCTCCTGAGTACGGGGATACCACATGTGTGGGACTTTTTGGGAGCCTAGCCGCGTGCCGGGCCCTGAAACCAATCACCACCTTCAGGAATTCTAAGGGGGTACATTTTTTATTTCACACCTCACTACCTATCACAGTTTTGAAGGCCATAAAATGCCAAGATGGCACAAAATACCCCCCAAATGACCCCATTTTGGAAAGTAGACACCCCAAGCTATTTGCTGAGAGGCATGTTGAGTCCATGGAATATTTTATATTTTGACACAAGTTGCGGGAAAATTATACTTTTTTTTTTTTTTGCACAAAGTTGTCACTAAATGATATATTGCTCAAACATGCCATGGGCATATGTGGAATTACACCCCAAAATACATTCTGCTGATTCTCCTGAGTACGGGGATACCACATGTGTGGGACTTTTTGGGAGCCTAGCTGCGTATGGGGCCACAAAACCAATCACCGCCTTCAGGATTTTTAAGGGCGTACATTTTTTATTTCACTCCTCACTACCTATCACAGTTTTGAAGGCCATAAAATGCCAAGATGGCACAAAACCCCCCCAAATGACCCCATTTTGTAAAGTAGATGCCCCAAGCTATTTGCTGAGAGGCATGTTGAGTCCATGGAATATTTTATATTTTGCCACAAGTTGCAGGAAAATGACAAACTTTTTTTTTTTTGCACAAAGTTGTCACTAAATGATATATTGCTCACACAGGCCATGGGTATATGTGGAATTACACCCCAAAATACATTCTGCTGCTTCTCCTGAGTATGGGAATACCACATGTGTGGGACTTTTTGGGAGCCTAGATGCATACAGTGCCCCGAAAACCAATCACCGCCTTCAGGATTTCTAAGGGCGTAAATTTTTGATTCACTCCTCACTACCTATCACAGTTTCGAAGGCCATAAAATGCCAAGATAGCACAACCCCCCCCAATGACCCCATTTTGGAAAGAAGACACCACAAGCTATTTTCTGAGAGGCATGGTGAGTATTTTGCAGCTCTCATTTGTTTTTGAAAATGAAGAAAGACAAGAAAATTTTTTTTTTTTGTTTTTTCAATTTTTAAAACTTTGTGACAAAAAGTGAGGTCTGCAAAATATTCACTATACCTCTCAGCAAATAGCTTGGGGTGTCTGCTTTCCAAAATAGGGTCATTTGGGGGGGGGGTTGTGCCACCTGGGCATTCCATGGCCTCCGAAAATGTGATAGGCAGTGAAGAGTGAAATAAAAATTTTACGCCCTTAGAAAGCCTGAAGGCGGTGCTTGGTTTTGCGGATAGGCTAAAAAGTCTCACACATGTGGTATCCCCGTACTCAGGAGAAGCAACCGAATGTATTTGGGGTGTAATTTCACATATTCCTATGGCATGTTTGAGCAATATATCATTAGTGACAACTTTGTGCAAAAAAAAAATTGTCTTTTTCCCACAACTTGTGTCACAATATAAAATATTCCATGGACTCGACATGCCTCTCAGCAAATAGCTTGGGGTGTCTACTTTCCAAAATTGGGTCATTTGGGGGGGTTGAACTGTCCTGGCATTTTATGCACAACATTTAGAAGCTTATATCACACATCACCCACTCTTCTAACCACTTGAAGACAAAGCCCTTTCTGACACTTTTTGTTTACATGAAAAAATTATTTTTTTTTGTAAGAAAATTACTTTGAACCCCCAAACATTAAATATTTTCTAAAGCAAATGCCCTACAGATTAAAATGGTGGGTGTTTCATTTTTTTTTCACACAGTATTTGCGCAGCGATTTTTCAAACACATTTTTTTTGGAAAAAACACACAAATGTTAATGCACTAAAACACACTATATTGCCCAAATGTTTGAGGAAATAAAAAAGATGATCTTAGGCCGAGTACATGGATACCAAACATGACATGCTTTAAAATTGCGCACAAACGTGCAGTGGCGACAAACTAGATACATTTTTAAAAGCCTTTAAAAGCCTTTACAGGTTACCACTTTAGATTTACAGAGGCGGTCTACTGCTAAAATTACTGCCCTCGATCTGACCTTCGCAGTGATACCTCACATGCATGGTGCAATTGCTGTTTACATTTGATGCCAGACCGATGCTTGCGTTCGTCTTTGTGCGAGAGCAGGGGGGAACAGGGGTGCTTTTTTATTTTTTATTTTTTGCTTTTTTATCTTATTTTTAAACTGTTCCTTTCTCTTTTTTTAAAAATCATTTCTATTGTTATTTCAGGGAATGTAAATATCCCCTATGATAGCAATAGGTAGTGACAGGTACTCTTTTTTGAAAAAATTGGGGTCTATTAGACCCTAGATCTCTCCTCTGGCCTCAAAGCATCTGACCACACCAAGATCGGTGTGATAAAATGCTTTTCAAATTTCCCAATGGCGCTGTTTACATCCGGCGAAATCTAAGTCATGAAATTCTCATTCTGGTCTCTGATCAGCTCTATGGTCAGCTGGCTGAATCACCGGCTGCATTCTCAGGTTCCCTGTTGGGACAGGAGAGACAGAGAAAAACATGGAAGACGGTGGGGGGGGACATTCCTTCCCACTGCTTGTAAAAGCAGTCTAGAGGCTAATTAGCTGCTAGGATTGCTTTTACATGAAAACTGACCACTGGCTGAAAAGAATGATACCAAGATGATACCTAAACCTGCAGGCATCATTCTAGTATAACCACTCAAATTCCAGCAACCAGTACGTTGCTGGTCCTTGTTGGGCATATATTGTAAACTTTTTTTTCATGCAGCCTGTGGGCTGAATGAAAAAAAGAGATTGATCGGTGGATATGCCCACCATTAGAATACCTCCCTTCATCCACCCACTTCTAATGATGGGCATACATGCACCGTTTATATATGCTGAAGCATGGGGGCATCCGCCCCAAAAGGTAGAAGCAAATCGCCCCCTGTTGCCCCCATGCTTTGGCATATATGCTCTTTTTTAAACTGTGGTGGTGAAATCACCTCCTACAGCACTGGAGTCATGGCTTTATGTATCGTGGGAGCAAACGCTGTTGCTGTCAAGATAAATAAATCTGCTCTGCAACTGAATGGCGTACCTGCTAAGCAAATGATGGTTAGCAATAAAACAAAGTAACATTACAGTATAACAGTAAGACTTACCATACCTGCAAAGCAAATACAAAAAAAATAGTAAAAAATAAAACATTTAATGCAACCTGTGCCTAAAATATATATATGCCAAAGCATGGGGGCATCCTCCCGCATAAGGTAGGAGCAAATCGTTCCTCCGCCCTCTGCTGCCCCCATGCTTCGGCATATATGCTGAAGTATGTAACTGTGGTGGTGAAATTACCTCCGACAGCGCTGGAGTCACGGCTTTATGTATCGTGGGAGCAAACGCTGTTGTTGTCAAGATAAATAAATCTGCGCTGCAGCTGAATTGCGTACCTGAAAACAAAAAAATGGTTAACAATAAAACACAGTAAACAGTAAAGTATAAAAAAATTGCATATCTGAAAAGCAAACATGGTAAAACATAATAACAATAACACATTGCAGAATAGAATACAGTAAAAAAGAGCAGAACAATAGAGAGAGAATAGAGAGAGAGAGAACAATAAAACAACAACTATTTTATTTTTTTTTTATATATTTTTTTTTTTTTTTTACTTTTTTTTACACTTGTTTTTGTAACTATAACTTTTGTAACTGGTACCAGGTTCGGGTCTCTCAAAATGAGATGGCATCTTGAGAGACCCTGTGTTAGTGTGCCTAGTCTGTGCAGTGCTGTACCCTACACTAATACTCAACTAGTAAATGGTAGCGTTCAAAACATTCACCAATGCAAAGACCAGGATTGTCAGGACAGGAGGGACAATAATAGCGGGTGTCACGCCTATATCCACGCTTGCTGCAGACACGACATCTTCTTTGGGGGGGCTCGTTGGGTAGGGGTACTCGGGAGGACATACGGAAAATGGCTCTCATGCACCCGGTTTACTGCATTTGGTTGGGGAAGGTGAGGTGGAGCACCGTCTGGAAATAGAAGGGCTCTGACGATCTCTTCCTGGAATTTAAGGAAGGATCCAGTCCGTCCTGAAGCTCCGTATAGCACATGAGCATTCAGCAAAGCCAATTGAAATTAATAAACAGACACTTTCTTGTACCAGCGTCTGGCCTTACGGGCAATTATGTACGGCGCCAACAACTGGTCGTTGAGGTCCACCCCTCCCGTGTTAATGTTGTGTTCGTGGACACAGAGAGGTTTCTCCACAACACCAGTCACCGTTTGAATTTTGACCACCGTGTCTGCATGAAGGGAGGTAAGAACGTAAACATTCTTATTATTCCTTCACACTTGAAGCAGGCTCTCTCCCCCAGCCTAAGATGGGAATCTACAAGCCGCCGGGGAAAGCCCCGGTGATTAGGTAGGACGGTGCCACATGCTCCAATCTGATGATCAAAAAGGTGACTAAAAAGTGGCACGCTCATGTAATAATTGTCCACGTACAAGTGGTACCCCTTTCCAAATAAGGGTGACACCAAGTCCCACACAATCTTGCCAGCACTTCCTAGTCAGGGCAGTTTGTTGGCTCTACGTGACTATCTTTTTTTCAATTATAATTTTTATTGAGAAATTTTTTCATATAAACAAAAACATGTGTGGATTCATTCAAGTTTTGTATACAACTTATATCATAGTATGCGGAAGATGGTTGGACTATATCAAGGACATCTCAGACAATTTTTCCAATCCCTAGTTAAAGTATATCATGAAAAAAGAAGAGAAGGGGGGGGGAGGAAATATAGGGATCCCCCTCCCTCCTCAATTGGAATGAGACTTTGAAGGAAAATACTGAGTTTAGTAGGTGAACATCAAACAAGTTTGATAAAAAGTTTAACAATATTTATTGAAATATGATTAAAATAACATTTGTCAAAAACATGTACAGACATATGACCATCCAGTAGTAAATTTCAGAATTCATACGTGACTAAAGCCAACATGTTTCGTAAAAGGATTTTCGCTTCATCAGGGCTAGACACGATGTCATTGATTCATTTAAATATTAAAATGTCTAAAGAATAAGGCTATCCTGCGACCATCCATCGCGACGGGCGGACGCACAACTATGTGACTAGGAGCCATCATAGCTCCTCTCCCTCCATCTATAGACTTAGGGTACGGGTCACCAGCCTATATTGCCCTTAGTGTGCGGTCCAGTCCTCCTACTGGTACTGTTTTCCTGGGATCTGGCACCCAGGGACAATCCGTGCCGGTGGGTTAAGCGGTTGATGTCCGGTGAATGGTGGGAATAGCCTTATTCTTTTGACATTTTAATATTTAAATGAATCAATGACATCATGTCTAGCCCTGATGAAGCGAAAATCCTTTTGCGAAACATGTTGGCTTTAGTCACGTATGAATTCTGAAATTTACTACTGGATGGTCATATGTCTGTACATGTTTTTGACAAATGTTATTTTAATCATATTTCAATAAATATTGTTAAACTTTTTATCAAACTTGTTTGATGTTCACCTACTAAACTCAGTATTTTCCTTCAAAGTCCCATTCCAATTGAGGAGGGAGGGGGGATCCCTATATTTCCCCCCCCCTTCTCTTCTTTTTTCATGACAACTTATATCATATCTGAGAAAAGCAGTCACATCGCTACCAATACAACAAAAATCTAAACATAAACCATCATGCAGTTAGCTGGGTATCTAATGAGAGGTCATTTCAGAGGAGTGGTACATCGGCGGGGGGTAGAGAGCTAATACCAGGGTTAAGATTCCAGATTTTGGAAAATTGCGGGAGAGTATCATGCACAATTGCGGTAAGTCGTTCCATTCTACAGATCTGCTCTAACGTTTGTAGGACCTGTGAGAGGGAAGGCTGGGAGGGTGAAAGCCATCGCAAAGGTATAGCCCGTTTTGCAGCAAGTAGGATAAAGGTGATAACATTTTTGAGCCCCAACAAAAAGTGGACAGGATCTAGTGGGAGAGAGATACTAAACAAATCTTGTATAAAGGTCTGGATGGCCATCCATAATGGGCGTATTAAAGGGCAGTCCCAAAAAATATGGAAGTGTGATCCAGTGTCTCCACAGCATCTCCAGCATACCTAGGGGGTCTTGGGATCGTATCTATGCAACATTTCAGGGGTTCTATACCAAAAATATAATATTTTATAAGCCGTTTCTTTTTGTTCAACGCATTGTGAAGATTTAGAAATAGCCTCCCAAATCTTCTGCCATTGAGCGAGAGAGATAGAGTGATTTACTAACTGGGACCATTTTTGCATATAAGAATGGGAAGTATCGGTGATAGGGGTCGCGTTATGTAAAAACCTATAGATGTCAGTAATGAGGTGTGTTTGATAAGGACCTTGAGCGCATAGGAGTTCAAAAGGGGTAGGTCTATCTAGGCTCAAAGTAGAAGACTTAGAGGCAAAGTAGTTTCTAATCTTAAGATAGGAATAAAATAATTGTTTAGGGATCTGGTATTTTTTTTGCAATTCTTCAAGGGTAGTAGTGTATGGGTGAGGGGATGTACAATGTGTCGAAGCTGGAAAATGCCTGCTTGTGTCCAAGGAAGCATTTTATTGTACGATAGGCTGTCAGGGATATCAGGGTTGAACAACACATTTAAAAGTGGAGGGCACGGGGATGCGAGGGAGAATTGACAAGAGCATTTCTTCCAAATGGCAAGAGAGAATAACATTGGACCTAGGCATATGTTTCTAAGTTGGCCTATGGATGAATTTAGATCCGCCCAGATCATGGCCCAGAGATGTACCGGGCGAGTGATGCTCATTTCAATCTCTGCCCATTTGTTGGGTGCCATTCTGGAGGACCAAGTGATAATTGTTTTAAGATGTGCGGCAAAATAATATTTAATAATATCTGGGGCTCCCAATCCGCCCCTTGATTTGGGGGCAAACATTACTGAACTTTCAATCCTGTGTGCTTTATAGTGCCCAATGAAGTTAAGAAATGCTCTCTGTATGGCTTTAAGTTGTGACATGGGAATAGAAATCGGGAGGGTATCAAATAAATAAAGGAGTCTTTGCATTATAGACATCTTCAGGACATTGATGCGGCCCAAGAGAGAAATGGGGTAAATATCCCATTGACGCAAGAGCCGGTCAATGTCCCGAAAGAGTGGGGGATAGTTAGCTTGATATAAAGTTGAGTACGAGGAGGTTATGTTTACGCCCAAATATTTGAGGGAGTCTGGACACCAATGGAAAGAGTCATTTTGTTCGAGGTTGATGAGATCTGAAGGTGGAATGTGTAGGGGCATAGCTTCTGTTTTACTTGTTGTCAGAGAACTCACACAGCAAGCACCTGTCTCCATGCAGCAGCTGCAAATCCTCATTCTGCTAATGCAAAGGTGCATGCACGGAACCATAGCCAGAGGCAAATGAGATCCAGGGTGAGCATGCACAATGGCACCTCTATGCGAATGCGCACACGCGCTAACGCGCGTCTGCGAGTGCCAAAGCGCTAATATGCTAACGCACATTCGCCAATGTGCCAAAGTGCTAATGTGCTAACGCGCATGTGCCAATGTGCTAAGTTGCTAATGCGCATGCGCGTACGCACGTACGCTGGCGCCAATCCTGGCACACAGCACCCTATATAAACAGAGAGTCTGCCTAGCATCAGTGCTGGATTGTCTTCAGCTTGTTCCTGTGTTCCTGTGTTCCTGTTGTTATTCTGCCTGATTGACCTTGTTCCTGAAAACCCGGCTATCTTCTGACCATTCTCTTGGATCTCCCCTGCCTGCTGAACCTGCCTCTACTTGCAATACTGACCTTGGATTGAACTTATGATTACGGCTCTGCTTCCTGATTCTGTACCCTGCTGCCCGTCTGTTGCCAACCCCTGCCTGTTCCTGACTACGGTTTTGCCTTCTGACTTGGTACCCCGCTGCCAGCCTGTTGCCGACTCCTGCCTGTTCCTGATTCTGCAGTTGATCCTGATCTGGCTCCCGCTGAACAAGTTTGGTGATCAGTTTCCACATCTCCTCAGCAGAGGTTCCTATATCTCCAAGTTCCAGCCTCCTGCCTGCAGGCACCTGCACCCTTTCGTTGCCCTCGCACTCCCTGTACCCACCACCAGGGGTGCTTGGACCGGAACCGTGCAAAAGGCCACCCTCATCATTTCGGGCTCCGCTGCAAGGTACGTGACATTTGTGTTAATTTTATATCCAGATATAGAGCTGAAGTCCTTCAATAGAGCTATAAGATTAGGGAGAGAAATATGAGGTCTAGTCAAAGTCAAGAGGACATCATCTGCAAACAAGGACAGCTTATATTCTTTTTGGCGTAGCAGAACTCCCCGTATATCAGGGTGAATGCGAATGGCTGTTGCTAGGGGTTCTAAACAGAGGATGAAAAGGAGGGGGGATAAAGGGCATCCTTGTCTGGTTCCATTACTTAACGAGAAGGATGATGATAAGTAAGAAGCTAAATGGACTTGGGATGAGGGACATGAATATAGGGCGTGTAGGGCTGCTATGATAGGACCTTCAAATCCATAGTTGGAGAGTGTAGCAAACAGATATGGCCAGCTAAGCCGGTCGAAGGCTTTTTGTGCATCGAGACTTAATACTAGGGCTGGTCGGGATGTCTTATTTAATAGATCTATGAGGTCAACTGTATGTCTCTTGTTGTCCCCTGCGTGTCTGGCCCATACAAAGCCCACCTGGTCCTTTTGTATAAGCCTAGTGATTATATGAAATAATCTATTAGCCAGGATTTTTGTGAATATCTTATAGTCTGAATTAAGTAATGCAATGGGTCTATAATTATCAGGGATGGAGGGATCTTTACCAGGTTTCGGGATCACAGAAATATGGGCATGAAGAAATTGAGGGTGTGGTGTAGTCCCTTTGAATAGTGAATCAAATAGAGAAATCATATGGGGGCTTAAAATTGGTAGGAAAGTTTTATAATAAGAATGAGGTAGACCATCTGAGCCAGGGGATTTCTGGGTAGGAAGATGTTTAACTACCTCTTCCAACTCTTCGGGCATGACTATTGAATTTAGGGATGAGAGGTGTTCGGGTGAAAGTTTGGGTAGCTGTAGATGTTCAAAAAAAGATCGAATTTCTCTTGTGTGAAACTATAGTTAGGATCTGTCTGTAGACAATTATATAGATGTTGATAACATTCTCCAAAAAGTTTAGACATAGTAAGGGGGCAATAAGTGGGAGTTCAATCAGCTTGTCTGAGAAAGTCAGAGAAGGATTGAAAGGGATGGGGTTTCAACTTGTTTACCAACATTTTATGAGGCTTATTTGAATATTCATAGAATTTCTGCTTGGACCATAGAAGAGATTTATCAATTTTGCTCATCGTCAGGGATCTAAGTTGGTTTCGTAATGATACCACAGTCCGGAGTCTAACCACCGTGGGGGAGGTTAGTAACGATTTTTCAGCCGTTCGAAGTTTAGACATGATAGATGAATGCTGGAACGCTGCGTCTTTTTTTTAGCCGGGAACCTATAGCTATACATTGTCCCCGAAAGACAGCTTTATGTGCCTCCCACAGGGTGGAGGGCTCCGAGACTGTACCTACATTAAGTTGAAAATATTCCGTTAGGCCATTAGATAGGAGATCTTTAGGTTCAGGGGTGTGAAGAAACGTCTCATTGAGTCTCCAGTGACAATTTTTAGGGGAAGTATAGGAAAGGTGGACATCTAAATGGACGGAGGAATGATCTGACCATGTTATTGGGTTGATTTCAGAGGAAACCATTGATGTCAAGAGAGGTATAGAAATAAAGAAATGATCCAGTCTAGAATAGAGTTTGTGGGAATGCGAAAAAAATATATATTGTTTGTGAGTGGGATGTTTAATCCTCCAAATGTCCAGTAGATTTTTATCTCTCATTAATTTACGGAATGATTTAAAGAGGCAGTTAGTTTTGGAAGGTGAAGTTGATGGGAACAATGTGCGTCTATCTTTGTCTGGAGACATTCCCTCCAAAATCCCCTCCAATCACCATAAAGGGTTGGGAAAATGTGTCTAGAGTGTCAAACAGAGAGGATAGGAAGCTAATCTGACCAGAGTTGGGAGCATAGACATTTACTATAGTGAGGGAATGGGTGAGAAATGAGCAATTCGGAATAATAAATCTGCCCTGGGGGTCCAGGTGAGAAACAAAATAGCCACCCCTGCTTTTCCAGACGGGTCAGAAGCCAGAAAAGATGTCGGGAAGTTTTTTCCTAGCGAATTTGAGGGATCCCCCAGGGTGGAAATGAGTCTCCTGAACTAGGATTATATCTGCCTTGGAAGTTTTAAACTCTTTCAAAGCCAGCCATCTTTTTTGAATAGAGTTTAAACCTTTAACATTATAATGTCAAAAATTTCAGTGCCATAACAAATTAGTCAAGAGAAAAAGTATTAAGTATTTTATACAACATACAATAGGGTGAGAGTTCCATGGTATACTGTAAAAGGAATACATATCAAGTATTTTAAGAACATGTGTAGCAGTGGTAGCAAGGTGACTGAGTGAAGTGGATTCTATGAAGATTAGCGGCCTCAGATTAAAAAAAAAGGAAACCTGAGGGAAAAAACAAAATGAATAAGAAAAAAAAATTAAAAAAATAAAAGTCCAAAGGAAAAAAAAGTTTTCAACGTTAAACACGTAGAAACCTGGAAGGCTGGATGCCACCAGGAAGCCCAGGTCTGAGCCATGGGTCAAGAGGGGGAGCATGAGGACCCTTGAACATAGGGACCGGGAGGTCTCCCACCACTCTTCAGAGGGAAAAAATTGCCTGGATTCCAAAAACAAATAAAAAAGAACTATTAACCAACCTTACAATCAGGGCAGCTGTTGTATAACAAGCCGCACAACCCCTGGGTTAGGGAATATGTGAACCCACTGATGGGTTATTGATCACTCAGAAAGAAACACAGTGACTGAGGGTCAAATAAAATGGTGTATTCAGCCTCAGTCAGTGGGAAGGATGTTCAAGTTGGAAATCTTGAGGTAGGGCACTTCTGGGGTGTGAAATTTGACTTGGATGATTTTTGTCTCACCGGTGTCCACAAGCGACTCGGAGCCATTAGTGGTTTGGGAGTAGTTGGGAGAGGTGGAGGATCTTCGTCAGGGAGGGGTGGTAAACCCAAGTTGCGCAGAAAGGTGTCGCTCTCCTGTATATCACATAAGGAGTATTGTATACCGTCCCGTGATGCAGAGAGGCGAAAGGGGAAACCCCATCGGTAAATTACTTTGTGGGATTGAAGATGTAGGGTTAAAGGGCGAAGATTTCTCCTTCTATTTAGAGTAATAGGTGAGAGGTCGCTAAAGATTTGAATCTTGGATTTCTTGAATTCGATTTGGGATTGGTTGTGGGTAGCCAAGGTCAGAGCTTCTTTGCTATCATAGTAATGAAACCTGACAATCACATCTCTGGAGTTAGCCCCTGTTGGAGGTTTAGGGGCAAGTGATCTGTAAGCTCTGTCTAAATGCCAGTCTATGTCAGGGATATTGGGGGCCACCACATTGAAGAGGCTTAAAAGGTAGGAACGAAAGTCTTTATCTTCCACAGCTTCAGGAATACCTCTGAATCTTAAGTTTTGCCTACGTTCTCTGTTTTCCAGGTCTTCCTGTTGGGTTTGGAGCTGAGTGATTGCATTTTTTGTGGTGGCATTGTCTTCCTCCAGCGCCTGTACATACTACACCATTTCATCAAATTTATATTCTAGGGTGTCAGTGCGTTCTCCTAGTTGGTCAATTTCCCCTCTCAATTCTTTAGCTAATTTTCCCACTTCTTGTGCGATGTTGTGGGTGATAGCTTGGAGCAGGGAATGTAGTTTGGCGTCCAAAACTTCTGCTGTCAGCGGGGGGGAAGATCCTGACGTAGGGGTAGGGGTAGTATCAAAAAGAGTACCTGTGTTTAGTTCTGACTGGTCAGATGTGGTCTGTGTGTCTTCAAGAGTTCCCAAAACCATGGATGACGGTCTACTTAGAAAGCGATCCATCTTGGAGGGAATCTGAGGCTTAAGGGTTGTGGAATAGTTGCGTCTTTGATCCCCAATTTTGCCCATGGGGTGTGTGGCTGCTGTAGAAGGCTGAAGAGGTGACTCCTGTGTGTATTGTAGCTATAGGTCGGTCAGCGGGGGTCTTGGAGATATGGTGGGAGACGCAGCCCCAGTCTCACATGCCCGTCATGATCAAAATCTTCACATATCAAGTATTTTGCTTTTAAAGGACATGAGCAAGGATTAGTGTCTTTAGATTCAATTGTCTTCAATGGTAGGGGGAGGAATGTCTCTTTAAAGACCTGCTGTCTTTTCCATAAAGAGTGTGTTGCAGAGCTGACAGGTATTTGATGCTTATAATATAGGTATGAGAGGTGAATGATAATTTAGGTGACTCACCAAGTTTAGTAGGATGAAGGTCCGCTGGGTATTTAGGAAGAGTGGAAGAAAAATTAGTTGAGGTGTCCTTGGAGTAGCAAGATGGCCACCGTCTTCCACAAGTAGGCCAGAGCCTCAAGCTTTCCCAGGCTGTGACCTGGGGAGTAGATGGCAGGCCACGGTTGTCCGAGATCGACTTTCCCCTGTTTTTCTTCTGGCCCTCAGGGTTTCTACACCATGCACCTATCTTCCAGAGATGTCCGCTATAGGAAGGGCTGGGTTAGTGGTCGCTTTTACCGCCGATTACGGCACTTGACCCGGGGGACGCTGGAGGCTTCACAGGCCCCAAGGTGGCGGTGGGCCGCGAGCATTCGGATTCAATTTCCACAGTGCTTGCAGGCCTCCACTGCGCCCGCACACCGCCTGATCCTCCCCCGGGACAACACCAGCTGATGCTGGCAACTTGGCTTCCTCCAGTTCGGCCAACGTCGGCACACGAGCCCGGGGATGCCGAAGGCCTGCAGGCCGCAAGATGGCGGCAAGTCTCTGCCATGAGGAGCCGGCCACGGCCCAATAAAAACTCGCTTGGCCGGCCCGTCTCCAGAATTTTCCCAGGGGATGATCCGTCAGGTGCCCAGTGACTCCTGGGTGAAGCTTTGAGTCTCACCAAGTCTCGTGTTTATGTGTGTTTATTGTTTTATAAGTGACAGTGATCGATCGATACTGCACTTGGGTGGGCTGAGCAGGGCTGGGCCGAGGGGCAAAACGCAGGTGCTAGCAGGTATCTGGGCTGATCCCGCTAACACTGCATTTTTGGGAACCCTGCTAAACTGCTGGGGACGCTAGTGTAGATCTGATCGGGTCAGATATTGATCCGTTCAGATACTATAACACTAAGGGAGGTGTATGCTGCGTGCGTGGGTGTTAGCGGTACTGGCGCTAACCTGACGCTGCCTGGGGCAACGCAGACCCTATCTGACCCTAAAACCTAACTTATATCACCGCCGGTCGATCAGGGGGTTAAACCTTTATTAGGTAATAAACGGCGGGTGCCCTGAAACTATAAAAAATAGACTAACTAACCACCGTCACCTATAACACTTATACGGTAATCACTAGTGAAAGGGTTAACTAGGGGGCAATCAGGAGGTTAAAACCTTTATTAGGTAGTATATGGGGGTCCCTGACGCTATAAAAAGCTGACGGCGAACCTATATACTTACCTCCCTAACTAGCGTCACCAGTGACACTAATACAGCGATCAGAAAAACGATCTCTTAGTGACACTGGCGATGGGGGGTGATCAAGGGGTTAACATTTATTAGGGGGGTTAGGGGGGTATCCTAGACCTAAAGGGGGCTAACCCTAACTGCCCTACCACTTATAACTGTCACAAACTGACACCAATGCAATAATCAGAAAAAAAAACTGCTATTGGTGTCACTGTGACAGGTGGTACAGGGGGGTGATCGGGGGGTGATGGGGTGTGATGGGGGGTGAAATGTGTGGCTAGAATGTTCTACTGTTATTCCCCGTACACACGGTCGGACTTTGTTCGAACATTCCGACAACAAAATCCTAGGATTTTTTCCGACGGATGTTGGCTCAAACTTGTCTTGCATACACATGGTCACACAAAGTTGTCGGAAAATCCGATCATTCTGAACGCGGTGACGTAAAACACGTACGTCGGGACTATAAACAGGGCAGTGGCCAATAGCTTTCATCTCTTTATTTATTCTGAGCATGCGTGATACTTTGTCCGTCGGATTTGTGTACACACGATAGGAATTTCCGACAACGGATTTTGTTGTCGGAAAATTTTAAATCCTGCTCTCAAACTTTGTGTGTCGGAAAATCCGATGGAAAATGTTCGATGGAGCCCACACACGGTCAGAATTTCCAACAACACGCTCCGATCGGACATTTTCCATCGGAAAATCCGACCGTGTGTACGGGGCATAAGTGTGGTGTTTGGTGCACTTACTTGATGTCTTTTCTGCTCGGCGCCAGAACGGAAAAAACCGACTCGAGGAGAGATGACATCACTTCCTCTGCCGCTGTTTACATTTCAGAGGCAGAGGAAGAATGTCATTGGCTGGGAGTGATCGTGAGGGGGTGGCCACGAATGGATGGCCTCCCCCTCACCTCTGATCACTTGGGGAAAGATGCTGACCGCCTCGGGCAATGGGGGGGTCCGATCGGACCCTCCGCCCGTGGGAGGCAAGTAACGTACCCATACGTTACTTTGCCTTCCCGTGCCATTCTGCCACAGTATATCTGCGTGAGGCGGTCGGCAAGTGTTTAATAAAAGAACCCATAGACAAATTCTTGCTGAAAAAAATATTTCAAGCAACAGACAGCATGGATTCATGAAAGACATAAGTCGTCAAACAAACCTGATTTAATTTTATGAGGAGGTAAGTAAAACCTTGGACAGTGGGGTGGTATATTTGGATTTTGCAAAAGCATTTGATACAGTTCCCCACACACAGCTCATGTATAAGGTAAAGTCTACAGGCTTGGAAATATCAGTTTGTAAATGGATAGAAAACTGGCTAAAAGACAGAATTCAGAGAGTAGTGGTTAATGATTCTTACTCTGAATGGTCTAAGGTTATCAGTGGTGTAACCCAAGGTTCAGTGCTTGGACCCTTACTTTTTATTTTCTTTATAAATGATATTGGGTCTGGGCTTAAAAGTAACATTTCTGTCTTTGCAGATGACACTAAGCTATGCAGTGGAATAACGTCCTTACAGGATGTCTCCAATTTACAAGCCGACCTCAATGCACTGCCTAATTCGGCGACTATGTGGAAGATGAGGTTTAATGTTGATAAATGTAAAGTTATG
Organism: Lithobates clamitans; assembly: GCA_037952925.1. Lineage (NCBI taxonomy): Eukaryota > Metazoa > Chordata > Amphibia > Anura > Ranidae > Lithobates > Lithobates clamitans. Next base: position 3,853,663 of record JBBGZY010000892.1, read on the forward strand.
CACGTGGGGGCTAAGAATATGTATGCATCATACATACTAGGGGGAATGCAACTGGGGGAATCAATGGTGGAGAAGGATCTGAGGGTTTTGGTAGGTCATAAGCTCAATAATAGCATGCAATGCCAAGCTGCGGTTTGCAAAGCGAGCAAAGTCCTTTCTTGTATTAAGAGAGGTATGGACTCCAGAGAGAGAGATATAATTTTGCCCCTGTTCAAATCATTAGTAAGACCTCACCTGGAATATGCAGTTCAGTTTTGGGCACGAGTTCTCAAAAAGGATACCGGGGAACTGGAGAAAGTGCAGAGAAGGGCAACCAAACTGATAAGAGGCATGGAGAAGCTCAGCTATGAGGAAAGATTAGAGGAACTGAATTTATTCACTCTAGAGAAGAGGAGATTAACGGGGGTATGATCACCATGTGTAAATATATAAGGGGTCCATATAGTGAATTTGGTGTTGAGTTATTCACTTTACGGTCAACACTGAGGACAAGGGGGCACGTTTTATAACTAGAGGAAAAGAGATTTCATCTCCAAATACGGAAAGGTTTCTTTACAGTAAGAGCTGTGAAAATGTGGACCAGACTCCCTCCAGAGGTGGTTCTGGTCAGCTTAGTAGATTGCTTTAAAAAAGGCCTTGATTCTTTCTTAAATGTACATAATATAACTGGGTACTAACATTTATAGGTAAAGTTGATCCAGGGAAAATCTGTTTGCCTCTCTGGGATCAGGAAGGAATTTTTTCTCCTGCTGTAGCAAATTGGATTATGCTTTTCTGGGGGTTTTTACGCCTTCCTCTGGATCAACTGTGGGTATAGGATTGGGTATATGGGATTGTATGATATTTTTTTTTTATTTATGGTTGAACTAGATGGACTTGTGTCTTTTTTCAACCTGACAAACTATGTAACCATGTAACTTCAACCAGCAGTTTGCAGCCTTGTTTACTCCCGATCAAGTGGTCTGCGTTGATAAGTCCCTGATTACATTTTCTGGCCGCTTGTCATTCAAACAGTATCTTCCCAGCAAGCATGCCAGATATGGGGTCAAGATGTATAAGCTCTGTGACAGGGCAACATGCTATACATATAGTTTTATGGTTTACGAGGAAAAATATAGTTACATGGAGCCAGGGAACTGCCCAGACTACATAGGGAGCGCTGGTAAGATTGTGTGTCACCCTTATTCGGAAAGGGGTACCACTTGTATGTGGACAATTATTACACAAGCGTGCCACTTTTTAGTCACTTGTTTGATCATGGGATTGGCACATGTGGCACTGTGTGATCTAATCAGTGGGGCTTACCCTAGCGGCTTGTAGATTCCCGTTTTAGGCTGGGGGAGAAAGCCTGCTTGAGATGTAATAATAAGAATGTTTTCGTTCTGTCCTCCCTTCATGCAGACGCGATGGTCCAAATTCAAACAGCGACTGGTGTTGTGAAGAAACTCCTCTGTGTCCACAAACACAACCTTGTGTGAGGGTGGACCTCAACGACCAGTTGTTGGCACCGTACCTAATTGCCCGTATGGCCAGACGCTGGTACAAGAAAGTGTATGTATACTTATTTCAATTGTCTCTGCTGAATGCTTATGTGTTATACAAAGCTTCAGGATGAACTGGATCCTTCCTTAAATTGCAGGAAGAGACGGTGCTGTGGCCCAACTTCCCAATCCAAATGCAGTAAGCCAGCTGCATGAGAGGCGTTTTCCGTATGACCTCCCTGGTACCCCTACCCAAAGAAATCCCCAAAGAAGATGTCGTGTCTGCAGAAAACGCAGATATAGATGTGAAACCCGCTTTTATTGTCCCTCCTGTCCTGACCAACCTGGTCTTTGCATTGGTGAAAGTTTCAAACGCTACCACACACTAGTGGAGTAGTAGCGTAGGGTACAACATTGCACAGTTCTAGGGTACACTTACACAGGGTCTCGAAAAGTGAGATGGCCATCACATTTTGAGAGACCCTAATCTCTAACGTTTACAGTTTATATAAAAGTGCAAAAAAAACCCACAAAAGCACATAAAAAAAGCCAAAAATAGTTGTGGTTTTATTTTTCTTCTCTCTCTATTGTTTTCTCTCTTATGTTTGATCTCTATTGTCCGCTCTATTGTTCGCTTTTTATTGTTCTATCTCTATTGTTCTCTCTCTATTGTTACTGTATTTTAGAACTGTAATTTTTTTTTACTACGTTTTATTGTATTTGCTTTGCAGGTATGATATGTCTTACTGTTATACTGTAATGTTACTTTGTTTTATTGTTCACCATCATTTGCTTAGCAGGTACACCATTCAGCTGCAGCATGGGTTTATTTATTCTGACAGCAACAGTGTTTGCTCCCACGATACATAAAGTCATGACTCCAGCCCTGTCATTTCACCACCACAGTTAAAAGAGAGCATATATGCCGAAGCATGGGGGCAGGGGTGGAGGAGTGATTTACTCCTAACATTAGTGGTGGATTGCCCCATGCATCATCATATATTTTGTAGGCACATATTGCATCAAAAAAATCAAGTTGTTTTATTGAGTTAATGTTTTATCGTTACCATCGTTTGCATTTCAGATATGCCATTCAGCTGCAGCATTGATTTCTTTATCTTGACAGCAACAGCGTTACTCTCACGATACAAAAATCAACAACACCTGCGCTGTACAAGGTGATTTCACCACCACAGTTAAAAAAAAAAAAAGGGGCATGTATGCCCATCATTAGAAGTGGGTGGATGAAGGACGGTATTCTAATGGTGGGCCTACCCACCGACCAATCTCTTTTTTCATTCAGCCCACACGCTGCATGACAAAAAGAACATTACAATATATGCTCAGCAGGGACCAGCAACGTACTGGTATGTTGCTGGACTTTGAGTGGTTATACCGGAATGAGGCCTGCAGGTTTAGGTATCATCTTGGTATCATTCTTTTCAGCCAGCGGTTGGCTTTCATGTAAAAGCAATCATAGTGGCTAATTAGCTTCTAGACTGCTTTTACAAGCAGTGGGAAGGAAAGACCACCCCCACCGTCTTTCATGGTTTTCCCTGACTCTCCTGTCCCAACAGGGAACCTGAGAATGCAGCCGGTGGTTCCGCCAGCTGACCATAGAGCTGATTGTAGACCAGAACGGCTCCAATCATCTCTATGGCCAGAAACCGGAAGCTACGAGCATTTTATGACTTAGGTTTCACCGGATATAAACAACGCTATTGGTAAATTGGGAAAGCATTTTATCACACCGATCTTGGCGCAAAGGCAAACGCAAGCGTTGGTCTGTTGTCATATGTAAACAGCAATTGCACAGGTCAGATCGAGGGCAGTAATTTTAGCGGTAGACATCCTCTGTAAATCTAAAGTGGTAACCTGTAAAAGATTTTAAAGGCATTTAAAAATGTATGTAGTTTGTCGCCGCTGCACATTTGTGCGCAATTTTAAAGCCATCATATACTCGGCATAAGATCATCTTTTTAATTTCATCAAACATTTGGGCAATATAGTGTGTTTTAGTACTTAAAAATTAAAGGTTTTTTTTTCACAAAAAATTGCAACAAAAAAAATCGCTGTGCAAATACTGTGTGGACAAAAAAATTTCAACACCCACCATTTTAATCTGTAGGGCCTTTGCGTTAACAAAATATATAAGGTTTGGGGGTTCATAGTAATTATCTAGCAAAAAAAACAATTTTTCATGTAAGCAAAAAGTGTCAGAAAGGGCTTTGTCTTCAAGTGGTTAGAAGAGTGGGTGATTTGTGACATAAGCTTCTAATGTTGTGCATAAAATACCAGGACAGTTCAAACCCCCCCCCCATGACCCCTTTTTGGAAAGTAGACACCCCAAGCTATTTGCTAATAGGCATGTCGAGTCCATGGAATATTTTAAATTTTGCCACATGTTTCGGGAAAATTATAAACTTTTTTTTTTTTTTGCACAAAGTTGTCACTAAATGATATATTGCTCAAACATGCCATGGGCATATGTGGAATTACACCCCAAAACACATTCTGCTGCTTCTCCTGAGTATGGGGATACCACATGTGTGAGACTTTTTGGGAGCCTAGCTGTGTACAGGACCCCGAAAATAAATCACTGCTTTCAGGCTTTCTAAGGGCGTAAAATGGTGATTTCACTTCCTCACTACCTATCACAGTTTCGGGGGCAATGAAATGTCCAGATAGCACAAACCTCCACCCAAATTACCCTATTTTGGAAAGTAGACACCCCAAGCTATTTGCTAAGAGGCAGGGTGAGTATGGTGCAGCTCTCGTTTGTTTTTGAAAATGAAGAAAGAAAAGACATTTTTTTTCTTTTTTCAATTTTCAAAACTTTGTGACAAAAAGTGAGATCTGCAAAATACTCAACATGCCTCTCAGCAAATAGATTGGGGTGTCTACTTTCCAAAATGGGGTCATTTAAAGGGGGGGTTGTGCTATCTTGGCATTTCATGGCCTTCAAAACTGTGATAGGTAGTGAGGAGTGAAATCAAAAATGTACGCCCTTAGAAATCATGAAGGCGGTGCTTAGTTTTTGGGGTCCTGTACGTGGCTAGGCTTCCAAAAAGTCTTGATATAAACACAAAAAAACATAGCGCAAACTAATAAAACAAATAATGTGAAAAAGTGTAACATATGAAAAAATTACAAATAAGAAAAAATCCCTTAGTGCAGTAATAATAGGGCTAGAAATGGTCTCTAATATTTAGATTAAGGTGAATACAAGACACACAACCCAAAATAAATATTTTGGTTGTATTGTGTCAAAAGAAACCCAAATAGTAACAAAATAACAAAGTGCAGAGAAAAACAGAAACGTTTTTAGGATGCCGCCCCTCACACTCTACAAGGGATTCTTGTATTAAACTTCTGGAGGATAAACAGACAATCGCACCCAACAGGAGAATCCTATATAAAGCTTCTGGAGGATGAACATACAATCAAAATGAGCCAGATGGCCTCTTACCGGGTCTGATGGACCCAAGGTTATAAGGGTCAAAATCACGTCATGACAGTAACCCACTGTAGTTTATAAACCCGTTCGGTTCCTAGAGCTGGGTCAGTGGCTCTCTCATGCAAAGTAACAAGCTATAACACTCACTTCATAGACTCCAGCAGCTTCAGTAATCAGCTGTGGTGATTCCCCCTGCTTCGATCAGAAGGGATAGCGGCTTTCTCCCCTAATGGATAGCAGGATAAATCTGACAATCTTACCTTTCTTTTCCCTTCCAGCAATTCTTCCAATGTAATTAGTTTGTTTAAAAAAGGAAGAAGGAGAGCTTCATAGTGCAGTAAAATCTTTGGTATTCATTTTATCAATATTAATCAATCATCAACAGATGATTTTTCTACACACAGCTTCTAAATTCTCAGATCATCAGCTGGTGTGTGGTGACGTCATGGGGTTCTCTCCAACCGCGTTCTCTCCAACCTCACCACACACCAGCTGATGATCTGAGAATTTAGAAGCTGTGTGTATATTTCTGCGCTGTGCACGAAAAATCATCTGTTTCTAAAATAAATACCAAAGATTTTACTGCATTATGAAGCTCTTATTCTTCCTTTTTTAAACAAACTAACTACACTGGAAGAATTGCTGGAAGGAAAAGAAAGGGAAAAGTGTCAGATTTATCCTGCTATCCATTATGGGAGAAAGCCGCTATCCCTTTTGATCGAAGCAGGGGGAATCACCACAGCTGATTACTGAAGCTGCCGGTGTCTATGGAGCGACTGCTTCAGCTTGTTGCCTTGCATGAAAGAGAGTTGCTGACCCAGCTCTAGGAGCCAATCGAGTTTATAAACACTACAGTGGGTTACTGTCATCAGGCGATTTTGACCCTTATAACTTTGGGTCCATCAAATCTGGGAGGAGGCCATCTGGCCCTTTTTTTTTACACAGTTACATAGTAGGTGAGGTTGAAAAAAGACACAAGTCCATCGAGTCCAACCTATGTATGTGATTATATGTCAGTATTACATTGTATATCCCCAGGGGCGGACTGACCACTGGGCACTCGGGCACTGTCCAAGGGCCCCATGCCACTAAGGGGCCCCATCAGGGTTGCCAGCCTCAATAAAACCAGGGACAGTATGTACAAATTTGTGTTTTTTTTTTAAATCCCAAGATTATAGCTGCCCCGCCTCTCCAGTACCTTTTCAGTGTGTGTATTCTGTGTGTGTATACTGTGTGTATATTGTTTGTCTGTGTGTGTATACTGTATGTGTGTGTGTATACTGTGTGGCCCCATAATCTATTGCCTGGGGGCCCCATAATCTACTGTTGCCTGGGGGCCCTATAATCTCCTATTGGAAGGGGGCCCCATAATCTTCCCCTATTGCCCGGGGGCCCCATAATCTCCTATTGCCCGGGGGCCCCTTGAGTTGTCAGTCCGCCCCTGTATATCCCTGTACAATTGAGAAGGGGAGTTGGGACTTTAAATGAAGCATTTGGTTAGTGGAGGTAAAATAAACCATATTTGAAATACACTATAAAATGTTTATTGATTGTACAAAGTGACAGACAATAAAAGGGTATTCATTTCATATGCAGAAAAACATTCATTGTATATATGTATAGGAGATGTACAAATAGCATAGGCATATTAAAAAATATATACACATATAGCAGCACATGATCTGATATAAATGAGAATAGTAGTAAAGCATAATATTGTTAGCAACAATATGCCTGATAGTGACACATGCACCCACATAGTAAATGTGCATTTATTGAGTAAGGAAAAAATAATAATAATTTTACAATGTAATTAGGGGGAACAGATGGTACAGATGACTGTGGTTCCATATAAGATAACTGAGGCATCAAAAAACAAGGCTCAACGCGTTTTGTGGGTATTCCCCACTCATCAGGAGCTGATGCAAATAAATTTCCTATGGGATGTATATAAAAGTATAATGAACCACATAGTCCATATAAAAAAGTAAAAAATAAATAAATGAACATTAGGTATATATAGTTGTTTTTGCCAAACACACTCACCAACTCAGGCAGCAAGTGCAATGCGCGGAGGTGGGCGCACGGTAGGCCACGGACGTAAAACTCTCCACGGGAGCCGAGGCGGCATACATATAGATGCGACATCGGGCAGGATGAAAGGAATAGAATGGGGCAGAGTGTGTTCACGAAAGGGAGTGTGTTACCATGGGAACAAGCAAATCTGGGAACAAAATAGTATTATTCTATTAGATATATATAAGGTTTGTGGTAAGTATTTTATACATTAAATATTGAATAATGAGCCCAGTGAGTTCCAAGGTTGGTGATAGTCTGAGTAGATAGATATGTAAGGAAATCTATGCCTAAGAATAGGCGACATAGCAGTGAATATAAGGATAACCCAAGTGGGTAGGAGTATGGTAGTAACAAGTGCATGGAAAATTGCAGATGTAAGATAACAAGAGAGTATGAGGGAGACAAGTTCACCAAAAAAGTGCATGAACCAAAGAGAAAGAAACAATACGTGAAGAGAAAGAAAAGAAAGAGGGGAGAAAAACCTACCCGTATGTGGCATCAAGAGGCACTGACAGCCGAACGCCAAGGTAGGGCTGGTGTGCAGAGACCACAGAGAGAGACTGGCCGTGTGAACAGCCAGCTCTAAATGGGAAATATAAGTATGCTGCCAATGGATTACAGATTACCGCTATGGAAGCATTTGGTTATATGGGATCGGCAGTGTTCCCCTGCCCTCCCTGTGTGAGGTTTGCCCTTATCCATAGGGTGTTACCCTGTATAGGATATTGTCCTCCCTACATACATACATCCTTTAGCTATGGACATACCATTATTATTTACTCAATGAATTTATTTTTTTCAATTTTTTTATTGACAGCATCTTGGTTACTGACTTCATGCCCCACTTGGCTTTTTCTTTAACAGATGCCCCAGACACACTCTCCACCCGGCAAGCAATCATGCTCCATGTGCGTTGACTGGGCGCTTGGGCGGTTATGGGCTTTCTTCTCTGCAGGAGCCGCAATGCGCCAGTGGGTCCTCCCCTTCTCCCCATCTATCACGTAATCGGGGGATCGGGCGGACGCCCCTCTGCGCATCGTCGCCACGTACCCGACGCCATGCGCGTGACTTCATTTCCCGGCATCACTGTGCTGACGTTCAGTGTTTTCCATACTCGGTGTCTCCAGGGAGGAGCCTCCTTGCGCTGACGGCTGAGTGTTAACTCAGTTCAGATGCGGCGGCTTCTCCTCTACATCACCCACGTGGCATTGGCAGCATACTTATATTCCCCATTTAGAGCTGGCTGTGTCTCTGCACACCAGCCCTACCTTGGCGTTTGGCTGTCAGTGCCTCTTGATGCCACATACGGGTAGGTTTTTTTCTCCCCTCTTTCTTTTCTTTCTCTTCACGTATTGTTTCTTTCTCTTTGGTTCATGCACTTTTTTGGTGAACTTGTCTCCCACATACTCTCTTGTTATCTTACATCTGCAATTTTCCATGCACTTGTTACTACCACACTCCCACCCACTTGGGTTATCCTTATATTCACTCCTATGTCGCCTATTCTTAGGCAAAGATTTCCTTACATATCTATCTTCTCAGACTATCACCAACCTTGGAACTCACTGGGCTCATTATTCAATATTTAATGTATAAAATACTTACCACAAACCTTATATATATCTAATAGAATAATACTATTTTGTTCCCAGATTTGCTTGTTCCCATGTGAACACACTCTGCCCCATTCTATTCCTTTCATCCTGCCCGATGTCACATCTATATGTATGCCGCCTCGGCTCCCGTGGAGAGTTTTACGTCCGTGGCCTACCGTGCGCCCACCTCCGCGCATTGCACTTGCTGCCTGAGTTGGTGAGTGTGTTTGGCAAAAACAACTATATATACCTAATGTTCATTTATTTATTTTTTACTTTTTTATATGGACTATGTGGTTCATTATACTTTTATATACATCCCATAGGAAATTTATTTGCATCAGCTCCTGATGAGTGGGGGATACCCACAAAACGCGTTGAGCCTTGTTTTTTGATGCCTCAGCTATCTTATATGGAACCACAGTCATCTGTACCATCTGTTCCCCCTAATTACATTGTAAAATTATTATTATTTTTTCCTTACTCAATAAATGCACATTTACTATGTGGGTGCATGTGTCACTATCAGGCATATTGTTGCTACCAATATTATGCTTTAATACTATTCTCATTTATATCAGATCATGTGCTGCTATATGTGTATATATTTTTTAATATGCCTATGCTATTTGTACATCGCCTAGACATATATACAATTAATGTTTTACTGCATATGAAATGAATACCCTTTTATTGTCTGTCACTTTGTACAAGCAATAAACATTTTATATTGCATTTCAAATATGGTTTATTTTACCTCCACTAACCAAATGCTTCATTTAAAGTCCCAACTCCCCTTCTCAATTGTACCTAATACCGGGATGGAGGCACTTAATTGTACCTCATATAAAGTCCCAAATCCCCCTTATATTTTCTACTGTATATCCCTGTATGTTGCTGTCGTTCAGGTGCTTATCTAATAGTTTCTTGAAACTATTGATGCCCCCAGCTGAGACCACCGCCTGTGGAAGGGAATTCCACATTTTTGCCACTCTTGTATGTTCATGCTCCAGAAGCTTTATATAGTATTCTCCTGCTGGGTGTGATTATCTGTTTATCCTTCAGAAGTTTAACCACCTGCCATCCGCGCTATAGCCATAAGACGGCTACAGCGCGGGCTTAATTTGACAGGACTGTGTCCATGGACATCCTCCTGTGCTTGAGCAGCCTGCGCGACCTCTGCAGGGCACGCGCAGCGCGCTCTGTGATCAGTGAGTCTATGAGACTCGCCTGATCACAGATCTGAGTAAGGGGTCGATCCCAACCCCTTACCACATGATCAGCTGTCAGCCAATGACAGCTGATCATGTGACCTAAACATAGCCAGGAATCGGCTTTTTATTTTCTCCTTCCGCTGATAGTGGTAGGAGAAAAAAAAGCCGATCGCCGGCGGCTGTGAGAGGGACATCGGTCCCAATCGTGGAGAGGCTTCTGAGCCCACTAACCTCACCTACCAGTGCCCACCAGCACCACCTACCAGTGCCCACAGTGCCACCCATCAGTGCCCACAGTGCCACCCATAAGTGTCCACAGTGCCACCTATCAGTGCCCACAGTGTGTCATCACCAGTGCTGCCTATCAATATCACCTACCAGTGCCACCTACCAGTGCCCATCAGTGCTACCTACCAGTGCCCATCAGTGCCACCTATCAGTGCCACCCATCAGTGCCACCCACCAGTGCCACCCACCAGTGCCACCCACCAGTGCCACCCAGTGCCTTCTTATTAGTGCCCATCAGTGTCATCTTATCTGTGCCTATCAGTGCCATCTTATCAGTGTCCATCAGTGCAGCCTATCTGTGCCCATCAGTACAGCCTCATCAGCGAATATCAATGAAGGAGAAAAATTACCCGTTTGCAAAATTTTATAACAAACTATTAAAGATGTTTGTTTGTTTTTTTCAAAAGGAATTTGTCTTTTTTTGTTTGTTTAGCAAAAAATAAAAATCCCAGTTGTGATTAAATACCACCAAAAGAAAGCTCCATTTGTGGGAAAAAAATGATAAAAATGTAGTTTGAGTACAGTGCAGCATGACTGCACAATTGTCATTCAAAGTGTGACAGCGCTGAAAGGAGGGGGGTTTAAGTGCCCAGTAAGCAAATGGTTAATACAAGAATCCCCTGTAGAGAGTGAGGGGCGGCATCCTAAAAACTTTTCTGTTTTTCTCTGCACTTTGTTATGTTGTTACTATTTGGTTTTCTTTTGACACAATAGAATAATTGAAAAAAGTGCTACTTGTCACAAAAATTGCGCTAAACTGCCCCACATCCCTAAATAACAACAAATTGAAAAAAGAAATTTCCTCTGGGTGGGACTTTGGATAAGGCAGATGGAAAATGAAGTATGAAGAGAGTATAAAAAGTATATATATTTTAATAGAAAATGTTTAAAATAGTGAGCACATACATGATATACAAAACAGTTTCATAATAATGTTCTGGAAATGAATAAGTGTGCAATACAGTAAAATTGTACAGACAATAACCGCAATGGTCTGTTGAATTGGAGGTAAGTACAACAGAAATACCCAATGCTTTTCAAAATTTGCATGGGTTGCTATTTCTTCATCAGGGGTATATGCGATTTGTCGCAGAACGTAAAAACATCTGCAAATGAATAAATAAACAAAAACTTTTTGTTACAAATTAATGAATGTACAATACAAATACAGCTTCAGGGTGAACAAGCATATCATCACATCTTAATTTATATATTAATGTTTAAAGGCTAACCGTACAAACTGTAAGGCTCTTGGGTTTATCTCATATCCAGAATGTTAAAAATATGTTGCAGCTGTTGGCCCAAAAGGCCCTCGACTCGGTAAGGTGGATTAATGCATCACCACAAGGTGACAGGTCTCAAGGCAGCAGGGGGGAAGGGATCCCACACAAAGGACACCCCGGTATGGCCCTGCGAAGTAAACCCCTCTCTGTAGATTCATGGGGAAATAAGGAGAGAGGGATAGAATTATCCAACTAGTACATAAAATTACGGTAATACAAACCACAGAAGCATCCAAAACTATATATGGGTACCCTCTGGATCCTATCTAGGTAACAGTTTTAGTGTGTGTGTATGTATAACAACATACCTAATGCTGGTAGGAAGGGGAGAAGCAATACAAAGGTCAGCTAAAGGAAAAACCCACAATAGAAAAGGGAGGGGGTTTGATTCTAACAATTACAGGTTAAGCCATAAGCCCTATATGTATAGAGCATTAGAGTAACCCCCACAACTAAAAATACATATGTGTATGCATACAGGCTTGTGGAAAGAGAGGGGGTTAAATAATTGGTATCTACCTTGCCAGAGAGGAACCGAGGAGATGGATGGAGAGAGAGAGATGACCAAAAATCTGGGCCTGTCGTTTTCTGCCCAGACAAACAAATGTGTACACCAGGGGGCTTGAAGGGACCCAGGAAAGGTCAGCCAGTAAATCTAGAGTCAGGTACCAGAGACAAGAGGGTGAAGGGAAGTTAAAACCAACCAGAATTGAATCAAGGTTAGGTAAAGGTAGATGAGCCTAGTAGCTGGCTGGAGGAGAATTCCCATGTTAAATACCTGTGCATAACCCCCTGGAGTCCAACAGACTGGGATACAAAAGAACATGACAGTCTAAATGTGTTTACCTGATGTATGTAAGTGCACAGTGTGACAGGTCCTGCCTCGATCCAGCCAAACAGTGACAGAAATCAGCTGGATGGTGGAGTGGTTTTAAATGCATGGATGACTGGCGCTGGCCAATCAGCCCATGCATACAATCAGAGGGGCGGGGCTAGCTGGGGCATCCCCGAGACGACGGTGCACAGACGGCACCTCACAACACACCTGGGGGCGTTGACAGTGACGACCTGGATCCCAGTGGACAGCAAGGGAGCTAGTGTGTAGGCTGCTCCCGCGGCGCACAAACACAGGCCATGTGACCCAGAAGGGATCCAGTCACATAACACCATGTACAGAAAGAGGCCACCCGTGCGCCGAGTGGGGGAACCACAGAGCCAGTGCACCTGCAAGGATTATGCAAAGGCACCCCACCGAGACCAGGGCAGAGGGAGCCAAGAGAAAACCATGGGACATATAACCACAGGGAAACACAAATATATGGGGAAAGAAATTACATTATGAACAGGAAAATGGAAAAGATAATACAAATACAATAAAAAGGGGTAAAGAAAAATATAATCATAATCATTAGGTAATATGCAGTGTGTAAATATCATAACTACAGTGTATATACATCATAGCTCATGACAATATTGTAGTATACAGCACAACACAAGTAGACATCGATAATAATTAATGAAATGATCTAGCATGGAATAGTCATAAAGGAAAACTATATACAAACAGCTGGAGTAATATTCACTCAGGAAGAGAGCAGAAAGAGGAAACTTATGTTCTTATAGTGGGTGCAATGAAACCCAAGTAGACGTACATATATAGTGTATGGAGATTTAAATAGGGTCTGATGGTTCCCATTCAGACCCTCCAGAGGAGAAGCCTTCTAGGAATGGCCTGAAGGAGATTGATCTATTGAGGCTAGGTGGTGAAGTGGCGTTTAAGTGGAATATCCACCTCTGCTCACGCTGGAGTAGAGTCCTGTTCCAATCCCCGCCCCGCATCCTAGGGTGGACGCAGTCGTGGATAAGGAACGACACTCTGGGGAAGACTCCATTGTGAACACTGGTGACATGTCTTCCTAGGGGAAGACTGGGGTTGCACGTCCGCATGGATACATAGTTACATAGTTACATAGTTACATGGTAGGTGAGGTTGAAAAAAGACACAAGTCCATCAAGTCCAACCTATGTGTGTGATTATGTGTCAGTATTACATTGTATATCCCTGTATGTTGCGGTCATTCAGGTGATTATCTAATAGTTTCTTGAAGCTATCAATGCTCCCCGCTGAGACCACCGCCTGTGGAAGGGAATTCCACATCCTTGCCAATCTTACAGTAAAGAACCCTCTACATAGTTTAAGGTTAAACCTCTTTTCTTCTAATTGTAATGAGTGGCCACGAGTCTTATTAAACTCTCTTCTGCAAAAAAGTTTTATCCCTATTGTGGGGTCACCAGTACAGTATTTGTAAATTGAAATCATATCCCGTCTCAAGCGTCTCTTCTCCAGAGAAAATAAGTTCAGTGCTTGCAACCTTTCCTCATAACTAAGATCCTCCAGACTTATTAGCTTTGTTGCCCTTCTTTGTACTCGCTTCATTTCCAATACATAAAAGTGTGTGTGGGTAGGGGCAGTTGGCGCTACCTGTATGGGTGCGTATCAGTTAAGTGTTAGCTATATAGCTATAAATTACTTGTGTGCTCCCCTAATAGTGACTTATAAGTGTATCTGGGCAAATCCGTGTAACAAAGTGTATCTGTGCCCGATGGGATAGATATCCCATACCAAAAAGTGCATCCAAATTGAGCTGGTTTAGCAACAAGGTGTATGTATATATATACAAGTATAATAAAAGTATCACCAGTGGTATTAACAATACTTGAATTATAGGTGTACCTGCACACAGCTTCCTGCTATTATATAGGGGGTAAACCTAATTGTACAATTCGTTCTTACACCTACTACAGTGGCTAATAAAAAGTCTCTTATCCGTCCACCTCAAGTGCTATCCACTGATTAACATTAAATCTCCATTGTGCACAATAAACGTGACAAAAAATGAACATAAAAGTATATAGCCCACAAAATGTATACAAAATGTGTTAATAAGGTGATCAATTGTTTAGAAATGTACCGATTGTGCCACAAACATAATATCAAGAAAATTGTAAATAAAAATCAATTTTGTGAAAGTTCTATTCTTGAAAATATTTCATTCAAAAAGTTCCTGCGTGAGGTGATTGTAGTGATGACGGTTGAAATCCAGTGACTTAGGTGCTCCCCCTCAAGGGTCCCCACTCACCCGCTCCCTGCACCCCTGCAGGGGTAAACGGCATCGGTTATCCTCGATATTTGCTTGGAATCCAAAATGCAGTTGTCCAATGGGGTTGTCCAAAGGGGGCTTCCGCTCCAGATGTAACTATCCTTCAGGTTTAGGCTTTATCCTCGTATAAGAAAAAACAGGGCTCCCATAGTGTGATAACGTATTGTATTTATTAAAAAGATATTAGGTCCAATGACCAGTAAAATGAATGAAAATAAAAGTATAAAACAATGAACACTCCTAAAAGGAGTGAAAATATCACACTGCGTAAAGGGAGATCAAGCCCGGAGAGGAGCTCGTGGGATACGCTAACAGCTGAGCGGCGTGCGCCTCAGCTGCATTCCACACTCTCTCCGACTTCCGCGTATGACGTAGGTACGTAGCTCCGCCTTATGCGTTTCGTCATCGACGTTCTCAAAGGCGTAGCTAACGTCCCTAATGACAAGCTATTTGAAGGCAAGCGGGCATTTCTCCTCCCCTGGGCGGGGTCCCATGGTGTGTGTTAACAAAAACGGCCTGTAGTGGACCGAGCCAAATGCCGGGGGTGTTACAAGTATATTCCCTCAGTATTAAAGTATTATTATCCCCGCTTACCAGCTTTCTGACAGACTTAGGCATTTGCATAGCATATACATTCAAGCATAGAGACTGTTTTATACCTATAACTCCATATAAACCATTCTGAATTGATCTTTAGGCGATACCATTTCTCCCACCAATATCCACGAGATAAAAGCACAGGGGTTTATAAATTATGACCCCTATTGATATTATAGGGGATTGCAGATGGCCCTCATATATATATATATATATATATATACCAGTCCCAACCTTAAAACTTAAATATATACTTAATTATGGTCCCTATATACGCCATTCCCCTCCCCCCTCCGGGGTCCAGGTCTTTTAGCCAAAACAAACTTGTAAATATAGGTTTGGGGAATTAGTATCACCAAGCTTACATATCCCAAGATAATAGATACATGACTTATCCAACAAAGTGTACATTTTGCCCTAACCAAAGTGCGCATACAGCAGTTTGATGAAATCCAAGTGAGGACATTGGGTTCATATCATATAACCCCCCTTGTTTTTTTACCATCTGGGGAGATACCTCTCATATTCTACTCTAAGGGGCCTGTTACTCAAAATAAGATACCATGAATAATATATAGATTACACCCAACTGGCCACTTCACAAAAGTTCAGAGATCCAGAGGCTAATGCCAGAAATGGTGGAAGATGATTGATGATTGGTGGAAAATGATAAATAAAGTTCTCCTAGGGTATGCAAAATTATGGATATATAAAGGATTTTTTATTATATAAAGGATATATAGGGGGGGCCCATCTAGACCCCGAAACCACAGGAGAAAAGGGGGATAAGGAGTATGTTGGCAGGCCATCTATATTAGCCTCAGAGCCTATCATCAAGGTTATCTGGGATGGGGCCTACTCAAAGTGGCAGGGGCCACTATCCAGAATAAGGGGTGTACAAAAGAAAAAGGATCTGCATTTCAATTCCCATAAGGTCCCCACAGTCAGCCACCTAGATCCCATGTCAGTATTTAATGCACCATATAACTAAGGGTTGGCAATGAAGCAGTTTAGATCTATATCCAAATTTAACCCCTTAGGGGCCAAAGATTGTAGTCGATAGATCCACTCGGTTTCATTACGAGAGATAAGTGTGAGTTTATTATTTCCTCTCCAGTGATCTTCAATATGGTCTATCCCATAGAACACAAGCCCTGTAGGATCCCTTTGATGTACCTCATCAAAGTGTCTGTATAGGTAATGTTTGGGGAACCCTTTCTTTATATTATTAATGTGTTCCCTTATTCTAACTGCTAGAGGCCGGGTAGTTCTACCCACGTACTGAAGATGGCATGGGCATTCCAGAATGTACGTAACGTGCGTAGTCTGACATGTGGTTAGTTTCTTTATTTTGTATTGCCTATGGTCAACTGTGGATTTGAATGTTTCCTTCTTTCTGGGTTGTGGTTTGGTGGCCCTACATCCCAAAAATCTGCGACATTTATAGAACCCCTTCAGATTCGTACTAATTTTTGCTTGTTTCGGGGGGTCTATAGCATTGTGTACTAGATAGTTCCGCAGGCAGGGTGCTCTTCTATATACAAATTTGGGTCTTCTGGGAAGAATTTTTGATAATACCCTATCTTCTTGTAAAATTGGCCAGTATCTGTTAATAATCCGTTCAACCTCCTTGTATTGGTTATTATATCCTGTAATAAACAGGATTTCTTCTTGTTTGTTCTTTTTCTTCTTCATGTTGTTCAGTAAGGCCTTTCTGTCCATCTTCATAATCTCCTTCTTCAGATTCACCAGGGTCTCTTTTGCATAACCCTTCTCTTGGAACCTTTGGATTAGCATATCCGCTTGTTCATCAAAGTCTGCAATTAGGTCACAGTTCCTGCAGAGGCGCATTAATTGGCCCTTGGGGATATTTCCCTTCCAGCTTGGATGGTGACAGCTGGAAGTGGGTATATACCCATTCCTGTCTGTATCCTTAAAAAAGGTACGAGTACAAAGGGATGTTCCTGATTTGAATATTTCCAGGTCTAGGTAGTCTATCTTCTGGGGATTCCATTTTCCTGTGAACGTGATTCCATATTTGTTGTCACCGAGTTGTTCAAGGAAGTTTTCAAAGGTGTCTGGTGTTCCATCCCATAGGATGATCAAATCATCAATGTAACGCCTGTACATCTTGATCTGAGGGATTTTTCTTCCATAGATGTATTCTTCCTCCCACATATTTAGGAAGAGGTTCGCTACACTGGGGGCATACCGGGCCCCCATGGCTACACCCTTGGTTTGTACATAGTAATTTCTGTTATACCAGAAGTAATTGCATTCCATGGCCAATTTCAGGCCCTCCAGTATGTAGTTAATCTGTTGTTGTTTCATTCCTGTATTTTCATGCAGCGCCTTTTCCACTCCAGCCAGACCATCTTTTTGTACAATACTGGTGTACAAAGAGTTGATATCTATGGTTGCCAGGATCCAATTACTGCCTTCTTTAATTTCTTGGAGTTCCTGGGTGAGCTGTTGGCTATCCCGTAGATATGATTTACATTGTTGTACTAACGGCTTCAGATATTTATCTAAATATTCCCCTAGTCTTGAAAATATGGAATTAATCCCACTAATTATGGGCCTCCCTGGTGGTTTATGTAATCTTTTATGTATTTTTGGTGTATAATACATGATAGGAGTTTTGGTGGATTTTAAGAACAGGTTACAGGAGAGTCAGCTACCGGGAGCCCTCAGATCAGAGAACACCTAGAAATAGAAGTTATAATGTCTCCACTTATAACAGATATTCCCCCCTCAGAAATGCCTATCAATTCCACCCTCCATATAGAAGAGAAGCTGAGGAACAGAGGGATTTTCCCAGGGAAGGATACCGGGACAGACCCCCAGGGAGATGGAAAGCCTGTGTACCCTACAGGACTCCAGGATGGAGAGTTCAACGGGGCAACGGAGGAGGACCCCCGAGAGGGGGACAAAGAAGACAGGGAAATCCCTTTCCCATGGAGAGGCGGGAAGAAGGGGGGAGATCACACCCCAACAATGGATGGGAAAATGCTCAAGAGAGAAACAGGGACCTAATATCAAGTCATCCGGAAAGAAGAGACAGACAAGAGGGAGAAGAGGAGGTAGGAAGAAAAAGAAGGAGAGTATACTAGGGAAAGGGATTTTTAATCTCAGCAACTCTACCTTTTCTGATGAAGAACTTAAAGTATTGGACCTAGGACTCAAGTTTGCTCCGGAAAAAATGTTAGACAAATTTGAAGCTTATATTGACCTCCAGAAGTTCATGAGAAAATTGAATCTCAAAAAACATTTCGCCCTGAACCAAGATACAAGAACCCGGGACATCTCTGAATATGTACAAACTAACCTTAAAAACAACTCCATCTTTAACCCGAAGACTCCAGGGAGTCAGTGTATGAATGTTTTCAAAAAAATGGTTGAAGAAGACCTAAGAAACCTGAAGAAGAAAGATAGAAAAGGGAAACATGTATGGGATGCCATCAAGAAATTGGGGGAACGGCATGAAGTAGTTATAAGACCAGCAGATAAGGGGGAGGACTGGTCATCCTGGATAAAAAAGAATATCAGGAGGAAATGGTAAACCTTATAAGGGTGGAGGACACCTATAAGAAACTTAAGAGTAATCCTAAAAAGAGGTATCAGAAGAAACTTAAGACCTACATTGAAAAAGGGAAGAAAATGGGGATATTAAACCGTAAAGAAGCTGAATACCTGTTCTTAAAATCCACCAAAACTCCTATCATGTATTATACACCAAAAATATATAAAAGATTACATAAACCACCAGGGAGGCCCATAATTAGTGGGATTAATTCCATATTTTCAAGACTAGGGGAATATTTAGATAAATATCTGAAGCCGTTAGTACAACAATGTAAATCATATCTACGGGATAGCCAACAGCTCACCCAGGAACTCCAAGAAATTAAAGAAGGCAGTAATTGGATCCTGGCAACCATAGATATCAACTCTTTGTACACCAGTATTGTACAAAAAGATGGTCTGGCTGGAGTGGAAAAGGCGCTGCATGAAAATACAGGAATGAAACAACAACAGATTAACTACATACTGGAGGGCCTGAAATTGGCCATGGAATGCAATTACTTCTGGTATAACAGAAATTACTATGTACAAACCAAGGGTGTAGCCATGGGGGCCCGGTATGCCCCCAGTGTAGCGAACCTCTTCCTAAATATGTGGGAGGAAGAATACATCTATGGAAGAAAAATCCCTCAGATCAAGATGTACAGGCGTTACATTGATGATTTGATCATCCTATGGGATGGAACACCAGACGCCTTTGAAAACTTCCTTGAACAACTCGGTGACAACAAATATGGAATCACGTTCACAGGAAAATGGAATCCCCAGAAGATAGACTACCTAGACCTGGAAATATTCAAATCAGGAACATCCCTTTGTACTCGTACCTTTTTTAAGGATACAGACAGGAATGGGTATATACCCACTTCCAGCTGTCACCATCCAAGCTGGAAGGGAAATATCCCCAAGGGCCAATTAATGCGCCTCTGCAGGAACTGTGACCTAATTGCAGACTTTGATGAACAAGCGGATATGCTAATCCAAAGGTTCCAAGAGAAGGGTTATGCAAAAGAGACCCTGGTGAATCTGAAGAAGGAGATTATGAAGATGGACAGAAAGGCCTTACTGAACAACAT
Organism: Lithobates clamitans; assembly: GCA_037952925.1. Lineage (NCBI taxonomy): Eukaryota > Metazoa > Chordata > Amphibia > Anura > Ranidae > Lithobates > Lithobates clamitans. Next base: position 3,873,479 of record JBBGZY010000892.1, read on the forward strand.
GAAGAAGAAAAAGAACAAACAAGAAGAAATCCTGTTTATTACAGGATATAATAACCAATACAAGGAGGTTGAACGGATTATTAACAGATACTGGCCAATTTTACAAGAAGATAGGGTATTATCAAAAATTCTTCCCAGAAGACCCAAATTTGTATATAGAAGAGCACCCTGCCTGCGGAACTATCTAGTACACAATGCTATAGACCCCCCGAAACAAGCAAAAATTAGTACGAATCTGAAGGGGTTCTATAAATGTCGCAGATTTTTGGGATGTAGGGCCACCAAACCACAACCCAGAAAGAAGGAAACATTCAAATCCACAGTTGACCATAGGCAATACAAAATAAAGAAACTAATCACATGTCAGACTACGCACGTTACGTACATTCTGGAATGCCCATGCCATCTTCAGTACGTGGGTAGAACTACCCGGCCTCTAGCAGTTAGAATAAGGGAACACATTAATAATATAAAGAAAGGGTTCCCCAAACATTACCTATACAGACACTTTGATGAGGTACATCAAAGGGATCCTACAGGGCTTGTGTTCTATGGGATAGACCATATTGAAGATCACTGGAGAGAAAATAATAAACTCACACTTATCTCTCGTAATGAAACCGAGTGGATCTATCGACTACAATCTTTGGCCCCTAAGGGGTTAAATTTGGATATAGATCTAAACTGCTTCATTGCCAACCCTTAGTTATATGGTGCATTATATACTGACATGGGATCTAGGTGGCTGACTGTGGGGACCTTATGGGAATTGAAATGCAGATCCTTTTTCTTTTGTACACCCCTTATTCTGGATAGTGGCCCCTGCCACTTTGAGTAGGCCCCATCCCAGATAACCTTGATGATAGGCTCTGAGGCTAATATAGATGGCCTGCCAACATACTCCTTATCCCCCTTTTCTCCTGTGGTTTCGGGGTCTAGATGGGCCCCCCCTATATATCCTTTATATAATAAAAAATCCTTTATATATCCATAATTTTGCATACCCTAGGAGAACTTTATTTATCATTTTCCACCAATCATCAATCATCTTCCACCATTTCTGGCATTAGCCTCTGGATCTCTGAACTTTTGTGAAGTGGCCAGTTGGGTGTAATCTATATATTATTCATGGTATCTTATTTTGAGTAACAGGCCCCTTAGAGTAGAATATGAGAGGTATCTCCCCAGATGGTAAAAAAACAAGGGGGGTTATATGATATGAACCCAATGTCCTCACTTGGATTTCATCAAACTGCTGTATGCGCACTTTGGTTAGGGCAAAATGTACACTTTGTTGGATAAGTCATGTATCTATTATCTTGGGATATGTAAGCTTGGTGATACTAATTCCCCAAACCTATATTTACAAGTTTGTTTTGGCTAAAAGACCTGGACCCCGGAGGGGGGAGGGGAATGGCGTATATAGGGACCATAATTAAGTATATATTTAAGTTTTAAGGTTGGGACTGGTATATATATATATATATATATATATATATATATATGAGGGCCATCTGCAATCCCCTATAATATCAATAGGGGTCATAATTTATAAACCCCTGTGCTTTTATCTCGTGGATATTGGTGGGAGAAATGGTATCGCCTAAAGATCAATTCAGAATGGTTTATATGGAGTTATAGGTATAAAACAGTCTCTATGCTTGTATGTATATGCTATGCAAATGCCTAAGTCTGTCAGAAAGCTGGTAAGCGGGGATAATAATACTTTAATACTGAGGGAATATACTTGTAACACCCCCGGCATTTGGCTCGGTCCACTACAGGCCGTTTTTGTTAACACACACCATGGGACCCCGCCCAGGGGAGGAGAAATGCCCGCTTGCCTTCAAATAGCTTGTCATTAGGGACGTTAGCTACGCCTTTGAGAACGTTGATGACGAAACGCGTAAGGCGGAGCTACGTACCTACGTCATACGCGGAAGTCGGAGAGAGTGTGGAACGCAGCTGAGGCGCACGCCGCTCAGCTGTTAGCGTATCCCACGAGCTCCTCTCCGGGCTTGATCTCCCTTTACGCAGTGTGATATTTTCACTCCTTTTAGGAGTGTTCATTGTTTTATACTTTTATTTTCATTCATTTTACTGGTCATTGGACCTAATATCTTTTTAATAAATACAATACGTTATCACACTATGGGAGCCCTGTTTTTTCTTATACGAGGATAAAGCCTAAACCTGAAGGATAGTTACATCTGGAGCGGAAGCCCCCTTTGGACAACCCCATTGGACAACTGCATTTTGGATTCCAAGCAAATATCGAGGATAACCGATGCCGTTTACCCCTGCAGGGGTGCAGGGAGCGGGTGAGTGGGGACCCTTGAGGGGGAGCACCTAAGTCACTGGATTTCAACTGTCATCACTACAATCACCTCACGCAGGAACTTTTTGAATGAAATATTTTCAAGAATAGAACTTTCACAAAATTGATTTTTATTTACAATTTTCTTGATATTATGTTTGTGGCACAATCGGTACATTTCTAAACAATTGATCACCTTATATACACATTTTGTATACATTTTGTGGGCTATATACTTTTATGTTCATTTTTTGTCACGTTTATTGTGCACAATGGAGATTTAATGTTAATCAGTGGATAGCACTTGAGGTGGACGGATAAGAGACTTTTTATTAGCCACTGTAGTAGGTGTAAGAACGAATTGTACAATTAGGTTTACCCCCTATATAATAGCAGGAAGCTGTGTGCAGGTACACCTATCATTCAAGTATTGTTAATACCACTGGTGATACTTTTATTATACTTGTATATATATACATACACCTTGTTGCTAAACCAGCTCAATTTGGATGCACTTTTTGGTATGGGATATCTATCCCATCGGGCACAGATACACTTTGTTATACGGATTTGCCCAGATACACTTATAAGTCACTATTAGGGGAGCACACAAGTAATTTATAGCTATATAGCTAACTGATACGCACCCATACAGGTAGCGCCAACTGCCCCTACCCACACACACTTTTATTTATTATTTCATCCCTAAGGGGGTGAGTAAGGGGAGGCTGCAAGCCTTGGTCTGTGAGCGCGGAAATCCCAAACCTCTTCATTTCCAATACATCCTTCCTGAGGACTGGTGCCCAGAACTGGACAGCATACTCCAGGTGCGGCCAGACCAGAGCCTTGTAGAGTGGGAGAATTATCGTTTTATCTCTTGCGTTGATCCCCCTTTTAATGCATGCCAATATTCTGTTTGCTTTGTTAGCAGCAGCTTGGCACTGTATGCCATTGCTGAGCCTATCATCTACTAGGACCCCCAGGTCCTTTTCCATCCTAGATTCCCCCAGAGGTTCTCCCCCCAGTGTATAGATTGCATTCATATTTTTGCCACCCAAATGCATTATTTTATATTTTTCTACATTGAACCTCATTTGCCATGTAGTCGCCCACCCCATTAATTTGTTCAGGTCTTTTTGCAAGGTTTCCACATCCTGCAGAGAAGTTATTGCCCTGCTTAGCTTAGTATCGTCTGCAAATACAGAGATTGAACTGTTTATCCCATCCTCCAGGTCATTTATAAACAAATTAAATAGGATTGGTCCCAGCACAGAACCCTGGGGAACCCCACTACCCACCCCTGACCATTCTGAGTACTCTCCATTTATCAACACCCTCGGAACTCGCCCTTGTAGCCAGTTTTCAATCCATGTACTCACCCTATGGTCCATGCCAACGGACCTTATTTTGTACAGTAAACATTTATGGGGAACTGTGTCAAATGCTTTTGCAAAATCCAGATACGCCACGTCTACGGGCCTTCCTTTATCTAGATGGCAACTCACCTCCTCATAGAAGGTTAATAGATTGGTTTGGCAAGAACGATTCTTCATGAATCCATGCTGATTACTGCTAATAATAACTAAAATCTTGTATATAGTCCCTTATCATCCCCTCCAAGAGTTTCCATACTATTGATGTTAGGCTAACTGGTCTGTAATTCCCAGGGATGTATTTTGGGCCCTTTTTAAATATTGGTGCTACATTGGCTTTTCTCCAATCAGCTGGTACCATTCCAGTCAGTAGACTGTCTGTAAAAATTAGGAACAACGGTCTGGCAATCACTTGACTGAGTTCCCTAAGTACCCTCGGATGCAAGCCATCTGGTCCCGGTGATTTATTAATGTTAAGTTTCTCAAGTCTAATTTTAATTCTGTCCTCTGTTAACCATGGAGGTGCTTCCTGTGTTGTGTCATGAGGATAAACACTGCAGTTTTGGTTACTGAAGTCCCCCGATTCACTCGTGAAGACTGAGGAGAAGAATAAATTCAATACCTTCGCCATCTCCCCATCCTTTGTAACCAGATGTCCTTCCTCATTCTTTATGGGGCCAATATGGTCTGTCCTCCCTTTTTTACTGTTTACATACTTTCTTGGGATTTTTTTTGCTCTCCTCTGCTATTTGTCTTTCATGTTCTATCTTAGCCGTCCAAATTGCACCCTTACATTTCTTGTTGCATTCTTTATAAAGTCTGAATGCTGAGGATGATCCCTCAACCTTGTATTTTTTGAAGGCCTTCTCCTTTGCTTTTATATGCATTTTTACATTGGAGTTAAGCCATCCAGGATTTTTGTTCGCTCTTTTAAATTTATTACCCAATGGGATACATTGGCTAATGCCCTTATTTAATATGCTCTTAAAGCAAACCCATCTCTCCTCCGTATTCTTTGTTCCTAATATTTTATCCCAATTTATGCCTTTTAGCAAGGTTTGTAGTTTAGGGAAGTTGGCTCTTTTGAAATTCAGTGTCTTTGTGTTCCCTTTATGTTTCCTATTTGTGTGATTTATACTGAAACTAATTGACCTGTGATCGCTGTTACCTAAATTGCCCCGTATTTCCACATCCGTGATCAGGTCTGTATTGTTGGTAATCAGTAGATCCAGTAATGTTTTATATCTGGTTGGTGCGTCTACCATCTGACCCATAAAATTGTCCTGCAAGACATTAAGGAACTGGCGAGCCTTAAATGAATGCGCGGTTCCCTCCGCCCAGTCTATGTCTGGATAATTAAAATCCCCCATTATGAGAACACTTCCCATCCTTGCTGCTAATCCAATTTGTGATAGGAGATCCGTCTCCACTTCCTCCCTCAGGTTAGGGGGCCTATAGCATACTCCCAGTATTATTTTCCCCTTAGCTTCATCCCTTTGGAGCTCTACCCATAAGGATTCCACCTCCTCTCTAGCTCCCTCAGTGATGTCATCTCTCACATTCGCTTGTACATTATTCTTGATATATAGGCATACTACTCCCTATTTTTTACCCTCTCTATCCTTGCAGTATAGGGTATACCCTTGAATGTTTGCCAGCCAATCATGAGAGCTGTTGAACCAGGTCTCTGAAATTCCCACAAAATACAAATCCTCCTTGTACAACAGTATCTCTAGTTCACCCATCTTGTCTGCCATGCTCCTGGCATTGGTGAACATGCCACATAGTTTAGGCCGGTCGCATATTGTCCTCGTATTGGGTGTTTCGAGATTGCAACTAGGACTTGCTACTATACTCACCTTGTGTTTTTGTGCTTTGGATAACCTACCACTAATGCCCCCAATACTACCCTCTGGAATATCTTCCACACTGGCTATCTCTGTCTCTGGACCCCCCCCCCATTGCCTAGTTTAAAAACCCCTCTAACTTTTTGGCCATATTCATTCCCAGCAGATCTGCACCCTCCTCATTTAGGTGCAGTCCGTCCCTTCTATAGTACCGGTTACCGACTGAGAAGTCGGCCCAGTCCTCCAGGAACCCAAACCCCTCCTTACTACACCAGCTCTTCAGCCACTTGTTTACTTCCCCAATCTCCCTCTGCCTTTCTGGTGTGGCTCGATGTACCGGTAGTATTCCTGAGAATACTACCTTGGAGGTCTTTTTCCTCAATTTAGCTCCTAAGTCCCTAAAATCGTTCTTTAGGACACTCCATCTGCCTCTGACTTTGTCATTGGTGCCAACGTGCACCATGACAGCTGGGTCTTCCCCAGTCCCTCCCAGTAATCTGTCCACAAGATCCGTGATATGCCGAACCCGAGCGCCCGGTAGACAACATACTGTTTGGCGCTTCAGGTCTTGATTACAGATTGCCCTCTCTGTCCTTCTAAGAATTGAGTTACCTACCACCAGAATCTGTCTTTCCTTTCCCTTTGCTGCCCCCCCACTCTCACTGGAGGAGTTCTTCCCCTGGCAGCTAGGAGAGTCCCTCAGCTCCAGCAGTGCTGGTCCTTGACTGGTTTCACCAATGTCACTCAATGGAGCGTACTTATTGGGATGCTCCAGTCCTGTATCGGCCTCCCTGGCACTTACCCCTCTACCCCTCCTGACTGTCACCCATCTACTCTTTGCTAGTGCCTGCACCTCTTTGTCTCCACCCGCCTCTATGCTGGCCCCTACCGGCACCTGCCGTATACGTTCCTGGCTCTCCTTTAGTATGGAGGGACTTCTCAGTGCTGACAGTTGCTTCCCCAGATTCAGAACCTGGGCTTCCAGGGAAACAATGCGCTTACATTTTGCACAGCAGTATTCGCCCTCGATCGGATGATCAAGGAACGCATACATGCAGCAAGATGTACAAAGAGTTGCCTCTCCACACCCGCCGGGCATCGTACCTATTAAATTTAGTGAGGATTTGGGGATTTTACCCTGTCCAAATTACCTAACAGCTAGCTTCCTGGCACTAATACTCAAGACAATACACAGGTACACAACAAGACAATACCCAGGTACTCACAGACCTACGTGCAATCACAGAACAGTCGCAGACCTACGTGCACTCGCAATACTCAAGTATACAGTACACAATACACAAGTACTAACGATCCACGCACACTACTCAGAAAACACTCAGGTACTCACACTACACAGGTACTATGACCCCTGTTATAACCTCCTGTTTTAAACTCTGGTTTTTAACTCACCACTTAGACCAGTTCCACTTACACAGAGTTCCACAGCCTCAGACTGAGCAGGCTCAGAATGAGTCCTATACACAGTTATATAGGCACCTGTGAGCAATTAACCACCCCCCTTAATTGATAGCCTGAAGGAACCTGAGAAAAAAAAAAAAAGCTATTTAAAAAGTGACAGAAAAAGGTGATTGAAAAACTAAAAGGAAAAGCCCCAAAAATGCAACCCAGCAAACAAAAAGCAAGACTTGTTCACTCTAACTCTGGTTTTTAACTCACAACTTAGACCAGTTCCACTTACACAGAGTTCCACAGCCTCAGACTGAGCAGGCTCAGAATGAGTCCTACACACAGTTATATAGGCACCTGTGAGCAATTAACCACCCCCTTAATTGATAGCCTGAAGGAACCAGATACAAAAAAAAGCTATTTAAAAAGTGACAGAAAAAGGTGATTGAAAAACTAAAAGGAAAAGCCCCAAAAATGCAACCCAGCAAACAAAAAGCAAGACTTGTTCACTCTAACTCTGGTTTTTAACTCACCACTTAGACCAGTTCCACTTACACAGAGTTCCACAGCCTCAGACTGAGCAGGCTCAGAATGAGTCCTACACACAGTTATATAGGCACCTGTGAGCAATTAACCACCCCCCTTAATTGATAGCCTGAAGGAACCAGAGAAAAAAAAAGCTATTTAAAAAGTGGCAGAAAAAGGTGATTGAAAAACTAAAAGGAAAAGCCCCAAAAATGCAACCCAGCAAACATACGAGGTGGGGGTAGGCTCGTCGCCAAAAATTCTTGGGTGGTTTTGCCTACATAAAAGCACCCACAGTTGCATAAAAGGAGATATACTACACCGGGCGTGTTGCAATTTGCGAAGTGTCGTGGTGAGTATCTCTCACCGTTGGGGAGTGTTAGATTCTTGGAGGTGTTGATAAAGCGGCAAGAGCCACAACCCCCACAGGTAAATGTGCCAAATTGTCTACATGGATCCCTATGGCCCCCTTCTTTAAACTCACTTGTCACCAGGTGATCCTGGAGCGACCTGGCCCGTCTAAAGGTAAATGAAGGGGTGATGGGCATGAAAGGACCTATGGTTGGGTCCATCGTTAGGACATGCCAATATTTTTGCACAATTGCTTTGATTTTTTGATGTTGGTTGGAGAATCCTGTGATGATGGATACTGGGTTTTAGAGGATGGATTGTACACTAGATCGTACCGAGTTTTATTGCATGTCCTATTGTAGGCTCTTTTCAGGCAGGTCTTGGAGTATCCTCGGCTCAAAAGTCTTGTCCTTAAGAGATCAGCCTCCTTCTTGAATACAGTGCTATCCAAACAATTCCTCTTGATCCTTAAATATTGACTTAAGGGATGGAGTTTATAAGCGCATGAGGATGGAAGCTACTCGCATGTAAAATTGAGTTTCCCACCATCGGCTTTCTGTAGAGACTAGTGCTCAAACGTCCACTCTTATCTTTGTGTATGGTCACATCAAGAAAGGTAATGCTGGAACTGTTGTGTGCCATAGTAAAGTTGCGGTTGAACTCATTATGATTAAGCTTGATCATGAAGTTGTCTAATAGTGCGACCGATCCGTCCCATACCAGGAACACTCTAACTCTGGTTTTTAACTCACAACTTAGACCAGTTCCACTTACACAGAGTTCCACAGCCTCAGACTGAGCAGGCTCAGAATGAGTCCTACACACAGTTATATAGGCACCTGTGAGCAATTAACCACCCCCTTAATTGATAGCCTGAAGGAACCAGATACAAAAAAAAGCTATTTAAAAAGTGACAGAAAAAGGTGATTGAAAAACTAAAAGGAAAAGCCCCAAAAATGCAACCCAGCAAACAAAAAGCAAGACTTGTTCACTCTAACTCTGGTTTTTAACTCACCACTTAGACCAGTTCCACTTACACAGAGTTCCACAGCCTCAGACTGAGCAGGCTCAGAATGAGTCCTACACACAGTTATATAGGCACCTGTGAGCAATTAACCACCCCCCTTAATTGATAGCCTGAAGGAACCAGAGAAAAAAAAGCTATTTAAAAAGTGACAGAAAAAGGTGATTGAAAAACTAAAAGGAAAAGCCCCAAAAATGCAACCCAGCAAACAAAAAGCAAGACTTGTTCACTCTAACTCTGGTTTTTAACTCACCACTTAGACCAGTTCCACTTACACAGAGTTCCACAGCCTCAGACTGAGCAGGCTCAGAATGAGTCCTACACACAGTTATATAGGCACCTGTGAGCAATTAACCACCCCCCTTAATTGATAGCCTGAAGGAACCAGAGAAAAAAAAAGCTATTTAAAAAGTGGCAGAAAAAGGTGATTGAAAAACTAAAAGGAAAAGCCCCAAAAATGCAACCCAGCAAACATACGAGGTGGGGGTAGGCTCGTCGCCAAAAATTCTTGGGTGGTTTTGCCTACATAAAAGCACCCACAGTTGCATAAAAGGAGATATACTACACCGGGCGTGTTGCAATTTGCGAAGTGTCGTGGTGAGTATCTCTCACCGTTGGGGAGTGTTAGATTCTTGGAGGTGTTGATAAAGCGGCAAGAGCCACAACCCCCACAGGTAAATGTGCCAAATTGTCTACATGGATCCCTATGGCCCCCTTCTTTAAACTCACTTGTCACCAGGTGATCCTGGAGCGACCTGGCCCGTCTAAAGGTAAATGAAGGGGTGATGGGCATGAAAGGACCTATGGTTGGGTCCATCGTTAGGACATGCCAATATTTTTGCACAATTGCTTTGATTTTTTGATGTTGGTTGGAGAATCCTGTGATGATGGATACTGGGTTTTAGAGGATGGATTGTACACTAGATCGTACCGAGTTTTATTGCATGTCCTATTGTAGGCTCTTTTCAGGCAGGTCTTGGAGTATCCTCGGCTCAAAAGTCTTGTCCTTAAGAGATCAGCCTCCTTCTTGAATACAGTGCTATCCAAACAATTCCTCTTGATCCTTAAATATTGACTTAAGGGATGGAGTTTATAAGCGCATGAGGATGGAAGCTACTCGCATGTAAAATTGAGTTTCCCACCATCGGCTTTCTGTAGAGACTAGTGCTCAAACGTCCACTCTTATCTTTGTGTATGGTCACATCAAGAAAGGTAATGCTGGAACTGTTGTGTGCCATAGTAAAGTTGCGGTTGAACTCATTATGATTAAGCTTGATCATGAAGTTGTCTAATAGTGCGACCGATCCTTCCCATACCAGGAACACGTTGTCGATGTAACATCAACACGTGCTCCATAAAGGGGATCAGATCGTTGTCTCTGTTGATAGCAAGTTCCCACTCCCCCAGGTACAGGTTGGCGTACGACTGGGGAACAGGAAGTCCCCATCGCAACGCCCTGTACCTGGAGGAATTGGGAACCATTAAAGACAAAGTGATTATGGTGAAGAATGTATTCCAAAGCTCCCAGAATAAAGTCCTTGGTTGGCTAGTTCACCCCATTGTCACGTGATAGGATGTGTTTGATGCAAAGAAGCCCTTTGTCATGCTACTATGCTACTATGGAATGCTACTATAAAGTGCTTCCACGTCTATTGCCACCAAGATGGCCATTGATGGGATGCAGATCCCATCGATATTTTGGAGTAATTTCAGAGTGTCTTGTATGAAACTGGGAAACTCGGCCACATAGGGGCGGAGGTGTCCATCCACATACTCACTAAGTTTTTCTGAAATTGAACCATTGCCTGATGTAATGGGTCTGCCAGATGGTTTATGGAGACTCTTGTGTAGTTTAGGCAGACAATAACAAATAGGTATGCGTGGATTATTAGTTCTTACATATTCCTATTCGTTTTTACTTAGTATGTTGGAAGCCAGGGCCTTATCAACCAGGTCATAGAATTCCTGATTGAATTTCATGATTTTAGTATCCAAAATTTTCTGGTACCAGCTTTTATTGTTTAGGATTTTGTTACGCATATCCACATATATATCCACTATATTCTCACCCTTGTCGGATGGTTTAATGGTTATGGACAGATTACTGGTTAGTGATTTTAATGCTTCCTTCTCGACTTTAGATAGATTGTCCTGATCAGACAGTGGGGTCTTCATCTTGCATATTTCACTGTAAGTTAGTTTAATAAATGCTAAAACATTATGACACAATACAACCAAAATATTTATTTTGCGTTGTGTGTTTTGTATTCACCTAAATCTAAATATAAAATTATATATATTTTTAGCCCTATTATTACTGCACTAAGGGATTTTTTCTCATTTGTAATTTTTTCATGTTTTACACTTTTTCACATTATTTGTTTTATTAGTTTGCACTTCATTGCACTGCATCTTTTTTGTGTTCATATCTAGTGTTTTATTTAAGTATTTAATTTTGTTAGAAGATAGTAGCATTCACTTTATTGTTTTTTTATGTTTTTTACCTATTTTATTTAGGTATTACTCACATGGGTGATTGGGTTAGCGCAGATTAAATCACTTACACATATATTACCAAAAAGTCTTACACATGTGGTATCCCCATACTCAGGAGAAGCAGCAGAATGTATTTTGGGGTGTAATTCCACATATAACCATGGCACGTGTGAGCAATATATCATTTAGTGACAACTTTGTGTATTTTTTTTCGTCATTTTTCAATTACTTGTGACAAAAATATTAAGTTTTCAATGGGCACCACATGCCTCTCAGCAATTTCCTTGGGGTGTCTACTTTCCAAAATGGGGTCATTTGGGGGTGTGTGAAAAAAATGATCCACACTCCGGTTGTTGCTCTTAAAATTTCTTCATTTTATTGAATAGCCACAGTGAACAAACGCAGATTAAGTCAGTTGATGCGTTTCAGCCTATAAGACCTTAGTCATAACCACATTACAGACATAAAACTGAAATAAATAACAGCTCTAAAGATCACAGGCTCCACCCATTGAATATCTTAATTGACCGCAGCAATTATCCAAAAAAGAGAATCAGCTGCAATACATATAGGGTGATCCATGTGTATGCCACAAATTTTCACATACCTTGTATTGATAATATGCACATGTATGCACACATGCATGTACACACACGTGCATACATTCATACATGTATAGACATATGCATAAGAAAGCACACCATAAAATGAAAAAAAAAATTAAATAAAAAAGATGAAAATAATAATCCAGGTATGTGGAAAAAAAACCCAGAAGAGAGAAAGGAAAAGAGAGAGAGGAGGATCTGGGGAGAAGCATTATTAATGTAAGTTCAAGTCCAGATCCCAGGTTTAACCCCTTAGGTGATCTAGTTTTTAATCTAAAAATCCACCATGCTTCTCTCCCCAATAGCCTTCTCTCCCTGTCACCTCCTCTGGGCGAGTGAGGCAACCGTTCTATTGCCCTGATGACATTCTCTAAAGTGACGTGTTGCATTCAAAATATTTCTAGCATTTGGGCTATTTGTGTCACTGTAATCTTCCCCTATACAGGCTCTCAAAGGACATGTGGTGAAACCTACATATTGGAGGCTGCATGAAATAGAGGTGATCAGGTCAATTACATAGTTTGTGCCACAGTTGATGTATTGCTGATAATGAATTCTTCATCTGTGGCTGTGGCAACAAATGTTTTACCCAAAAGACACAAATTACAGCACCTACAGGTTTTTTGTATTACAAGGGTAACTTCCAGGATAGGAGAGCTAGATGGAGCAGAGAGGCCAGCAGCATGAGCGAACGAACCAACTGACCCAGCCAGGCAGAGCCATCTGTCGCCAAGCCCAAGTCAGATAATTTAAATGCCTGCTCCAGCTGCCTATGTGATCTGGGGAGGGGCTTTGTGGCTGGGGTCTGTAGTCTTTTATTTTTTTATTTTTTTGTGGTGGGGGAGCGGCAGTGGGTGGTTTCGGGACTAATGGCTGATGGGAGCCTTATTTTTTACTCTTTTTTTTGTGGGAGGAGGCAGGAGTGGGTTGTGTGTATCCCATGAGGATGGGATACTAATGGCTGTGATGGTTGTTTTTCTTTGTGGGCTGCCCTACATACTACTCCGTATATCTGAAAGCTTCCCTACCTACCACTGACCTATGTACACTGCTCCACATATACTACTGACCTCTGTATGCTTCCCTACATACTACTGACTTTTGTACGCTTCCCTACATATTACTGACCTCTGTACACTGCTCTACATACACACATAACAAATCAGGTGCCAATATAGGGGATATAGATTTCAATATCTTTCATAAACAGTCCATAACTGCTAGAGATATCCCTTGAAAGTGGAACACAAAACAGCATCAAAAAAACCTCTATGGAAGCACTTAGGACTCTGTATATTAATACACTGATAATAAACTGTAATGCCCCGTACACACGGTTGGATTTTCCGATGGACAATGTCCAATCGGAGCGTGTTGTCGGAAATTCCGACCGTGTGTGGGCGCCATCGGACATTTTCCATCGGATTTTCCAACACACAAAGTTGGACAGCAGGAGATAAAATTTTCCAACAACAAAATCTGATCGCGTCAATTCCGACCGTGTGTGGCCTGTTCCGACGCACAAAGTGCCACGCATGCTCAGAAGAAATTCCGAGACGGGACAGCTCGTTCTGGTAAACTTAGAGTTCGCAATGGATACAGCACTTTCGTCACGCTGCAATGTTCAAAATGGTTTAATACAGCGCACTCTCTTCTTCTTTATAATGTGACAAGATTTAAGTAGTTTTGCTGCTCATATTCACACACACTTCTCACAAACTTATTTTGTTACTATTTATCGGGATTCCCTCAATATATTTTGATTTCTCACATCTGACAACATATTTTTTTTTTTTTTTCTTGCCTTTAATGTAGAATCTTTTTTTGTGTTTCTCTTTTTTTTTTTGGTGATTTTGATTTGTACTCCCGAAAACGTTTGTGTGTTTTTTGTGACAAGTTCCCACAACACCATTGATATGTTGTTCTATTTAATCTGTAGGAGATTGTTTGGTGTTGTTGTCCCTTGTTAATTTCACATTTTATGTTAGAAATGTACCTGAATCCTCACCAACAAACTGTCCTTTTTGGATGAAAACACATACAGGAGAGTAGAATTTACGTAAAAATGTTTTATTAAGGGGTCACAACTATAAAAAACAAAGAGGGAGGCAACGCTGGAGAAACTGCAGAAGTGGGCGAAGCCTTGGACCCCCAGGGCAGACATCAATTATTTAAAAGCAAAATTGGTGGCCTGAGGAGTCCATATCTAAGGGAGGGCAATCTGGTCCAGAAGTCCCAGAGATCCGGAAAGCAGCAGATGACATCTGTGTCCCCAGGCTGTGGTCATACGAGAGACTGCATCTTCTGTCAGACCAGACTGAACCCAGGGCAATCACTCTTTGGTCTTCCTTCCACGCTTCCTTCCAGGCTTTGGCTGTGGTGGTGGAGTTGTGGCAGCAGGAGGAGGAGGAGGAGGAGGATCGTCGATCTCAATGACATCCGTCTTGTGTGTCAGTTCCTGACTCTCCCCATTATGTAGGACTTTATAAATCAGGTCCTCAGAGATCCTTCATTGGCCCTCCTGCATGCCTTGCAATTCGGTGGCAGCCATGCAGGCAAAGGCCTCTGCAGGACTGGGGAAGGCTCTGAGGGACGCCAAAGCCTCCTGGATCAGCCTGTATGCTGAATCCTGCACAGAAGTCATCTTCCTGGCTCGTTTATGTGGCAGGCGGAGGGGAGGAACCTGAGACTCAGTCAGGCTGCGACTTGTCCCAGGCTTCTCTTGGCTGACACTTAGCCCTGCCTCCTCCTGGCTGACACTAATCCCCGCCTCCTCCTGGCTGCCACTAATCCCCGCCTCCTCCTGGCTGCCAATTCCACAACCTCCTCCTGGCTGAGGTCTTCCTGTGTATGAAAAAGGGACATAGTTTTAGTATTGTTTTCATCAATCACACACAATTTTCACCTCCTGACTGCTGCAAATTGAATGTTAACAAATATAACAGACTATCATTCTGAGCCCAGCATTTTGCATTCTTGTCCCAATTTTGGGTGCCCACTACTGTCTATTAATATGTAAAACACTTTTTTTAATCAGCAATTAATGATCAATAATAACATCTAGTAAACATCATTTATTTATTGACCAGAAATCTGTAGAAGAATGCTATACCTGACTCCAGCTGGGCTCCTCCACTTCTTCCTGGCTGGGATGGAAGGAAGCGTGGAAGGAAGAGTGGAGAGGGATTCCCTGACTTCAGTGTGGTCTGACAGAAACCGCAGTCTCTCATACTACCACAGCCTGGGGACATAAACATCATCTGCTGCAACTCCGGACCTCTGGGAATCTGTGACCTTCTTGCGCTCCCTAAGATATGTGCTCCTCAGGCCACCAATTTTAGCTTTTAAATAGAGGATGGTTGCTGTGGGGACCACCGGCTTCACCAACTCCAGCAGTTTCTCCAGCGCTGCCTGCCTCTTTTGTTTGTGATTATAGTGGGGGTGTCTGACCTGCCACAGACAGGGCAGCTCCCTGTACTTGTCAATAAACAGGGGCAGGAAATTGTGGTCATTGAACCCATCCATTTTCTCTGCAAGACACAACACAAGACAAACCCTAATGTCAGGCCAAACTCCCCAAATCTTGTTACAATATAGGCTTCCATTTCGAAGCAGTATAGGCCCAAGTTTAGATCCTACCTTCGTTAGCACGATCGGCGTCTCCGATGCTCCTTCCTCCGCTCACAGATCATACGTAAGACGCGCGCGTTACGATTTATACACACTGCGCATGCGTATAACCCTGCCCGCCCCTGACGTTCTTTCTAGTCTATTCCCCGCCCCTTTTCATTCGGCGCAGTGGGGGAAGAGCACATGGCGGATAGACAGCAGGATCGTGCTAATTGTAGCAACGAGGAGGAGGGGGAGGAAAGGCCGGAGCCTGAAACGTCCCGATCCAGAAGGAGATTAAAGGACTCAAATATGTCCTTTGGGGAGATGTTGGAAATGGTGGACATCCTGAAGAAGGCCGACTATGATGGAAAGTATGGGCCTTACCCCAACCCCAGTATCCGAAAGGCCAAGATCATGGCGAAAGTGGTCAGGAGTCTGCACCGGAAATTCGGGGTACGACGATCGAAAGATCAGCTCAGGAAGCGGTGGTCGGACCTGAAATTACGAGAACATGAGGAGTACAGAAAGATCTGGAGAGTGCTGCAAAAAAGTAAGTAGTTGTGCTGTGTTCCTATTCTTTTTGTGTTTATTACGTTTGTGCTGCTCCATGTGCTTTTAGGAACTGTTGTACAGTTTAAAATGGCAACTTTCATGTTCATGGGCACATTATTCATTCGGATCACACATTTTTCTTTCGGACTATAAAATACCATTGTTTAGCCCATATGTATTCGGCCACCATTTTGAGGCCCTATACTTGTCTTCAAAGAATTGGGTTGTGTAGATGGCTTTGTTACTAGAATGAAATGAAAACTAGATTCTGTGTAAGGAGAGGACACTGAGCAGCTGTTTTCACATCTGGACACTGGAGCACTAGTGTGGGACAAAAGAACACCGTATACTATAGGGGGGTCTTGGCAAAGGACACTAAAAAAGCTACATCTTGGAACTCAGCTAAAATAGATCATTGTACCCCACTTCCAAGCAATGTTTCATCTTTATAGTTCTGACATTAAATATCTGTGTGCTAAGTATACCATTTTTGAAAAGACTCGGAGGACACCCCTCATCTGAGGAGACCAGAGCCCCCCTCTGGAAGAAGGTGAAATCCCCTCAACACAAGCTGAGCAGGAGGAAGAAGACGTGGTGGAACTAGTCACCACAACAGGTGAGTGCCTGCGACCACAGGCTCAGATAAGAGATGGATGGCGGCATTTTTTTTAAACCAAATTTATTTTGGGTTTCCTCTCTTTTTAGGTGATCGTGAGGTTGTGGATGAAGATCCTTTCACATCCGAAAGTGCCCAGATCCTGATCGGGGAGATCATGGGGTGTAATTTACAATTGGAAAACATCAAGCAAAACATCAATGATGTTATTCCAAAATATAAAAACATCATTGATGTTTTGGGGCGAGTTTAAAGCCCCTCCAAATCACTTTCTTCTTTTGTGTGCTACAATGTGCGAAATGTTTTTGTGATTTTTCCCAAAGCCAAATTTGGAGGATGCACACTGTGTGTCAACATGTGCTATCTGCCATCACGGGAAATCAATGGACGCGTTTTGGGGGTGCAACCCCTTCCTCAATAATAAAGTAGCGGTGAGGAAGGGCTTTCTCCCCCAAAACACATCCCTTGATCCCCCGTGATGGCAGCTAGCACATGTTGACATTGTGAAATTTGTGTGCATCTTCCAAATTTGGCTTTTCCAGGGGTGATGTCACCCCATCTGAACGCAATATCAAACAGTTCCTAAATACTCATGTCTGATATTGCCTTCAAGTTCTACCAAATGTGAACTTTGTAAGATCAAGATTTGTGTCTTTCTTGTTGGTTTTACACAGGCCTGTTTTCTATAAAATGGACATTTTGATTTTGGATAATGACACCACAAAAATTGTTATACAACAAACATGTCGTTTGTCAGAAAAACCTTGGGTAAATGCACATGTGATTGTGCTGGTATTAAAAAGATTGTTCATCAAGAATGTGTGGATTATTGTCTCAACGCTACAACATTTTTGGGGTGATGTAATTGTTGTTTTATGAGAAAGGGGTAATTTCCTAAGGGCAAATACTCTTTGCACTACAAGTGCAGTTTCAGTGCAGTTGCAAGTGCACTTGTAGTGAAAAGTGTCTTTGCATTTAGTAAATAACAGCCAACAGTGCTTTGTATAAGGTTACACAATCATGCCATTTTCTGCACTCAACACATTTCTGTCAGGGTCAGCTCAAACAAACACAAGCAGTAAATGTCCACAAAGAAGAGCCTGGGGAGAGATGCCTGTCGAGAACTTGAGGTCCTGCAGACTTCTCCCTGTGGCCAAATACCGCAGGGTAGCGACCAACCTCTGCTCCGGAGTGATGGCTTGCCTCATGCAGGTATCCTGCCTGCTGATATAGGGGTCAGCGAAGTCAACAAACTGTGAAACACGGGGTCCGTCATCCGGAGAAAGTTCCTGAAATCATCAGGATTATTCTCACGGATCTCACGGAGCAAAGGCATATGAGAGAACTGGTCACGCTGAAGCAACCAATTCTTGGTCCATGAACTCCTCCCCACCCTGTTCATGGACTGGACTTGTGTCAAGGTCAGGACCCCAACACCAAGCCCCCGCACAGCACGAACTCTACGAGGAGTATGCATACGAAACATGGCTAGAAAACGGTCGGCTGCTCAGAACGAAGTAACAGAACGCACTGAAGAACAGCAAGGCCTGTGAAGAGCGACCTGAAAACCAGTAACGAACTAACAAGAATACAATGACTAAAGTCACGCGGAACTTGCTTGCACGCACTGAAGAGCAGATACAAACCCACAAGCACAAACTGAATGGCAGAAAACGATCTGAAAGCCACGAGTCTGAAAAAGCGTGAATCGTCTCTCACCAAACTTTTACTAACAAGAGATTAGCAAAAGGAGCCCAAAGGGTGCCGTGCTTGGTTCTGAACCAGCCTTTTCTAGTCTCGTCGTACGTGGTTGTCGATCGGAAATTCCGACAACTTTGTGCGACCGTGTGTAGGCAAAACAAGTTTGAGCCAACATCCGTCGGAAAAAATCCTAGGATTTTGTTGTCGGAATGTCCGAACAAAGTCCGACCGTTTGTACGCCCTATAAGGCTGGTATCATGAAGCAGTAGAATCCACTGGAGTATTCAAATAAGCATCAGAAAGTTTATTCAACCATGTAAAAATTGCATATGCACAAGTCTGTAGTGCTATCCGCAATAATATGACACTGTAGTAAACTGTAGTAAACAAGCAAGCACCCAAGGCATAACTAGTGAAAGAGTTATAGGCTACTTGCCGACAGTTGAAGATGATAAAATGGGCCTTTGGTTGTGATATGTGATATGGGCCCTTGGCTGTGATATGTGTGTCAACCTCTGGGCACATACTTTGGGTAAGAGAAGGTACCATGTCACCTTGAGGTGACTTGAGAAAGCACATGCATGTGAAAACACATTGTCATAGCAACGCTCTGGGTGATCATGGTGCATTCCAAATGTGGTCCATCTGCCATGGCTGCTCTTTCATCTGGTCAGCGTTCGGCGGGGCCCTATGATGTCATCATGACACCCGAAGGCTGGGTGTAGTGGCCCGTGTGTAGGAATCTGATTTTGTTGGTGGATCCTTCCAAGTGGCTCCACGGGTTGGAATCCACTGCCGTGGCACACAGTGTCTTCTCTTCCCCGAAGTATGTGTCCATCTTGTCTGATCACTGTTGGGTTGTAGCTAACCTGCTGAGTTTCTCTATATATTTCTGGTTCCTGGGGGCATCTGAGAAACAGACCATGCATATAAAATGGTTCAGAAAGGTAGCTGCAGTAACTAAAGGGTATTGCTGTGATGTTTATAGAGTTTGTCTGCAAATCATAAATAATACAAGTGGGTGTTTTTAGATTTGTTCTGATAACATTACAATATGTACTTTGTGTCTTGACGTATGGTACACTCAAATGCTTGTTCATGTCTCAGTGCTTTTATCTTGAACAGATTGGCACTGCCGTGGAGTAAGCGATGCACCTATGCTCTCTGCTGTTACATCAATACAAACTTGAAAAAGGCTAATTCACAGCAGCTGCAGTTTAATTGTTGTGCTTGATTTAAACTGTGGAACTTAGTAGATGCAGCCTTTAACATTTTTAAAAATGGATAATACAGGTGTCAATACAATTCAAATGTTTTTTTCTCTTTGACAGTTAATAACCACTTAGCTAGTATGTGACTTTCTTTTAACACTTTTAATCTTTTGTTGTTTCATTTGTCTCTTTTCCTGATTTTTAATTGCTTTCCAGATTCAGAAGTTTGCCTGTCTTTTTGCACACCTATAGCTCGTAGGTGTTCCACCATTTTTAAAGTCCATCCTATATAGTCCTGCATGTGTTGGCACTTCATCAGCTTAGCCTGGTAAAGTTTAAGTGTATTGCTAATATTTGCTCTGTCAAGTTCTTTCTGTAATTACTTCCACATTTCTTCTACATATTCACACTTGCATATGTGCACAATTTGATTATTATCCATAGTATGCTTAGAGAGCTTTGAGCTTTTGATTTTCCCTGTCCTTTAATCTGTAGGTGAGTTTGGTCTGGGCTCTTGTATACACTTCCATGTACCCAGATTAGCAACCAGAAAAAATGATGAAACACTGTCAGTAGCCATCATTTATGTTTTCTGATCTTTTTTCTTTTTCATAAACTGTTTTGCTGTAACTCTGAGCTGTATCAATATATGCAGAAGTATTTAGTTATTTGGCAGTAGCTGGGCAGATAAGACTCTTGCAATCCAAGATGTTGCTGCACACATTTGAGTCCTTCTTGCTTTATTGGAAAGCAACAGGAACACTACCACCTAGTGGCAGAATTATTAATCACAATATAATATATGAGAACGGTTGTAGCATATCTATGGAAACAGCATGTTAACATTAGTGAGTTTAAAAGGTAGAGGCAGCTAGCAACTAGCAATGGTCAAATGGAGATCATCAGTGGCAATTTACTTTTTTTTCATTAAAGATTTCCTTTAATTTCAATATTTCTTTATTGGTTTTATCAGAGAAAATGTAAAACGAACAGTAAGGTAATATAAAGTACATTCAATAAGTGTTGTCACAATTTTGTACTTATTACAGTAGTAGCAAGTATAATTGTAAATGTATGCTTCGTATTAGCAATGACCTCATCTGACAAACACAGGTATGCAACGGGTATTTTTCCCCCCTCCGGACACCCCTCTGGGAGCTAACTGTGTCCAAAAGGGTAGGGATCTAACAGCTCAGAAGCACACTGTAGGATCTAACTTCTAAGCTTGGCCACGGAGATAGGCCTTACTTGCTTATGCACTAGGTCCTGTGTGGACAACATTTGAGTAGTAAACAAAAAGAATAATAATAACAAAAATAACAAAAATAATTAATAACAAAAATAATTAACATATATCCACAGTATTTAAAGGTATGTCTATTGACCAGCCATTATGTATAGATTTGCTGTGTATATCATATTGTCATAGATTATTTAGTATTCCCAAAGTATCTGAGTCCTACATTTTGTGGATACCATGTTAGCCAGGTACTCCATAGTTTGGAAACTTGTTTATGATTTCCACAACTTCGAGCAAATTGTGTTTCATATACACTGTGTGTGTTTATTATACGTAGAGTTTCCGCTATTGGAGGTGGGTCAACCTCCTTCCAGTGGCGAACTATGGTGAGTTTAGCTGCGATAAGCAAGTGAGATACTATATTTCTCAATGATGCTGGTATCAGATCTATTTCTAATGACAGAAGTGCCATACCCGGGGAAGATGCAGCCTTAATGCCTGTAAATTTTTCTATTGTTTGGAACACGACGGTCCAAAATCTTTTAATACGAGGGAATGACCACAGTACGTGTAACAGTGTGCCCATATTTCCGCATTTTCTCCAACATTCTGGAGATGCTCTAGGTACAAATTTTGAGATACGGTAAGGGGTAAGATACCACCGCAGTAGGATCTTGTGGTACAGTTCCCATTAATTGGCACTTCTTGTAAATTTATACATGACACTAAAGGCTTTCTTCCACTGCTCCTCTGTGTAGTTCATCTCAAAGTCCCTTTCCCAAGTTTCTATTTTGTTATTTTTGCTAAAGGAATGTTTACCATGCAGGTGTTTGTAAAGTAATGATGTACCTTTAAGATTTGAATTGATGGTCGTGTAGAAGAGAGCTATTTGCCAGGGTAGTTGAGTAAGAAGATTATTACCTTTTTTGTCTAATAAGTGGGATAGTTGGATGTATTTGTAGCACTCAGAAGCTGGTATGGAACATTCTATCTGTAATGTTCTGAATGTTTTCAGCTTAGGTCCTATAAAAAGATCTTCTAAGAAGAGTACTTTACTGGTGCACCAATTTGTTAGTGATATGTCAGGTATGACATGTTCTAAGGCCGTGATTTGGAATTTTAGAAGAGTTTGTGGGTCTGCTGGGGTTATATTATTTTTTAATTCCATATTTTTATTAGATTTCAGATGAAATACAATGTACAATTAAGCATTGTACGTCGTGCAACAATGTCTGTATAACAATTTAAGAGTATGAACTTCTATCCACAAACAGGGATCTGATAAAACAAGTATTAAACGTATCTTTGCATATAGTGCTAAAAAAAACGTGATCGGTCCTCTTCACTGGTGTGTCACCCCATGTGGGAGCTCTAGTGGCACAGGAGCGAAGGGGACCTTTTGGTGAGAGATACGAAATTTGCATCTAGCATAAAATTACCAGCTATATAAGTAACATAAAATTCTCAAATAGTGATTGGTATTGCTCGGTCAAGAAGAAGGGTCAGTAGATCAGTTTGTTTATACGTGGGGTGCGCAGCTTCTAGTCCAGTCAATCCACGGTTGCCATGCTTTGTGTAGTTTTGTGGCTTGGCCAGAGTGTGCGGCTGTGTTAGTCTCGTAGCTGTAATGTAGTGAAACCAAGTCAGTGACTTGGGTAAGTGTCAGATGTTTGTCGGACTTCCAATGTCGGGGTTATATTATTGAGTAAGTAGTACCAGGCTTCGATAGAAGCTTGTATGGTAGGTGCAATCGTCGATGGTTTAGTGAAGTGGAATGGACTGGTAATTAGATAGTTATATAGATTCCCACTTTTAATTTTTGAGCTCTCTAATTCTGTCCATAGTGTGTTGGTGTGCTGGGGAAACCAATCCCTCATTTGGGTTAGTATGGTAGCCACAAAATAATCTTTTATGGAGACATGACCTATCCCCCCATCTGTTTAAGTTTGATAAGTTTGTTGAAGGCGCATCAAGCTTTTTTACCTGACCACAGATACCTGTCTATTGTAGATTGTGCTTGTTGGAAAAAGGACTGAGGGACAAGTATAGGCAAACAAATAGAGGAATTGTGGTAGTACCTGCATTTTAAATGCAGCAAGTCTTCCTGTCCAGGAAAGCTCAAACCTTTGCAACCTGTCTAGCTTGAGTCTCAAGGAGTCCAGGAATGGGGTGTAGTTTTCTTTAACTAGTTCGGAGATTTTAGATGTAAGAGTGATCCCTAGATATGCAATTCCATTTTCTTTCCATCTATATGGAAATTTAGTAATAATGTTTTGTTTCACCTTATCTGGTAGACCCACACCCAATAGATATGATTTGAGTTTGTTAACTTTATAGTAAGATATAGCATTAAATAAATGTAAAGCATGTTGAACCGAAGCCAGGGAAGACAGCACATCGGAAAGGATTAAAATGATGTCGTCAGCAAATAGGCTGATAGTGTGCATTCTGCCTCTGATTGTTAATCCCTTTATTTTGGGATGTTGGCGTATATACGCTGCTAGGGGTTCCATTAGTAGGTTAAAAATGAATGGGGATAATGGGCATCCTTGGCGAGTCCCATTCGTTATATCGAATGGGGTAGATAACATACCTGAAATGTAAACCTGTGCTGATGGTGTTGTATATAGTGGCATGATAGCTTTATACATTTGGCCTTGAAAACCAAATTTGCCCAGAACTTATTCCAAATATCTCCAATGAATCCTATTGAACGCCTTCTCTGCATCCAAAGCAAGGAGCGGAGAAGGCGTTCTAGTTCTGTTGGCCATGTGTATGAGGTTAATCAGGCGTCTTGTCGCGTCTGCTGTTTGGCGACCTTTGGTGAAACCAGATTGATCTGGATGTATTAGAGATGGGAGGAGATTAACTAATCTACCAGCTATTAGTTTGGCATATATTTTCAGGTCGTTGTTGAGTAATGATATCGGGCGGAAATTTTGTGGGGTATTAGGTTCCTTCCCCGGCTTTGGTAATGCTACAATCATTGCTTTTAACATTTCAGA
Source organism: Lithobates clamitans (assembly GCA_037952925.1). Classification (NCBI taxonomy): domain Eukaryota; kingdom Metazoa; phylum Chordata; class Amphibia; order Anura; family Ranidae; genus Lithobates; species Lithobates clamitans. The sequence goes on from JBBGZY010000892.1 coordinate 3,897,364, forward strand.
TGGAAAAGAGGAGGTAGAGGCAGCTTGGTTGAATATCTCTGTGAGCCTAGGAACTAGTATATCTTTAAATGTTTGGAAATATTCGCCTGTAAAACCATCAGGTCCAGGAGATTTATTTTTGGGTAATGACTTGATCGTTTGGGATATTTCTTGTGTCGTGAATGGAGAGTTCAGTGCAGTAATTTGGGTTTCTGTAAGCTGAGGTAGATCTACTTTGCTAAGAAATTCAGAGAATGTGTGGGGTAGTGGTTGAATTGTGTGCCGGTCTTTTTTTAGATTATATAGAGACCCATAATAGGAGCTGAAGGCATCCGCTATGGCCTGGGGATGATATAATTTTGTCTGATTTTCTGGGTGGATGATGTAGGGAAGTTTGGTTTTATGTCTATGACCTCTCAAACGATCTGCTAATAATTTCCCTGCTTTAAAAAAATATATAGTGCTGGCTAGATGGTACCGTAGGATACAGCACCTCATCCCCGAAATAATCAAATAACTAGTGGATATGAGGACAGGGGATTATGACGGTGCTAAGGTCAAGGAATACAAAGAGAAAAGGAAAAGTTTTAAAAGGCATAAAATTACAAAGTTTATTGGTAATAATACATACATAGAAAGATACACTTAGATCGATTAACATTTAAAATGAATATGTATACTGCATATGACCCAGGGTATGATGGGATAGGCCAGATGGAGGTGGCCGGCGAAGTGGGGGCTCAATTTCCTACATGTTTCGCCAAGGCATTGGCTTTCTCAGGGAACAAGAGCTCGAAATTGAAAATATAAAAGGGTCTGTATATGGAGACACGGAAAACATCAAATGAGCAAAAACATTTAAGCAATGCAGTATTTTGGTACAAGCTCAAATAAATCAATATTGTGGCTGGACAATCATGCACCCAGGAGGCCCCACCAGTCACGGCAGCGCAAACGTACCTGAAACGCCGACACCCAAGGAGGGGGCACGGAAGGTGTCACCACAGGGGAATGACGGGCAGGCCGCGCCGTGTATTGTGCCTGCAGGGGGCACACAGTAAACCTGACAAAGGAATGTATTGAGAATATGTGAGTAGATGTAAAACATTACATGTAAGGGACTAGAAATGATGCAATTATGCATCAATTGCATGAAGCGAAAAAATATATATATATTTGTATCTATTTTAAGAGGGTATATCAAAGACTCACACTTTTCTTTAAAAACACTGAATTTCAGTGGGCACAGTGCCTGTAGATGGATGCATGCACACAGCAAAACAATTAACGGAATCCGTAATCGAATGGAAAAAGGGCCTGAATGAGAAAAATAAGTTGCTTTAGAGGTAAGACTAGTGATCGTTATAGGTTTGGCAAAGAAGAAAAAATCAGAAGGGAACTTACTTAGTGGAGTACACTGCCAGATGGAAATTTCATATTGGTGCAGTCAAGTGCGTAAGATGGGGTATATTTAAATTTGTTTTATTAGAAAGGCGGCAGTTGCAGTGCGTCCTAGGCAAAGAAGGGTATAAAAGAAAAAATTGAGGCGGCCCGGACTATATTGGAGGAAATGATAAAGCTGGAAGGGAGACAGAGAACACATTTACCTGATACGCCATATATCAGAGAGTGACTCATAGACAATCAATGTTGAGGATTGCCGAGAAATGGATAGTACATCCAAAGTGACTCCTACAAGAAATGGTTGAGGACTCAGTAAATAATGGACTATGGAAAGAAAAAGTTTAAAATAGTGCCATGAAGAAAAAAAGGGGTTACCTTATTGCTGTGTGTAGAAGGTTTACAGGCACGTCCCTCGTCCAACGTGTGGGCTGAGGGACTGGCCGGTTACTGATATACCCCCCACACCTGATCAAATCATGATCAGGTGTGCGGACGCGGGTAGGGGGCGTCCGCGCCTGCGCACAGTGCGGTGTCACGGAACTAAAAGTTCCAAGATGCACCGCGTGCGCATGCTCAGAACAGGCGGGCCGCGTGGCGAATGGGAGGGTGAGACGCCGAGGAATGGGAGGTACCAAGGCGTCATCACCTCCCATCAGCCGATGGAAGGGAGGGGACCAGAGAGTCCGAGTATGGCGCGGACACCCAGGGCAGACATGGAATGATCTGCCCCGGGCGTCCGTACAGGCACGAACGGCGCTGACCTTGCACCACCCGAGGGGGGAGCCAACGCCTCGCCCCCCCATCGAGGCACCGGGGGGCCAGGAAACGCTGCGATCCGGTGGCGGAGCATACCGAGTGCAGGAAAGGCGGTGGGTGGAGGCACAGGGCGGGTGAGCATCACCCCCATTAACCCCGCAATCCATAAGGGTCCATGAGGACAGCGGGAATTACCTGTGTGTCGGCACACCATGTCCAGCCACAAATAACATACATAGAGGACCAAGGGGTCCTAGTTGCACAAATAAACATACTTGTATAACATGGACTAAAAACAAAAAGATATATGGGTTAAGAAGGTGTGTGAATACAGATATCAGAAACCTTCTATCTATGAGTACAAACAGAAAATAGAAATCAAACAAGTCAAAATCAAGGTATCGATATTGATGTATAAACATTTTAATATGGAGAGAAATGCAATAATGACAAATAGCAATCATGGTGATATAACAAACCATAAGGGATCTGTAGAAAAGACCACAAGGGGAGCCATGGCAGAGGAGTGAAGGCCAGAAAGATAGGAGTGAAAAAGAAAAAGAAAAAAGTAAGACAGACAGAGAGAGGGGGAAATGAGAAAAAAGGGGGGACAAAAAAAGGGGAAAAGAGGGGAGCAAAGAAAAAACCATAAATGACGTGGACTGAAAAAAGGGCCGTGAAAGAAAAAAGAGATACACAATGTATTTACAGGTATGGCTCATAGGAGTATAGGTATTAAAGAAAAGGTTTGACGCTAATATGTTCATTAAGTCCCGGGAAAATAGTGGCATTTAGTGTGTGAATCCATTTTGTTTCAAGTCGTAGTAATTTATTATCTATGCTTCCGCCTCTGACATGTGGGGGAACATGCTCAAGTGCGGAAAACAAAACAACGTGGGGATCAAAATTATGCTGGGCAGCGATGTGTCGATTGATAGCGGTAGTAGTGGTATTTTTGTATAATGGTTTGATGTGATCACGGATACGGATCTGAAACGGACGCTTAGTTTTGCCAACGTAGTATGAGCCGCATTGGCATTGAGCCAAATACACGACTCCTACGGTGGTACAGGTGACTCGATGTCTAATGGTATGAATGTTTCCATTAGGCAGGTTCACCACTTGGGAATTATTGACAAAAGCACAGATGTCACATCCGCCACATTGGTAAGTGCCTGTGGCAGTGGGTCTATGGGCAATGTCAGTCACATGATGGCTACTGATGAGTCGATCGCGAAGTGAGGGGGATCGACGGTATGTGATATCGGGATGTGTTTTAACATATTTGGCAATTATGGGGTCTGATGTTAATAGAGGCCAAAATTGATTGAGAATGTGCTTAATTTGAGTGTGTTGGTTTGGTGTGTTGGTTGGTCTAGGGCTACTAGCCACGTGTTTTTTGGTAGAGTTTGACTGTCAAGTATCCGAAGGAGGTGGATAGTGTCCTTGATATATGAAGGCAGGGCAGCTACGTGGGGTGCCAGGTATTTATCAACCAATGCACTGGCAGATTCAGTGAGGCATTGTCGTCCGGACACGATTGGACGGCCCGGAGGGTGATCAAGAGATTTATGGAGTTTAGGAAGGGAATAAAAGGTGGGAGTTGTGGGTTCTCTGACACTGAGAAACTTCCATGTGTTGGAATCTATGGCGCCCTTTTGATAGGCTCCGAATATCCCTGAGGAAGCCAATGCCTTGGCGAAACATGTAGGAAATTGAGCCCCCACTTCGCCGGCCACCTCCATCTGGCCTATCCCATCATACCCTGGGTCATATGCAGTATACATATTCATTTTAAATGTTAATTGATCTAAGTGTATCTTTCTATGTATGTATTATTACCAATAAACTTTGTAATTTTGTGCCTTTTAAAACTTTTCCTTTTCTCTTTGTATTCCTTGACCTTAGCACCGTCATAATCCCCTGTCCTCATATCCACTAATTTCCCTGCTTTATTCCCAGTTGCATAGTATGTCATTTTCAACCTCCTGGAAGACTTTTCAAAGTCCTCCAGCAGTATCAAACGTAGATCATAACTCAACTTGGTTAATTATTCTGACACCTTATGAGAAAAGTTTGCCTTGTTTTGAGTTTCTAATGTTTGAATTTGTTTAGAGATATCCAATATGCGCTGCCCCCTCATCCTCTTAGCCCTGGCTCCCAATTTAATTAGGAGGCCTCGCATAAACGCCTTGTGTGCGTTCCATGTTACAAAAGGGTCAGCAACTGAACCCACATTATGAGCAAAAAATTCACTTAGTTCACTCTGTAAAGCAGATCTGGAAGGATCATCCTGGAATAGATGCGGGTTGGATCTCCACACAAAGGTGGAACTGCTGATGGAAGCGTCGTCCACCAACAGTGACACCGACGCATGATCCGAACAAGTGATGCTATTGATTTCAGATGCTTTAATTTTGGTTAGTAGCCATTTATCCGTCAAAAAAAAATCAAGTCTTGTATATATTTTATGACTAACTGAAAAAAAGGAGTAGTCCCTCTCTGTGGCATGAAGGCATCTCCAAGCGTCATACACATCATAGGTCCTCAAAAAGGGTTGAAGGGTCTGGAATTTTCTCGTAGAAAGTGAACTAGAGTCCATACTGGGGTCAGGCGGCAGATTAAAGTCCCCACATAAAATCAGGTGACCCCTCTGTATTTGTAGTACCTTTTTCATTAGTTTATGAAGAAAGCAAATCTGATGGGTGTTTGGGGCATAGACGTTCACCACTGTATAAGTGTTATTGTTAATGTCACAGACCAGAATGTGGTATCTTCCATGTACATCTTGTATGTCATTATGGCGATGAAAGGCTACTGTGTCCTTTATTGCCGTAAGAACTCCTCGTTTTTTAGCATTTGAGTTTGCATAAAATACATGTGGGAATTTAGGGTGAGAGCAGGTAGGTAGGGCCTGCTTTTTGAACTGAGTCTCCTGTACGCAGATAATGTCACCTTTATGTTGGGTCGCTTCTTTCCACATGGACCTGCGTTTAGTCGGATGATTAGGCCCTCTGGCGTTAACTGTTAAAAAGGTGATAGACATTGTACAAATGTAGATTAGAGTGCATTATAATGCATGTGCAGGTAACACTTACATTCAGTGGTTGACTTGTCAAGAGTGATCTTGATGTGACGGTAGTTTGGATGTTTGTGGCTGTAATGGATCTGAGGTGCTACTCGGTCAGAAATAAGGTTTATAGAAAGGTTCTGCGACTGCGGATATACACTGTGGTTAACTGAGAAAAAAGGAAACAATAGAAAAAAATGCATAACAATGAATAGGTCCTTAGTACCTGGGTGTGACATTGGGTCACTCATATGGTATGTGAGGGATAAACTAAGAAACAGTTCATCTTAGCAGTTACTTCTCACTCATGGGACATCTGAGTGTAACCTGTTCTTACTTCGGTTGAGTCAGGTATGTTTGCGGGCATTTTTGGAGGTAACCAAGTTCCAATCCTCTACAATGTGATCAGGGCTACGTGGGTTTTGGTCTCTTTGCACATCTTCTGGTATGATATGCCATTATGGAGTAGGTGCATCCCTTTGGCGAGATTGTCCACCACGTGTTCCTTGCCTTCTCTTGTGATGATTAATTTTGTAGGGAACCCCCATTTATAGGTGATTTTATGGTTTCTCAATGCCTTAGAGATTGTATTAAGGTTCCTACATTTCTGCAAAGTAAATTGGGACAAGTCAGCAAAGAATTGTAGGTCTTTGTACTGTGGAGGAAAGAGGTCTTTATTGCGGGAAGCCACCATCAGGTGTTCTTTTGCTTGAAAAAAGTGTAGCCCGAGTATGACATCCCTGGGTATGTTGTCTGGCAGGTGAGATGGCTTAGGTAAGCGGTGGATTCTGTCCACTGTAATGTCCAGGTCTGATAAATCAGGGAGTATAGCCTGAAAAAGTTGGGCTGCATATGTGCGTAGATCAGTTTGCTGGACCGACTCGGGGACCCCCCTTATTTTTAGGTTGTTTCTCCTAGAGCGGTCTTCAATGTCCGCTAATTTAGCTTTTATGGCATCCATTTTATCAGTGTTGCTATCATGTGCATCCACAAGATCATTAATGGTGGTCGCAAACTCTCCTATTTTATTTTCTATGTGATCTACTCTGGATGCAATCTCTCTTATTTCTACTCCAAACTTGTGAACACAGGACATCATGTCAGCATGCAGGGAGCTTCTAAGAGAAACTAACATATCCTTGAGGGTACTATCCAGGGCAGGCTGGTTGTTAGTGGGGAATAGATCTATGGAATCAGGGAGATCTCTGGTATCTTCCCCTGAGTCTAGGCCTTGTGTCACGTCCTGACTTGCATCCGAGGCATCCAGCCTCACCCTTACTTTCTCTGGGCTCCCCGAGGAAGGAGTGTGGATCAGAGATTGTGTGCTCCGTTGTGGAGCATTTCTTTTTTGGGGATGAACTTTCCCTTGGCCGTAGTGAGGAGTGCTAGACATACCACGCGCCGTAGTTCCGCCACCGCCATCTTGCTTAGGCCCAAGCGGGTAATACTTGGTGAGTTTCTGTGGCTTTCGGAGTTCCTTATGTTTCCACGGCATGGTCGGTCGAATCCCCGGGTTGTGCTGAAGGTCTGCTGGGTGTTATTGTGCTGTTCCTGGCAGGTTAATCTGGTGATGGGTGCCGTTTTCGTCCCTGAGCGCTGAGGAGCTCCTCTAGTGAGTGTCCATCTTCCTCTGCAGCAAGCTCCACCCTAAAGATTTCCTTTAATGCCTTCACTTGCTTAACAACAGTTCTACACGTACATACCTAGCTGTCATCTAGTGAGAGTTGGTCCATGTCAGCACATATGTCCTGTTTTAGTGGGCTCTCTTGTCCACTTACTTCTGCTTGCACTATTACCCCTCTTGCAGGCTTTCTTTCATACTTTTTCCTACCTGCTTCTGCTGCTTTCACTACTCCTTTCCAATGACCTCCTATTGCATAGTTACCAACAATCCCAAATTGCTGGGGACAGGTCCAAAAATCCGACTCATGTCCTGCTCTGCGATTGTCCCGGGCAGAATCCCAAAAATTGACCTCTGTCATGAATAATTTGGCAATGTCATCCCTCCCATACCTCCTCCCCACCTCCAGGAAGTCAGGTGCTGCATGTCCAAGCATAGATTGGTCATTGCTGAGAGGGGGCGTGGCCAGCCGAGGGTGATCATGCCAGCGCACCCTTGAGCTGCTCAGACTGTCAGCAACTGCTGTGAGGACCCGACCTGGGAACAAGAGGAGCAGAGATGGACTCTGAGAGCCCAGCTAGGGAAGGAAAGAGACCCAGAGTGAGCAGGGTGGCCAGAGGCCTGAGTCTTAGTTAAAGCGGGGGTGTTGTGAGGTGGAGCAGAGGACTGTGGAGGCCAGAGGTGAGCTAGCCATTTTGATATTTTCAACACCATTTTGGACACCAATAGGTTTGTCAGGAACCTCCTCCGGTGGAAACATTTCAAACAGGGAATGGATGAACAGGTGGATGACCCACTGACATTAGAGATGATGAGTGAATCTGACCAAAATCAACTGTAGAACAAGATGTTTGTCCGCATGTTTCCTCTTTTATGTTTCAGGACTTATCTGCATCATTATCTTTAGAACAGCTGTACTCTGAATCTCATATAGGCTCCTAAGGAGTTTCATGTAGTACATCACAATATGGGGACACGTTTCTCTACCCTGTAAATGCAAGAAATTCCACTATAGATACTTTTCAGGCTGTAATATAGGAGGAATTGATACAATTGAAACCATGTAGCTTAACATTTAGGAAAACTAACATCTCTAAGGAAGAGAGACAGGCTCTACAGCAGTCAAAAGACAATAAGGGGTTAGTGATAAAGGAAGCAGATAAAGGAGGAGCAGTGGTGGTGATGACTAGGGAACAATAGATATGAAGCTATCAGACAGCTTAGTGACAGTGATATATATCGTCCCCTGTCCAACAATCCCACTTTGCCGTTTTAATCAACTCTTTTAAAATATTTACAGTTGGGCATTAGTATGAGAGTTTTGTCAACCAAAACTGCTGAGTATCTATATGTGGATAAACCTGTGGTGCCGGTCTTCCACCATCTCCCCAAAATTCAAAAAATTGATTGCCTTTTACAGGGACGACCAATCGTGGCCGGAATTGGTTCCTTATTGGAGTGTTTGGGAAAATGGGTAGACCGGCACCTACAGCCTTTAGTACACAGATTGCCTGGCTACATTAGAGATACAAGCATAGTCCTATCCCATAGTACATCTGTCAAATGGACATCTACCTATGTGTGGGCTACACTGGATGTGAGGGCACTTTATTCGTCGATCTCCCACAGGGCTGAGTTGCAGGCCATCCGATAGCATCTTCAACGCTATAGCTCCTATTCTCAGGAGCTACAGGAGTTTATTTTGTTAAGCGTTGAGCTCTTATTAAAGCAGAATTATTTTTTATTCAATGGCGTGTATTATGTCCAGTGCTGTGGGGCATCGATGGGTGCTAGATTCTCACCGTCCATGGCGAATCTCTACATGGGTTGGTGGGAGGAACAATTTTTTTTCTCTCCCAGCAACCTCGTTGCCAGGCAGATTGTATGGTATGGTCACTATATCGATGACCTCGTGATGGTGTGGGATGGTGACACTATAGGATTTAATGAATTTTGGAAATGCCTTAATGACAATCAGTTAAATTAGCATTTTTCAATTGAGCATGATGCTTTCAGTATCAACTTTTTAGACATCACACTAAAGGGCGATCCAACTACGGGTGATGTTTAAACATGCACCTATAGAAAACCATGCTCTGGTAACACTACACTTTTTGCAGCCAGTTGTCATCCATCCCACACCATCAATGCCATCCCTTATGGGGAGTTTATTTGAGCCAAACAAAACTGTTAAACAGGCTTGAGCTGATATGCAAGGTCATTCATCAGCGCTTATTGGACTGAGCTCTTAACAAATCTGTTATATACCTAGGACTGGAAACGGTTTTGATAATGGACAGAGGAATTGCCGTCAGATAAGCCTTAAACCAAGAGAGAGTATAAAAATAAGAATAAATCTTATGAACCTTACAACTCTAGAAATAGAAGAACGGGCAAATCTATTATATTTGTAACTACATAAGAATGCCTCTCCCCAGAGCCTCCTTCCTCTCTTTCCCTTTCTCACTTCTGGGTTTTTTTCACATACCTGGATTATTATTTTCTATTTTTTTTTTTAATATTTTTGAATTTTATGGTGTGCTTTCTGATGCATATGTCTATACATGTATGAATGTATGCATGTGTGTGTACATGCGTGTGTGTACATATATGTGCATATTATCACTACAAGGTGTGTGAAAATTAGTGGCATACACATGGATCACCCTATATGTATTGCAGCTGATTCTCTTTTTTGGATAATTGCCTGCAGTCAATTAATACAATCAATCTTTAGAGCTACTATTTGATTCAAAGTTTTATGTCTGTAATGTGGTTATGGCTAAGGCCTTATAGGCTAAAATGCGTCAACTGACTTAATCTGAGTTTGTTCACTGTGGCTATTCAATAAAATGAAGAAATTTTAAGAGCAACAACCAGAGTGCGGATCATTTTTTCCACATTACTCTACTCACCAGCGACTGTGGATTGAGCACCTGGGAGCTCTGCTATCTATGTGGTGTATGGGTAGTAGCACTGACTTTTCTGTTTATACTTTGATAATTGGGGGGGGGGGGGCTGTACTGCTCTGCCATTTTAGCACCTCAAGAAATGAGATAGGCAGTCATAAATTAAAAGCTGCGTAAATTCCAGAAAATGTACCCTAGTTTGTAGATGCTATAAATTTTGCCCTAACCAATAAATATACGCTTATTGACATTTTTTTTGACATGTGGTGGAATACATTTTGGCCTAAATGTATGACTAAAATTGAGTTTAATTGGATTTGTTTATAACAAAAAGTAGAAAATATCATTTTTTTTGTTCAAAATTTTCAGTCTTTTTCCTTTTTTATGGCAAAAAATAAAAATCGCAGAGGCAATCAAATACCATCAAAAGAAAGCTCTGTTTGTGGGGAAAAAAAGGATGCAAATTTTGTTTGGCTACATCATTGCATGACTGCGCAATTATCAGTTAAAGCAGCACAGTGCCAAATTGTAAAAAGTGCTCTGGTCATTAAGCAGCCAAATCTTCCGAGGCTGAAGTGGTTATGGAAATTAATATAGCGATCATATTATAATAAAGTGATCCATGCTACAAACTCATTAAACAGTCCACATTTAGTGATATAGTTCATGTACTGTAAACTTTGCAGTACATGAAGTATGTGGACTGTTAATGAGTTTGCATTGATTTCAGCATGCATGGAACACTTTATTGCAATATCATGATCTGCATATTAATTAACTTTCACTGAATGTGGACTGTTTAATAAGTTTTCATTGATTTCAGCATGTGCCAGTGGCAGTGAGTCCATTAAGGGCGCACGGGCGCCTCCCACTATCTCCAGCCACCCCCTATATGAATAATGGATAGATTCATGCATTGCATGAATCTATCCATGGAACCTGCCACCACCCCCTATTCAGGCATCCGGACCCTTTTTAGACGCTGGGCACCTGAATTACAGTGACAGGGGTGTATTTATGAAGCACCTGATTAGAGCCATAGGCTCTAATAGGCTTCAAAAAAGGTGTACTGCGAGCACAGAGCATTGCACTCGCAGTTCACCCAGGTGTGTTAGAACAGTGAAATATTTGCTTTTCTAACACTGAACCTCCTCTCCGCCAATCAGGAAGAGCAGGTGTGATCCATCACCTGATTTGCTGAAACTACAGGTGCTGTGATTGTATGCCTATCTGGGAGGGGAGGATACAGCTCACCGCCATCACCCTCTGCCCCAGGAGATAGGGTAAGTGCCAGGCAGACAGCAAGCAGGCAGAGGGGTATTTGATGGGCACAGTGACAGCATTTGATGGGCACAGTGGCAGCATTTGATGTGGCACAGTGGTAGCATTCGATGGGGCACAATGGCAGTGTTTGATAGGCACAGAGGCTGCGTTTGATGGGCACAGTGGCTGCATTTGATGGGGCACAGAGGCTGCATTTGATGGGGCACAGTGGCTACATTTGATGGGGCACAGTGGCTGCATTTGATAGGGCACAGTGGCTGCATTTGACGGCACAGTGGCTGCAATTGATGGGCACAGTGAGGCTGCAATTGATGTTTTTTTCGGATTTTTTTAGTTTGTTTGCACCCCCCCAAAATTTTGAGCACCAACCGCCACTGGCATGTGCAAAGTGCTTCAAGCATGCTGAAATCAATGCAAACCCATTAAACAGTCCACATTCAGTAAAAGTGCATTAATATGCAGACCATGATATTGCAATAAAGTGCTCCATGCATGCTGAAATCAATGCAAACTCATTAAAGAGGAGTTCCACCACCACCCCACCATGAAAAAAAATTAAAGTCAGCAGCTACAAACACTGTAACTGCTGACTTTTAATATTAGGACACTTACCTGTCCAGGGAGCCCGCAATGTTGACACCTCGGATTTTGCCACCGTCATTCATGGTAAGGGAAACCAGCCGGTTCCCTACTGCACATGTGCAAAGTGCAATGCGCTTTCTGAATGGCCTAGTGGAGGAAGGAGGAGGGGGGCCTAACTTCCGAGGGGTGGCGCAGTTTCCCGGAAGTGGGGAAGGGTACCTGTCAAAAACAGGTACCCATTCCCCCCTCCCCCCTGTAAGGTGAGAATTGAGCCTAAAGAGGAAGGGGTGTGGTTTACAGATAATAGGGTGGATCGTAAACAGAAATGGGTGTGGCCTTGGCAGGAAGGGGTGGGCGTATTTAAATTAGGGGGGTTCATGAGTTTAGTCAGGCCTAGGGCAGCACAAAACCTAAATACACCACTGCATCTGCTTGTATTTTTATACTGAAGCACAGAGCTCCTCAGACATGGACAAAGCTTTGTTCTCCCATAATTGGTGTATTACCTGGTACCCTTATAGCAATAGTGTTTCCTTCATTGTAAATAGAGTATTACAGGAGTCATCACATGCCATACAGTGCCATCACATGCCGTACAGCGCCATCACATGCCGTACAGCGCCATCACATGCCGTGCGGGGATAGGGATGATGGATTGTATAGGAGTACAGGGGATTGAGATGATGGGATTGTATAGGCGTACAGGGGATGGGGATGACAGGATTGTATAGGAATACAGGGGATGGGAATGACAAAGCTGTAGAGGAGTACAGGGGATTTGGATGATGGGATTGTATAGGAGTACAGGGGATGGAGATGATGGGACTGTATAGAAGTACAGGGGATGGGGATGATGGGATTGTATAGGAGTACAGGGGATGGGATGACAGGGCTGCAGAGGAGTACAGGGGATGGGGATGATGGGATTGTATAGGAGTACAGGGGATGGGGATGATTTGTATGTACAATAAAGGAGACTCTGGGGACATACCGGGGGTTACTTTAGATGTGGGGGAGTTGTCAGTCTCCTATGTACTGTACACAAGTATGCTCTCTACACATAGCACTGTGTACATTTCAGAGAACAGACACAGGGCACAGGTCACTATGCTCCTTACCATGTCTCCTCTTCTAATTTAATACAGTGCTATGTGTAGAGAGCTCACCAGTGTTCATTTCTGTACATGAGAAGTTTTCAGTGACTCTCCCCCCTCCCCCATCAGCTGGAGGAGATGCTGACATGAACTTTGAATGAGTGAGGGGGGGAGGGAATTCGTAGGAGACAGGAAAATCAAAGCCTAGGGGAGAGGTGTTGGAGTCTTTCAGAGGAGAGCTTGCAGATAACAGCCAGAGAAAAGGTGAGGACATCACTTGTATCACACTGTCTCTCTGCTTCCGGGTTTTAGCTGGGGACACGTTGCCATGGAAACAGAGGCACGTGAAGAATGTGCTCCTTCTAGATAGCAGCAAACACACCCACATGTCCTCCAGAGGGAGGAAGTGAAGGAGTGACTGGATGATAGATAGATAGATAGATAGATAGATAGATAGATAGATAGATAGATAGATAGATAGATAGATAGATAGATAGATAGATAGATAGATAGATAGATAGATTACAATTATGATTGTAATTATTGTAATTATATATGGAAATGGCCCAAACCTTTTGTATGCCCATGCCTTTTAATATTTTAGTGTTTGCCTCTTGCTAAATTGTTATTATTAACAGATGTGTAAAACACAGAGACTCTCTGTAGGTAATTATTTGCCTTGGCTCCAGGAAATAGAAAAGTTGAAGCTACTTTTGCAAGGCATATGCTGTCATTTATGGCATGAAACTGTGAAACTGGCTTTGACTTTTAATAAATATTCCAAGATATTTGCATTTGCTTTTTATATTTAAAAAAAGAACTTGCTTTCTTGCTTATGTTACCAGAACGTTTGAAGCTGAGCATCACATATGAAATAACAAGCCTCAGTAAAGATGCTAATAAATAAGACAGGAATCTGAATGGGGATTAACAAGAAGTATGTTATGTCTATCTTGTTATTAAAGAACTTCCTATTTAAGATTAATTTTAAATGCTTGCATGGTTTATGCCTTGTTAGGTAATTGCTTTTTCTGTGCAAAAATAGTGACAGTAATTTATAAAAGACTTATTTGTAAAATGTAAACAAAAATAAAAACGACTTTAGCATATAAAGGGTGACCAATATTGTCTGTCAGGAAACAATCTAGTATCAAAAAAGCAACCGTATACTATAATTCTTTAAAGACTAAGTTCACCTTTCAAGAAAAATAATAAAAGCACATACTTTTGCAGGAAAAAAAAATGTGCATTCATTACTTTTTCCTGTGGGAGCCTACAAAGCATTGCACCTGTGATTGTACCCATGATTACCATATTTTCTAAAGTTTGTGCTAGTTAAAAAAACAAAATATAGAATTTTGGAGTATAGTGTTTTAAGGTTGGTGTTTGGTGTTTTGTTCAGAAGCATGAACTTATTGGTGACATGAGGAAATCTGCCCTTTGTTAACAGTACATTACTTTGAAATTCTCAATCCCACTATTGCCATACCTGTAAATAGGTTTGGCAATCATCTGTTTTCATCATGTATGAAAAGCCTAAAAGGGAGAAGCAGAGGGTCATCATGTGCAGATAGTCAGGAGAGAGCAGGTTCTGCACCAGCATTCACAAGGCTCCACCACATCCTCGGGTGGAGCCTTGTGACATAATTTCCGGTGGCGTTTTACGGAAGTGCGGCGAGGAGGCAAGTGTGTCACTACTCCCATTGTTTTTTACTGTGATTTTAATTCTTACTTGATGTAAGCAGCTTCTTTCACTTAATAAATTTACCTTTTATTTGGCAATATTGCACTATGGCTGTTCTTTGTTTCCCTCGAGCGCCATTTACACAAGAAGTGCCATTCCTTGCAACGACCTGTTTCCTGTATATATAAAATCTCACAAGATGTTTTGATGCCAAAATCAGGACATATTTTCCCATCTTCGTTTGGGACCTGAATGTCTTTACTGATCCATCAGCAGGACTCCTTATCTGACTATCTGATAAGCCTTGTCTGACCTTTGGGTCATTGTTCGAGGTGAGCAGCCAATTCATAAATATAACAGTCAATGTTTGGATTGATGTGTTTTTTTCTTCTATCAAGTTATCCCTATGAAATTTTTACCTTTATATGAACTGATTCCTACCATTGGGCTTTAGTTGGACTTTTATTCACATTTATCTATTTGTATGTTTTGGATACTCGTCATATTCATTCTTTAAGTATATTAATCCATGGCACGTTATTTAATAAGCACACACCACTCTCATTTCTTGCTTTTACTTTTTATTGAGAGAGATCACATTACAGAGATAAGTGCAGCGATTCAGAGTCACGCAGGGCCCCTTCGTCAGGCATGTGATAAAGTGCAAAAGTGTCAGAGCAGAATATAAATACATTATCCAACAATCAGAACATGCACAAATTGAAAAAAATAGAAAAAAAATGGTACCGCTCCCACCCTGTGACATCAATCTGAAACGTCAGAATCCCGCCAAAAAAGTCAAAAACATAAAAGGCAGCAAAATAACTTTGAGTAGCCTGGGGTAATCATCTTTAATATCACGGGATACTGCCTGCATGTAGAGCATTAGTGTACATGTAATAGATCAGGCAAATCAACCAGATGCGCCTGATCACAAACAAGTAGCCACTAGGATCCAGCGGTTTACCATATGGGAGCTCCAGCCGCCAATCACGGCGTGCCACGTATGCCACACATGTGCAGGGCGGTCTTAGCAACAGGGTGGCGGGAGGACGCCTATCTGCGGGGCTGCTGTTGCTACAGAAACCAGTGGTGTATGGCCGGCACTGCAATAGGTAAATGACAGTGCAGAAGATAGTGCAAGCGTGAAGGAGCCAGGCTGGGAAAGGCAAGAAAAACAGAGAAGAGTGATACAAAAGCGGGAGAAAGATGTGAGATGAATAAGATGAAAATAGAAGGAGAAATATTAAAAAAGGAAGGGGAAATGGGGAGAAAACAAAAGAGAGAAAAATAGAAAGAGAAAAGCATCAAGGGAGAGAAAAGGAAAGAAAGACAAAAGAAAAAGGAAAAATGTATGAAGCACAACAGACATGAAACAGGGGAAAAAAGCAAAAAGACAAAGAAAAAAAAGGGGAAAATGACAAACAATGGAGTGGAGAAAAAGGAGAAGAAAGAGGGAAGAGGAAAAAAAGGGAGGAAAAAAGGAAAGAAGGAAAAGAAAAATGTAAAGCAGGAAAATAAAGGGGGGGGGCAAGAAAACAAAGAAAAAACAAAAAAGCGAAAATCCACTGCCATCCACTACTTATTTCACCTCTGTGAAACTCCAAACCTCTTCCATCGGTCCATGGGCATCCCCTATTATAGTCTCAGCTAGTATTGTGGAGTTCTGGCCGGCTATACCCACACCTGAACTGCAGCTGGCATCACATTGCCGAAGCCCGCTGCCATCTTGAGGCCTGCAGAACCTCTCGTATCCTCCACACCTGACTGCCGTTAACTGTGGGGTAAACGAGTGATCCATCCTTGCCCATCAAACGCAACTCTTCCGGAGTCGGACCCACAGCGGGAGAAATTACCAGAAGAGTCCAGACTGACAGCTCTGGTGTCCCGCAGTCCGGCATCATCTTGCGGCCTGTTGATCCAGCTACAGCCACCCCTCTCAAGCACAGTGAGTAGCTGGACACCCACCCATCCCTTGCTTTAGCCGATACCCCTAGAGGTGACTGTCCATCCTAATATGGGCTGGGATCTGACACTTGCCGTGGCCCAAACGGAACAGAGCTCACCCATGCTGCGACCGCTCTTAGGAAAGACCACGGCTTCGGCCTGCTCCCGGAAGACGGTGGCCATTTTGCTACACCCAGCTCCCTTGCTACAGAGCCTGGTGAGCCACTCGGACTACCATCCTCCCCCACATCCACTAAAGTAGTCCCCTTGTCAGGAAAAGCCCTCTTGCAAATATCCCAGCAAACTAAAGTTTAAAGGAATGCCTGTGCACAGAAGCGCCATCCGGCGCTCGCGCGTGCGCAATAGCGCCAATAACGCTAACGTGCGTACGCGCATGCGCAATAGCGCCAATAGCGTGAACGGACGTACGCGCATGCGCAATAGCGCCAATAGCGGCGCCCTCTGACATTACTTGGCACCAAAGAGGCTATTTAAAGAGGACTGTTCCACTGCTGCCTTGCTGTCCAGTCTACAGCGTTCCTGAAGACCCCTTGTGCCCTGTTACTTGCATTTGTTACCTGATACCTGTTGGACTGTTCCTGACTACTCTGTTTGCTGCCTGCCCTGATCCCGGCTTTTGGACTTTGACTACTCTATTTTCTGCCCGCCTTGATCTCAGCTTTTGGACTTTGACTACTCTCCCGGATTTACCTTCTGTACCTGATCTGCCCGCCTGTGTTTGACCCGGCTTGCCTGTACCCTGCTGTCTACCTCCTGCTGCTGGACTACAAGACATCTCCCAGCTGTCTACATCCTGCTGCTGAACTACAAGACACCTCCCTGCTGTCTACATCCTGCTGCTGGACTACAAGACACCTCCCTGCTGTCTACATCCTGCTGCTGGACTACAAGACACCTCCCTGCTGTCTGCATCCTGCTGCTGGACTACAAGACACCTCCCTGTTGTCTACATTATGCTGCTGGACTACAGGACACCTCCCAGCTGACTACCTGATTCAGCTCTCTGCTCCAGCCTTCCAGTCAGGCACTTGTGCCCCTTCGCACTCCCGAGCCCCTGTCATCACTACCAGGGGTTCCCGAGTCGGAGGTATATGAGAGGCCGTTCCCTGCATTCCGGGCTCCACCTACCAGGTACGTGACACCCCTTTGCAACTGGCAGTTGTACCCAGCAAACGAATAGCGGCCTTTCTCTACTAACATGGAAGATGCCATTTAAGTGAGCTCTGGGCCTCGTCTGCTCGCCGAGACCCCCAAGTTGCAACTCTAACCTTTTATAACTTTGGGTATAAGCCTTACTGACAACTACACTCCTTGGGCACCCCATGGGCAAAGTTGGCCAGCAGTAGCAATATTACAAGCCGCTGTTTGAGCCACGTGAGGGATCGACCATGGAGCGCTTTGTCACTAGGCCGCAATCCGCAGTCTCGAATAATCCAACGGATCCATCCCTGGGAATAGAAAATGCTGTAAACCCTCCAATAGCTAGAACCCAGAGTCTGGACTCTCCTTCCTCTCCACATGTCATCCTCACCCCAGATATCTTAAACACCAAGTTGGATGCTAAACTACATAAACTACAGCTCTTACCTCAACAAATTGCATGCAATATTTCAGCAGAGGTGAGCAAGTTAGCTGCAGAACTGAGAGGGGAAATAAATCAAATTGGGGAGCGTACAGATACTCTTGAATATAAATTGGATGAGATGATAAACTACAGACTATTGAGGAGGAAAATCATAATTTACGTTTTTCAGTCTCTCAACTACAACTACAGGAGGATGACTTGGAAAACAGGGAGAGAAGACAGAACTTGCACTTCAGAGGTATCCCTGAAACAGTAGGGGACCCAGACTTACGCAACTATCTTCTGGGCCTTTTTAATACCCTGGCCCCCACAGTGGTGGATATAGACTGGCGCTTAGATAGAGCCCACCGTTCTCTGGGCCCAAAGCCTCCGGCTGGAGCCAGACCCAGGGATGTTATAGTGAGGTTTCATTTTTTTTAAAGCAAAGAGGCACTTACCCTGGCTACACATAATAAATCCCAACTGGTGTATATGTGGGGCAAAACTGCAGATTTTTAGTGACCTCTCCCCCATTACCCTTGCTAAATGGAGAAACCTGCACCCATTCACCTCCCATTTACAACATCATAAAACTCCATACTACTGGGGATTTCCCTTCCGCCTTATTGTATCCAAAGACAGAGTTCAGTATACCCTACGTGAACTGCAGGAGGGTGAAGCATTTTTGAAAAATCTCGGCCTGCCTCCTCTTCCAGAAGAAGATTTGATCCCTACTTCATCCCAGGTCCGTCCACCTCCTACCACTCCCAGTCGCATCTGGACCCTAGTGAGGGGCAAATCTAAGAAACATCTCTCTACACCTCAACGTCTATGTTCCTCCAAGCAACCTCCTTGACCCCTTTACACATTCCTTCTTGGATCCATACTTCATTGCTCCTTACATTTCCGTTTCTCCATAGTTCAAGAGAAACAAAATAAGCTGCTCTGGTTTACAAGGTTTTGAGACTACCCTGTTTCCTGTTCGGGGTAGAATTTTTCTCTAACCCATGGGGTACTACTGTCAATTTTTTTTTTTTGGTCATTATACCTCATTTGACAGTTGATCCTGTTTATCTGCTGATCATAGTCTTACATTAGTAACAGGCTTTCTGAATTAATGCTACCTGTAGACAAAGACCTAAAAGGGCCCCAAAGCTGGGATGGGCGTGTGTATGTGAGTGAGTGAGTGCTCCTCCCCCCCTCCTCATGTTCCCGGGCTAAGCACAGAGAAATCGTCTGGCTGTCAGCTGAGATGCAGAGAGGCTGAGAGAGCTGTGACACGGAGAGAGAGAGAGGGCTTATCTATCTGCCTGTTTGCCTGTCTGGCTTTGGACCTGCAGTGTGCTGGAAAGTGAAAGTGAAAGGAGAGTACAGTGAGAGGGGATTGACAGCTTCTCCTAGTCCCTTCCTGATACCTCCCTTCTATCCCTCCACACCATTTCACTGCTGTGCTGCTGCTGACTGATTCACTGCTTCAATACACTACAGCTCCCACCATATCATTGCATTAGGATGACAACCCGCAGACAAGCAGTTTCACAGACAACAGCAGGGAGAGGAAGGAAATCAATGGATGGCATTAAGGCTTTCATGTCCCCCCGCACACCTGAGTCAACAGGAAGGCTGGATATTAAAAAACAGAGCGGAGCCACCACAACTGACGGTGTGGAAAAAACAGAGTGGGAGTCTGGGACAAAACAGGTGAATGCACAGACGAAAGGAGACAGTGTCATCAGGAACGGTAAGAGACCTCCTACAGTGGGAAGAGGGAGGAGCACCCCGGAGCAAAACCCTCCCGGTAGTGGTGGTGGGAGCCCCCAGAAAATAGGGGCTAAAAGTACAGGCCAGCTGACTAATGGCAACGGACACTTAGTAATGGCTATACAAAGTGCACCAACAGGAAGCCGGGGTACAGTGACACAGAGGGAGGATAATAGACAGACACAAGAGGAGTCTCAGACCATAGACATGGAGAGGAGGGAAGCAGGAGAAAGAGAGGACCCAACCCCCATTATGAACCGAAGTAACAGTCAGGAACATTTAAGTACAACAGGTGGGGGTATGGGAAGATGTGGGTCACCACAGAGACATGTTATGGACTGTGACCAGGAGAGCCTCCAAGACGGTGAAGGGAACCTACAAGGATGGATTGGGCAGAGTGTAGACCCAGAAAGGGACATCTGGGGTCTGTTGAAGGCCCTCCCCACTAAAAATGATATCCAGCAATTAATAAATGCTGTTGAACAATCTTGCATGCAAGCAATAGCAAGCTTAAATGAGGACGTCAGGGACTTGGGATACAGAGTAGAGGGGATGGAGAAAGAACAAGAAGTTACTATACAGGCGGTGGCGGAGACTCAAGAGGCCATGAAAAAATATGAAGAAACATTAAATGCATACAGGGACCAGCTGGATGAATATGAGAATAGGGATAAACATCAAAATATACGCATAAAAGGACTGAAAGAGTCAATCACAGCAATAGAACTAGCCCCAGCGGTACAAAAAATGTTTGGAGAGATTTTAGGGGATCAAGCCCCTAATGTTATAGAAATAGATCGGGTACACCGGGCCCACCCCAAGAGTATAAAAACTGATGTCCCCAGAGATGTGATATGCAAGGTTCACAAATATGCAGTCAAGGAGAGTATAATGAAGATGGCGCGTGATAACCCTAGGATTACATTTGAAGGCTCAAATATAGCTTTGTATCCAGATTTATCGAAAAGGACTCTCTTTAAATGTGGGGCGGTTCGCCCACTGCTGGAGACCTTACGGAAGGGGGAGATTAAATATAGGTGGGGGTTCCCTTTCAGCTTAACAGCCTCCAGGGATGGAAGAACCGCAACATTGCGAACGAAGGATGATCTTAAAGTATTTGTGGAAAAATTAGACCTCCCGATGGTGGACTTTGTGGACTGGAGAACAAGTTGCCTAGGGCCCCCCCTACAACGAGCAGAGAAATGGCAAGAAGTACCGGCAAGGGTTAATAGGGGAATAGCCCAAAGAAGGACTTAAAGGACCTAGAGGACTTTTTTTTTTTTTTTTTTCTTCTGGTCCTTTCCACTTAGGAGAGGGTCAGAGGAATAATGCCGGGGAAAGGGGGGGGGAAAAGTGTAATGGGAAATGTGGGCCTTAGGTAGGTCAATAGGTCAGCCCCAATCAAAGGGGAGAATAATCCTGCGGGAAGCAGGGAAGGGAGGTAGTGGGCGCGCAGGATGTGTAAGTGGGCGCAAACTACCTACCCGATTTTTAGATATACCCCTAGTGAGAGGTTTGTGGTATGATATGTGGTATATTTTTTGTTTCTGTTATGTTTTTTTTTTTGTTTTTTAGGTATAAATATATGTTTAATGAAGTAATGAATGTTGGGGAGGGGGGGTAGAAGGGGGGGTGGGACTGGCAGAGGAGAAGATAGAGAACAATGGCAAGGGGCCGGAGGCCATAAAAGTGGAATAAAATGACAGCCATTTTGAAAATTTTGTCATACAATGTGAGGGGTTTGAATTCAGCAATTAAAAGAGGGCGCCTATGGGTTGAGCTGCAACATTGGGGAGCTGATGTTGTTTTCTTGCAGGAGACCCATTTTAAGAGCAGCTCAATCCCAAGCCTACCCCAGAATATGTTGAATCAGTGGTATCATGCGGTATCCCCAATAGCGAGGGCAAGAGGGGTCACAATTGCGTTCAAGAAATCATGCCCTTGGATTACTGAGACCTTGCAAAGTGACCCAGAAGGTCGGTATTTGTTTGTAAAGGGTACGCTACAGGGGAGACGATATATACCTTTGCTTCAATATATGCGCCAAATGTTGAGACAGCTAAATTTCTGGTTAAAGTATTTGGACAACTGGAAGAATTTAAGGAAGGGTGTGTAGTGGTAGGAGGAGATTTCAATATGGTGTTAGAGCCGAGTGTAGATACCTCTATGGGAAGAACTACTATGTCTTTTAAAGCTATAAAGCGGGTCAAAAAAACCTTATGCTCACAACACCTTGTGGACACCTGGAGAGCTTTACACCCAGGCACCAGGGACTATAGCTATTATTCCAAAGTACACGATATGTATTCGCAGTTAGACCTTTTTTTGGTGGATCAATTCTACTTGGGGAATGTCAGCACAAGTACAGTTGAGCCAATAACGATGTCTGACCACGCCCCAATAATTTTGACCCTTCAACCACCTCAAATGACCCAGGCGGAACGAATATGGCGTCTGAACGAGTCATTGTTGGACAAGGAAGACATAGTGGAGAAACTAAGGGGCAAGATAAAGGAGTATTTTGAAATAAATAAGACGGAAGGTGTGTCAGATCAAGTGGTGTGGGAAGCTCACAAGGCGGTTGTGAGGGGGGAATTAATTGCCTTTGGTACATATATAAAGAAGGAAAGCAAAAGAGAAATAAAAGAACTACTAGAGAAGATCAGAACCCTAGAAATAAAACATAAAGAAAATCTTGACCCAATGATTGGCAGATGTCTGGAGAATGCGCGGGCAGATCTTTCGCAATATTTAGAGTATAAAGCAAAGAACAAAATTAGGTTCTTCGCAAATAGAGCATATGAACAAGGAAATAAATGCGGTAGACTACTGGCAAAACAACTTAAAAAACAACAGGACTCCAGACACGTGCATAGCTTACTAGTTCGGGGCAGGAAAATAATAGACACAGGCCATAGCAAAAGAATTTGGTAAATTCTATGAGGCACTATATAATATCTCCAAAACAGAACCACCTGTAAGGGAAAGCGAGGGACAAGGGAGGGACAAGATAGAGGAGTACATCGAGAACGCTGGTATGCCCATATTACCTAGAGAAATAACCGAGATTATGGAACGGCCAATCACGGTGGAAGAGTTGAGCGGAGTGATAGCGGCCCTGCCCCCGGGGAAAAGCCCAGGCCCGGACGGGCTGACAAACATATATTACAAGAAATTTCTCCCAATTTTGGTAAAGCCACTTTGTGATTATTTCAACTCCATAGGTGCTGGAAGTCCACTTTCCTCAGAAGCATCACTGGCTTACATAACGGTTTTGCCGAAAGAGGGAAAAGATCCCCAGGTATGTGCTAATTACAGGCCGATCTCTCTGCTGAACTCAGACACCAAGATATTGGCAAAAATTCTGGCCCTGAGACTGCAGGAAGATGTAGGAGATTTAGTGCACCCAGATCAAGCAGGGTTTGTAAAGGGACGAGAAGCAAGAGACAACACCACCCGCGCACTCCATATATTGCATTGGATGCGATACGGCCCAGGTAGGGCCCCAGGAATCACTCTGTCGATGGATGCCGAAAAGGCCTTCGACAGAGTGAACTGGGGCTTTATGAGAAAGATACTGGGGAGGATAGGATTGGGGGAGAGGATGCTGGGTTGGATTATGTCATTATACGCGAAACCTAGAGCAAGAATTAAGGTAAATGGGACTATATCGGAATGTTTTACCATACAAAACGGTACCAGGCAGGGGTGTCCGCTGTCCCCCCTGATATTCGCAATAGTAATGGAACCATTCCTGCGTAGAATTAGAAAGAATAAGGAGATAGTAGGGACGCATATAGGCCATACGGAACACAAAGTAGCAGCCTATGCGGATGATTTATTATTTTTCCTCTCCGCTCCCCAGACATCTATAGCCGCATTGATGGTGGAAGTACAGAAATTTGGAAGGGTGTCTGGCTTTAAGATTAATTTCGAAAAATCAGTCATCCTTCCTAGTCATGTCCCAGTGGAGATAGAGAGTTCACTGAAGGAGAAATACCCATTTATATGGAACAAGGAGTCGCTGACATATCTGGGGGTACAGATAAGCGCAGAATATGAACAGCTGGTGGAGTATAATTATGGCTCATTAGTGAAAGAAATAAAAGAAGAATTAAAGAGGTGGAAGGGGAAATACTTGACCTGGTTCGGAAGAATCAGTGCCATAAAAATGAGCATACTGCCCAGAATAGTTTATGTTCTGCGTACAGTGCCAATCAGGTTGCCAGCGAGTCTCCTTAAACAAATGCGTCGGCTATTCATGGCCTTTGTGTGGGACGATAAAAGGCCTAGACTGGCTTACGATATTTTAAGAAGGAGTAGAGTGGAGGGTGGCTTAGGACTCCCGGATATAACATTCTATTATAGGGCCATGGCGCTAGTTAGAATATCGGACTGGTGCCATGACCTAAAACCATGGGTACAGGCAGAAATGGCGATGGCGGGGAGAAACCTGGCAGGAGCACCATGGATCCAAGGGTCATTGAGAGGGCTGTCACAATGGACATCACCAATGACCCTGAATACATTAGAAGTATGGGATAGAATGAATAAAGAGGGCAGGTATGCTCCTCAGACCTCCCCTCTGACTCCTCTGGAGGGATTTCCATGGTTCCCCCCGGGGGAGAAGACGGGAAGTCTGGGGGCGTGGGGACAAGATGGGAATATTAGATGCGGTAAGTTTGCCCCAAGTGGAGTCTTACTATCACTGACGGAGATGATATTGAAATTCGGGGAGACAAGAATGGCGGAATGGAAACACCGTCAAATGACAAGTTTTCTTAAGAAAATAAAACCATTAAGACCAATAAATACACTTACCGCGTTTGAGAGGCAGTGTGCACAGACATCACAAGCTGGGCATGCATTATCTCGGATGTACAGAATGATCCAAGGAGAGCAAGAAAAGAAACCTCCATACTTTATAAAAGAATGGGAGAGGGAGCTAGGCCAAGTGTGGACAGATAAACAAATAAATAAAATGATATTGTTAACATTTACTACTTCCATAAGTACAAAGGTGCAAGAAATGGCATATAAATTCCTAGCGAGATGGTATAAGACACCAGTTAAGATAGCACAAATCTCTTCAGAAGCTAATGACAAATGTTGGAGGGGCTGTGGACAGAGGGGAACTTTTCTTCATCTATGCCCGATAATTAAGCGATTCTGGGAATTAGTGGCCCCGTGGATTAAGAAAATGACGACGGACCACATGGAGTTTGGGCCAATACAATATTTATTTCATGGAACGTCGGGTTCTGTCAAAAAGTATAGAGAAAGTGTAATCCCACACTTATTAAATGCAGCGAAAAAATTAATCCCAAAGTACTGGAGACAGGACCGGATTCCGTCAGTCATAGAGTGGAGAAATGAGGTTAATATAATAAAGGAAGCAGAGAGATGGGTTCATGTGGTTAAAAACCAAAGAAAGAAATTTGAAACGACATGGGCAAACTGGGAACAATGCGCCATGGAGATATTAGAAGAGGGAAATATAGATGGGTAAGGGAGGAAGAAATGGTATAGTCATTTAAAACAGAGATATAAGAAGAGTGGCCCTGAAAAGTAGATGTAAATAGTGAAATAACTTCTCTAATGCCAACCAAAGAGGGAAGGGGGTAAGATAATGTATGGTAATATGTATATGGGGTTTTTGGATTTTGGATTTTTTTTACTACTTCCCCCCTGCCCCAGTCTTGACAGAATTTTTTTTTTTTTTTTTTTTTTTGCGAGGGGGGAGGAAAGGGAAGCAGAAGGGAATTACACATATATAAATAAATAATTTATAGACACTAGAAGATTAGATGGGAGGGGGATTTAATTTATAAAGGGGGAAGGGAGGAGAGGGGGGAAAGGAAACACAGATACACGATTTATAATAATTATGAACTATAGGGATATTATTCCCTTCCTTAAGCACGAATGTATTTTGAGGGTGGGGGGGGGGGGGTTGTGTGTTTTTTTTTTTTTTTTTTTCTCACGAATCACATTATTATGAATTGAATGAATAGTCATTATTATGACTATTGACACGAATTAGAATAAAGGGGGATTTATCTCATAATGAATTGAAGTGATTAAAGACACAAATTAGAATAAGGGGGGAATTTATTTATGATTTTACACTTTAGAATTATATGCACGATTGTACACGGAGGGGAATGGGTAAGGGTTTTTTTTTTTTCTCTCAAATACATAATAATGAATGGAAGGGATAATGACACGAATCAAACAAGGGGGAATTTATTTATAACTTCATCTTTAAACATTTTATAATTATAAGCACGATTGTACACAAAGGGGGGTGTTGGGGGAGGGAATTTTTTTTTTTTTTTCTTCTCTGCCATTATATATGTAATGTCGACTGCTGGGACAGGGGGGAAACTGTGGTAGGAGAGGTAGGATGTAATGTGTAGTATGTTTTCTTTCTGTGGATTGAATATAAGGGTATAGAATGTTGTATAAATGTTGTATATATAAATGAAATAATAAAAATTTTGATTATTTAAAAAAAAAAAAAAAGTAACAAGCTTTCTACTGTCGGACTTGTATTTAACGCTACCGAGTTCATAAGGTGAGAAGCCGGCCCTTCCCATCTCTCTGCTCAGAATCTCCTGATGGAAGTCCGCATGTGTCCCTACCTGGCCTTGGATTATATCCAGGGCCTCCTGAGATGCAGATGCCTCTCAGGTCTTCAAAAACTTAAGTTCTATTTTTCTTTTTTTTTACGTTTGATTCTTGTTTTATGTCCATGTTTATGGGTCAGCTTTGTAGGTTGAAATTGCAATGTTCTTGCTTTCCTAACCCACTACAGTTCTTTCACAGGGTATTTTTGTTAATACTTAGGTACCAAGGGGTTGTTGTTACCAGCAATGTTTATAAGCAGCAATACATCTATTTTTTTGTTTTCTATGTTTTGTTTTTTTCCATATTTACTGTTCTTACACAAGCCTGAATGGTTTGCATACATGGCCTTGAGGATCATGTCATATAATGTTAAGGGTCTAGGTTCTGTCCGTAAGCGTTGGATGGCCCTGAAGGATTTCAGGGCCTTGGACACAGATGTGGTGATGATCCGGGAGACTAATTTTCGGACAGTTTTACCCCACCTCCTTCCTTGCCTCTGACTCCACGGACAAGGTGGGAGTGGCAATTCTGATTAAAAAGTCATGCCCTATTAGGGTTAAAAAATCCCGTGCTGATCCTCATGGGAGGTTCCTCCTTATAGAGAGTATATAACGACTTCTCTCACCCTTGTCAATCTCTATGCCCCCAATAGAGGTCAGATTGATTTTCTTAACAAACTTTTTGATTCCCCTCAATACTGTTCACAACCTTTTATGATCATTGGTGGGGATTTTAATGTGGTCACCCACAAGAGATAGACAAAGTACTACACCTTCTAAAAAGATTACATCCCAAGCTAATTCTTTGCGCAAGTGTATTAGGTCTCGTCGACTTTTTGACACATGGAGGATCAAGCATCCCTCAGCTAAGCAGATCACGTTTTACTTTCCAGCTCATAAAATGTACTCATGTCTTGACCACTTCTTTATTTCAGCCCCACTTATCCCCTATGTGGTCAAGTATGACATAACACCTATTACATGGTCAGACCATGTATCATATTAGACCTTATGCTTTCTCAGGCTTACACCAGATCTTGTCATTGGCGTCTTAATGACCACCTCTTACAATCCGAAGTTTCACGTTCCATCTTAGCAAAAGGTTTGGAGAATTTTTTTAAGTTTAATATGGGGTCAGTTTCTGAATTTGCTACGCTGTGGGAGGCACACAAGGTTGTATTTCTTGGTGCTTGCATAGCTGAAAGCTCTCGGTTGAAGAAAGATAGAAATGGACTTATACAGTCCCTGACATCCTCTCTGGTAACCGCAGAGCAGCAGCTGTTGTGTGGCCCCACTGTGATGAAACTGCGAAAGGTCACCCCCCTCAGAAAACAAATCAAATTAATACAGCTTGGCAAGGTGGCCAGATCCTTACTCTGGACGAAACTAAAATTTTATGAATACTCAAATAAACCCCATAGAATGTTAGTCAACAAATTACATCCATGTCCATTCCATTCATTCCTTGAATTCCTTCTCCAGGCTGATGGATCTTGAACACACTGCCCCCATGAGATGTCAAAAATTTTTGGTGAATTCTATCATAGTTTGTATAACTGTCTGACTCCGGAGAATCACTTTAATTTCACCCAAGAAACATTTTAGACATTTTTCTCTAACATAAAACTCCCAAAATGATCTTCAGCAGATTTAGCTAGCTTGAATACGGCTATAAAGAGCTTTTAACTATAATTAAGGGCCTTCCATTACATAAATCACCTGGCCCTGATGACTTGCTTTATTTTTACTACAAAACTTTCTTTGATATTCTGTCTCCGCATATGCTGACCTTATATAATTGCTTACTTAAGGGTACATCTCCACACCCACAATTCTGCCACTCATACATTTCTGTCATCCCAAAGCCTGGTAAAGACCCCTCTAGGCCAGATAATTACAGGCCCATAGCCCTTCTAAATTCAGATTATAAAATACTTATGAAAATTATTGCATCCAGACTATCTAGACTTATTCTCAAACTGATCCATAGTGACCAGGTGGGCTTTGTCCCTGGCAGCCACGCCGAGGATAACACCCGCCGTACAATAGATCTGATAGATCTCTTGGACAGATCTTCCTGTTTGGCCTTGGTTTTAAGTTTGGATGCACAAAAGGCCTTTGATAGGCTGAGTGGGCCTTATATGTTTGCTACCTTAAATGCATACGGTTTTAGTGGCCCTTTTCTAAAAGCTTTAGAGGCCCTTTACTCAACAGTTACTGCCCAGGTTCAGATGTCTTCCTTCCTGTCGCTTGGCTTCCCCATGACAAACGGAACTCGGCAGGGGTGTCCCCTTTCACCATTACTTTTTATTTTGTGTCTAGAACCCCTGGCCGAGTCCATCCGCATCCATCCGGATATCCGTGGTGTGGTGATGCGAGAGGGGGAATATAAACTGTCACTTTTCGCAGATGATATCCTGCTTACTATTACCAACCCATTGATATCTCTTCCCTCACTACACAAATTATTGTCCTCCTTTGGTGCCATTTCTGGTTATAAGGTTAACACTTCTAAAACTGAAGCTCTCCCCATACACATCCCATCCTCCCTGTTATCTCAACTTAAATAATTATACCCTTACAAATGGTGCACTACCTCCCTCAAATATTTAAGTATCCTTCTTACCCCTTCTTATTCGTCTCTTTATCCTGTTACTTTCCCCCCTCTGATTTTAGACGTTAACAAGTCCCTGCTGACCTGGACAAAATATCCCCTGTGTCTGTTGGGTAGGATTAATGTCCTAAAAATGTCTATTCTACCCAGGCTACTATACCACTTTGAAACATTATCAATTGCCATGCCTTCCTCTCAACTAAAAGCACTCCAGAGGAGCTTTCTAAAGTTCATATGGGGCGATCGGGCCCATCACATAGCGTGTTCGGTGGTATTTGCCCCAAGATCCAAAGGGGGATTGGGCACCCCGGACATTATTAAATATTACTACGCCTCACATTTGAGGGCTATTGTTTTATGGTCCTCCTTACACGCACCAAATCAATGGACAGCCATTGAAAAGGGAGTGTTATATCCAGTTCACCCATGTTTCTTAGTTTGGGGTACCCTCCCATCCCCAGATCCTTTTTTTAAACATCAATGTACTGCTCCAATGACCTTCACTTTAACCATCTGGCATAAATGCCTTAAAGGCTTTCTTCTTGCCTCACCTTGCTCTCCTCTTGTTAATGTGCTGTTTAACCCAATCATACCACATAGTTTGCTCCTGGGTAGGGTTTTCCCATGGCTTAATGTCCCCCTCTTTCAGCTCCCAAATTTGATTCATGGAGATTACATTATTTTGATACTCTACGTGAGAAATATGATATACCCCCTCAACTTTTTCATTTTTATTTACAGGTCAGACATTTCTTTCACTCCAAATCTCCAACCCTGACTCTAAACCAACTGCTTTCGAGTATTTATGCGCCCAGGGTCCTCAACAACTACATTTAATATCCTCCATCCACCGTATCCTCCATGAGTCGACCCCTCTTACCAAGACCACACATCACTACATGAGGAGATGGTCCCATTTAATAGGTAGACCTATTACGGTCCAGGTATGGGACAGGATCTGGTCCTCTACTTTTAAGTCCTCCAAATGTGTAACCCAAAGGGAAACATCTAGTAAGGTTCTCACGGCAGCACAGTGGTGTAGTGGGAAGCACTCTCACCTAGCAGTAAAAAGGGTCGCTGGTTTGAATCCCAACCATGACACTACCTGCCTGGAGTTTGCATGTTCTCCCTGTGCCTGCGTGGGTTTTCTCCGGGTACTCTGGTTTCTTCCTACACTCCAAAGACATGCTGGTAGGTTAATTGGCTTCTGTCCAAAATTGGAACTAGTATATGAATGTGAGTTTGGGACCTTGGATTGTGGGCCACTTGAGGATAGGGTGCAAAGTATGTGTGGATCGCTGCATTAATTGACGGCGCTATATGGGTACCTTAAATAAATAGGGATAATTGTAGACACGCAACCACACTCACTCAGGTTGAACTGGATGGACTGGTGTCTTTATTCAACCTTACTAACTATGTAACTATGTAACTATGTTTTGGTATAAAACCCCTGATGTCATTCACAAATATGATTCCACAGTTTCGTCATGTTGCTGGCGCTGTGGGACTGACACAGGTTCCTTATTTCATATTTTTTGGCAATGTTCTATGATACAGCCCTTTTGGCATGAAGTAGGGCTCCTAATACAAAAGGTGGTGGACGTGTCCCTTCTGCTTGATCCCTTAAACCATCTACTGGGTCTTCCTTTTTCAGGCATAACTAAACAAAGTCAATTGGCTAATTTCCTATATTTTGCTAGCTGCCAACAGGCTTATTCCATTGTGCTGGTTGTATATCACACCTCCTCCGTGGTCCAGACTTCTCCACCTGGTGGCTGAGATTCGGAGGATGGAATATCTAATGACCTCTGTACATGATACTATCTCCCAATTTAATAAAATCTGGGAACCTTGGGATCAATCTGAATATGGGACCCCTATGCCAACTGTCACATCATAAATTGTATTAACATTGTACTATCCCTGATCATGTCCCCTCACTCCCCCCCTTGTTTCTATGCGTGCCATTTGGTACTTTCCTGAGTCTTCTGTTTCTTATCATATCCCTTTACAAAAACCCTTTTGTCTTTTTACTTTTATGAACATTCTTTGTTTTTTGATTCCTATTACTTACCTGTGTGCTGTGCAGATCACCCCTGTGCTCTGTATGTATGGACATTGTTTATTGGTACCTTTTATTTCTTTGTTTAATATAAATATGCTTTTTTTTTGCACTCTACAGTATGTAACAATTTTATACCTGTTCTTTTAAAAACTCAATAAAAAATACAATTTTGAAAAAAATAAAAATAAATAAATAATAGTAAAAATAAAAGTAAATATGAAAATATAAAAATAAATACAAAAAAATAATAAAAATAATAAAATATATAAATAAAAAAATAAAAATGCATAATAAAAATAATATTAAAATGTACGGTGTCACATTATTGTGTATATCAAGGACAAATATGCGAAGGAAGAAAATTAATAAAAATGATGAAGAGATTATTATCTGTCAATGAAGCATGTAAGAGAAAGGTTGGTGTTGAGACCATCAGGCTGTACCGTGCCCAATAGGTGTATCCAATATGCCTCGGGGCAGAAGAGTGACCGGTCTCAATCACCTCCCCATTGGGTGGTTTGACTTGTTCGATCACCATCCCTCGTAGTTCATGGACTTGGTGCTTAGATGTCACAAAGTCTACTGCTGCGGGTTTGTTAGGGTCAGCCTGTTTACCCTTTTCAGTTTTGGCCAAGGCTACCCTGATGTCACTTCTGAAATTGTTTCTTAAAAGGGCCAACAGTTTTTCCCACATATGTCAATGCACAAGGGCACCTCAAAATGTACACAGAAAAATCTGTGTTGCAATTAAAATACTCTCATATCTGATACTGATTACCCTTATGTGGATGTGAAAAGTGCCTGCCACAAATAAGAGATTTGCACACATTGCAGTTGTAACATTTATAACAACCCGTTTTCTGAGATATCTTGGGTAGAACTTTGGCGTATTTCTGTCTGGGATCTGCCTTTACCAAATGGTCATGCAGTGTCCTACCACATTTATACGCTATCATGAGTTTGGTTCTGATAGTAGGTCCTAGGGCCCTGTCAGATTGTAAAATGTTTAAGGTACATTCTGCTGCCCATTTGATCCTTTTTCCCCTTTTTCTCCGCTCCACCGTTTGGCATTTTACCCTTTTTTTCTTTGTCTTTTTCCTTTTTTCCCCGTTTCATGTCTGTTGTGCTTCATTTTTCTTTTGTCTTTCTTTCCTTTTCTCTTTCTTGATGCTTTTCTCTTTCTATTTGTTCTCTCTTTTGTTTTCTCCCCATTCCCTCTTTATCTTTCCTTTTTTAATATTTCTCATCTATTTTTGTCTTATTCATCACACATCTTTCTCCCACTTTTGTATCACTCTATGTTTTTCTCGCCTTTCGCAGCCTGGTTCCTTCATGCTTGCACTATTTTCTGCACTGTTGGTTACCCATTGCGGTGCTGGCCGTACGTCACTGGTTTCTGTGGTAAAAGCGGCCCCGCAGATAGGTGTCCTCCCATCACCCTGTTGCTAAGAGCGCCGTGCGCATGCGTGGCATGCGGTGATTGGTGGCCGGAGCTCCCATATAGTAAACCGCTGGGTCCTAGTGACTATTTGTTTGTAATCAGGCGCATCTGGTTGATTTGCCCGATCTATTACATGTACACTGATGTTCTACATGTGGGCAGTATCCCGCTATATTAGAGATTGATTACCCCAGGCTACGTAAAGTTATTTTGCTGCCTTTTTTGTTTTTGACGTTTTTGGCAGAATTCTGACATCAGATTAATGTCACAGGGTGGGGGCGGTACAATTCTTTTCTATTTTTTTTTTCTATTTTTGCATGTTCTGATTGGTGGGAAATGTATTTATATTCTGCTCTGACACTGTTGCACTTTATCACATGCTCGACAAAGGGGCCCTGCACAGCTCCGAAACGTTGCACTTATCTCTGTGATGTGATCTCTCTCAATAAAAGAAACCTTTGGATGGAAGTGTTGATCCATGGTGTGCTGGCGAATATGTTCATGTGCTTGATGTTTCCAGGACCCAACTGGTAATCACAACAGCAGCCACTATTTTAAGAGCCATACTTTCCAGGAACGTGCCCGATAGGAATATTGACAATACCCGTACCTCACCCTGCTCATGCACAGTGGAGCACCCCCTGAGGTGCACAGTGGCATGATCTGTGGATTGCAGTACTTGGTATTGAGCCACTATGAGTGGCCCAGATACCATGTTATCGCTGTGCGATGTGGAATTTATTCATGATATCATTGTTTACTTCTGTGTGTGATCTGTGATTGGTCACCAGCGATCACCAGGTACATGGGCCAATCAGAGCACCCTGTACCATGTGATAGCTGTGGCTAATCACAGCATCACAATAGTAAACAATGAGTTATGACAGTTCAAACCATTGCTGTTACAGCGATCATCACTGTAACAAGCAATCACAGTATCATTGTGGTGACACTAAACTATTTTGGTGACAGTCAGTATTTAAAAAATGTAATAGAATGGAACCTCCGATTGTGAGTAACGCAGTTAATGAGCATTTCGCAATACAAGCTATTATTTTTTTAAAATTTTGACTCAGTTTGCGAGCGTCGGAGCAGCTCGGAAATATTCGGAAAAACTTGGAAATACTCAGTTGCCGAGTGTTTCCGAACCTTTCAGTCGGTTTCGGAGCCACTCGGAAATACTGTGGGTTTCCAAGTGCATCTGAGCGGTCTTCGGGTATTTCCAAGTCTCTCCAGTCCCCCCCACCTCTGGCCACATGCGGTATTGCATGCAATAGAAGTCAATGTGGAACAAATTATCTTAGTTTCCATTGACTTCTTTGGAGAAACTCGCTTTGATATGGGAGTGCTTTGGATTATAAGCATTCTCCTGGAATGGATTATGCTTGTAATCCAAGGTTCCACTGTACTTTTTTTGTACAAACTGTCACCAGCCAGTATCTCTGATCACCGCTGCCACACCATATGTTGATGGGCCTGAAGGTCCTGGTATGGGGACCCCCACGCAATTTTTTTTAAACTTTTGGTTCGGGGTTCCCCTTAATATTCGTAACCAGACCCAAAAAGGCCTGGTAATGGACAGGGGGGAGGGGGCATGCCATTTTTTTCAATGAGTTTTATTAATATTGCCGAGACCCGACAATTCATTAAAGCAGCAATCAGTTTTAAATGACAATTTTTCCTTTAGAAATGTCATTTTGCTTCTGTACTGTTTTAAACACTGAAAAAATGCGCCACTTTACAGGCATACTATAGACACCCCCAGGCATGATATTTAAAGGAATATTTAATTTTTGTTGTTTCACTTTAAGCATTAAAACAATCACTACTCCTGAAAAAACTGACTTTTTAAACTTTTTTTGCATTGATACATGTCCCCTGGGGCAGGACCTAGGTCCCCAAACACTTTTTATGACAATAACTTGCATATAAGCCTTTAAAATGAGCACTTTTGATTTTTCATGTTAGTGTCCCATAGACTTTAACGGTGTTCCGGCGGCTTTCGAATTTGCCCCGAACACCGCATATTGTTCGGTGTTCACCCAAACATCCGAACAACCAAAGTTCGGCCTGAACATATGCTCAGGCTGAACCGTTCGCCAATCCCTACCACTGAGTAGAGCTGTCAGGGACATGCGGGCCATAGTGCTACTTATGCTCAAGGCGGACGCAAATGCACATGCGCAGGCGTGGTCCCGCAAGTACCCATCATGCCAGGCACACAAATGTGCGCATGCACGTACTTATTTGTGCATACACGCACCAATGTACACGTGCATGTACCAATGTGCACACGCTCACACCAATAAACGTTGGCACCAAATGTCATGTATAAGTGAGCAGTTGCACTAATGCTTTGCTGTCTGATCTGCAGCTGTACCTGTGTTCCTGAACCTGATCCTGTTTTTCCTGTATTTGACCTGGCTTGCCTCTGACCCCGTTGAACCTCTTCTACCTTGACCCTGGCCTGTATCTGCACTTTCCTTCTTGTCTCTTGCTTATCTGCCTGAACTCACGTTGCCAATCTCTGTCTGTTCCCTGACTATTTTTTGCCTGCCATATATATGCCTGCATCTGACCATCTGTTACCAATCGTCTGACTATGCACCCTGTGTCTCTTCTGCTTTGCATGCACCTGCCTGGTCCCTGCTGCCACCAGCCAGGAATCTGCTGGACCTTCTAGTCCACCCTGGTGACACACCCACCACATGGAAGATGATGTCTGAGAGGCCTTCCCTCTGCATGTCAGGCTCAGCTGCCAGGTATGTGGCAAAATTAATGCAGTTGTCAGGAGAACACAAATGTATGGATCAGCTTTTCAGCTACAGTGTATGATGGCATAGGACACAGCCGAGCAATGTTTCTCAAGTGGAAAAAAGATGTTCTGACAACATTTTGTACATGTGGCTCAAAGGTTTAAATAGTATCAAATATCACCCTTAGATTTTTCAATATAGACTAAAGCTCAAGTATAGTGCCATCTATAGATAAGCTATTAGGATTGGCCTTACGTAATTGATGGGGGATGCCAATAAGCATGACTTCAGTCTTATCACAGTTTAATTGAAGGAAATTATGGTACACCCAAGTTTTTTTTTTATCACAAATATAGTTAGATAGGAGAAAAAGCAGCCAAAGTAGAATAAAACATGCTTCATCCCTCCCTTTTACATTGTGGCCTAGTAAAGTTGCTTACATAATGTGCAGCAGGTTTTACTATATTTCTGGCTGCTGTCCCTAAAATAATGAAATCTATTTCTTGATAAAAACTGCCTTGACTCTCCATGTTACATTGCAACCTGGTCAAGCTGTATACTGCTTGTATACTCTCCAGCCACTGTGCTATATTAACTACATCTGGCTATTGCATATGGCACTGCAAATTTTATTTAAGCATAACAACTGCCTCATTTATAGAATGCCGGGTTGTGGTTTTGAAGTGTTTTTATCTACTTTGTATTGACAGTTTATTAAACCTTGTAGACATTACAGTGATGTAAGGCTCACAAAAGAAGACCACAAGTGCTATACTGTGAATATGTTGTGATCTGGATCACCTGCTACTGGAACTGTGTCCCAGAGTGGAAGGTTGTAGTTCCAGAGTCTACCAGTAGTTGCCTTCTGACAGTCAGCAGATTCCAGTAATTAGTAGAGATGGGCTGGGGGGGCGTGTCCGGACTCTGCAGTGACAGGACGTGTTACCTGACAGCTCCGCAGAGATTTCGGCAATCCACCGCCATCCTGCCAAATTTATCACTTGGTGAGCCTCCAAAACGAACCCAACCATTGCTGAGCACCTGACCCTTCAATCCCTGGGGAAATTTAAGAGCCTACCTGGCCGATCGAGTTTCTCTTGGGCTGCGGCTGGCTCCTCATCTTAAGAGACTCGCCGCCATCTTGCGGGCTACGGGCTCTCATCTTCTCCAGGCTTCAGTGCTGTGGTCGGCCGAACACAAGACAGCCGAATCCCCCTCATCTGTTGCTGATGTAGCGGGGGAGGATCGAGCGGGGAGCGGACACTGCGGATGCCTACAAACACTGACAAGTTAGCCCCGAACGCTCGCGGCCCGCCGCCATCTTGAGGCCTGTGAAGCCTCCAGCGTCCCCGGGCTCGAGTACCGCAATCGGCGGTACGCACGAAAATTAATCCGGCCCTACCTACTGCAGACACCTTCCGGAAGGTAGGTCTTAAAAATATAGACACTGTGAGCAGGCAGAAATCCAGGAAAGGCCGTCTGCAGACACCCACAGCTTGCCACACACTCCTCAGGTAGCATTCTAGGAAAGTAGGGGGCTCGGGCCTACCCGTGGAAGACGGGGGCCATCTTGTTAATCCAGGATCACCTCACTGAATTTTCTTCTGCTCTCCCCTATACCCAGTTGACTCTCATACCACTATAAGTAGAAGATGGCCATGTAAAGGAAGAGTTCCTGCCGTTACCAGTCCTACCACTCACTAACGGAGGTATTTCTAATTTTTTTTTTTTTTTCTCTCAATTTAACAACATAACCTACTCTTCGCCATGGGTACAGCCTCCAGACAATCTTCTACCTCAAGATCTCGCTCCCTGAGAGAGCTTACAGGAGGAATCAGCCACAATATCCCGGAGATGTTCCGGTCACAAAGGGGCAATATGGCGTCCTCCCACCACAGACCGCCTCAGCCCTCGGAAACACGTCCAACGGATCCCCTTCTCCTTCCAATATCTCAAACCCATACCTCACCGCCTATTGATGTTGGCACAACTCCTGCTCAACCATATCTGAACATCAATGATCTCCGGTCCATAGCTGCAGACATCAAAGATACCCTGTCGGCTGCAATTGCTGAGCTGCGCATAGATATACACACACTGACTGACAGAGTCCATGAAGTAGAACAGGCTACAACAGAGCATGAACATGTCCTACGCAAAGCTACCAGGCGGATCGACACTCACACCATCCAGTTAAGAGAAATACAGCGTCATGTTGAAGACCTCGATAATAGGGGCCGCCGCCACAATCTTAGGATCAGAGGCATACCGGAGACCGTCCCTGCAGAAGACATTTCATCGGCAGTGACTAGCCTATTCAATGATCTTCTCAACAGGCCACCTCAAACTCAAATATCCATGGAAAGGATCCACAGAGCTCTACGCCCCAAGGGTAGGGATACCGACCCGCCAAGAGATATAATATGCTGCATCGTGGACTATAGGCTCAAAGAAGAAATTCTCAGACAAGCCAGACTCAGAGGGCAGTTGCAATTTGCAGGAACCTCAGTCCAAATATTTCAGGACTTATCCAGTATAACACTGCAGCACCGTAGAGATCTCAAACCGCTATTGGATGTGCTGCGCGCAAAGGGAATCCAATACCGATGGAAGTTCCCTTTTTGCCTATCAGCTACTCATCAAGGGCGCACTGCTCTGTTAAAAGTTCCGGAGGATCTACATCCGTTTTGTGACACTCTGGCTATCCCTCTAGTAGACGTACCACAATGGTACGCGGAATTCCGCCACACGGCGGTAAAGAAAACAACGCCACAGGCAGAACCGATGGAAACCCAGGAAGGAAGAAACCGCAGACGAAGATCTTCATCTGGCTATAGGAGGCGAAACCCGCAACATGATCCTCCACATGGCTCCTACCCCTCGGATTCCCCAAGGTCCCGGAGAGCCAGGAGAGATTACTGAACAGCACCTTACTGACACTGTTCTCGTCAGCGTTTAGCCATGTTCAGGTTCTTCTGGTTAATAATCACCTTCAATGCTTTTATTCTAGTTTAGATTCCTTATATTAGCTCACTCATTGTCGCAACATGCAGCTGAAGAAGATTGCGCCCACTAACACACCATTGGACATTATCGCTGTTGCTGCCTTTGCGGCTCACTCTCCTCTCCCCCTCTCATTTCTCAACAGACAATTGACATAAAGCCGCCCAATCCACTGATGACCTCCATTGTACATGCCCAAGGTAACAGAACTTCCATCGCTTACTACCCTGTCCACCAAGTTCAACATCCTCGCAGTCGTAGATACTCTGCCCTTTGAGGTAGACTCACTGTATACTTATAATGCTTGTCACCTCGCCCCCTTTCCCTGAACACTGTTTACTGCATGATCCTGCATGAATTACAGCATTGTTAACCCTATTAACAATTATCAACCTGGGGAATGTATGGTAAGATGTATTCTCAAGATTTACTCCATATCGCACTATTTAATACACTGTACGCACTGATGGGAAGATGTACTCACACTACTGTCCAACACTACATATCCCAGTACGCCGCGCACAACTGCATTTTGCGCCGGCTGAATGCATTCCACTTCTGCAGCTAAGGGAGACCACTTCTATCCATTCCAAGTTACATCACACGTTTTAAGATTTTCTCACAACATATTGACATCTATCCCTTCTCTCCATTAACCACTCCAACTGGCCGAACCGGACATCTTACATTATTATATTGCCCACCCTCACACAACCTATCCAGGAACCCGTCGATGTTAGAACATCGCTGAGGGACTTGGCTGCTATGGATGCCAGCTTCACAACCTCTATTCCCCGGTTTAGACTTCAACATGATATGCTTTTATATTAGTTACCCCACTTAACGACAGTACATTCCCATAAATACAATATGCGGACTGTATATATTTCTATATATTTTGCATAAACATGGAAACGGTACATCTATGACGGTGAAATTGCCCCACTCAACGCTTGTTTTCTCTGACCAACTGAAATTTTTTTTTTTTCTTTCTTCCCCTACCATCATTAGACATCAGTGGGTTTAAAACCACTCCCTTAAATGGCTGGGAGGAAATCCTTCTTCACTTGCCTCCACATGTAGATTAGTGGCTATGAACGACTGCCTATCATTAACACCTCTATACCACACGTGTTACTTGGGCATATATCTCTTTGGCTGGTAAAATGGGAGGGTGATGGAGGGTAGATAGTTGGGCTGCATAGCATATGCACTTTACCATACAAGACTACTTTTTAAATGCTTAGATAGATACAGATTCTTCACGACCCACAACTCCTACCACATCACCTTGAGGACTAAATGGTTTAAGTTTTGAATTGTGTTATATGATGTTTCACTTTTGCCTTTTTCGTTTTCCAGAAATTTGCTATTCCTTCACCCCGATACTCAGGTAGCCTGGTCCTAAACATGTTACTCCCATTAACATATACACCTGCCAGATCTATTATACACACACCACTGCTGACTCACACACATTGAATACTTGGCCCCCCATAGCTCCCATATGCACTAGTTGACGCGCTCGAACTCGATCTCTTTTCGCTACCCTCTCTGATCTCTTGGAAAATTCCGTGCTTATCATATAATCTCCTGCTAATCCCTCTCTTACTTAACCACACTTTGCTATATATCCTCCTATACTTCTTATCTACAAACCTCCACTCACATGCCCATACGACTGGTAACGGTGGGTTAACTCACTTGTGACTCAATCCTCTCTGCTAGGTTCTACACGACCCCCTCACGGTGCAGTGGAACGGTCTGGATCCTGACTCCAGGCTGACTCCCCTGACGTCACACGGTACCCCTTCTTCCTCTCCTCACTGGGGAAGATACTTAAATACACCCCACCCTTTATTCCCCATCCCGAACAGACACCAATTTTATACACAGTTTCTATACCCTCCTTTCCTCGCACCAGTTACAACTGAGCTCCTTTCTAACTCCAAGGATGGCGGACACTCCTACGCGCGTCACAAAAACTGGTACTGGAACGACACACCTTTCACAGGTAAAACTATGCTCTATAAACATCCGTGGGCTTAATGTACCTGAAAAAAGATCGCAATTGCTACACACTTTAAGACAAAACAAAACACAGATCGCTTTCATACAAGAAACGCATTTCCGCTCAGACAACATTCAGAAACTACACAATATACACTACCCTACGGTGTATCATGCCACTAATGATGACTCTAAATCAAAAGGGGTGGCTATTTTAATAGCAAAAAACTGTCCTCTACACGTATCAGAAGTTAAACAAGACATTAAAGGTAGATTTCTTTTTCTCAAAGGGACTCTTCACAACAAACCCATAACATTAGCAAACCTATACGCTCCTAATACGAAGCAAGTTCTATTCTTTCGCGAGACCCTACAATTACTGATGGAATTTTATTCCGGCATTCTTATTGTGGGAGGGGACTTTAACGTAGCTCTTTCCCCATCACAAGATACATCCACAGGAGCTTCCTCTATGCCTTACAGAGCTCTTCGGGCCATTAAAAAACACCTTAGAGATCTGACCCTTCACGACGCATGGCGAACACTACACCCAAATGAGAGAGACTTTACATTTTACTCCGCACCTCACAATAAATACACAAGAATTGACCACTTCTTCATATCCCAATCAGACTTATCTCTCCTTTCAAAGGCCTCCATCAATCCCATGGTGTTATCAGACCATAGCCCCGTATCCATTACTCTAGATATACCGGCAAATAGATTCCACAAAATGATTTGGCGCCTAGATAATTCCGTCCTAACAGACATAGATGTTACCCAACAACTTAACACCCGACTCAAACAATACTTTTCAGAAAACACATCAAAGGACTCAAAACAATCCAGCATATGGGCAGCGCACAAATGCGTAATACGCGGGGAAATCATATCTCTAACGGCACACAGACGTAAACTTAAACGCAATCGCATTGCCACACTGTCTGAAAAAATCCTCATACTGGAACAAGCACACAAGCTCTCATTAGCCACAAAATCCCTTGTTGAACTGATCAAAGCTAGGGAAGAACTCCTAGAAGAACTCGGTAAATCCCTAAAACGCAAATATGTCCTAAATCAAAAACTATTCTATGAATTCAGCAACAAATCCGGAAAATTGCTTGCTAGAGCATTACAATCCCGAAAAGCAATGAATACCATACACGCTATTAAAAACACGTCTGGCACTTCTCTTGTCTGTTCGGAAGCTATTGCCGACCAATTTGTTCGATATTTTTCTGATCTTTACAACTTACCTTCCTCCACCGAATTGGGCAATACTCCTGAAAGACAAGCGACAATCTCGGACTTTCTGAATAACTTTTGCCCATCCTCTATTTCGTCTGAGGACGCAGCAAATCTTTCTACTCCTATTACCGCAGACGAAATTCTAACAGTGTTCAAACAACTTAAAACTGGTAAAAGCCCTGGCCCAGATGGTCTGACCGTGAGTTACTATAAAGCCTTCCAGGATATACTTACCCATCAATTAGCTAAGTTTTTCAATGACCTCTCCTCGTCCTCTTCAGTAAATACGGATTTATTAGAAGCCCACATCACACTCATTCCCAAACCAGGTAAAGATGAAACTCTAGTAACTAATTATAGACCCATTTCCCTTATCAATGTTGACATGAAAATCTTTGCCAAAATCCTTGCCAACCGAATGCTCCCTTTACTCCCCAAACTGATCTCATTAGATCAAGTGGGCTTTATCCCAGGGAGGGAGGCAAGGGATAATACCATAAAAGCAATCAACATCCACCACTGGCTCTCCTCTTCACCCAAACAAGGTTTTTTTCTGTCCCTTGACGCGGAGAAGGCGTTCGACAGGGTGGCATGGGACTACATGATAGCAGTACTACAGGCAATGGGATTCCCAGCACACTTCACCCAGTTGATCTTGGCTCTATATACGTCCCCCACAGCCAGAATAAGGGTTAACGGCCACCTGTCGAGCGCCTTCCCGGTGTCGAATGGAACCCGACAGGGCTGCCCCTTGTCCCCTCTTCTTTTTGTTCTTTCATTAGAACCTATACTATACAAACTTAAAGTCAACCCGGATATCGTAGGCATTGATATTAGACAAAAACACTACAAACTAGCAGCATACGCTGATGACATACTTCTTTTCCTCTCCAACCCGTTCATCACCATTCCAAACTTACTACAAGATTTCACCCTCTTCCGCAAATTATCTAACCTGAAAATAAACTTTACGAAATCCAAAGCCCTAAACATCTCCCTTCCGTCTCAGATAGTTTCTCAATGCCAATCTAATTTTCCATTCAAATGGGAACCACACGCCCTCACGTATCTGGGCATTCAAATACCATCTAAACTTACTGAATTATACGACAGAAACTACTCTCCCATTCTTCGAACTATACAGAAAGACCTTACGAAATGGTCCTCAGCACAATTCTCCTGGTTTGGGAGAATCTCCATCTTAAAAATGAACATCCTGCCCCGAATACTTTATGTCTTACAAACCGTACCGATCAAACTTCCTCCAAAATTTTTTACAATTTATAAAAGAATATGCAGGAACTTTATATGGGCCCACAAACCTCCAAGAATCAGTTGGAGCAGGATGGTTCTACCCAAGCTTAAAGGTGGGTTAGGCTTACCCGATATTCATAAATACTATAATGCTTGTCATATCACCAGACTAATAGACTGGCACATACATACCCACTCCAAAGATTGGATCACAATTGAAGATTCCTGCACCCAAACACCCCTCTCCCACTCGCCGTGGATTGACACCAAAGAGACCCCTAAAGAACATTTGACACATCCACTGACTGGACCTACACTGAATTGCTTCAGGAACACTTGTTGTTCTCTGAAATTGACTCCATTCCCAGGGCCATTGACCCCCCTCACTGGCAACCCCGCCTTTCCCCCAGGCCTACCGGAAAACAACCCACGTCTGGTCACCATGATGTCTACATTGAGAGCACATCATTTTTTCCATAATGGTTCAATTATCCAGTACACTGAGCTACCCACTGAACTCCAGACTGGAAACATTCCCTTCTTCTTATACCTGCAAATCAGACACTTTCTCAATAGTTACAATCCCATCTCCCAATGGTGTAGAGATATG
Organism: Lithobates clamitans; assembly: GCA_037952925.1. Lineage (NCBI taxonomy): Eukaryota > Metazoa > Chordata > Amphibia > Anura > Ranidae > Lithobates > Lithobates clamitans. The sequence goes on from JBBGZY010000892.1 coordinate 3,940,673, forward strand.
ACGCCTTTTGAAGCACTATGCTCTAAAACGAATCCTCAAAACCACTTAATCTCAACTGTGTATTCCTTGCTTTTCGGCGAAACTAACCTACTGTCTACCACAGTCAACCAGAAATGGGAAAGAGAGCTCAACCTGGACTTATCTTTTGAAGATTGGGAAAATATCTACTCTCACATCCATAAAGGCTCTATTAACGTCTCAGCACAAGAAACCAATTACAAATTGTACTCTAGATGGTACCGCACCCCTGATCGCATTCATATGTTTCATAAAAATGTTTCTCCTCTGTGCTGGAGATGTAATTCTGAAATGGGCTCCCTTCTCCATATATGGTGGGACTGTACCCTCATAAAACCTTTCTGGGAACAGGTACACCACATGATCACTCGAATCACTACTTATGCTCTAGACTTTACACCTGCCCAATATTTACTACACCACACTTCACTTCGCCTATCCACTTATAAGAAATCTCTAATGCTTCACCTCATAAACGCGGCTAAGCAATGTATTCCGTTACGATGGAGGGACACTAACCCTCCTACCTTATCAGACTGGCTAAAACGTGTAGAAAAAATAGCAGTCATGGAAGACTTAATACATCAAGCAAACGACAACCGCACAAAATACAGTCACACTTGGGCCTGTTGGAAACACTTTCGCGATTCGGTTGAATTTCAGACGCTGCTCATTGACCCACATGCCAGAACATCCTTGGTTCCAAGATGACCCCCATAACAAGTATTAGTCGGGACTGTAGAAAGAGTGTCCGCCATCCTTCCCCCACCACCACCTTCTCCCTCACCCTTGTGCTCACATACCCATATTCTCACCCATTCCAGTCTCTACCCCATCTTGTTATAACTATACAAAATAAAGCATATCTAATCTGATTCTTCTCCTCCCCACCCTATATGCACCCCACACCTCTCAAAATCAAACACACCACATACACTATAAGACCTATTAGAAACACTATTCCACATAAAGGACCTCTCTCACTACCTCCGTATATATTTGGTTCTTCTGATTCTCCCCCCCCCCCAGTACAGTGTGCTCCCGTAGGGGTACTGGGAATGGGAGAGGATTGGTAAAGGTCCATGTCCTATGCTCCTCTTTTACATTACACCCCGCAATAATAACATGGGGTATTATAGATTTCTATAGCTAGCTTCAATGTTACTGGAGCAGCTAACAAATGTTCAAGGTGACTGGACACCTCATATACTTACATACGAATGATTTAAACGTTTTATTAACCCGCAATTGAACGCTTTCACACCTATATGTTCTTTTACATTCAAAGTTGTCATATGTACCACTGTTTCTGCTTGTTAAATGTACGAAATATGTAACTTGACAATGTATCTCTGTAAATCTTGGAGAAACACCATTGACTGTTTTGTACATTTCATCTTTCATCAATAAAAATTTTTGAAACAAGAGATGGGCTGAACACCCCCCTGTTCGGTTTGCAGCACTCCAGAACTCCTGAACATGGGAAAAGTTCTATGGTAACCCCATTGATGTCTATGGGAGCTGAACTGGAAAAATCAAAAGTGCCAATTTTGAAGGCTTATGTGCAAGTAATTGGTCATAAAATCATAAAAGGGGTATGGGGATCTGGGTACTGCCCTGGGGGACATGTATCAATGCAATTTTTTTTCAGGAGCAGTGATTTTAATGATACCTAAAGTGAAACAATAAAAATGAAAAATTCCTTTAAATATAGTGCCTGGGGGGGTCTCCTTAATCCGCCTGTAAAGTGATGCATCTGTAGCATATATATAACATATATAGAAAAAAAAGTAAAAGCACATTTAATATGATTCATTTTTGCAATTGCAATTGCCGACACTTGGCTATCGAAAAGATAACAGTAAAAATGGAGTGGGGTCCTCCCAAGTCTATACCAGGCCCTTCAGGTCTTTTTAAAAAAATGGCATGGATGCCATAAAAATGTATACCAGATGCTTATCCAGGCATGCAGCCTGGCAGATCAGGAAAGCGGGGGGGGGGACCTCCCCCTCCTGAACCTCACTAGGCCACACGCCCTCAACATGGGGGGGTACTTTGGGGTCGGGGGGAATCTGCCCTCCATCCCAAAGCACCTTGTGCCCATGTTGCCTGTGCCCATGTTGATAGAGACAAGGGCCTCATTCCCACAACCGTGGTTGGTGGTTGTAGGGGTCTGCAGGCGGGGGGCTTTTCAGAATCTGGAAGCCCCCAGATCCCACCCCTCCTATGTGAACATCGTCAATCATGCCACTTGCCGCACCTGAAAGATAAAAAATGCTTGCACCGACATGAAGGTTGGCTGCTTGCTGCAGGCTCTGCCATTTGACATTTCTCATATAGGAAAAGGGACAGGATCACCTGGCTAGATCACATGGTGGCACTGTCCCGTTTTAAGGTAACGGACTGGTGCATGCTGGGTCAGCAAGTGGGTGATGCCACCAGGTAATGTAGCCAAGTGACCCGCCCCTTTCCCAGCCAGCCTTCATGTTGGCAGGAGTGTTTTTTTATTTTTTGGGTGCGGCGTGATTGACGATGGATTTATATCGGGGACACTATTTTTTTTATTTTTTAATAAGGAAATTGTCAAAAACTGTGTGTATTTTTATTACTTTTTGACACTTTTCAGGGGAATGGGTAGGGGTATTATATACCCGATACTCATTCACATGGGGGCAGGATATGGGGGCCCCCTTGTTAAAAGGGGCTTACAGATTCTGATAAACCCCCTTCCTACAGACCCCCACAACCACCGGCCATGGATGTGGGGATAGGGACAAGGTACTTTGGGGTGGGGGGGGCAAAGCACCCACCCTCCTATGTTGAGGGCATGTGGCCTGGTATGGTTCAGGTGGAGGGGGGAGCTTGCTTATCCCCCCTTTCCTGGCCTGCAAGGCTGAATGCACAGATAATGGTCTAGTATGGATTTTGGGGGGAAACCCATGCCATTTAAAAAAAAAATGGCATTTTGTTCTTTTATTTTTAACCAGCAATTTTTTCCTTAACAACCAGGTAATACTGCACCCTGATTGGGCAAAGCTTTGCCCAATCAGGGTACGAAATGCACTGTGTAGTGCACAGTGCATTGCAGGGCATTCGGTGGGGAGAATACCCGTCGGACACCCTACAAATTCAAGGGTGTTGGACGAACAGCCTGAACAGCCGATGTTCGGCCCAAACCGTTCGCTCAACACTAGTAATTTGTTTCCACTTGATGCTGGCTGATGGGAAGGTATTTAAGCCCTCCCCTTCTAGTGCTTCTCGCTCCAGTGTTGTGCTGTTGCCAGATACTGTTTGCTATTGATCCTGATCTTGTATCTGCCCTGTAACCTGTACCCTTCTGCCTTTTACCTGCTTACCATTGTTCCTTATCCCAGTTTTGGTTCCCCCTTCCCATCTGCTCTCTACACTTCCAGTTTTGCCTGCTTTTCTGTGTTCCCCATTTTGTACATATTGTATATAATTATTCGCTAGTTAGGCTTTCTGTTTGTTAGGTTGCTTAGTTAGGTATTCTGTCACTGGGTTTTTGGATCACTTATATTTTTATGAGTGCTGTGTGCTGGATGGATTCAGGATGGATTTTGGTTTACTGTGAATAAATCTTATTTTAAATATACTGTATATGGTTTGGTCCCAGTTTTTTTTATGTAGCTGCACAGATTTTACCATCCTGCTGCTGATTCCTGACAGAATCTGTTTCCCACTCTTTGGCAATTTGCATTTACCGTAGCTTTATTTGCGTTATTTTTCATTTTTTATAGAATTAAACATTTCTTTTGGATCTATTCTAATTGCAACTTCTACTGCTCAATTCTGTCCTATTACAGGGTTGCAGCCAACATTACATAAATGTACTTTTTTGAGTTACAATGAATCTGATTGGAGTGCTGATTTAGTATGGGAGTCAGTGAATATTGTGAAAGTAAAAAAAAACAACGTATTTTTACATTAATCCATGTACGGCTTAAATGCATCTCCCAAGAATGTGATTTGAAAATTTTACACTTTTACCATGTTTACCATAAGATTGCATAAAACAGAGGGTCCTCTGCCAGCTGAATGGCATGTCTTACTTTTTTTTTGTTTTTGCATTAGTATACTGTATGTACCTTTTAGCAGTGCCCACCTCCCTTGCTACAATTTCTAAAATTGATTTTCAAAATTCACCCCATCCCTTTGCTTTAATGGGGTTTGGATTAAAGTTTACAGTTTCCAGAATTTGTTTTGAGTTTGATGAATGGCCTGCAAATTGAAAACAAGCATATTTACCCATCACTATTTATAAATATAATGCTACTTACAGTTGTTCACAGCAACTAATCAGAATTTACTCTGTAGATGTCATACCAGTACTGGAAGAATTCTGGCTGATTGCTTTAAGTTATCACACTTCTTCGTATTTATCCCTAAAAGATTTTTTCAAGTAGATACAGTAGATACAAAATAAAAAGGGATCTTTAAAAAGTGCTAAAAAGATAGCATTGTCTTACGTTTTTCAAGTAATATCTTACAAAATAAAGAATTCAAGATTCTCGAGTTGGTAAGAAAAAATCCACCTGGAAAGTGATGAACAACCACAGATGCATCATATTTGATTTTGAGGTCACAACCTCCAATTATTGTATTGAAAACTTGTCACTATTTATTTAGAAGTACTGTAACTTTAATAACAAATATAGGACATGTAGAATACCTTGAAATATAATAGTAAATATACAACAAACCTGAGTTATGTCTCTTAACCACTTCAATACCAGGCACTTAGACACCTTCCCGCCCAGACCAATTTTCAGCTTTCAGCGCTGTTGCAATTTGAATGACAATTGTGCAGTCATGCAACACTGTATCCAAACAAATTTTTTATCATTTTGTTGCCACAAATAGAGTTTTCTTTTGGTGGTATTTGATCACCTCTGCGGTTTTTATTTTTTGCGCAACAAATAAAAAAAGACCGAAAATTTTGAAAAAAAAAAAAGTTTTTCTTTGTTTCTGTTAAAAATTTTTGTAAATAAGTACGTTTTCTTATTCAATGATGGGCACTGATATGGCTGCACTGACGGGCACTGATACGGCAGCACTGAAGGGCACGGATGAGGTGGCACCAATGAGGTGGCACTGATGAGGTGGCACTGACGGGCACTGATGATGGGCACTGATAGGCGGCACTGATGGGCACTGATAGGTGGCACTGATGGGCACTCATAGGTGGCACTGATGGGCACTCATAGGCGGCACTGATGGGCACTCGTAGGTGGCATTGATGGGCACTCATAGGTGGTATTGATGGGTAGTTATGGGTGGCACTGATAGTTGGCACAGATAGGCATGGATGGGCACTGATAGGTGGGCACTAATGGGCACAGATGGGCACTGACAGGTGGCACCGATGGACACTGATGCGTGGCACTGATGACACTGAATGTTTGCACTGATGCCCCTAAGGGTGGCATTGCTGGGCATCACTGCAACATAATGGTACCAATCAGTGCCCATTTGTGGGCACTGATTGGCACAGATTGGGCACACTGGGCACATGTGGATGGCCATGGGGTACATATCTGACCATCCACATGTTGCCCCTTCCCTGGTGGTCCTAGTGGCGATCCCTGGTGGTCCAGTGTTGTGATCTGAGTGGGGGCTGCGCTGATAAACAATCAGCGCAGACCCCCTGCCAGGAGAGCTGGCGATCGGCTCTCCTCTACTCGCGTCTGTCAGACGCGAGTGAGGAAGAGCCGATCAGGAAGAGCCGATCAACGGCTCTTCCTCTTGACATCGTGATCAGCCGTGATTGGACACGGCTGATCACGTGGTAAAGAGCCTCCGCCGGAGGCTCTTTACCAAGATCAGTGTAGCAGCGATGCACACCCCCGCGGGCGTGCGGCGGCATGTTATCCTGCTGGACGTCATATGACACCCAGTCAGGATAACTGAACCACCGCCCGGCCGTCATCTGCTATGGGCCGGGCCGGAAGTGGTTAATAACTAAATTGCAACAAATCCATGACCAACTAATATGTATGAATTCAAACATAAAATATTTTCATATTATAACACTGTTTCTTTCATACCAAATTGATTTTACTTTTTTTATACTGTATATAAAAATAAATCTGATATAACTGAGGTGTTCCAATAAAATTTACAACTCAGTGCACTGACCTTCTCTCCTGTTACAAATCATTTGAAACAGTAATATCAGCTGCAACATTTTATGGCACTTGAAATATTAAAAAAAGAAAACTGTTCAGAATTTAAACAAAATCTAAAAAAATGACTGTGGCCTATATTTATCAATACATTTGCTCAAATTTTGTCCAAAATTGTCCCAAAATTATTTGATGATTTACCCTATTCAACCTATGGTTTAAGCCAGGCATGTCCAAAGTCCCGCCTGTGGGTCAATTGCGGCCCCCATTCCGATTTAATGTGGCCCCCTCATAATTTGGATATATATATCTTTTGTGGCCCCCAGAGCCACAAAATATACGGTATATACTGTATTTATCGGCGCTGCCTCGGAGGGGACAGGGAGGGGGCGGAATGATTACATACAGGAGAATCTCCTGTTTACATGGCGGCGTCTGTAATAGGAAGTCACATCTCCTGGGCTGCCATTGGATGACTGTTCTGTCTATCATAGGCGGGACTTTGTATTAAAGAGTGAAGGTGCGTTTTATACGATGATAAATACGGTATATCCAAATAACACCCCCAAGCTCATCCTTAGTCCTGAGCGGGCTCGAGAAAACGTTGGGGCCACAAAAAAAAATTATATATATATGTGGGTGGGTGTCATATAAAGTCCTCGGTATCTCGCCGCTCCTGTGGGCCCCCGGGGGCCCGCAGCGCAGTGGTCGTGGATGTGGTGTGTCCCTCGGACACAGCCCATCCCAGATCCGTGTAAAGAGCCAATAAAAAAATGACTCTTTACCACGTGACCGGCTGTGTCCAATCACAGCCAGTCACATGTACTGTCTACATGCAAGGCGCTCGTGCACGCCCCTAGGGCACATGAAGAGTGGCGATCAGGGACGAGGCTTGTCACACTGACACAGCCCAACCCCGATCCCAGTAAAGAGCCAATGAAATTGGCTCTTTACCACGTGACTGGCTGTGTCCAATAACAGCCGGTCACAGAATGTCAACAAACCGCAGTAACGAGATGCTACCGGGTTCTCCTCCTCACACATCGATTATGTGCGAGAAGGAGATTGTGGTAACATCTTGTTACCGCTTAATATACACCAACCAGAGGACCTGTCACTAGCCATCAAAGTACCTGTCACCAGCCATCAAAGTACCTGTCATCACCCATCAAAATACCTGTCACCAGCCATCAAAGTACCTGTCATCAGCCATCAAAGTACCCGAGTACCTGTCACAGTCCATCTGAGTACCTGTCACAGCCCATCTGAGTACCTGAGTACCTGTCACAGCCCATCTGAGTACCCGAGTACCTGTCACAGCCCATCTGAGTACCCGAGTAACTGAGTACCTGTCACAGTCCATCTGAGTACACGAGTACCTGTCACAGCCCATCTGAGTACCCGAGTACCTGTCACAGTCCATCTGAGTACCTGAGTATCTGTTACAGTTCATCTGAGTACCCGAGTACCTGTCACAGTCCATCTTAGTACCCAAGTACCTGTCATAGCCCATCTGAGTACCTGAGTACCTGTCACAGCCCATCTGAGTACCTGTCACAGTCCATCTGAGTACCTGAGTACCTGAGTACCTGTCACAGTCCATCTGAGTAATCGAGTACCTGTCACAGTTCATCTGAGTACCTGAGTACCTGAGTACCTGTCACAGTCCATCTGAGTAATCGAGTACCTGTCACAGTCCATCTGAGTACCCGAGTACCTCAATACCTGTCACAGTGCATCTGAGTACCCAAGTACCTGTCACAGCCCATCTGAGTACCTGAGTACCTGTCACAGTCCATCTGAGTACCCAAGTACCTGAGTACCTGTCACAGTCCATCTGAATACCCGAGTACCTGAGTATCTGCCACAGTACATCTGAGTACCTGTAACAGCCCATTTGAGTACCCAAGTACCTGAGTACCTGTCACAGCCCATCTTAGTACCCGAGTACCTGTCACAGTCCATCTGAGTACCCGAGTACCTGTCACAGCCCGTCTGAGTACCTGTCACAGTCCACCTGAGTACCCGAGTACCTGTCACAGCCCATCTGAATACCCGAGTACCTGAGTACCTGTCACAGCCCATCTGAGTAACTGAGTACCTGTCACAGCCCATCTTAGTACCCGAGTACCTGTCACAGTCCATCTGAGTACCCAAGTACCTGTCACAGCCCATCTGAGTACCCAAGTGCCTGTCACAGCCCATCTGAGTACCTGTCACAGTCCATCTGAGTACCCAAGTACCTGAGTACCTGTCACAGTCCATCTGAGTACCTGAGTACCTGTCACAGTTCATCTGAGTACCCGAGTACCTCAGTACCTGTCATAGTCTATCTGAGTACCCAAGTACCTGTCGCAGCCCATCTGAGTACCCGAGTACCTGTCACAGTCCATCTGAGTACCAAGTACCTGAGTACCTGTCACAGTTCATCTGGGTACCCGAGTACCTGAGTAGCTGTCACAGCACATCTGAGTCCCTGAGTATCCTGAGTACCTGTCACTGTTCATCTGAGTACCCGAGTACCTGTCACAGTCCATCTGAGTACCTGTTACAGTTTATCTGAGTACCCAAGTATCTGCACACCTAAGTACATGTCCTAGTCCATCTGAGTACCTGAGTACCTGTCACAGTTCATCTGAGTACCTGAGTATCTGTCACAGTCCATCCGAGTACCCGAGTACCTGGGTACCTGTCACAGTTCATCTGAGTAACCGTGTACCTGTCACAGTTCATCTGAGTACATGAGTACCTGAGTACCTGTCAAAGTCCATCTGAGTACTTGTCACAGCCCATCTAAGTACCTGAGTACCTGTCACAGCCCATCTGAGTACCTGTTACCACCCATCAGAGTACCCGAGTACCAGTCACCAGCCCATCAGAGTACCCAAGTACCTATCTGTAGCCCATCAGAGTACCCAAGTACCTGTCTCCAGGCCATCAGTGTACCTGAGTACCTGTCACCAGGCCATCAGAGTACCCGAGTACCTGTCACCAGGCCATCAGAGTACCTGAGTACCTGTCACCAGACCATCAGAATACCCGAGTACCTGTCACCAGGCCATCAGAGTACCCGAGTACCTGTCACCAGCCCATCAGAGTAACCGAGTACCTGTCACCAGCCCATCAGAGTAACCGAGTACCTATCTGCAGCCTATGCCTCATAGAATATACGTTGGGGTGTTTTCTTTCCAAAATGGGGTAATTTTGTGGGTAGTTCCACTGACCTGGTGCTCCAGGACCTTCAAAAGTGTGATAGGTAGGAATGAAATGAGATGTGTAATTTATGCTCCTAGAACGCCTGAAGATACCACTTCAATGATGGGCCTCTGTGTGTGGCCAGGCTGTGTAAAGGTCTCACACATGTGGTATCGCCATACTCAGGAGGAGTAGCAAATGTGTTTTGGGGTGTAATTTTTGCTATATACATGCTATATGTTAGAAATATCTTATAAATTGACAACTTTGTGTAAAAAAAAAAAAAAGATTTTCATTTTCTTTCCACGTTTTCTGAACACTTGTGTAAAAAAATTAACCATTTAAAAGACTCATAATGCTTCATAGAACATACGTTGGGGTGTTTGTTTTCCAAAATGGGGGTTTGTGGGTAATTCCATTGTCCTGGTGCTCTAGGGCCTTCAAAATAGGTCGTTAGGAAATTAGAGGTGTAGTTTATGCTCCTAGAATGCCTGACGGTGCTCCCTGCATGTTGGGCCTTTGTATGTAGCCAGGCTGTGTAAAAGTCTCACATATGTGGTATCGCCATACTCAGGAGGAGTAGCGGAATGTGTTTTGGGGTGTCATTTTTGCTATAAACATGCTTTGAGGAGTCAGAAATATCTTATAAACTGACCACTTTGTGTAAAAAAAAAAAGTTTTAATTTTCTTTCAACATTTCCCGAAGACTTGTGGAAAAAAATGAACCATTCAAAAGACTCATTATGCCTCATAGAATAGACGTTGGGGTATTTGATTTCCAAAATGGGGTCATTTTGTGGGTAATTCCACTGTCCTGGTGCTCCAGGCCCTTCACAATTGTAATAGGTCTTTAGGAAATTAGAGGTGTAATTTATGCTCCCAGAACCGCTGATGGTGCTCCCTGCATGTTGGACCTCTCTGTGTGGCCAGGCTGTGTAAAAGTCCCACACCCTGTGGTATTGCCATACTTGGAAGGAGTAGCAGAATGTATTTTGGGGTGTAATTGAAAGTATGCATATGCTGTGTGTGAGAAATAACTTTTTATTATGACAATTTTGTGAAAAAAACATTTTCTTCATTTTCCCAAGAATTGTGGGAAAAAATTACAACTTTACCATGCCTTTTACTAAATACCTTTGACTGTCTACTTTTCAAAAAGGGGTCATTTGGGGGGTATTTGTACTTTCCTGACATTTCAGAGCCTCGATAAATAAGATAGGCTGTCAGTGCATCAGGTTTGATCAGATGTGATCAAATTTCAATGATTTGCACCATAGCTTGTAGACTCTATAACTTTCACAGAGACTAAATAATATCAACTAATTTAGGTTATTTTTACCAAAGACATGTAGCAGTATAAATTTTGGCCCAAAATTATGAACAGAACTGACTTAATTGCAAAATTTTATCATAGAAACTAAAAAAAAGTGTTTTTTTTTTTAAATTTTCTCTCTTTTTCCAATTATGTCGCAAAAAATAAAAAACCCAAGGGGTGTTTAAATACCACCAAAAGAAAGCTCTATTTGTATGAAAAATGATGATAAACTGATAAAAATTTTGTTTGGGTACAGTGTTGCATGACTGAGTAATTGGCATTCAAGTGTGAGAGCGCTGAAAGCTAAAAATTGGTCTGGGAAGGAAGGGTGTATAAATGCCCTGTATTGAAGTGGTTAAACAATACATTTTTTTTGAAAGTTTAAAAAGTAACAATACAAATTGTCATTTACTTTAGTCATATGTATCCAACATAGTTACATTGATTCATAAAGGTTTTACGTGAGTATATTTCTCAATAATCTGTACCAGTCTACCCCTAATGGGTTCAAACTGTAGGCATGGACAGGCCACCAAGTTAAAGAGGTTGTAAAGGCTCATGTTTTTTTCACCTTAATGCATCCTATTGTCAGAAACCATTAAATCAGGCCAAAACATAAGTACAGTTAAACCACACTTGTTTAATAATAGAAGTAAAAAGAACAAACGTAGTCAAAACATAGCCAAAGTTCAGTAACCGCAACGGATAGTCAGACAAGCCAGAAGTCAGGGTTCAATGTAGAGGAACAGCAAGCAGGATCTGGAGCCAGAAGGGATGTCAGCAAAGCCAGTCATGAACAGCATTGCAGGAGATAATTTCTGTGATGTTGACCAAGGCGAAGGCAGAGAACCTCTGGACTGGATGGCTTAAGTAGGCAGGACTGACAAACAGGATATCATCAACAGCTGAGTAACTGTGGAGAGATAGGAGATTGCAATTAGCCTACAGCTGAACAGCCAGCTCAGAGAAGGAAGGGCTGAGCCCAGTCCTGACAGTACCCCCTCCTCAACGAGCCCTCCCCCCGGGAGAACCACCAGGATTGAGGGGAAGTCATCTATGGAAATCACGGAGGAGGACTGATCATGTGCGTCCGAGGATGAGACCCAAGAGCGTTCCTCCGGACCATACCCCTTCCAGTGCACCAGTTACTATATGCGCCCACGGAACCTACAGGAGTCAAAAATGGGCTGTGCTTCATATTTCTCATGGTTCTCAACCTGTACAGGGTGAGGACGTGGCACCGAGGTGGTAAAGTGGTTGCAAGCCAAAGGTTTTAATAAGGAGACATGAAATACATTCCAAATACACATATTAGAAGGAAGGTTGAATGCGTAAGCCACTGGGTAATACTGCGAAGAATACAGAAAGGCCCAATAAACCGAGGTGCGAACTTCAGTGAGGGAACACATTGTTGGAGGTTTCGAGATGACAGCCAGACCTTGTCCCCAACCTGATAGGAAGGCGCAGGCAGGCATCTGCGGTCAGTATGGAGTCTGTACCTATCATTAGCATGTCGCAAAGCCTCCTGGACTTGTGCCCAAGTGGAACAAAGACCACTGAGATGCTCCACTAATGCAGGAATACTCTGCGGAACAAATGAGTCAGACAACATGGAAGGCTGGAAACCATAATTCGCCATAAACGGGGAGAATCGGAAAGCAGAATACAAGGCACTGTAGTGAGCAAACTCTGGGCACTGTAATAGGTCTGACCAGTTATTATGATGGTCAGAAATATAGCAACACATGAATTGCTCCAGGGACTGATTGTTTCATTCTGTGGCCCCATTAGACTGCAGGTAATACGCAGAGGAGAAAGCAAGCTGAATTCCCAACTGTGCACAAAAGGCTCGCGAGAATCGGAACACAAGCTGACTACCCCTGTCCGAGACAATCACTTTGGGTAGCCCATGTAAGCAAAAGATCTCCCCAGCAAAAATGGAAGCCAGTTACTTAGAAATGGGCAAATTCTCAAGTGGAATACAATGACACATCTTTAAGAACCGGTCATCCACCATAAGGATAACTGTGTTGCCCTGGGAGTTGGGTAACTCCACAATTAAATCCATTGACAGGTGGGTCCAGGGCCTCTCTCCATCGGGTATTGGTTGTAGGAGGCCCACTGGAAGGTGTCATGGCGTCTTACTCTGAGCACACATGGAACAGGCAGCTACAAAGGCAGTTACATCAGCACATAGACTAGGCCACCAGAATTGTTGGGAAATGGCCCAAACTAATTAATTCCTCCCAGGGTGGCCAGCAGCCTTGGGAGAATGGTAAGTCTGGAGCACGGCAGTACAGAGAATCTCTGGGACAAAGCAGTGGTCACAAGGTTTCTCAAGAGGAGCATGTAAATGAGCAGCAAGAATTTTGTCACCCAAAGGAGAAGTGAGACTGGTGAGAACCGTAGCCAGAATACAATCAGGAGGAATCACAGGAACCTGAACCGACTCCAACTTGGAACTGGAGAAAAAATTGTCGTGACAAGGATTCAGCCCTTACATTCCTTTTTTTTTTTTTTTTTTTTAATTCTTTATTTAATTTTATTTATGAAAATACAAAAATTACACTCTTCAATTATACATATCTCTGTAAAACAATGATAATCCCTATTTTAGCCCCAAACATTCCCTTCCCTCCACCCCAACCCCCCCCCTCCCCGCAAATACTTTCCATCCGGAACAAGAATAACAACAAAAAGAATAGATGTGCATTTGTTAATTCATGATGACTTCGGCAAATCTCTCAGATTTTTTGAAGGCTTCCCACTTGGCCCATCTACCTCCACTATCTTCTTGATCCCTAAACAAGGAGTCCGCTGCCTCAGTCTTCTCTAAAATATAAGTTTCATTAACCCTTGAAATCCAATCCCGAATGCTAGGCCCCTCAGCTTTCTGCCATTTTTTTGATATTACACTTTTTGCTGAATTCAAAAGCACAGGGATTAAAGAAGATTTATACCCTCTATTCACTCCCTCAGATCCGTGGGTCATACAGAATAACTTTGCCCGTAATCTCCTCAATAAGCTGAATCACCTCCCGCCAGTATATTTTAATTATTGGACAACCCCACCAAAGGTGCGCCATCGTTCCCAGGGCAGTACATCCTCTCCAACAGTTAGGAAATTTATCAGGTTGGAATTTGCTGATTTTCACAGGAGTCACATACCACCTGGCCAGGCACTTGTAATTTGTCTCAATCATTTTCATGTCTAACGCTGAACTATGTGTTGCCCCCAGGATGCTCCCCACCGCACTTTTATTACAAACTACTCCCAATTCATTTTCCCATTTTTAATGAATGGCAGCCCTCCTCTACTTGACAAAATTTTATATAACGCAGAAACATTCCTCCTAGATATTTCCCTACAAAATAGCTTCTCTATTGGTCTGTAGTCTTCTTCCTCTCTCAAAGGCCCAGGAATGCTTCCGACAAAATGCGAGAGCTGGCTGTACCGCCACCCATTTACCTTCATTAAATCCCTTTGTGTAGATAGTTCCTGAAATGTGCAAATTTTTCCTTTCTTAGTGATATCTCTTAATTGCGCTTCTCTTTTAATAATCCAATGTCCTCCCACTTCCTCCATCCCCGGGGGAAAGTACGCATTATCTTTTAAATAAATTAAAGGTGAATTATACTCCCATTTGTTATTAAGATGGATCTGGTCCCAGATTTTAAATGTGTGGTGTGTTATATTGTGCGTATCTGGATCTAGCTTCCTATATTGTGGAGGGTTCCAAAACAAGTGATTCAACCGTGCATTACTTAAACCCATTTCCAAATTAACCCATCCTTTCTTAGTACCTCCTTTTGCCCAATCTATCGCCCGTGATAAAACAATCGCTTTATAATATTTTTTAAAGTCTGGTATGGCCAACCCCCCCTGTGCTTTCTCTCTACTTAACACTGTGTATGCTATCCTGGGTTTCTTATTATTCCATACAAACCTACTTATTAATCCAGTTAATGTTCTAAAGTATGTTTGAGGCAAAGTGATTGGGAGCATCTGCATCTTATAGAACACCTTTGGGACCAGCACCATTTTAACTGTGTTAATTCGCCCGATCCATGAGATCAGGTGATGCGATATTCTTTTTATTTCTGATCTAATTTTATCTCATAATGGGATAAAATTCAGCAGGTAAATCTACCTTAGGGAACCTGCTAACTTAACCCCCAGGTAATTAATGTTTTCCCTCCAAGGGAAATGAAATACCTCTCTCAGTCTATCTACTTCCTGCTTATCAACGCTAATCTTTAGGGCTTCCGATTTATCGAGGTTGATTTTGTAGTTTGATAACTCTCCGTACTTCTTCAATGTGGACAGCAAATTGGGGATCGAGATCCTAGGTTTCGTGATAAAGAGAAGAACATTGTCGGCAAAAGCAGCCAATTTGTGCTCCTCCTTTCCCACTATGCAGCCACTGATGTCCGGATTTTTTCGGATTGTGGCCAATAAGGGCTCCAAAGTCAAAACTAATAAAAGGGGAGACAGCGGGCATCCTTGCCTAGTCCCGTTTTCCACTACGAACTGTGCTGAGGCTAGATTATTAACCTTCTCAAATGCTGTGGGATGATTATACAAGACTTTAATCCATTTTAGCATTGTTGGTCCAACTCCCATGGCTTCAAGCGTTTTGAACATAAATCCCCAATCTACTCTGTCAAAAGCCTTTTCGGCATCTATTGACAGAAATAGACCTGGGGATCCGCTGGATTTAATAGCCTCTGAGATAAGCAGAGACCACACCCCGTTATCTCTTCCTTCTCTTCCTGGGATAAATCCCACTTGGTCCAGGTGGACC
Organism: Lithobates clamitans; assembly: GCA_037952925.1. NCBI lineage: Eukaryota > Metazoa > Chordata > Amphibia > Anura > Ranidae > Lithobates > Lithobates clamitans. The sequence continues at coordinate 3,956,149 of JBBGZY010000892.1, forward strand.
AAGTAGGACATTTTTCCTGAAGCCAAAATACCAGCACCTTGGCATATAATTTAATATCTGCATTCAAAAGCGCAATCGGCCTGTAACTAGAGCATAGGGTGCGGTCTTTGCCCTCTTTAAAAATTCAGGTCACTGATGCCGTTAACGCTCCCTTGCACAGTTCTCCTTGCTTCCCGAGCCCATTCCAAAACTGGCAGAGCCTTGGAACCAAGGAGTCTTTAAATCTTTTGTAAAAGCTAGATGTGAAGCCATCTGGTCCAGGGTTTTTGCCTGGAGGGGATGATTTCAGAGCTACGCATATCTCTTCTTCGGTTATAGGTCTCTCTAGTTCTATTATGTCATTTTCAGACAAGGTAGGAAGCCCCACCCCTTTCAAAAAATCTCTCACCCACTCCTCCTTTTTCCCGCCACTATTTTCCCTCTGCCTAACAGAGTAGAGGGATGTAAAATACTGCCTGAATTCTTCTCCTATCTCTTTAGATGTAAACCTCAATTCAACTTTTTTATTTTGAATCTTATCGATGAAATTCACATTCCCCGGAAGCTATCTCTTAAATAGGATTATGTGTAAACATCTGACTCATTCTCCAATAAGTCTTTTAATTCTTCTCTTTTAATTATCAGTTTCTGCAGCAGGGGCCTATCGATTCCTTTACAGGCTTTATGGATTTGATCTAATTTATGGATTTCAATGATAAGATTCTCTTTCCTTTTAATTCTCTCTTTCTTCTCACCCGCCCTAATAGAAATCAAAACCCCCCTGATATAAGCCTTGCAGGCCTCACACAGGACTGCCCCCGAGATCTCTCCGGTCTCATTGATAAAAAAAAAAACGGATCAATTTCCTGTTGAATTATCGTCCCTAATTAGGTTTTTCATTCAGACGCCATGTAAACGGAAACCTTTGGAGCCTTTTATTCTCAATTTCATCATGACAGGGGCATGATCTGACAGTGTCATGATCTCTATCTTCGATTCCCCTACTAAGTCCAATAAACTGTGATCCACCATCAAATAATCCAGCCCTGAATAGGTTCTGTGCACAGGAGAGAAGAATGTGTAATCCCTCACCTTCGCATGCTGTACCCTCCATACATCTATCATTTGGCAGTTATGCAGTTTACGTCCTATGCTCATTAAGAGGTTTTTACTTACTCCCCGTACACTAAATGAACTATCCAAGGCTGGATCAAGGCAAAAATTGAAATTGATCTCCCGCTAATATAATTTCCCCTCCTTAAATTCCATCAAACTATTCAGGGTCTGGGAGAGATATTTAATCGGATTTCTATTCAGACAATAGACATTGGCGAGAGTGAAAATCCTTTCCCCAAATTTAACCTTCAAAAACAGGAAATGGCCTTCTGGATCCGATCTCCTTTCTATCAAAACATAATTAATCTGTTTAGAAAAACCGATTGCCACTCCCTTCGCCTGTTTAATGGGGGAATCACAGCAGATCCAGCTCGGGAAATTCCTTGAGTACAGCTTAGTGCCTTCCTCCAACGCCACATTTAAAGCTATTGGAAAACCCCAACTATACTTTAAATTAGCCCCCCTCAGCGATTCCAATAAAGGTCTCAATTGGCGTCTCCTGAACAGGGTCCCGGCTGAAAGATCGGAGAATATTTGAATTTCACTGTTGTTGAATTTCACTGATTGGACACCTCTCAATTTATTCTAGATCTTTGCCTTGACCTCATATTGTTGAAACTTAACAATAATATCCCTGGGTACGTCCTCTCTCACACTTGGGGGTTTTCTTATCAATTTTTAATTCTTCATCTAGGCTTCTACCCAGGAGTGGGTTGAAGATTTCTTTCATCTTAAAGAACAGGTCTTCTCCTCTCTGTTCTGGAATAGATCTAATCCTTAAATTTTGCCGCCTATTTTGATTTTCCTGTTCTTCCAATTTGTAAAGCATCTCCCGCTGATCTGACTGTAGCTTTTTTATTTGATTTTTAAGAGCTGTAATCTCATGCGACTGTTGTTCTGATGCCTCCTCAACTACTTCCACTCGCTTCAAGAGATGACCCAAATCTGACTTCACATTAAGAATCTCTGCTTTAATTGAGTTCTCTAGTTTGACAAACATGTCCTGCATCTCCATTTTTGTTGGGAGTGCATCCGTAACCGAGTCCGCCTCCATGCTGAGGTCCAGTTCCGCTTCTGGGGGTATCTCCCCTCTGAGGGTCCCCCCTTGAGCTCCTTTGTTCTCAGCTGGATCCTTCTTATCTTTTACACTCTGTTGCCTGTTGTCCATGGCCGGGCTTTTTAATTGCGCTTCTTTTAGATATTTTTGGATCGAGCTTGAATTGAAACTTTCTCTGGGCTTTTTAGATTCCGCAGCTTATTGGGAGCGACCTTTCACGATCTTCTCCACCCAGCTCTATTCCTCTTCCTTGCATCTGGCTTGCTCTTAATTACTCCTTGTACCTCTTTCGCCCCCATTTACCTCCTCACCCCGGCATTGTCTTGTGATTATACTTTCTTTCCTTCTTACAATCTCAAAGACTACTCTTGGGCATTTTATAACGGCAAGGTGCTGTCATATTATAAACCATTAATCCATATATCAGCCTTTAATCTCCCACACTTAGCAAAGCTGGCTACAGTCCAGTTATATTTAGTGAGACTCGGTGCATGCCCCTGGAATCCAGTGGTACATATAAGAATTGACAATTTCACATCTCCCCATACTGTCTTACTTAGGTAAAATAAGGTAAGAAAAAAATCCTCAAATCCTTAAATCAGGCACACCACTCTCACCACAGCTATACCTATCAGTGAATATGTGTGAAAGCTGCGCTTAGGACAAAAGGTTGAGGTGTGCAGCCCCCCTAAAGGAGCTTCCCTAAGGATCCTCCACAGAGTACTTGAAATTTATAATGCAGTATGGCGCTTCCTGTAGGATTATATGGGATGGTATAGTGGGGGGGGGGGGTTGTGGTCCCTTAATATCCTAGTGTAAACTATACCAAATATCTAAAGCAGTTTATACCCCCGACCGTAACCCCTATTGGTGGTGCACGTTACCACCAAAAATTATTATTATGCAAAAAAGAACGATCTTCAGTGATATGGTTATACAAAATCAAAATCCTTCCTTGATGTGCGGATCATGTGACCTGGATCAACCATGTTATAAAAGGGAGCTACTATGAGCGGAGACCACTCTGGATGCCTTATATGATCGTGGTGGAGAGGAGATCATGGTCGAGATATTCTATGCTGTTTGTCCCTTCTGGGGTTGCTGGATTTGGTGAGTGGGGACCCTTGAGGGGGAGCACAAAAGTCACTAAGACCATCTGAGAGCACCCCAGTCACAGTTTTTCTTGAAGGAAATTTTGAACACTGGGTTTGAAGAGATCCATCACCCTATGGACTATGATCACTAATTACTAATTAATTTGTACATATCTGCACTAATTAGGCAGAGGTGCACTTTTATGGTTTATGTTATATGTTCTTTGTCTAATGCCAATGATTTAGCACTCTATGGACTATGATCACTATTTATATATTATTAATTAATTTGTATATATTTTGCACTACTTAGGCAGAGGTGCACTTTTATGTTTTTGACTTATGTTAAGTCATTATCATCTATGGTTGTTTTCTGGGTGAAGATCTATCATAGATGTAGGTGTTTAGTCTACACCCCCTTATCTAGTGTGTTCACATACATGATTTTTTTATTTTGATTTTGTATAACCATATCACTGAAGATTGTCCTTTTTTGCATAATAATAATTTTTGGTGGTAACGTGCACCACCAATAGGGGTTACGGTCGGGGGTATAAACTGCTTTAGATATTTGGTATAGTTTACACTAGGTTATTAAGGGACCACAAACCCCCCCTCCCCACTATACCATCCCATATAATCCTACAGGAAGTGCCATACCCCATTATACCTATCAGCGTCCACTCAGCTTATCTTATTAATTGGGCAGCTCTACTGAACCACAGTACAGTTCCTTAGTACCTCAGTGCTTCTTTTGCATGATGGATATACAAAAACACAAAAAAAAAAAAAAAGGAGTCCAGAGCAATATAATAGAACTCAGCATCCGCTGATCCTACCTGGAGCCCGCAGTTTTCAAGAGGAGACCAAGCTGCCAACGCGGTCATGCCTCACGGTCTCCAGGGAGTACCAAAGCATTTTCAAGGGGTAGCCCGGGAATCTGGGGTCCTCCGAGGTCCTTCGGGTCACTGCTTTATGGTGGGGGCTGCTGTGTACAGCGATCCTATGGGTCTTTTACCGTAAGCGGCTGTAGAGGGGAGACCCTGAGCAGAGAGCTGGGTGCAGGGAGGACGTAGCAGCGGGATGTGTGCTCCTCCGGTCGGTCCAGGAGCTTTTACTTAGCCCCGCTCTGATGGTGTTTGTGGCCAGTTTCACGATCCCCAGCCACCTCTTCTGGAGCGACTCCTCCCGCTGTTCTGAGGCAGAAGATTAGTGGGACAAACACGGCTCTCACCCCGAGCGGTCCCTGCCGCCATCGCCATTCAAACCTCCGCCCTCCTCCACCACGCCACCGTCAGGCCCCTCCCCTGGTTCTAGCACATCACATCCCTCTCCCCCCTGCACAGGTGAATGAGAACGCTTTTAGTCCAGAAATCAGCTCTTACATTCCTAGTACTGGGTAAGAATGAGACAATGTAATTGAAACTTGACAAGAAAAGAACCCATCGTGCAGAACGTGAGATTCTTATGGTCAGTAAGAATGAGAACCGGAACAGTAGTACCTTTGAGGAGATGTCTCCATTCTTTCAAGGCTAAAATGATTGCCAACAGCTCTCTGTCACCAATCTCATAATTGCACTCCGCAGGTGACAATTTTTTGGAAAAATAGCCACAAGAATGCATAGTGCTCTCAGAGGTAGGACGTTGAGACAGAAGGGCACCAACACCAGTCTCAGAAGCATCAACCCTTAAGGATAAAAGGTAACATAGGATCAGGATGTGCCAACACAGGAGCAGAAACAAAGGCAGCCTTGAGACTCTCAAAGGCCTTAGTGGACTCCAGAGACCAACTCTGTGGGTTATCGTCCTTCCTGCTCATATCAGTCAGGAGCTTGACCAGAGACGAAAGGTTATGAATAAACGTCTGATAATAGTTGGCAAAGCCCAGGAAACGCTGCAGAGGACATAAACCCACGGGTTGGGGCCACTGTAGAACTGCCGAAAGTTTCTCTGGGTCCATCGAAAAACCAGCAGTGGAAATGACATAACCCAGGAATTTAACCTGTTCACAATGGAACTCGTACTTCTCCAGTTTATAATAGAGATTGTTCTCTCTTAGTTTCTGAAGCACACGGCACACATCTGTGTGGTGGCTCTCCAGGGACTTGGAAAATATGAGGATATCATCAAGATAAACCACCACATATAACTGCAACAAATCTTGGAGGACATCGTTAATAAATTCCTGGAAAACTGCCAGGGCATTACAAAGGCCAAAAGGCATTATAAGGTACTCATAATTGCCTGTTCTGGTATTAAACACAGTTTTCCACTAGTTACCCTCCTTAATCCTCATGAGATTGTATGCCCCTCTCAAATCAAGCTTAGTGAAAATGGTTGCTCCCTTGAGGCTGTCAAATAACTCCATAATCAATGGAATCGGATAGGTATTCTTAATCGTGAAACGATTGAGACCCCTATAATCAATACAAGGTCTCAGTTCACCATTCTTCTTCTTCACAAAGAAGAAAACAGCACCAGCAGGAGACGAGGATTTGCGGATGAAACCTTGAGAAAGAGCATCTGCAACATACTCCTCCATGGCCTTATCCTCCAAAACCGAAAAAGGGTAAACCTGGCCACAAGTGGGTAAGGCACCAGGTAGAAGGTCAATTGCGCAATCATACGGCCGGTGTGGAGGCAAACTACCAGCTTGACCTTTGTCAAAAATCGTGGTACTCCTCCAGCAGGGAAGAGAGTGAAGAGGTGCACAGGACCTTGGCTACCTTCTGGAAGCATATGTCACTGTATGATGGTGAGAGAACCTCAGCACGGAGCCAATCAAAAGAGGGGTTGCGTCTCTGTAACCAAGGATAACCAATAACCAGCGGAAACTTAGGTGAGGAAATAGCTTAGAATTGGATTATCTCATGGTGAAGAGCCCCTATGGCCGTGGACAATGGAACCATCTCATGAGTCACATGGGCAGGCTGTAGAGGTCTCCTGTCAAGAGCCTTAATGGCAAGTGGAGTGTCACGCAGCTGCAACATAATTGAGTGCTTTGATACAAAGGCAGAATCAATGAACAGGCCTGCAACCCCAGAGTCGATTAGAGCCTGTATCTCGACGGACGACTCAGCCCAAGAAAGGGTGACCGAAACCAGGGGCTTATCCTTCTGGATAACTGGGGATGAAATAATGCCACCTAAGGTCTGTCCCTTACAGGACCTCAAGGTTTGGGTGTTACCTGGACGGGTAGGACAAGACTTCAAAAAGTGACCTGTCTGGCCACAATAAAGGCACAATCTCACCCTCCTCTTAAAGGTTCTCTCATTCGCAGAGAGATGCATGAAACCCAAGTGCATGGGTTTACCTTCACTGACCGACTCGGTACCAGGAGGCATGGGAGGTGAGGGAGGCACGGGTGGGACTGCAAAGCTCGGAGACAAATGTACAGGAGGCTTCTGCAAGCGCTCCTTAAAGGAGAGTCTTTCTCTGAGTCTGGAGTCAATGAGGATGGCAAACGTGATCAGCTTCTCCAGCTCAGTGGGTGTACCTCGAGCTGCTATCTCATCCTTGATGGTATCCGAGAGTTCATGAGAAAAAGCAGCCACGAGGGCCTCATTGTTCCACACAACCTCTGCTGCCGTTCTCATACTCTGTTTGATGGACATGAGGAACTTGGCAGCAGAAGCGGAGCATGCGGGAATGTCAAATACACTTTTAAACAAAGCCACAAACTCAGGGTAGCTCAAGACAACAGGTTTTTGCATCTCCCATAGAGGGTTTGCCCAGGCCAAGGCTCTCTCATAAAGCAAAGATATCACAAAACCTACTTTGCTTCTGTCCGTGGGAAATGCCTGAGGCAGCATCTCAAACTATATCTTAACATGGTTGAGAAACCCTCTGCATTGGACTGGATCACCCCCAAATCGCTGGGGAAGCAGAGTGGAACCAGACATACCTCTTATAGGAGTAATACTTGAGGCGGGTGTCTGCACAGAGACTGGAGCAGCGGCAGGTATGGCCTGCTACACAGGTTGTACTGGAGCAGCCACAGTGGGAGATTCCAGGTGAGCCATGCGACTCAGGAGCATTTGTAACGCCATGGCAAACAGATCCATGCAGTGATCCTGCTCATCCAACCTGGAAAAAATATAACCAACAAGTGGACTGACTGCATCTTCTGAATTCATGGCCTTCACCTTCGGTCAGAAACCATGAATCAGACTGAGACAGAAGTACAGTTAAATCACACTTGCTTAATAATAATAAAAAAGGTAAACAGAGTAAACCTAGTCAAAACATAGCCAGAGTTCAGGAACAGGAAAGGATAGTCAGACAAGCCAAAATGTCAGGAAGCCAGAGATGAGCATAGTAGAACAGCAAGCAGGATCCGGAGCCAAAAGGAATGTAAGCCAAGCAAGTCTAACAGGAACACAGGAGAGCGTCTCTAGAGATGTGACCAAGGTGAAGGCAGAGATCATCTGGACTGGACGGCTTAAGTAGGCAGGACTGATGAGAAGGATATCATCAAAAGGTGAGTCACTGTGGAGAGATAGGAGCTGGCAATTAGCCGACAGCTGAGCGGCCAGCTCAGCGAAGGAAGGGCTGAGACCAGCCCTGACAAAATGGCCAAACTGAATGCCAATTATAAAGGTATAATCTTAAAACATGAGGCTAGTAAGTCGGAAATCCACTTTTTAGATATTAACATCAAGGCTGTGGATGGTGATATCTCTACATCCATGTAGAAATCAAAAAAATAATATTAATAATGATTTCAGTCACAAAGTAAGTATGAAAAGATAATTACAAGATTTTTATTAATACATACAAGCATGATTACATTTTTTTTTGGTATAAATTGTGTGCACATATACAAGGATACATCGTAAATTCAGAATAGATGATAACATATAGTTACTCGAAGATTGCATTAAAGCTGTAATCCCGACATGACAGCTTGTCGTATTGTATCATTATCATTCTTTTCATCTCAATTTTCCTATTGTATTCTTAGTTATTGTAATGGTTTTAATTCTGTTTTGGTTTTATGCAGTGTTACATCTAACTGTCCACAATAACCCCCTGATGAGCCCATAGTGGCAAAACATGTCATGTCGGGATTACCGCTTTAATGCAATCTTCGAGTTACTATATTTAATCATCTATTCTGAATTTACAATGTATCCTTGTATATGTACAAAGAAATTATAGATAGGGGTAAGTGGTGCTACCTATGTCGGGGTACCTAATTGGATTTGGTAATCCGTGCTTCTGTATACAGAGCGAGAAAAAAACACTCAGCCAAAAACTATTAATTTGTGAGTGTGAGTATACACCTATTAAAAATTGGTGAGCCGTGCTAGTGTATACAAGCCAGTAAATTGCTCATATATATATCTGAGGTGTAGCTAACCATCCAAAACAGTGCAGATAATACTAGATAAACTAAAATAAAATAGAAATTAAAGATGCAACAAACACCCCCACCTATTGCATGGAGAGGAATCTGACCAATAGAAGTCCCCCCTGCAAGTGGTGTAGTGCCCAGTCTCCAAATATCATTAATCAATACGTGCAAATAGTGGTATATCATATAAATCCAAATTCAGTGTTGAACCACTCTCCCATGCACAATACAGAGTGAATAGGAGGGGATATAATACTTAAATCAGTTCATCATGTGTTGCAAACATAATGGTATTGCAAAAATAATGAGGGAATTTTTTTTTCTTTTTTAAATAATATATAGTTCCAACATAAGCAAAAATAGTGCATAAAGTTCCAACATAAACAAAGTTCTTGTGAATAGTGACTTTCATGAGGAAAAACAGCTGGTATCCGGTGAATTGCGGTGCTCCCCCTCAAGGATCCCCACTCACCAGCTCCCTACACCCCTGCAGGGGTAATAGGCATGTAGTACCAGGCCGTAGAGTGGCGTCTTAGGTTCCAATAGGGCTGTCCCCGGGGTGCTTCCGCTCCAGATGTGATATACCCGTCAGTGGTCTGGGTCATCCTCATAGGAAAGAAACAGGGCTCCCGTAGTGTGATACGTTTAAAATTACTTTATTAAAAACTATAGCCAAACATCAAGCTAAATAAAATAAAATAAGATATACTAAATAAAAAAGATATACTAAAAAATAAAAAGTCCGGGCTCCTTATAAAAAGGGGTGCCAAGCAATCACACTGCGTATAAGGTATCATACACGGAGGGAGCTCGTGGATGCAAATCCATCAGCTGAGTGGCATGTGCCTCAACTGCATTCCACACTCTCTCCGACTTCCGCGTGTGACGTAAGTGCGTAGCTCCGCCTTACGCGTTTCGTCATCAACGTTGTCAAAGGCAACTTTTGATGTCGCTGACGAAACGTGTAAGACGGAACTACGCACTTACGTCACACGCGGAAGTCGGAGAGAGTGTGGAACGCAGTTGAGGAGCACGTCGCTCAGCTGATGGATTTGCATCCACGAGCTCCCTCCGTGTATGATACCTTATACGCAGTGTGATTGCTTGGCACCCCTTTTTATAAGGAGCCCGGACTTTTTATTTAGTATATCTTATTTTATTTTATTTAGCTTGATGTTTTTAATAAAGTAATTTTAAACGTATCACACTACGGGAGCCCTGTTTCTTTCCTATGAGGACGACCCAGACCACTGACGGGTATATCACATCTGGAGCGGAAGCACCCGGGGACAGCCCTATTGGAACCTAAGACGCCACTCTACGGCCTGGTACTACATGCCTATTACCCCTGCAGGGGTGTAGGGAGCTGGTGAGTGGGGATCCTTGAGGGGCAGCACCGCAAGTCACCGGATACCAGCTGTTTTTCCTCACGAAAGTCACTAGTCACAAGAACTTTGTTTATGTTGGAACTTTATGCACTATTTTTGCTTATGTTGGAACTATATATTATTTAAAAAAAAAAAATTCCCTCATTATTTTTGCAATACCATTATGTTTGCAACACATGATGAACTGATTTAAGAATTATATCCCCTCCTATTCACTCTGTATTATGGATGGGAGAGTGGATCAACACTGAATTTGGATTTATATGATATACCACTATTTGCACGTATTGATTAATGATATTTGGAGACTGGGCACTACACCACTTGCAGGGGGGACTTCTATTGGTCAGATTCCTCTCCATGCAATAGGTGGGGGTGTTTGTTGCATCTTTAATTTCTATTTGATTTTAGTTTATCTAGTATTATCTACACTGTTTTGGATGGTTAGCTACACCTCAGATATATATATGAGCAATTTACTGGCTTGTATACACTAGCACGGCTCACCAATTTTTAATAGGTGTATACTCACACTCACAAATTAATGGTTTTTGGCTGAGTGTTTTTTTCTCGCTTTGTATACACAAGCACGGATTACCAAATCCAATTAGGTACCCCAACATAGGTAGCGCCACTTACCCCTATCTATAATTTCTTTGTACCATTTAATCTCACCCCCCTGGGGGTGTGTGTAAGGGGAGGCTGCAAACCTTAGTCCGTGAGCGCGGAAACCCTTTCCCATTTACTATATCCTTGTATATGTGCATACAATTTATACCAAAATTCTTTTTAATCATGCTTGTATGTATTGATAAAAATCTAGTAATTCATCTTTTCATACTTACTATGTGACTGAAATTATTATTAATATTATTTTTGTTGGCACGTAAAAAGTCCCGCCAAAAATCCCTCTTTTCTACATTGATCTACAGGGATGTTGGTGCCTTTTCCTTTTTCCATTTACTGCCACCTACCCATGTTGCTACCTTCCATATCTCTACATCCACTTATTTCAAAGAAACCGACAGAAATGGCTTTATTAACACCAACAGCTGCCACTATGTAGCTTGGTTGAGGTCGGTGCCCAAGAGTCATTTCTTCAGACTCAAGAGAAATTGAACCAATAGGAGGGATTTTTCTCCGGGAGGCCTCATCTCTCAAGTTGAAATTCCTTGAGAAGGGTTATCAGCTATCAGAAATGGAGGATGCTATCAAAAGTGCTGATGAGAGGGTCAGAGATGATCTGCTGACCCTTGGGATTAGGGATCAGGATGACTCTTAAGTTTGCTCTTTTTACCTCCTATTCCATCCAACATTTTTCTGTTAAGAGAATAATGAGCAAACACTGGGGCATACTCCGCGATGATCAAATTCTGGGGCCTTATCTCCCTGAGAAACCTTGTGTGCTGTTTAGAGGGGTCCCCCACTAAGGTTGCAGGTAACACCCAATATTATTGAACCCCCAAAGAAACTTGTGTTTTTTCAGAATATGGGGGTCTTCTTCCCTTGTAGGAAGTGCCCCATATGTAAAATTAATGCACATATGCACAGAAGGACAGAGTTGTTTCAGTCCTCTTCCACCAATGAGGAGTTCCCCATTAAACCCTTTATTACCTGTACAACTAGGAATGCCGTGTACCTTGTTCGGTGCCCATGTAGGCTTCAATATTTTGGTCACACGATATGGATGTTACATGTGCGATTGAGTGAACATGTGGCCAATATAAAAAAGGGTTTCCTAAGCACAGTTTATCCAAGCATTATGACCTGTGTCATAATCAAGATCCTAGTGGTATTGTGTTTATCACCACTGTGCCTCCAAAAGTGCTAGTGGTGATTCTGCCACAGCTCTCTCCTCCACCCCCTCCTCTTCTTCTTCCTCTATGGCCTCTTCTGCAGATCTGTCCTCTGAACCAGAGATGCTCCATAAGCATTCAAGGGGCTACGCAAGCGGTCAGGCTAAAAGATGCCATGCGGTGCTTGAGTTGGTCTGCCTAGGGGGGGACAGGAGCCACACTGGGGCAGAGATTCTGTCAGGTCTGCAGGGGCAGGCTCAGAGGTGGTTGACGCCATGCCAGCTTCAGCCAGGAATGGTTGTATGTGACAATGGCACCAGCCTTCTCTCCGCCCTCCAACAGGGACACTTGACCAATGTTCCATGTTTGGTACACGTCCTGAATTTGGTAGTGCAGCGGTTCTTGAGCAGTTACCCAGGCTTACAGGATCTCCTGAGGCAGGCCAGAAAAGTCTGTGGTCATTTCTGCCAGTCATACAATGCCAGTGCTCAGCTGGCTGTCATTTCAGGGATGGATGCAGGGTTCAGGAATACAGGACACAAGGTACAGGTACAAGATTCAGGAATACAGGTCACAAGGTACAGGTACAGGTACAGGATTCAGGAATACAGGTCAGGGCTCAAGGAAAATACCAAGGCAAAAATGTGACCATCTGCCGGGTATATATACACACCTCCTGCAATAAGTCTCAGGTGACACCTGATTGCAGGAGATGTCGACTCCAGACTGGCGACAGACACCCGCTGGTGGACACCGGTGCTGCAGTCCAAAGATCTGACAGTGCCACCAGCAGGTGAAACCTTTCCTGACAGACTCAGAATTGAATGCCTCTGCAAACTTACGCTCCCTGATTTTGCAAAGCCTGCGAAAGGACCCTAGGTTTTGTGGTATCAAGAAGAGGGATCATTACTGGATGGCAACCCTTCTTGATCCACATTACAAGGGTAAGGTTGCAGACCTCATCCTGCCTTCGCAGAGGGAGCAGAGGATGAAATATCTTCAGGACGCCTTGAAGAAAGCATTGTGCAATGCATTTCCAGACCCTGGGAAGTTACCATTTCCTGGTCCTGGACAACGTGTTGCTGAGGCTTCGTTCAGTCAGAGGAAAAGTGGTGGAGAAGGTGGCAGGCTGACCAATGCCTTTAACCTCCCTGGCAGTATGATTATGTCAGGAATTTTGTACCAAAAGCGGTACAATTTTTTGCATGGAAATTTGGTGTTATGTATTGTAGGCCTGCAATTCTTAGTAATTACTTACTTAAACCTGACCAAACAAGACTCTAGTAGACATCCCAGATATGATAAAGTTTGAAACACAAAATCATGAATTATAATCTAATAAATAATATAATTTTATTCAATAAAGTAATACAGAATAATGACATTTATCAAACAAAGAAAATTCAATAAACATCCTGAGTGTGATAAATTTTGAAACAAAGTACAGCACAAAGTCCGACGTCACAATCAGGACAATGGAACCTGCTTTCTTTTCGGACTTTCTTTCCATTGCCATCTCTCTTTGAACAGCAAACCATGCACATCCTGGTAGGTGCAGCCTTTTTTGCAGTTGGCGGTATGTAGTCCTTAAAGTGACGACCAGTCAGGCGTTCTGGGTTGGCAACGTCAACAGCACCTCGTCCTGGTCTGTTCACAGCTACTGATGGCATCTGGTGGTTGACAAAAATCTGCTCAGCCACCTTCCAGATGAAATCTGAATGAACAAGAGGCTTGTCACTCTTTGCTCTGTACAGGATATATGCGTTCCAAAGGCATTGTTCCAGAAGATGCCTAAAAATCTGCTTATAATATTTTTTTTGATGTTTGCGCATAGCCGGATAAAATGTCAATGCCTGATCGGCTCTGTTGACACCTCCCAGTGTATTTTCATAGTCTATCACGACTTGCAGCTTCAGCACATCTTTCCCACCATTTGTGTGGACCATGGCAGTGAGGGAATTGTGCACAGTACTCATGAGACACACGTCCTTCTTGTCTCACCATTGCATTGCCATCATCTTACCCTTTTGCCAGGCAACCATTTCTCCGGTTTTTAGTTTTTCTTGGCAAACATAGATGGCATGTCACGTCGGTTAGGCCAAACGGTACCATACGCATCAGTCTTGTTTTGTATCAAAACCTCATACAGTTCCGGAGACGTGTAGAAATTGTCCATGGTCACACAATATCCCTGGTTCAGCAATGGCTCCAGCAGTGTAAGGACAGGTGATGTGGCCATCCCATAGCCGCTGTACCTGGGCTTGAACTTCGTGCCTTTACCGGTGTAAATGACCGAATTCCAGATGTACCCAGTGGATGACTCGCAGAGCATGTAGGATTTGATGCCAAACCGCGCTCTTTTGGATGCAATAAACTGTATCCAGCTTAGGCATCCTTTGTAGGCCATCAAACTTTCATCCAAGCTGACATCTCTTTCTGGCACGTAGGTCCGCTGGAAATTGGTCACAATAATTTGGCATACCTCCCAGATTTTTTTTAGTTTGGGCGCAGGATGCATGGCCTCATCAAATTCTTTATTGTTCGTGAAGTGGAAATACTTCATGGTGAGGGAAAACCGGTATTCTGACATCACGGTGCCAAAAAACGGAGTGGCCAGTAACTTATTGGTGGTCCAGTACCATTTCTGGAGTGGTTTCCCCACTACCCCTTGAAGAATGATGAGTCCCAGAAACTGCCAGATGTCCTCTTTTGTCACCGGTTCCCACCTTCTGCTTCTGGAAAACCTGGCATGCAGCGTAGCGGATTGCTGCTCTTGGTAGCGATTTGTCTCTGACAATTTTTTCAATTACCTCCTCAGCGAGGAATAATTGCAGGTATGCCAGAGGGTTGTCACTCTCAACATCTACCTTCATCCCAGGTGATCCAGTGAAGGGGAATCTTGGGGGAGCTACCTGGTCCGTATCGCAGTCTATTGGGCACCAAGTGCGCACATCGCTGAGGTCAGTTGCAGGATCATCACCGTTGTCACTTGACAGATCAGTGTCAGACGACAAATCTCCCCACGACTCACTATCGCTCAGTTCTGTGAGCAACTCCGTGTCGCTGTCACTCAACTGGTCCAAAAGCGCTTTTTTAGTAAAGTGGCACCTTGATGCCATGTTACAAAAATTTTATGGGCACAAATGACAGGAAAATGACAGGCAAGGGGCAGTGTACAGTAATCTTGTGTCAAATCTGAGATGATACAGTGTAATCCTCTCAGATTACAATGTATCACCTCTTTTATGTCTGTGTCACTTTTGAATTTCCCACCCAGTTCCGCTCCCATGCACCGCTGCTGCTCGCAGGGAACGGAACTAGGAAGTCAGATGCCATTCGGATCTCTCGGCAGTGATATCGCCGGCGATCACAGCTGAGGATGTCGCTGGATCGCCAGGAGAAGGTAAGGAGACTCCGCTGAAGGCTCTGTAACATTACCCCGAGCGTGACTCGGGGTTACCGCTCCTGGCAGAGAAAATCAACCCCAAGTCACGCTCGGGATTACCGCCAGGGAGGTTAAATAATTTTTCAGTCCTCAGCGCCAAGGTCTGATCGGTTAAAGAGACCATCACCAGCATCTGCATTATATGGTGCAGGAATATCTAGGGCAAGAGCAGACTTGGAGACCTTTCCAACAGAGCATCCACTGGCTTACTGGGTCTTAAGCATGGACCACTGGCCAGAACTTGCTCAATATGCAATCAAGCTACTGGCCTGTCCTGCATCCAGCGTGCTTTCTGAATGCACATTCAGTGCTGCTGGAGGGTTTGTAACAGATCAAAGATTGCGCCTGTCCACAGACTCCATTGATAGGCTCACATTCACAAAAATGAATCAGTCTTGGATCAGCAGCTATCAAACACCTGATGCTGATGTAACTGATTGAATTTGTTACAGATGTGGGATCCCTTGAAGACTGCCTATGATGACTATCCTATTCCTCCTCAATCTTGATGATGCTAGCTTCAAACAATATTTTTGGTTTAGGGCACCACCACCCAAGACCCAATTTTTCTGTCCCTGTTTAACAATTTTAATTTTTGATCTAATATTTCACAACAGTACCACCACCACCACCACTCAAGGCCTAATTTGTCTGCGCCTGTTTAACAGGGGCATGTAATTACAATTCTTGATCTAATATTTCACAGCAGGGCCCATTCCCGTGCCCAACAAGAGTAACTGTGAGGGCTTACAGTGTTCTGGTATCACCAACACCTAAGGCCCAATTCTCTGAAGAGTATATAGTGAAGGCCGTATAGTATATATACTGCTAATCTGAGTATATAGCGCCTGGGGGACCCCCATGCCATTCTTTAAAACATTTTGGTGTGGGGTGTGTGCCAGGAACTTGTCTTTCATACAAACGGTACACAATTGTTGGCTAACAAATATGAACATAATGATGTACTACGAGGAATTTCAGCTCTTGAGCGCCACCCTTTGGGCACCTTCTTCTAATGTCGTGTTTGATGAGCATTGATTCTGAGCATGCGTGTTTTTACTTTGGACTTTTGTGTAACGGACTTGTGTACACACAATACGAAAATCTGACAACATACCGTTGTCCGCCAAAAATTTACTAGACTGCAATCCAACATTTGTTGGCATAAAGTTGGACAACAATTGTCTGAAGGAGCATACTAACGGTCGGATTTTAGGCAAACAGTCTGTCATCACATAATTACCTGCCGAAAAAACGATGGTGTGTACGAGGCTTAATCCTGGCACCCGGTGTGATCAGCATATATAATAGTATATAAAGCAAATGATATGGCACTTCCTCAATACAAGAAAAAGTGCATAAACTTCAATAAATAAATGATCAACTCTATATTGCAGATACTTAAATGAAGTAACTCATTGCAGATACTTAAATGAAGTGCAAAAACAATTTCAATGAAATATATAAAGTGCTCTGTGCAAAAAAAAATCTGCATATATAAAGTGATTCGTGCAAAAAACTTTAGTGCAAAAAATAAATGTTCATAAAGTGGAGTCACCATCGAAAATGTACACATAAATAATGTTCAAAAATCTTTATAAGTGAAGAGCTTCCACCATCCATGATTGTAGTGTTCCCCAGCCTCTCTCCTCAAGAGAAGACCCCTACAGGTCTAGTTGCACCTCTGTTATCACTCTTTAGGTGTCAACAGCCACAGGCTCCTTTTCCTTGAAACACTCAGCAATCAAGCTTCTCAATATATACAGGGAATTTGAATGAATACTTTATATCTACTCCACTACATGCTCCTCCGTGCTAAGCTCACATGCAATAAAATGGATCTCCATGTGCAGAATCTCAATAAAAGTATTTAAATAAAAGCAGCAACTTACATTTAAAATAACATTGTTTAGCTTCAGAAATATAAGGCACTTCCGGTCTCGGCGGTGACCGGAAGTGATGTCACCTGGCTCCACCCGATGCATTGCGTCACTGATCAAGGGTGCAAGGTGCCCTGCGTGAGGATGGACCACATCCAACTTTGCCTATGAATACAGATGCTGCTGTCCCCTCATAGAGGCATGGGAATGTCTGCCTCCCTCCCTACCTTGTTGGCCTCCAAGACATGATGGGGGGCTTATTATCCAAATTTTATAGATGGGAAATGTGTAATTGGATGCACTTTATTCAATGAAAAGTTGTATATGGTGCATTTTAAATTGAGGACTGACACTGACAGAAATGTAAAAACTATAAAAAAGGGGGAACGGGGACGTGGGCAGAGCTGAGCGGAGCTCTCTCAGAGGAAGGTAAAAACCTTATATTATTGGCTGTTTGCAAGACATCCGCACGCAAATAGTACCTACCTTTGCCCATTGAGTTCAAGGAGCCGGCATTTTAGCTACAAGTGATCCTCTGTGGGATATGAGGAAGAGAAACTGCAAAACACACCGGCCCATTCTATAGCTAAAATGGCACCACCGACATTCTCCTCAGTTACCTCACGCAGCGCTGTGAGAGCCTTAAAGGCAAAAACACAGGTACTGAACAATTCAGAAGAAGAAGAATGGGATTCTGTGTGTGGGGAAGATTCCTCTCAGAGTGAACATATATCCCCAGCAATGTTAAAACAAAATTAAAACATGCTTTAAAAGACCTTAAAGCATACTTCTGACCACATAACCACTAGTCTCACTAAAGAAATTAGGGAGCTGGGCCATCACTTGTCAGAGCTTAAAGTGGAGTTCCACCCACTTTTACAACTCTTCAGCATCCCTCACTAAACTGCGCACTGTAAACGAATTGGATATTTTTTATTTTTTTTTCTCAGCACTTACTGTATATCTGCTGTATTCATTTTTCACTTCCTCCTCTCTGGCCGTGGCCCATCGCATCATTTCCTGTTTGCAATGCCTTCTGGGAAGGGGCGGCAACTTCCTCTGACACTGCCATTGCTATGGAAACCTGACCTGAAAGCTATTACACTGCTTGTGCACTGAGCATGTGCGAGATCTGCAAGGATCAGATCCAGGAAGAAATACAGTCTGGCTTCAGATGCCCCCACTTAAGATGGCCACTGCCTGCTGTAAGTTTATAAAATAACAAACTACTGCTATAAACTAACAAAACAGACCTTAGTTTACAGACTAACTTTACTAGAATACATTAAGCTTGTGTATTATAGGGGTATTTTTATTTAAAAAGTATAATTTCGGCCGGAACACCACTTTAAAACACGTGTTGATGACATGTAAAACTATACTGTGAACTATATAGCAGAGATTGAAAATCTCAAAGATGAAAATTTAATGCTGCAGACCCATTTGGAGGATTATGAAAACCGAGAAACAGCCACAAAATGACCCCATTTTGGAAAGCAAACACCCTCAACGTATAATCTATGAGGCATAATGAGTCTTTTGAACGGTTCATTTTTTTTCAGAAGTTTTCGAAAAATGTAGGAAAAAATGAAAACACATTTTTTTTAAACAAAGTTGTCCATTTATAAGCTATTTTCAACACATAGCATGTACAAAAATGACACCCTAAAATACCTTCTGCTACCCATCCTGAATATACCGTTACCACATGTGAGACTTTTACACAGCGTGGCAACATACAGAGGCCCAACATCCAAGTAGCACCTCCAGGCATTCTAGGAGCATAAATTACACATATAATTTCCTGACTACCAATCACATTTCTGAAGGACCTGCATATTTCTAACACATAGCATATACATACCAAATAACAAAATATTACCTGTGGTTTTAGTAGTCCAGTGGTCCACAGAGGAGAGCATCGGTCCAGGCAGCAGGCAGGGATGTGGTCAGTGATAGCAAAAGCAATCGTCCAGGCAGCAGGCAGGAATACTGTCCATAGTTAGTACAGGCAGAAATACTGTCAGCACAGCCAAAGCACATCCAAAGCATTGGTCCAGGTAGCAGGCAGAGATGTCCAGGCAGAAATACTGTCCATAGTCAGTAGAAGCAGCAGGCAGAGATATGGTCAACACAGCCAAAGTGTTGGTCCAAGCAGCAGGAAGAAACAAAGTCCATAAAGTCCTGGATCATTATAGGCAGTGATATGGTCAGCACAGCCAAAGTATTGGTCCAGGCAGCAGGAAGGACCATCAAGCTTAGGGCCAGGGTAGGGACATGGGTAGACGCTTCTCCCACCCAAATATCTTTGAAGCCTCAGGGCAACCAGGCCCTGTTCTAGGAACACAGAAAAACAAAAACTGATTTTCTCTACGCTATTCTGAAGCCCCTCACATACGTGAGACCCCTGTGTACTAAAGTAGAAGGGCAAAAGATCAGTCCAAGTGGCATGCAAAAACATGGTCAATTAACTGGCCGAGGTCGGGGCATGTAGAAGTCGGAAACGTGGTTAAAATGGCAGGCGGAGAGGCGTGGCCTGGCATAGAATGGAGTAGGGTAGGATGTGGACCCCGGTTCAAAACAAACAGAAGAAATCCTTTTTCACTCCTCAACGCTCATCCAGACATCCTCCTTGAAAAGATGACAGGTATACTCGGCTTTAATTTACAGGCCGGTGTGCCTGCGCCCTAGTGACAGAATACAATTTTTACACTTTCTTTTTTTTTTATATATATGTTATTAGCTGTTTTTGTTCTGGACACTAGGTGGATTGTTTCTCCTGAAATTGGAGACATTACTCTGCATACCCATGGGGTACAGTCTTTTAGTATACATATTTTGTTCTTTTTCTATATTCTGTTTTCTTGTCCTTCACCATGTCACGGGAAGAAAAGGGACATGTTTACATTTGCATGTACAGTTTTATTCCTTTTTTTTTTCAAGTCGTTACTCTCCTGCTGGAGAGCAGAAGGATCCCTCCTCCCTGCATCTCCATCTGATGGGACTCACCAAGTGGCCTCGAATTGTCCAAGACTTTTGTCTAGGACTCTTGAGTAGTCTATATTGCTCAGGTGTATTGACTGTTTTTTCTTTTTTATTACTTCAGACCCCTCCTGGGTCTCACCAAAATTGGTTTGTGTTTTTTCTTTTTTTTCTATTGTCATTTTTTGTTTACATATTTCCATGGTCTGTTACAAATTCATATAGTTAGTAAGGTTGAATAAAGACACCAGTCCATCAAGATCAACCTGAGCAAGTGTGGGTGCTTGTCTACAACTATCCCTATTTTTATTTAAGGTACTCATATAGCGCTGTGTCAATTTTTACGCAGCGCTCCACACATATATCGCACACTCACATCGATCCCTACCCTCAAGGAGCCCACAATCCAGGGTCCCTAACATTCATATACTAGGGCCAATTTTGGACAGAAGCCAATTAACCTACCAGCATGTCTTTGGAGTGTGGGAGGAAACCGGAGTACCCGGAGAAAACCCACGCAGGCACAGGGAGAACATGCAAACTCCAGGCAGGTAGTGTCGTGGTTGGGATTTGAACCAGCGACCCTTCTTACTGCTAGGCGAGAGTGCTACTCACAACACCACTGTGCTGCCCTTGCACCACTGTGCTTCCCTTCAACACTGTGCTGCCCTATACAGGTATAGGGCAATATTTCCACTAAGAGATCTACAGTTGCATTGGTATAGGGTCTCTGTATGCAACTACATTGTCAATACACTATGGCGTTAAAAAATATTATCACATATTGCCTCTAAATCTTCTACTTTGAGCCTAGATAGACCTACTCCTTTTGAACTTCTATGCGCTCAAGGTCCATATCAAACACACCTCATTCTAGACATCTATAGGTTTTTACATAACGCGACCCCTATTACTGATACTTCCCATTCTTATATGCAAAAATGGTCCCAGTTAGTAAATCGCTCTATCTCTCTCCCTCAATGGCAGAAGATTTGGGAGGCTATTTCTAAATCTTCACAATGCATGGAATAAAAAGAAACGGCTTATAAAATAGTATATTTTTGGTATAGAACCCCTGAAATTTTGCATAGATACGATCCCAAGACTCCCCAGGTATGTTGGAGATGCTGTTGAGACACTGACTCACACTTCCACATTTTTTGGGACTGCCCCCTAATAAGCCCATTTTGGATGGCCATTCAGACCTTTATACAGGATTTGTTTAGTATCTCTCTCCCACTAGATCCTGTCCACTTTTTGTTGGGTCTACTGATCCCAGGCCTCTCTAAATATGCTCAAAAATTGACCACCTTTATTCTACTTGCTGCAAAACGGGCTATACCTTTGCAATGGCTTTCACCCTCCCAGCCTTCCCTCTCACAGGTCCTACAAATGTTAGAGCAGATCTGTAGGATGGAACGATTTACCGCAATTGTGCATGATACTCTCCCGCAATTTTCCAAAATCTGGGATCTGTGGGATCATTCGAATCTTAACCCTGGTATTAGCTCTCTATCCCCCGCCAATGTACCACTCCTCTGAAATGACCTCTCATTAGATACCCAGCTAACTACATGATGGTTTATGTTTAGATTTTTGTTATATTGGTAGCGATGTGACTGCTTCTCTCAGATATGATATAAGTTGTATACAAAACTTGAATAAATCCACACATGTTTTTGTTTATATTAAAAAAAATTTCAATAAAAATTATAATTAAAAAAAAATATTATCACATAATGTTAAGGGCTTAAACTCCATCAAGAAGTGATGGATTGCCCTTAAAGACTTTAAAAGGTCGAATGCTGATGTTGTGCTGATTCAGGAGACTCATTTTCGAGCTGGGGGTTCGATTAAATTTGCATCTAAACATTTTCCTAATTCTTATATGGCATCTGACACTACCGGCAAGGCTGGAGTTGCTATACTAATTAAAAAAATCCTGCCGTATTAAGATCAAAGACAAGTACATCGACCCCCACGGGAGGTTTGTCATCCTGGTGTGTGAATATTTGTCATCTAAGTTCACGCTGGTAAATATATATGCACCCAACTCTGGACAGACTGTTTTCTAGAGAAGTTTTTTTGTAAGCTGCAGCAATACTCTCGACCCCTTATGATAATAGGGGGTGATTTTAATTTAATTATGTCCCATAAAAGAGATAGACATACACTCTTTGGGGACACTCCATCTCAGCGGGTGATCTCCCAGGCCACCTCCTTTAGGAAATTGATTAGGTCTCATCGTCTTTTGGATGCCTGGAGAATTAAACACCCTACACAAAAGCAATATTCTTTCAATTCCATGGCTCACAAGATGTATTCTAGACTGGACCATTTCTTTGTCACGTCACCTCTACTCCCCCATATAATTGACGCTGATATCTCACCTATTACGTGGTCAGACCACGCCACTATTTCACTAGACCTCTTACTGCAAAACTCTAACACTAAGACCTGCCACTGGTGGCTTAATGAACACCTTCCTAACTCCACGCCCATTAGGGAGAGACTGACCAAGGAACTGGACAAAATTTTCAAACTGAATGTAGGCTCGGTAAAAAAGGTCACGACTCTTTGGGAGGCTCACAAGGCCTGTTTTCGCAGCTTCTGCATTGCCGAGGGCTCCTGCCTGAAGAAGGATAGCGAGGGTCATCAGATATCTCTATTAGCTGAACTGAGGTGCGTGGAGCGTGGTCTTGTGGGCTCTCCAACAGTTGAGGGCCTCCGCAGGATAGTGGCACTAAGAAACCAGCTAAAATCACTAGCATATAGTAAAGCAGCAAAATCCCTAATATGGGCTAAACAAAAATGTTATGAATTCTCAAATAAGCCACATAGAATGTTAGTTAATAAGCTACACCCACGACCGTTTCATTCTTTCCCTGAATAATTAATTCAAAAAACGGCACGCCTACCCACTGTCCTCAAACTATGACCAAGATCTTTGGAGACTTCTATAGGGAGCTTTATAACTGTCTTACACCCGAAAAACATTTTAAGTTCACGCAGGATAAATTTGACCATTTTTTTAAAGACCTATCCTTGCCTAAACTAATATCTTCAGACCTAGAGAAACTTAATGCGCCTATTTCCCCCGAGGAGCTAGCTAGAATAGTCAAAGATCTTCCCCTACACAAGGCCCCGAGTCCTGACGGACTAACAAACCTCTATTACAAAACCTTTTTGCCCACCTTAATGCCACATATGTTGAATCTCTTTGATACGTTATTACAAGGTGATATCCCACATACTCAGTTCACTCACTCCTACATATCAGTCATTCCAAAACCAGGAAAGGATCCCTCTATACCCGATAACTATAGACCCATAACCCTATTTAATTCAGACTATAAGATATTCACTAAAATTTTGTCATCTAGGTTATCCCAATTCATACCAAAATTGATCAATAGAGATCAGGTGGGTTTCATGCCCTCCAGACATGCTGGTGATAACACAAGGCCTACCATAGACCTGATTGATCTGTTGAACAAATTCCCTCGCCCAGCCCTTATTTTGAGTTTAGATGCCCAAAAGGCATTTGATCGCGTAAGCTGTCCCTATATGTTTTCTAAGCTTTTGAGATTTGGATTTCAGGGCCCTTTCCTTGAAGCTATACGGGCCTTATATACTCATACATCTGCACAGGTGCAGATGGCCTCCTTTGTATCCCCTTGTTTTCCCATGTCAAATGGCACTAGGCAGGGGTGTCCTTTATCTCCGCTCATTTTCATCCTCTGCCTGGAGCCCTTGGCTGAGGCAATAAGGTGCCATCCTGACATCCGGGGGGTGGTGATGAGACAAAGGAAGTACAAGTTATCACTCTTTGTCGACGACATTCTTTTGACACGAATCTTTTGACGAATCCTGTCATTTCACTGCCATCATTACACGCTCTTTTGAATATATTTGGGTCCATATCAGGATATAAAATTAATACTACCAAGACTGAAGTGCTTCCTTTGCATATTCCACGAGATACCCTAACGCAACTTAAAAGCATATATCCCTATAAATGGTGCTCTCAAGCTCTCACATACCTGGGTATTAAGCTTACCTCCTTTTATTCTAGCATATACTCCACTAACTTCCCCCCTTTGTTTCGGGATATATAGAGATGCTATCATCAGTGGACCACATATCCTATCACCATGCTAGGTAGAATTAACGTCCTGAAAATGTCAGTGTTACCATGGTTACTATATTTCTTTGAAACTCTACCAGTACCTATTAGTCAACTTAAGGCCCTTCATAGGGCTTTTTTGAAATTTATTTGGAATAATAGTACGCATCGGATAGCTAGCTCTGTGGTTTTTTTCCCTAAAATCCCAAGGAGGCTTAGGGGCCCCTGACATCATCAGGTACTATTATGCCTCCCATCTTCAGGTGGTGATCTCTTGGTCCTATCAGAAGGCCCCCAAGTTGTTGGTCTGAAATTGAGAGGGGTGCTATATATCCGGTTCACCCTTGCTCTATGGTGTGGTCCCGCTCCCTGTTAACTGATCCTGTATTGAAACGTATTTACTTAGCACCAATGATATTTACCTTGTCCTTATGGGGTAAATGTGTGTCGAAATACCCACTCTCCTCAGCTTGTCCCCCCCTATGCAATATATTGTTGAATCCGGTTCTACCAGATAGCCTAGCCTTTGGGCGATTATTGCCTTGGTTGCAGACTCCCCTCTTTCAGTTACGCAATCTGGTACATCCGGTCTCACGCAAATTCTATACCTTTGCTACATTGCAAGAAAAAATTTTGATACCTAAAAATCTATTCTATTTCTATCTCCAAATTAGACATTTCTTCCACTCACTATCCCTGACTCTAACCTTGGACATGCCCACTCCCTTTGAACACCTATGTGCTGAGGGCCCTCACCAACTTCATTTAATATCCTCTATATACCATATCTTACATGAATCCACACAGGTACTATCTGAATCTCACCTATAAATGCGCAAGTGGAGTGTATTACTGGGACGTTCTATCCCCATGAAGCTATGGGCAAAAATATGGGTATCAACTTTTAAGTCTTCCAAATGTGTTGCCCAGAGAGAGACGGCGGTAAAGATTCTGATGTTCTAGTACAGGACCCCGGAGCGTATTCATCATATAGATCTTTCCCTCTCATCTAGGTATTGGAGGTGTGGTACGGAGACAGGCTCACACTTTCATATTTTTTGGACCTGTTCGCTTCTACAGGCATTTTGGATAGAAATACAACAAACACTTCAGTCCATAACAGGCCTACACCTCCCCTTAGACTCTATATATTACCTACTGGGACTCCCGTTTCCAGGCATTTCCAAACCAACTAAACGTTTGATCTCCTATATTGTCCTGGCTGCTAAGAGGGTCATCCCAGTGTGTTGTTTGTCAACTACCCCTCCCTCTCACCTGCAGTTCCTTCAAACTGTAGTGGAGATTACGAGAATAAAATTCCTCACAGCCAAGGTACATGATTTGGTTTCTCAATGTAATAAAATTTGCCCTGGGACCAATCGCAATACGGAGACCATGTGAGCTGAATGATGTTGAAATAATTAAGGTAGAAAGACTATGTGTTCCTCTACATGTGTATTTCTGTCTCCTTTTCTCTGGATAATGTGCTTGTACTGATCCTTTCATTGTGAGATGCTACTTATGTTTATATACCCGATGAAGTTGGCCTTTGCCATTTGTTAACTACTAATGTCCTCTACTCATGGTACATTAGAAAGTCCTAATACAGACCCATGGAACCTGTTTGTATATCATAAACCTATTTGTACTTATATTTTGTATTTGTTCTTTTTCATTTTTATTATTATTTCCTTGCTTTCTCCTTTTTGTTTTTTTTTATTTTTGGATGTACAATTTGTGACATACATGTTATATTTATAATGTGTTTCTTTTTTCAAACAAAATTACAATTATAAAAAAAAGAATGGAGTAGGATGTGCTAGGAGGGGTGTAGCCTGGCATAGAATGGAGTAGGATGTGCTTTCTCTGTGCTTCGTCCAATACTCCTTTTCCCCGCTTATCCTGCACTCCATAAATATCCTGCATTAGCCCAGCAGGACCCCCTAAGGACCCTGAACACCCGCAGCCACGGATCTACCGGCATCCGACCATATGGTGGCCTGCGCGGTGCAGCGATCCCACATGCAGCCTCCACAAGTAGGAAAGACCGCAGCTTCGGCCTAGTCTTGGAAGTCGACGGCCATCTTGCTACACCCGGGCCTGCGAACCAGAATTACCTCCTGCTCGTGCCCTGTACCAACCCAGCGGGACCCCTGGAAGACCCTACACATCGGCAACAGAGGCTTCATTACCCCTCGACCATACAGAAGCCACACACAAGGGTACCACACCCAGGAAAGACTGCGGCTTCGGCCTAGCTCTGGAAGTCCACGGACATTTTGCTCCACCAGGCACTGCCTCAGCACTGCCTCCAGGCCCTTTGGCCTCACAGCCCTATACCTGTTAAGATACTCTAATTAGCCAAATACAGTGAGGAGGGGGACCACCGTGGATATAAGATATGACTCCGCCAAAAACACCGAAGGCTGCCCTGGTGAAGTTAAACCAATATCGCCACCAGGAAAAGGAAAGTGCTGGAGAAGATGGCGGCGCCACGTGAAGCGAGCAGGATGCTCTGGGCAGCAACACAGCAAGAGTGCTCGAGGCAATCACATTCTGCCGGACATCTTTAACAGCCCAAATAGAGGAGGTCAAGGTAGATATTTCACTTATCCGACAGGAATTCCAAAAACTATGTGAGCGGGTCACCACAGCTAAGACCCGCATAGGCGTAGCGGAGGACGCCTTCGCGTGACTCCAGATCAACTCGGATAGCATGCAGCTCCAAATCAACCAGATCCTGAGCAAGCAAGACAACATGGAGAATAGGCTCAGGAGGTGCAACCTCGGATTCATCGGGCTCCCCGAGGGAGCTGAGGAAAAAGATCCCACCACCTTCCTGGAGCAACTTCTCCCACCCTGGCGGTGGAGAGGGCTCACTATATGCCTGCCAAATCTCCTCTCCACGGAACTCCCCCTCGCACGTTCATAGCGAAATTCTTGAACTACAAAGACAGAGATGCAGCTCTGCGCATGGCTAGGGAAAAAGGTAACATTCACCTTGGATACTCTAAGATCGCCATCTTCCCTGACTTCTCTGCCGAGGTTCAGCGCCGCTGCCAGGGCTTCATGGAGGCGAAGAGGAGGCTCCATATACAACATCTCAAATATTCTATACTGTTTCCGGCTCGTCACCGGGTCGAGAGAGATGGCCGAGTGTTCTTCTTTGAGAATCCTGAGGAAGTCCTTACCTGGTTGGAGCACCCAGAGCCCTCCAGAAGGGCAGCGGAGTGACCTGGCCAAACATGTTCATCGGCACTACTGATCATTGGTCGCCACTACCCACATATTGCACACCATCATGAGAGTCTGCAAATGCACTGAAACCTGGTATGTTACTTTCTTGTTGTTCCCCCTTGGTTGCCCACGGCACACACCCTTTTGCTCCTCACCCTTGGGATCTCCTGAGACCCCCCTTTGCCTTCCCATGCCTTAAATTTCATCTACCAACAACTTGCAAAGAAGGTCTCCTAAATACAGGGCCTTCTACTGACTGGTCGGTCCCTAGACATGCACTGGAGATTATAATCACAGAGCACAATCAGTCCTACATCCCATATGCATAATACAGGACATTTTCACCCCCCCAGCAACCGGAGCAGACATCCCTCTACCGTGTGACTGCAGCACTTTGGTTCCCATTGACCCCATGCTGTACTTTTGGTTCACAGTACAAGAAGAGCCTGTTGCTCTTGATTCGTGGGCCTCATGTCACCTGCACCGTTAATGCAGACCAATCACCGCAGTCTATTCAATAGCAGCAGGACACTCTACATTTACCCGCTCCCGGTTGTCATTTACTTTTTGTTTTGGGTACATACCCGCATCGGTTGGGGAAGATGTAGGATGGGGAGGGGGGAGCGGAAGGTTAGTTTGTACTTGATGGAATGCAATACAACGGAATGCAAGTGAATAATGATAATGTATAGATGGCAAACCTTTTATTTACATGATATGCACAATGTTTTCACACTAGACCAGGAATGTGGACCATATGCCCAACTAAGTGAGGGACAGGCCAATTCTGTTACACGATAAGTCTCAATCTCTGACCTATGGCCTCGATAAAACCGCTTACTTGGAATGTATGTGGGCTTGGGGACAGGGTAAAGAGATCTACAGTTTTCTCATTTCTCAAAAAACAATGTGCCGACATTGTGGTGTTGGTGGAGACACATGTGGAGGGTCAGCTTCAGATGGCACTCCGCCGGCCATGGATCGGGTGGGCCTATCATTCATCCCACTCCTCCCATGCATGCGGAGTCTCAATCTTGATTGCCAAGACGGTACATTTTGAGCTATGTGATGTTAAGTCTGACCCACAGGGATGATATGGTTTTCTTTCTGTTAAATTATTCGGTGAACCCTTCCTTTTTATGGCATTCTATGTACCTCGCCCATTTAGTTTCGCTATAGTTACAGAGGGCTTGCTGTACATGACTCATCATTCTTCAGGTGGTGTGGCTGGATTTTAATATTATGCTAAACCAGGCATTGGACAAACTGTCACCCTCGCCATTACCAACCACAGCTCCAACTCACACTAGATTCTCCCGACTTATCATCTCCTTTAATCTCATTGACACTTGGCGTCTTAGGTTCCCGCTCAACCGAGCTTACTCATGTTTCTTGGCCACTCATAATACCATGTCCCGCATAGACTTCATACTTATCTCCAATACCCTTGCCCCAAGGTTGCTGAGAGCTGAGTTTTCCCCTAGACTACTTTCAGACCATAGCCCATACTGATTAGCCTTTCCATCCCAACAGACAAACTGCCTTGTACATGGCGCCTGAATCCATTCTGGCTCACTCTGCTGTCAGAGGATGACGAGCTTGGTGACAGTTGGAGAACCTTTTTTTTAGAGAATGACAGATCTGCATCGCCAGACAGTGTGGGAAACCTTTAAATTACACACACCTAACTCTGACCTCCTGCATCAACAGGCTGAAGGCTAATTTAACAGCTGAACTGGACGGGGCAATGCAAGATTTATCCTCCTCTGAACAGGGCTACATAACAGACCCCTCTCTTGCTGCAGCTGCCCAACTCAAGTTACAAACCAGAGGTGGTCAACCAGCTTCAGCACGAGACGGCCAGGAGAAAACTTTTCTTTCCCAGACAAAAATGATTTGAGTATGGGGAGAGAGCGGATAAACTGTTGGCCTATCTAGCACATAGCGAAGATAGACCCCTACTGTCATTTTACTTACTGGTCCCAATGGGGAAAAGATTACAGAATCCTGAGCTGTCAGCACCAAATTTAGAGACTTCTTTACTCAGCTTTACACATCCCAGGTCTCCACCACTGAAGCCCAACTAGAGGATCTACTAGCGGGAATCACCTTCCCACAGTTAAATGACACCCAAATGGCTATGCTAGATGCACCTCTTACACTAGGTGAAGTAACAATGGCAATCGCGAGCTTTACCGGATCTAAGGCCCCAGGTTCAGATGGGTTAAGCATAGAATTCTACCCCCAATACAGTGAGATACTTACTCCCAAAATTATTGTCCCTCTATAACCACCTATTCGATAGCTTTACCCTACCCCCATCGATGAGCAAGGCGGTTATTATACTCATTCCTAAACAAGGCAAAGACCCAGGCCTCCCGGAATCTTACAGACCCATATCACTCCTCCAGGTAGATATAAAGATTTTGGCCAAAGTACCTGCCCTTCGCCTTAACCAAGTGATAATAACCCTGATCCATGCAGACCAAGCTGGATTCATGCCGGGACGTAACACCTCCTTCAATCTCATAAAATTGTATATTAACCTGCAGGCGACACATACTAATGTGGGATCCCGGGTAGTGGTGGCTTCAGACACCGCCAAAGCCTTTGATTCAGTGGAGTGGAGATACCTTTGGGGATGCCTACGTAGCTTTGGATTAGAACCTAATTTTATTAAGTGGGTTTAATTATTATATTTGGTGCCCAAGGGTAAGGTAGTGGTCAACGGGATGACCTCCCAGACATTTGACTTGTCCAGGGGCACTAGGCAGGGCTGCCCACTGTCTTCACTCCTTTACGCCCTGGCAGTGGAGCCTCTTGCCATCTCCATCAGAGAAGACCCTGAGATCCAGGGTCTCTGCCTTGGATCCCTGACTGAAAAAATTAGTCTATACGCAGACGACACATTACTACATCTGGGCAACTCCACTACATCTCATCCGGAGGGCATTATATACAATTGAGTATTTCGGTCAGTTCTCTGGCTTCAAAATTAATTGGGAAAAATTTCAAATATTGCCAATGGACAGCTTCCCCTCTCCCAAGCTACAGGAGCAATTACCACTCCAGCGAGTAAACACAATCAAATATCTTGGAGTACTGGTGAATAGGACACCGTGCTTTGGCACACAGCCGTATACTTACCCTTAAAAAACTTTTTAAATCAATGGAGGCCATACTTAGGACATTCATTTGGGGTAGCAACAGACACAAACTGGCCTGGAGAGTCCTTAAAAACCCTACTGACCTGGGTGGAACGGCACTCCCTGACCTGAATCTATATTACCTCGCATCCCAACTATCTCAGCTATATCACATAGACAAAACCGACAGACCCAGATTCCTCACGCTCCTTTGTCCACGGTGGGTGCAACCAATCACAGGTCCACTTACTGCAATCGCAGGGGGCCGTGGTGGGAATAGCTCTAAGAGAGACCGTGGGTCTTTCCTTTACAAATATAAGCGCATATGGGATATTGCCACTAAAATGTTGACAACCCCCAAATACAATGACTATACCCCTCTATGGCACAATAAATTACTCTCAGAGTTCCTCTCAATATCTGACACAGAGATATGGAGCGAACATGGGATATATTACTTACACCACATAATTTCTGAAGGCACGCTTAAAATCTTTGAGGGCCTCCAAAATGAGTTCATGCTGCCTGAATAAAAAACAAACAAAGACGCCTCTAAGTGCAGAAGGTAAACAATTTTAATACCCCAACTGGGTTAAAAAAACTTACAAAATAGGAGTGGTTAACAGGCACATCGTGGGTGAGGCTGCATTGGAAGGGGTCACGATCAGAGGAAGCCTTCAGGAGGATGGATGTGGTCACTGTCAGCAGCGGTGTAAAGCACAGGGAGCCGCTGTGAAGCCGGCGTCGTCAGCGTGTGAGGGCTGCGAACCCGGAAGTGATGTCATCCGATGAGCGGCTCTGTGACCAGCCTGAACCGCAAACGAAGGGCCAGAGAGGGGATGTGATGTCATCAATGAGGGACGCGTTTCGGAACCGTCATTCGTTCCTTTCTCAACCTCGGACTAAACTGATGGCTGGGGAAGATTTATACAAGCACACTGGCAGTGGATTGGCCGGGGGGCGCGGGCAACAAGGTATAATAACAATAAGACTAGTAAATACATATGAATGTAAGCGAATACCTGCAACAGCATACTAAAAAACAGAACAATGGAGGAAAATGGAATAAAATAAAATAAAATCAAGGATGGTAATAATAAAAGTTTAAAAATCGATCTGTATGACGATCAGAGTGCCTAATATCTAGGACTGACAGATCATGAAAAGTGCATGCACATAACAGATAATCAGCAAATGGGTAACATAGGGGGGGGGTTGCGCATGCATGACATTGGTAACATTGAGATATAATCATATGAAAGTGTGTAAAATGTGACATGAAAACGCCCATAGATTCAAATTAGAAAAGGGGGGTATGTTAAAATGAAGGAGTAATGGTGATAATAAAACATCTTTTTATTAAAAATTCTAAAAGAGGAGGGGAGCCTAGATAAGTGTGGAAAAGGAATGTATTGTCAAAGTATGGCACTAACTTTGAAGTCCTCGTTTAACCCTCCAGGGGCCAAAACATTTAATAGGAATATCCAATACATTTCTCTGTGGCATAGTCGTCGGTAACGTTCAGCTGGGGGGAGATCTTTTGGCATTGCCTCAATAACCCATACTCTAAGGCCGCTAGTGGACTTATCATGGACATGAAGATAGTGTTTGGGGACACTGTGATTATCTAGTCCGCCTTCGATAAAGCGACGATGTTCACCAAACCGTTTCCATAGTGGCCGGATGGTGCGCCCTACATAAAATAGACCACAGGGACAAGTGAGGCAATATATGACATGGTCAGAAGAACATGTGTGGAAACCCTTTATTGGGTATATTTTGCCTTTAACGTGAAAGTCTTTCTGGCCATGTGTCACAAACCGACAGGTCTTGCAGAGGGGTTTACGGCACTGATACATCCCAGAAATAGCTAGGAAGGTGGGCATATGGTGACCCGGAGGTGGAGGTCTAGCCCTAAGTTTACTGGTCGCTACCTTGCTCTTAATATTGGGTGCTTTCCTATAGGCAAATTGAGGTCTATTAGACAGAGTAGGAAGTAGATGTTCGTCTTGTAGTAGTAAAGGCCAATGTTTTTTAACGATATTTTCCATTTGTTTATGTTGGGTATGGAATTGGGTAATAAATCGTAAATTACTATTGTCTGTATTTTGGCGTGGATGAGAATGTTCAATAGGCGGTTTACTCTTATATTTTTGATAAGCTGTATCCACAAGGTCAACGGGGAATCCCTTTTCAAGAAATTTTTCTTTTAGGATTAGACCTTCAGTGTCATAATCACTCTTCAATGTACAGTTCTTGTTTAGCCTACAAAACTGACTCTTAGGTACATTGTTTAGCCATAGGGGGTGATGGCAGCTCTTATAATGGAGGAAGGAATTTCCAGCTGTTGGTTTGGTGAAGTTTTTGGCGTGTATCTCCTTACCTATCCAAAAAAGTTCGAGGTCCAAAAAAGCTAATTTGTTTGGGTCAATAACAGAGGTAAAGGTGAGGCCCATATTATTGGTGTTGCAATATGTTACAAAGTTTGAGAATACTGATACACTGCCATCCCAAATGATGATCACGTCATCTATATAGCGGCCATAAAAAACAATATGGGAAAAAAACGGGTTGTTGTTCCATATATATTGATGCTCCCAGTGCCCCATAGTGAGATTCGCATATGAGGGCGCAAAGTGCGCCCCCATAGCTGTCCCCTGTAGCTGCAGAAAGAAGTTGTCCTCAAATTTAAAATAATTATGTGTAAGACAAAAGGAGGTGGCCTCAACAATAAAGGAAGCTTGCCTTGGATTGAGCATGGGGTCTTGACAGAGAAAAAACTGTAGGGCATTGAGGCCCACTTCATGAGGTATAGATGTATATAGAGATTGAACATCTAAAGAGGCCCAGTGGTAGTTTTTGTCCCAGGAGTAGGTAGTTAAGGTTTCCAGCAGATGAACGCCATCTCTTATGTGTGACTGGAGGGATTGGGCCAGTGGCTGGAGGAATTGATCTATGTACTGTGATAGTCCACTGCTGATGCTATCCATAGAGGCCACGATCGGTCGCCCAGGTGGTGTTTTAAGGTTTTTGTGCACCTTGGGCAGGTGGTAAAAGTAGGGAGTGAAATGTACTTCTTTAACTAGAAAAGAGGCCTCTTGTTGTGTGATGATGTTTTCCTTCAGTGCTTTTTTAACAAGAGAAGAAGCTTCGATGGTGAATACGGGTAAGGGATCTTTATTGAGTATGATATATGTATTGGTGTCAGATAATAGTCGGGTGGCTTCAGAGACATAGTCAGCTCTATTTTGTATCACTATACCTCCCCCTTTATCAGCACTCTTTATAACCAGTTCTAGATTGTTGGTGAGTGTGTCAAGGGCTCTTTGTTCATGATGGGTGAGATTGGAAATGAATTTTTTATTTTTGTTCTTATTATTATTACACAGTTCCTATATTTCTGCATGAACGATGCGATAAAATGCATCCATACATGAGCCTTTAGACTGGGTTGGATAGAAGACCGATGTGAGTTTAAAAGTGGTGTTTTGAATGGGTGGAGAAGTTATCAGATGTTGCGTGTACAGCACGAAATCATTTTCGTGATCTGCTGGGGGAGAGGATAAGGTGGAGGGATGATTATATAATTCTTCTAAAATGAAAAGAGGATCACTGTCAGTATGGACCTCAGTGGTATTGTGGGACACTTCAAGTATGTTTGAATCAGCATGTAAGCGATGTTTATTGGATTGGATATTGAAAAATCTTTTTAGGGTAAGGAGGCGGACAAATTTGTTCAGGTCTTTGAAGAGAAGGAAAGGGTTGGGAGCAGCAGATGGAGCAAAATTTAGACCTCGACTGAGTAAAGAGATTTCGTCTTCAGTTAAGGCATGGGAGGAGAGGTTGACGATTTTAACAGTACTCTCTTTTTGCTGGGGTCTGGAGTGTGGCTTGTTGCCTCTGCCTCGACATCCTCTTCTGCGTGTTTTCTTTTTTGTGGTTTTGTCCGAGGGAGATCGAACACTAAAAAAGGGACCGCAGTTGGTTCTGAGGATGGAGTGGTGGCAAGGGGTGTGATAAGTGAGGAGCTGGAACCAAAGGATACCAAAGAAACAGGGGATATTATGGGTGGAACACATGTATTATTTACTGACACCAATACATATATCAGACTCAATAAAGATCCCTTACCCGTATTCACCATCGAAGCTTCTTCTCTTGTTAAAAAAGCACTGAAGGAAAACATCATCACACAACAAGAGGCCTCTTTTCTAGTTAAAGAAGTACATTTCACTCCCTACTTTTACTACCTGCCCAAGGTGCACAAAGACCTTAAAACACCACCTGGGCGACCGATCGTGGCCTCTATGGATAGCATCAGCAGTGGACTATCACAGTACATAGATCAATTCCTCCAGCCACTGGCCCAATCCCTCCAGTCACACATAAGAGATGGCGTTCATCTGCTGGAAACCTTAACTACCTACTCCTGGGACAAAAACTACCACTGGGCCTCTTTAGATGTTCAATCTCTATATACATCTATACCTCATGAAGTGGGCCTCAATGCCCTACAGTTTTTTCTCTGTCAAGACCCCATGCTCAATCCAAGGCAAGCTTCCTTTATTGTTGAGGCCACCTCCTTTTGTCTTACACATAATTATTTTAAATTTGAGGACAACTTCTTTCTGCAGCTACAGGGGACAGCTATGGGGGCGCACTTTGCGCCCTCATATGCAAATCTCACTATGGGGCACTGGGAGCATCAATATATATGGAACAACAACCCGTTTTTTTCCCATATTGTTTTTTATGGCCGCTATATAGATGACGTGATCATCATTTGGGATGGCAGTGTATCAGTATTCTCAAACTTTGTAACATATTGCAACACCAATAATATGGGCCTCACCTTTACCTCTGTTATTGACCCAAACAAATTAGCTTTTTTGGACCTCGAACTTTTTTGGATAGGTAAGGAGATACACGCCAAAAACTTCACCAAACCAACAGCTGGAAATTCCTTCCTCCATTATAAGAGCTGCCATCACCCCCTATGGCTAAACAATGTACCTAAGAGTCAGTTCTGTAGGCTAAACAAGAACTGTACATTGAAGAGTGATTATGACACTGAAGGTCTAATCCTAAAAGAAAAATTTCTTGAAAAGGGATTCCCCGTTGACCTTGTGGATACAGCTTATCAAAAATATAAGAGTAAACCGCCTATTGAACATTCTCATCCACGCCAAAATACTGACAATAGTAATTTACGATTTATTACCCAATTCCATACCCAACATAAACAAATGGAAAATATCGTTAAAAAACATTGGCCTTTACTACTACAAGACGAACATCTACTTCCTACTCTGTCTAATAGACCTCAATTTGCCTATAGGAAAGCACCCAATATTAAGAGCAAGGTAGCGACCAGTAAACTTAGGGCTAGACCTCCACCTCCGGGTCACCATATGCCCACCTTCCTAGCTATTTCTGGGATGTATCAGTGCCGTAAACCCCTCTGCAAGACCTGTCGGTTTGTGACACATGGCCAGAAAGACTTTCACGTTAAAGGCAAAATATACCCAATAAAGGGTTTCCACACATGTTCTTCTGACCATGTCATATATTGCCTCACTTGTCCCTGTGATCTATTTTATGTAGGGCGCACCATCCGGCCACTACGGAAACGGTTTGGTGAACATTGTCGCTTTATCGAAGGCGGACTAGATAATCACAGTGTCCCCAAACACTATCTTCATGTCCATGATAAGTCCACTAGCGGCCTAAGAGTATGGGTTATTGAGGCAATGCCAAAAGATCTCCCCCCAGATGAACGTTACCGACGACTATGCCACAGAGAAATGTATTGGATATTCCTATTAAATGTTTTGGCCCCTGGAGGGTTAAACGAGGACTTTGAAGTTAGTGCCATACTTTGACAATACATTCCTTTTCCACACTTATCTAGGCTCCCCTCCTCTTTTTTTTAGAATTTTAATAAAAAGATGTTTTATTATCACCATTACTCCTTCATTTTAACATACCCCCCTTTTTTAATTTGAACCTATGGGTGTTTTCATGTCACATTTTACACACTTTCATATGATGATATCTCAATGTTACCAATGTCATGCATGCGCAACCCCCCCCCCATGTTACCCATTTGCTGATTATCTGTTATGTGCATGCACTTTTCATGATCTGTCAGTCCTAGATATTAGGCACTCTGATCGCCATACAGATTGTTTTTAAACTTTTATTATTACCATCCTTGATTTTATTTTATTTTATTCCATTTTCCTCCATTGTTCTGTTTTTTAGTATGCTGTTGCAGGTATTCGCTTACATTCATATGTATTTACTAGTCTTATTGTTATTATACCTTGTTGCCCGCGCCCCCCGGCCAATCCACTGCCAGTGTGCTTGTATAAATCTTCCCCAGCCATCAGTTTAGTCCGAGGTTGAGAAAGGAACGAATGACGGTTCCGAAACGCGTCCCTCATTGATGACATCACATCCCCTCTCTGGCCCTTCGTTTGCGGTTCAGGCTGGTCACAGAGCCGCTCATCGGATGACATCACTTCCGGGTTCGCAGCCCTCACACGCTGACGATGCCGGCTTCACAGCGGCTCCCTGTGCTTTACACCGCTGCTGACAGTGACCACATCCATCCTCCTGAAGGCTTCCTCTGATCGTGACCCCTTCCAATGCAGCCTCACCCACGATGTGCCTGTTAACCACTCCTATTTTGTAAGTGTTTTTAACCCAGTTGGGGTATTAAAATTGTTTACCTTCTGCACTTAGAGGCGCCTTTGTTTGTTTTTTATGTCATTTTAGACCCTGCTTCAAGTCTTTTAAAGTTGCAGCACTTTTTGCTGAAGATTACCATCCTCTCATCCCTATCTACCAACATTTCTCCTGTTCATTTTGGACTGCCGATCCTTTATAGAGACATTATTTGGACTACAACAGTCCTGTGCGCCCTATACCACTTTTTATTTCCATGCTGCCTGAATCCCTGCTCTTTAGATTCTTCCAAGTGCACCACGCAGCTCAAACTCAATTCCCCAACCTTTGCCACAACCTTTATGGCAGTAGTCAAGGGGGAGGATCCACAAAGGCTGATCTCAGATTTTTATGTTATGCTCCTAATCCCAACATCAACCACGCTAGCTTACAGCCTTAAACCAAGATGGGAAAGAGAGGTGGGCCCATTAGAAGATGAGGAGTGGAGTGAGGCACTGGATTCATGCAAGACTGTATCCCCCAAACTTTCGGACAGGTTGACCCAGTTGTACATATTGCACCGAGCATACCTTACCCCCCTAAGAGTCACCTGCTTTAGGCAACAGTCTTCTACCTTGTGTACAATGTGTAACCAGGAGACGGGCACATTCTTCAATTTAATTTGGACATGTCCGGTCCTTCAGAGTCTATGGAAGCAGATTGTAGATTTCCTCCATGATGACATGGGATCCCCTCTGACCCTCGACCCCAAACAATGCCTCCTGGGGATAGTCCCCGACCCTGAGATAGACAAATTCATGAAAACATTCCTGCATGAAACACTGTTTTCTGCCAGGAAAATTATAGCCGGACAGTGGATGAGACCCATTCCCCCCAGCTTCAATGACTGGAAAATAGATATAAATAACACACTTCCCCAAAATTCATATACATCAACAGAGGTTGTCCAGACAAGTACAACAAAATTTGGAATAGGTGGCTTGCGTCTGCGGACACATGCACTGGGGGTTCGTAAAGCCACAACCCTTCCCAACGAGCAATCTCATGAGTAGTATAGACAGAAGGTTTTCCACCCAATTGATTGTCGCTGAGTTCATTGTTTGGTCTGCATGAATGCCTGCCATTTTGTGTTTACATGTTCATAAGCCATATATCTTTGTTATATGCATTTCCCCAGAATTGCTTTATAACCCGCAGAAAAATGTTTAAACTGTAAATTGTTTCAATAAATTGTTTTTTTTTTTTTTAAAAAGTCAGGCAAAGGCATCGTTTGTAAACAGGACAGGGTCAGTTAATATGGAGGGTAGAAACATGGTAGCAGGTAAATGATCCACACAGGTATTTGAAATAGCTGTCTGTTACTAATAAGGAGAACTAATATCTGATAGATGTGTGATAATTTCTGAAGCAATCACCGATATGCAGGCCAGGTTGGGAGGGACATTGGGGACAATAACAGCTGATACTTCTTCTAACTCCTCCACTGCTGCATACACAACATCTCTTTTGGCATCTTCTTCCGGATTCTGCGGGGGGGAATGTTATAGGGAAAATTTTACCAATGAAGTCGACTCACACTATCAGATTGAATGCTTCCTGGGGCAGGTCCTTGCTAGTAAATCAGGGCAGTGACAACGTCTTCAATATATTTGAGGTAGGTGATGGGCTGGTTTTCTTGATAGCAGACAAACGAATTGAACAGGGCCATATGAAACAGATGAAATGCAACTTTTGTCAGGTCACCTTGAGGCTAGGTGACAGATGCACACCGTTGGGATCAGGAGTGCACCGCAAGGCAGTGGACCCTACGGCTGACTGCTGCGGATGGGAGTCCGGGTATAAGAAAGGCAGGGTCGCTGGAACACCAACACGGATCCCACCGGGGTTAGAGCATAGGATTCCCTGGGGCGCGGAGTCGAAGAGCCAGCAGGTGTTCACCAGAGCCACTAGAGGTGAGGATGGACTGGGCTGCAACTGGCTCCAGGTCGCGACCCCCAGGGTCCCCCAGCTCACACCCACAGTAGGCAACAGAAGGATAAGGATAGTAAAGGAAAAAGCCAAGGTCAGGGCCACAAGCAGACAAGGACAACAGGGTACACGCCAAGGTTCAGGGTCACAGGCAAACAAGGATAGTCGGGGACACGCCAAAAGGTCAGGGTCGCGAGCAGACAGGAATAGTATAGAACACGCCAAGGTCGGTAACAGAGATAAATGTAGAGCACACGGCAGGCAGGAAACAGGAAGCCAAACACACAAAGGTTGATCAGCAGGGCTGACCTGCAGTGCAGAGGTTAATATAGAGTTCTCTGATAGGAGCTGGGGTGGAGCCATGCTAGAGGAGAGTTAATAAAAGCAGTCAGGTGAGAGACAGCTGGTCTTTGGAGATGAACACATGGAAACAGGTAGGCTGACAAACAGACTCTATTGCATAACCATCACAACTTTCTTATACTAATAATGGGACTTGCATGTTGACAAATATGGTTGTAGCATCTGATCATTTAAATCCACCCCCCATATACAGATTGTAGTCATGGACACATTCAGGCTTTACTACGGGGCCACATCTTCTCTGAATCTCCACCAAGGTGTCATTGTGGATGGTAGTCATCATGTGAAACTCTGTGGGAAGCCCTTCCTATTTTTTCGGAAGGTACCGCAGGCCAGGGTTTGTTTACGATACAGGTGACAGAAAAGGGGCAAGCTGCTGTAGTAATTGTTTACATATAAGTAGTATCCTTTTTTGAACCGGGGTATGCAAGGTCCCAGACAATTTTACCACTGGTTCCTATATACTGTATGTGGTGCACTCACAGGGCTGGAGCTAGGAGTCTTTGTCTTCATAAATCCGGAAGTTGTACACATATCCAGTGGCTCAATCACACAATCTGTTCAATTTCAACCCATACCTGGCCCTCTTGGGATATACTGCTTTAACTGCAGCCGGCCAGTAAAGTGGATAAGGGATTCATCTACACAAATATTTTGGCCGGGGATAAACACTTCAGAAAATCGTTTGGAAAAAGAATTTATTAGGGGGCAAATCTTATACAATTTTTTAGATGTTGGGATGATCTTGGGGAGGGCACTGTGAGTTATCGTTGAAATGTAGGAAACGCATAATCATATCGTAGCGTGTCCTGGACATGACAGCAGAATATATAGGCATGTGGCGAAAGGCTTTGGTGGACCAGTAGGCATGCAGTTCATTTTTTTTGTAAGCCCCATATTAAAAGTAAGGCCCAAAAACAACTTGAATTAGTCTAGTGTGAGACGTTGTCAATGGAACATATATGGCGTAGGAAGAATTGGGGTTGCAATAATAAATTGCTCTGCATAGAGATTTTTTTGGTCCACCATGTACTGCAACAAATCTTCGGGGGAAAAACAGATAAAAAAAGTCCAATTGTGAAAAATTTGAAGTGTTGGGCTGCACATCTGGCTGTGCAGTGAAAGGGGGTTTATAGCGGATCCTGAGTTGGCAGGCAACCATAAGGGGTCTGCCAGGGCATCAGGAAGGTAGGACTGGTCCTAGATTCTTTGGGTTGGGCGTGTACTTCCAGTACTGGTACTGGGCTCTTCGTCCTGGGGTCTGGTGCTGCTGGTGGTAGGCAGGTCTTCTGATCTTGGTCCTGATCTCTT
The DNA here is from genome assembly GCA_037952925.1 of Lithobates clamitans. Taxonomy (NCBI): domain Eukaryota; kingdom Metazoa; phylum Chordata; class Amphibia; order Anura; family Ranidae; genus Lithobates; species Lithobates clamitans. The sequence goes on from JBBGZY010000892.1 coordinate 3,997,083, forward strand.
TATTCTTTTAGGAGGGATGGTTTCCTCCTCTGACTCAGACTCCGATCCACTACCCTCTACTGGCTCGTATTCCGAACCAGAATTGGATGATGGGAGCTCCCCGATGCTCTCATCATCTGACATGGTAAGGATGTAATATGCCTCCTCAGCTGTATAAACTGTTTGAGACATGATGGAGGTAATTTTGGTGGGCCTGTGTGATGGAACTGGTGGTGCTACTGACATCTCACTGATGATGGGCCTGTGTGACAGAACTGACAGGCCTGTGTGAAGGTACTTATGGCTGGGCTGTGCGGCGGTACTGATGGCAGTACTGTTGGTGGTACTGATGGCCGTACCGATGGCGGTGGCAGATGGACTGGGACAGATTCAGATGGTACTGATGGCGCGACTGATGGAGGTACTGATAGCAGTACTGATTGCGGCCTGTGTGACAGATGGGCTGTGACAGATTTAGATGGTACTGATGGCAGTAGCGATGGCGGTACTGATGGCGGTACTGGTGGCGGCCTGTGTGACAGATGGGCTGTGACAGATTTAGATGGTACTGATGGAGGTACCGATGGTGGCCTGCGTGACAGATGGGCTGTTACAGATCCAGATGTTCTGTGTGACAGGTTCTCCTTATTGGGGGGGCCATGTTGTGCAGACAGTAATAAAATAGTAAATTGTAACACTCACAGATCTCAGATCTCTCCTCTCTCCTCACACAATCGGTGTGTGAGGAGAGAGAAGTAGAGATCCCTGGAAACTGCCACAATGTTTATACTTGTGACCGGCTGTGATTGGACACAGCCAATCACATGATAAACAGCCAATTTTATTGGCTGTTTATCCTGATCAGGGATGAGCTGTGTCCGAGGGACAAGCGTCATCCTCGATCGCCGCGGTGCATGCCTCTGGGGGAGCGCAATAGAGGCGCATCCTGACCGACGTCATATGACATCCGGTCAGGATAATTAAACCACTTTGTGCACATCATTTTGTAATATGGTGGGAGGGAAGAGATTAATAATCCCATCCAGGAATATTAGGATTTACAGTTTTTGTTTGGGATAATATATCCTGGTTTTATCTCATACCCTTATTATGGTTTGGTAACTGGCTTTCCTTATGCTCTGAGATAGGTCCCTGCGTTCCCCACTTGCTACCCTCGGTTAGTTCATATTACCAGTGGACAACTGATAGTAGCAAATGTATCCTTGGAGGGTGACTTTTTCTCCCCCCCAACGACCAGGTTATATGGACATATATGTTTAACCTTATATATGTGATATCTATGATCTTTACTTCCCTCATGATCTTGCCATTCTCTTTCTTTTTTATTTTTTCTATCCCCCCCTTCCCCGAAAGTAGGTTTGTCCAAATATTGCTCAGGACTATCAGATATTATATTTCACAAATTCATAATCCCATGACCCCCTTAAATCTATTATCCCTGAATGTACAGGGACTCAATATTCCACAAAAACGCACCAAAGCTTTCCGCTCTTTTCTACTAGGAAGGCACACATTTTATGCCTTCAAAAAAAACATTTTACAACTCAATCCACTCCTAAATTCTTTAGTGCACTATATCCACAGGTATTTACAGCTTCTACTGCAACCAAACAGCGTGGTGTACTTATTCACCGCAATACACCTTTCCTTTCACAAATTTAAAAGAGATTAAGTACCCAGAGGATAGATACTTGATCCTTACAGGTCATTTAGCACATTCTGCTGTTACAATAGTATCCTATTATGCCCCTAATAAAAGACCCATTTCATTCCTTTCACATCTTTTGCAAGTAGTGGAAACCCACAAAATAGGCACAGTAATTATATGTGGAGATTTGAACCAGATCCTCCTGGCCTCCTTAGACAAATCCCAAATATCACAATCGAACACCCCAATAAATACTCCTTTTCACAACTCATTGCGAAACATAATCTAGTAGATTCATGGCAAAATTGAACCCGATCAAATGAAAATATACACAATATTCGTATCCACATAATTCATTCGACTACATTGAATACATTGACCATGTGTTCTTAACCATAGAAATGGTGCCTGATGTCTTGGCATCTAAGATCATACTGGTCACATGGTCTGATCATAATGCAGTTTTTACTGTCATAGCCTCTGATTCCCAAAGCTCATGATTAGACATGTGCAATTTGTTTTGTTCCGAATTCGTTTTTTAACAAATTTTGACCAATTTGTAAATTCTGAAATATCCAAATTAACGAAAACCCGTTTAACAAATTTTTCTGAATATTTGTAAATTCAAATATTCAAAAATTCTGAATTTACAAATTTTCAAATTTCCGGATTTTGATTTTTCAAAATTTCAAAATTTACGAAATTTGGAAATTCGAAAATTCAAAATCTGGAAATTTGAAAATTCGGTAATTCAAAATTTCAAAAATCCAAAATTAAACGAAAATTCAAAAGAAGAATGAAAATCAGAAATAATAACTAACTAATAATAACTTAACTATTACTAACTCGTCAATCATAGGTATTGGAATTTACTTTCAAATTTGGCTGTTAGCGAACATAACGAATATGAATTTATCCGAAGTTACACATTTTCCAAAATAACAAATACCATATCTAAATGAATGGAACATAATTGATAATAATAAATAACAATAAAAACTTTAATTATTATTAATTATTAATTTGTTCCATGCCATTTGTTTAGATGCAACTTTCTTAATTCGGATAATTATATTATTGTATTCGTAACATTCTCTAACAGCGAAATTTGAAAGGAAATTCCAATACCTATAATTTAATAGTTAGTTATTGTTAGTTAGTTAGTTAGTTAGTTAGTTAGTTAGTTAGTTAGTTAGTTAGTCATTATTTTTAATTCCCAGATTTTGGATTTTCGAATTTCCAAATTTTTGAATTTTTGAATTTTCAAATTTACAAATTTTGAATTTCGATCATAATGAAAAAAAAAAAAAGAAACAAAAATGAACTAATTTTTCGGCAGTGCACATGTCTGCTCACGATCCCACATGGTATCTCAAAGACTCTCTTCTTCAAAATATGAAACTTAAAATAGAAATTGAGGAGGGGCGTGTCCGGACGTGCAGCTGGAGAGACGTGTGTGAGCCAAGCTCCTCATGGCCCGCAATAATCTGGAGCCATCCTTTGTCTCTGCTCATCCCATCACAGCCACAAACTGCACGTTTTGCTCCCAGACCACTGCCAATCGGTCCTGAGAGTATATTTCTGCCTCCTGTCAGCCAGATCCTCTCCATATTCCCCTTTATCACCGGGACCCCCCGCCGCCATCTTGGGGCCTGCAAGCAGGCTCTCCGCCCTGTACCTCTGGAGAGGTGGACGGATAGATCGAACGGCCTGGTGGATCGTGTGGTCTCTGAGGGGCAGGCGGATTGCATTGTGGACGCGGAGAGGCCGCGGGGTTCCATCCGGCGGCCGATCTGAGTAAATTGCGGCCTATCAATTAGACAGAGACCGCGGCCTGGATTACGGACGCTCTCCCGGGACACTGTAAGTAAGGCATCCCGCAATATCCCTCACAACCGAGTCCCCAGGAGACAAAGGCCTACCTGACCCTCTGTTCCCATATCCCCAGGGGAGTTCTGGAGACCCGGGGCGGCCGTGTACACATCCCCGGCGACCGTCCCTTAGGATTGTCCCCGGCTTCGGCCTACCTCTGGAAGCCGGCGGCCATATTGGGACTCCAATCTGCTCCCAGTGTCACTCATCTCACCCCTTAGGCTGCACAGGCTCACACAGAGTGCTGGGGACTGTGAATATTATCTCCTCTCTCCCAGTAAAATGATGGGGAAGAGGGGAGGTGCAAACAAGGGGATTTGAGGATCCAGATGAAGCTTGCTACTACATATGAAAAAGATGCAGCTTAAATAATCTCAGGGTCCTAACCTGCTCACCGAGACCTCCGTACAACAACAGTAGCTATACACAGAGTCGGAGGTAAGCCTGCAAGTTTGACCACTAAACCCTCTGCATACCTCATGGGCAAAGTCGGCCAACAGCAACAATACTACAAATCACTCATTACACCACGAGAAGAACCAAACATGGAACGTTTTGTTACCAGATCACAACCTACCTCCTCTAATCCTTCCGTAAATCCTTTTGCCCTGCTGGATTCCTCTTTAGTCTCGGAAGATGCTACAAACCCCTCTCTAACCAACTCGCAGATACCGGCACCCACTTTGCCACCCTCAAATGCGACTCTTACCCCTGACATCCTGGATTCCGAGCTACAACTTTTACTTCAACAGATTACGTCCAATGTCTCGGCCGAGGTAAGCAAACTGGCTGCCGAATTGAGGGGTGAAATAACCCAAATTGGTGACCGCACAGACACTCTAGAGAACAAATTTGACGAAATGATAAATTACGTGCAAACAATTGAGGAGGAAAACCATACTTTACGCCTTTCTGTATCTCAACTACAAATACAACAGGAGGACTTGGAAAATAGGGAAAGAAGACAAAACCTTCGATTCAGAGGGATACCCGAGACGGTGGGTGACTCTGAGCTCCGAGCCTACCTACTGAGCCTTTTCAACTCTCTAGCTCCCTCGGTGGTAGATATAGATTGGCGCCTGGATAGGGCCCATCGGTCTTTAGGTCCAAAACCTCCGGCTGGAGCTAGGCCAAGAGATGTCGTGGTACGTTTTCACTTTTTTGAAAGTAAGGAAGCACTGACTATGGCGACTCGCAATAAATCCCAAATAATGTTCAAAGGTGCTAAATTGCAAATCTTTAGCGACCTCTCTCCCATCACCCTTGCTAAACGTAGGAACTTACGTCCCCTGACCTCACATCTGCAACAACTCAAGATTCCGTATTACTGGGGATTCCCTTTCCGTTTAACTGTATCCAAAGAGGGCACCCAATACTCGCTACATGAATTGCAAGAAGCAGAAGCCTTCCTGAAAAATTTGGGGCTCCCCTCCCTCCCGGAAGAGGACATGATCCCACCGGCCACACAAGTTCGTCTACCTCCGACTACTCCTACTCGCATCTGGACCCCTGTCCGGGGCAAATCTAAGAAGCATCTTTCCACCCCTCAACATCTGCGATCTTCTAAACAACCCCCTTGAACTTCTCTGGAATTTCCTTTTTTGGTTCTATTTTCTCAAATTTTTTTGCATTTCCGTTTCCTCTGGAGTTTTCTTTTTCTTTTTCTCTCCCGACGAAACGATGTTGCTGAACTGGTCCTACCAGTTTTCTTCTGATCCTGCCCCGTTTATTTTCGGGGGAAGATCCTTTCTCATCCTATGAGATGCATTCACTAAAGGTTTTGAAATTTTAAGTGTTCAACATACCTGTTTTATTTGTTAACCTTGTTTTTTCTTTAAGGACTTACAGGTTTTTGTTTTCTTCTTACTCCTCTAATGAATGTTGTCCTACTTTGTTCTATTAGCAACCAAATGCACAAGGTGAGCAGCAGACCCATCTCATCCCCTCAGACAGAGTCGCCAGATGAGAGTCCGTTCACGCCCCTACCAGGCCCTGGTCTACATCCAGGGCTTCCTGAGAGATTGTTGTTTCTCAGGTACTCAGAGTTTTGAACTCTTTTTTGCTTTTTTGTTTTTTATTTCAATTTTTTGTTTTCCCTTTTTAATTTTTTTTAATTATATCCACTGCTGTGTTTCACAGATTGAGACCCCATGGTCATTATTACCTCACTTTGAGAGAGATCTGCCTTAGTGTTTGTATCTCAATAGTTAGAGATGGGAGGTTGCTCACTATTACCAATACCCGTAAAATGCAACATATGTATTTTCTTTCTTAAATGCTCTAAAGTTTATAGTGTTAGCGGTGTTCATATTGGCATTCCTAAATAGACCACAACCATGGCTTTAAAAATTATGTTTTACAATGTAAAGGGATTGGGCTCCATTAGTAAGCGCTGGATGGCCCTGAAAGATTTCAGGGCTTCAGGCGCAGATGTGGTGATGATCCAGGAGACCCATTTTCGGTCAAGAGGATCATTCAAATTTGCCTCAAGGTTTTTTCCCACCTCCTACCTTGCCTCTGACTCTACGGGCAGGGCAGGAGTGGCAATTCTGATCAGGAAAACATGCCCTATTAAAGTTCGGAAGTCCCATGCAGACCCTCACGGGAGATTTCTTGTTCTAGAGTGTGAATACATGTCTACCTCCTTTACACTGGTTAATTTGTACGCCCCAAACACGGGCCAGATTGATTTCCTCGACAAACTCTTTGATACTCCCCAATATTGCTCACAACCTTTTATGATAATTGGTGGGGACTTCAATCTGGTCATGTCACCCACTAGAGACAGACAAACACTTTTTAGTCCTACCCCATCTAAAAGAGTACTATCTCAGGCTAATGCCTTCCGTAAATGTATTAGGTCACATAGACTTTTCGACTCATGGAGGATAAAACACCCTTCTGCTAAACAATTTACGTTCTACTCATCAGCTCATAATATGTATTCCCGTCTAGATCATTTCTTTATTTCAGCCCCACTTATTCCTTATTTAGTTGATTCAGATATTTCTCCCATTACATGGTCAGATCACGCACCCATTATGCTGGATTTAATGTTATCTCAGACCTATACCAAATCCTGTCATTGGCGTTTCAATGATCATCTCTTGCAGTCTGAAATCTCCCGCTCTACTCTAGCAAATAGCTTGAGTGAGTATTTTTCACTCAACACTGGATCGGTGTCTCAGGTTTCTACACTGTGGGAGGCACACAAGGCCGTTTTCCGAGGTACATGTATTGCTGAAGGTTCTCGACTGAAGAGAGATAGAAATAACCTATTACAGTCCCTAATGTCTGCCCTGGTAGCTGCTGAGCGGAGACTTTTGGGTGGTCCCACAGTGCCGAAACTTCGCAAAGTCATTCAACTTAGAGAACAAATTAGATCAACAAAACTTAACAAAACAGCTAGATCCATGTTGTGGACGAAGCAAAAATTTTATGAATTCTCCAATAAACCTCACAGAATGCTAGTCAATAAGTTATGCCCTCGTCCGTTTAACTCCTTGCCCGATTTTCTTATACGACCAGACGGATCTAGAACTCATTGTCCTCGTGAGATGTCCAAAATTTTTGGCAACTTTTACAATAAACTGTATAATTGCCTGAATCCGGAGAATCAATTTGAATTTACCCAGAAAAATTTTGAGTCCTTTTTTTCCAATATAAAGCTACCGAAACTATCTACAACGGATTTAGAAAGCTTAAATGTAGCAGTTACAGCTGAAGAACTTTCTGCTATAATTAAAAATCTCCCATTACACAAAGCCCCTGGCCCGGACGGGTTGCCTTACTCATACTATAAATCTTTTATTGATATTTTATCTCCTCACATGCTTATATGCCTCCTTTCTCAAGGGTACTCCCCCTCATTCACAGTTCTCCCATTCTTTTATATCAGTGATTCCTAAACCTGGAAAGGATCCCTCTCTCCCGGATAACTATAGGCCCATAGCCCTCTTAAACTCAGACTACAAGATTTTTACTAAAATCCTTGCCACCAGACTTTCTGTATTCATCCCCAAACTGATACACAAGGATCAGGTAGGTTTCGTCCTTGGGAGACATGCGGGAGATAACACCCGGCACACAAATAGATCTGATAGATCTCTTGGACAGAACCTCCCGACCGGCATTGATCCTGAGTTTAGACGCACAAAAAGCTTTTGACAGGCTAAGTTGGCCCTATATGTTCGCCACCTTAAAGATATATGGTTTTGTTGGCCATTTTTTAACAGCCTTAAAAGTCTTATATTCCAATGTCTCCGCGCAAGTACAAATGTCGTCTTTCCTGTCTCCTGGCTTTCCCATGACAAACGGAACTCGACAGGGTTGTCCCCTTTCACCATTGCTTTTTATTCTGTGCCTAGAACCCCTGGCTGAGTATATTCGAGTTCACCCGGATGTCAGTGGGGTGGTGATGAGACAGGGGGAATATAAATTATCGTTATTTGCAAACGACATTTTGCTCACAATCACCAACCCGCTAATATCCCTTCCCTCACTACATAAGGTATTGAACTATTTTAGTGCTATTTCCGGATACAAAATCAACACATCTAAAACTGAAGCCCTTCCTATACACATACCATCGCCATTAATATCTCAACTCAAAGAATCTTTCCCTTCTAAATGGTGTAATACCTCTCTTAAATATTTAGGTGTATTACTTACCCCTTCTTATACCTCCCTATATGATACCAACTTCCCTCCCCTGATACTAGATATAAATAAATCTCTGTCGAACTGGACCAAGTACCCCCTATCTCTATTAGGCAGAATTAATGTTTTGAAAATGTCTATACTGCCTAGATTACTTTATTATTTTGAAACCCTCCCAGTAGCTGTACCTGCCACACAATTAAAAGCACTTCACAGAACTTTCCTGAAGTTTATATGGAATGGTGGAGCACACCGTATAGCAAGCTCAGTGTTGTTTACCATCAGATCCAGAGGAGGCTTAGGAGATCCTGACATCACTAAATATTATTATGCTACACACCTGAGGGCCATTACCTGTTAGTCTTCCTTACATGCACCAAACCAATGGTCTGCTATTGAAAAGGGGGTACTTTACCCGGTCCACCTGGGATCCTTGGTCTGGGGCGCTCCCCCTGCTCTGGATCCTATATATAAACGTCAGTGTACTGGACCAATGATATTGACTCTAAATATATGGCGTAACTGCCTTAAACGCTTTTCCCTTATGGCTCCCTGCTCCCCTCTTATAAACGTATTATTTAACCCTCTCATTCCGGATAGTATGTCCTTGGGCAGGATATTCCCATGGGTGAATGTTCATCTCTTTCAACTCAGGAACCTTGTACATCCCATAACAAGGAAACTACACACCTTTAACACTTTAAGTGAGAAATTTGACCTTCCACCACATCTCTTCCACTTCTATATGCAAATTAGACATTTCTTTCATTCTAAATCACCATCCCTAAATCTAGATAAACCTACTACTTTTGAATATCTGTGTGCCCAAGGCCCTCATCAATTACATTTAATTTCCTGTATATATAGTATACTCCATGAGTCGTCTCCCATCACAGAGACATTACATCTTTATATGCGCAGGTGGTCTCATCTAGTGGGCCGTCCTGTTACAATACAGATGTGGGATAGAATCTGGTCCTCTACATTTAGATCTTCCAAATGTGTCACTCAGAGAGAGACAACCATTAAAATTCTCATGTTCTGGTACAGAACTCCCGATGTAATTCATAAGTATGACCCTTCAGTCTCACAGCATTGTTGGCGATGTGGAACTGAAATAGGCTCACTGTTCCACATTTTTTGGCAGTGCTCTTTGATTCAACCTTTTTGGTGTGATGTACATTTTCTTATACAAAAGGTGATGGGGGTGTCCCTTCCGGTGGATCCCTTGACATATCTATTAGGCTTACCTCCATCAGGGATATCTAAAAAGACAAACAAATTAATATCCTACATATTACTAGCCGCCAGAAGACTTATCCCGTTATTCTGGTTATCCAATACCCCTCCCCCACGGTCCAGATTACTACTCTTGGTGGCTGAGATTCGGACAATGGAGTTTTTGACAGCCTCGGTACACGATTGTGTCTCCAAGTTCACTGAAATATGGGAACCGTGGGATCTTTCGGAGTACGGGACCCCCATGTCGCCAGGTTCACCCTAATCTTAAGTCAATCCTATACTACCTGTGTATATGGCCTGAACTGATCTCAAGGGTCCAGACTCCCTCCAATATGACGCTTATTATACACACCATAGGGAATTGACCTAATATATTTATGTGTTTTGTTACTGTGAACACTTTTTGTCACCTATATTTGTTACTTTATACTTTGTTTTTCTTTTTTCTATTATGATTGCTGTATGATGCACATGCATTGATAATGTAATGCTCGCTTGTTACAACTTTGTACTCAATTTTTGAAAACCAATAAAAATACAATTAAAAATAAAATAGAAATTGAATCTGCTCTTAAGGAATACCTAATACATAACTCCACCCCTGACATATCCCCACTTACCCTATGGGAGGCACATAAACAAGTTCTTAATGGGATTTGTTTAAGACAAGCTGCACTGTTTAATAGAGAGCGCAAAACACTGTGTAGTAAATTAGAAGCAGATATTAACTGTGTTATATGACGTTTCAAAATAACCCTTCTCCAAAATAAAAGCTTAAATTGAACAAGGCCAAACTGGAGTTTGATATATTTCTTACAGAAACAGCTGACAAAACACTTAAAAGATAACTCCATAACTATTACATTCTTTGGGATGTGGTGCCAATTATACTTGGTGTTTCACCATTAATCGGACAAAACCTCTATCATTACATTAAGGCTAATAACCTTTTGCCCCGTACACTCAAATCTTACCGAAAACCCTCTAAACCAATACGCCTTAAAATTTCCGGAGATATACATTCTAATGACCCTGTGAAAATACTACAAAAATTTAGATCAAACTTAGCGACATTATATTCACCCGAAAAGGAGCTGGGTACCTCTAAGGCAGATGATTTCTTTCTCCCATATCTCTCTCCCCTCATTATTAAAAATACAAGCAGACTTGCTAGAAGATCAGATCTTGGCTAATGAAGTGCTCAATGCTATAAAAACATTAAAACTTAAAAATGACCTGGACTTGATGGGTTCTCTGCTCTATATTCAATTTCTTCCGCAGAAACTTTATCTCCTGTTTTAGCCAATGCCTTCAATTCCGTCCTCAAAGGTCAGTCTTTTAGACAGGAAACATTGACAGCAATTATATGCATGCTTCCCACACCGATGATACAATTTGGTTGAACTGTCATCCTATTTCTCTGTTGAACCTAGACATTAAGATTCTAGCTAAGGTTCTTGCCACTAGATTGGATAGATTTATAGGAAAGCTTACACACCATAACCAAGTAGGTTTTATGCCTGTTTGGCAAGGCATAAAACCGTTGGGCGGTCCTTTTATCTCACTTTGCTAAAACACGTCACATTCCATCCCGTTTTTTTCTCCTTAAACATTAAAAAAGCATTTGATTCTATATCATGGTCTTATATGCATTTTACTTTTCAGAAATGGGGCTTTGGCCCTCATATCCTACAATGGATTTCTGCATTATAGAATCAACTTAAGGTATATATTAAATATGTGGGCTATAAATCAGATGCATTTAATATAGGAAGGGGCACAAGACAAGGGTGCCCTCTTTGTCCTCTTCTATGTGCCCTGCTTATTGAACCATTGGCCCAGAGAATTAGCACTGATCCTTCCATTACAGGCAAAAAACTAGGTGGATATCATCATAAGTTGTGTTTATTTGCGGATAATATTCTTCTATCCTTATCCTCCCCACAAATCTCTATCCCTAATCTTATGTACATCCTAAACAGGTTTTCAGTTATTTCAGGTCTTAAATGCAGAAATCAACAGCATTGAACATTTCATTATCTGATAAGGAAATGTGTACTGTTAATGAGGCATTTCCTTTTAAATAGGCTACACACAGTTTGCCTTACTTAGGTATCCAGCTCACCACAGACCACAACAATCTATTTTCCACCAATTATCCAGCCTTATTGAAACAAACCACAAGTTTATTGTCAAAATGGTCATCTATTCCACTTTCCTGGTTCGGGAAAATCAATTTAATCAAAATGACCATTCTTCCGAAATTTTTATATTTATTTAGAGATCTCCCTATACACATTCTGGCTTATTTTTTTAAGAATTATACAGCAGAGAGTGATACAAATCACTTGGGGACAAATTAAACAAAGATTGCCTAAAGAAACCTTTTATCTCTCCAAATTGCGGGGTGGCTTGGGTTTTCCTAATTTCATGACATATTATAAGGCTGCTCAAGTGGCACAACTGTCAAAATATCAAGCTACTACTGAAACCCCCCCTCTGGGTTGCAATAGAAGCAGTGGACTGTGACCCTTTCCTAAAATTTAATATATTATGGTTATGTCCAAGGGATCATAAGAACCTTTTTAACCTGATCACTAAATATTTTTTATCATTATGGGATAGACACAGAACTATGTACGGTCTACAATCTTTACATAACCCACTTCTTTCATTCCACAAAAATCTGTCCTTCTATCCAGCATGGACCTCCCTCATGACCTTCCGAGCCTTGTCAATGGCTGGTATCTCAAGCTTACACAATTTGGTTTCAGATTTATTAATATTACCTTTTTCAGATTTAAGAAATCCTATGGGCTTCTGAATTATTTAGATATTTACAAATTAAACATTGCTACACTACCTCTCTAAAATATAAAGATTGCTATAACAAAACTGTAAATTTACGAAAAAATTAGCTTGAAAGATCCACATTGTAGGGGAAGGTTTTTATCACTCTATTCTCAATTGGTTACTAAACCTGATTAGGGATGAGCTTCAAGTTTGAGTCGAACTCATGTTCGACTTGAACATCGGCTGTTCGCCAGTTTGCCAAACAGCAAACAATTTGGGATGTTTGCGGCAAATTCGAAAGCCACGGAACACCCTTTAAAAGTCTATGGGAGAAATCAAGTGCTAATTTTAAAGGCTTATATGCATGGTATTGTCATAAAAAGTGTTTGAGGACCTGGGTCCTGCCCCAGGGGACATGGATCAATGCAAAAAAAAGTTTTAAAAACTGAAGTTTTTTCGGGAGCAGTGATTTTAATAATGCTTAAAGTGAAACAATAAAAGTGTAATATTCCTTTAAATCTCATACCTGGGGGGTGTCTATAGTATGCCTGTAAAGGGGCGCATGTTTCCCGTGTTTAGAACAGTCTGACAGCAAAATGACATACATTCAAAGGAAAAAAAGTCATTTAAAACTACTCGCGGCTATTAATGAATTGCCGGTCCGACAATACACATAAAAGTTCATTGATAAAAACAGCATGGGAATTCCCCACAGGGGGACCCCGAACCAAAACTTAAAAAAAAAGACGTTGGGGTCCCCCTAAATTCCATACCAGGCCCTTCAGGTCTGCTACGGATGTTAAGGGGAACCCCAGCCAAAATTAAAAAAAAAATGGTGTGGGGTCCCCCCAAAAATCCACACCAGACCCTTATCCGAGCATGCAACCTGGCAGGCCACAGGAAAAGAGGGGGGGATGAGAGACCGCCCCCCTCCTGAACCATACCAGGCCACATGCCCTCAACATTGGGAGGGTGCTTTGGGGTAGCCCCCCAAAACACCTTGTCCCCATGTTGATGGGGACAAGGGCCTCATCCCCACAACCCTTGCCCAGTGGTTGTGGGGGTCTGCGGGCGGGAGGCTTATCGGAATCTGGAAGCCCCCTTTAACAAGGGGACCCCCAGATCCCACCCCCTATGGGAAATGGTAATGGGGTACAAATGTAACCCCATTGCGTAACCCCGCCCCCTTCTGACATCACAGGGAATGCCACAGGGAAGTCCCTGTCAAGCCCCCATGTGTCAGAGGGGGCGGGGTCACCAGGTGGCCTCACCTCCCACTATTTAAGAACCATCAGAAGAGGAGAAGCATCACACAGCGGGAGCCTCCCATCATGCCCACATGTATGCGGAGCGGCCCGAGGAGAAGAAGGGATGAAGACGCCACGGAGGAAGATGCAGAACGAGAACACCGGAGGAAGAACCAGATGAACCAGAAGAACCAGAAGAAGATGGAGGAAGAAACCGAAGGAATATAGACAATAGAAGATAGAAGAAGCATTTAAATAAAGGAACTGTCAAAAACTCTCTTGTCATTTTTAACATTTTTGACAGTTTTTTTTGTGAAATGGTAGGGGTACTTTTGTACCCCTTACCATTTCACACAGGGGGGAGGGCCAGGATCTGGGGGTCCCCTTGTTAAAGGGGGCTTCCAGATTCCAATAAGCCCCCCGCCCGCAGACCCCTACAACCACTGGGCAAGGGTTGTGGGGATGAGGCCCATGTCCTCATCAACATGGGGACAAGGTGTTTTGGGGGGCTACCCCAAAAGCAACCTCCCAATGTTGAGGGTATGTGGCCTGGTACGGTTCAGGAGGGGGGGGCGCTCTCTCATCCCCTAATCTTTTCCTGTGGCCTGCCAGGTTGCGTGCTCAGATAAGGGTCTGGTATGGATTTTTGGGGGGACCCCACGCCATTTAAAAAAAAAAATTGGTGCGAGGTTCCCCTTAAAATCCATAGGTCTGGTATAGATTTTGAGGGGGACCCCATGCCATTTTTTAAAAAGAATTTTGGCCGGGGTTCCCCTTAATATCCATACCAGACCTGAAGGGCCTGGTATGGAATATAGGGGGACCCCCACGTCATTTTTTTTATTTTGGTTCGGAGTTCCCCTGTGGGGAATTCCCATGCCGTTTTTATCAATGAACTTTTATGTGTATTGTCGGACCGGCAATTCATTAATAGCCACGAGTAGTTTTAAATGACTTTTTTTCCTTTGAAATGTCATTTTGCTGTCAGACTGTTCTAAACACGGGAAACATGCTCCCCTTTACAGGCATACTATAGACACCCCCCAGGTACGAAATTTAAAGGTATATAACTCTTTTATTGTTTCACTTAAAGCATTATTGAAATCACTGCTCCTGAAAAAACGTCCGTTTTTAAAACTTTTTTTTGCATTGATCCATGTCCCCTGTGGCAGGTCCCCAAACACTTTTTATGACAATAACTTGCATATAAGCCTTTAAAATTAGCACTTTTGATTCTTCATGTTTGTGTCCCATAGACTTTAACGGTGTTTGCGTGTTCGAACATATTTTTTTGCCTGTTCGCAAGTTCTAATGCGAACCGAACAGGGGGGTGTTCAGCTCATCCCTAAACCTGATGCATCCCCACCATCTTATGTTGCCAAAAGGGAAAATGATCTATGTTGTACTATTGATACAGCAGAATGGTCTGGGATATGGTCCATAACAAAATCTTCCTCACTGAATGTAACAGCAGTTGGGACTGCATACAAAGTACTCACACAATGGTATCCATCCACTGCGCCAACTGCACAGCCCACCATGCTCCAGAATGAGTGGCATGTGGTGTCACACAAAAGATCCTCCAAAAAAAGAAAAACCATCGGGGGCTCTTAACCCTTAGTACCACGTAACACTGCTTATCTAATCCCTCCGACTAAGGGGAAGCTCATTCACCTTTCCTCTTTCCCCTCGGTAAGACCAGCAAAAGAATCTGCTCACGGATCCCCAACGGATCCTCTTTTTGTGGTTGCTTACCTGTTGCTTTTGTTGACTCTAACGTTGTTCCTTTTACCCTCACCCATGTTTGGTTCACACAGGGTCATTACACAACATTTGTTTGACGCTTTTCAAACCCACACTCCTGAGGACTATCTTGTACATAACCTGGAGAAGACCAGCCCCATGATGGGACCCACACTGATCAGCTGTGCCACGGTACCGAAGATCCTACAACTCCAGAAAAGTTTCTCCTACACCACTCTATGTCATACCATAACTGTAAGTAATTTACTACTAAAACCATTCAAATCCAACACACCAACCAATAATGTCACTTAAATGTCTTTTGCTGAACGCTAGAGGGCTGAACCACCCAGCCAAACATTTCTCTATGTGGAAGGAAGCATGTAAACACAAGGCGGACATCCTGAGTGTTCAAGAAACTCATTTTGCAGCATCCAAGACCCCCAAGTGTTCACACAAAGAATACCCACGTGGCTTCCTAGCATGCGCCCAGGAAAAAAAAAAAAAAAGGAGAGGCGTCCTCTTAGCAGTTAAAAACATGATTGCCTTCCAACTCAAGGAAACTGCTCTAGATGCCAAAGGTAGATGCCAAATATCATCTTTACATGTGACATTAACGCACAGCCTTATACCATAGTGGCGCCGTATGCACCTAACTCTCACCAAATTTGCTTCCTGCGTAAACTCTTGAAGCACATAACATCTCTAAAATATGGAAACCTTCTCCTATGCGGAGACTTCAATCTTCCAGCAGACCAGCAAGTAGACTTCACCTCTTCAGTTAAAAAATTAACAGCACCACTACGCCACCTGCTTCATACTGAAGAATTATATGACGCCTGGGGATGTCATCATGCCAACGAAAGGGACTATACTTTTTTCTCATTAAAACATCGCACCTACTCACAGATAGACATGTTCCTGACAGACAAACGGTTGTTACAAAAGATGTCCTCGACACATATATATGATATCACATCTGACCATGCTGCAATATCTATGACAATTACAGAACAAGGGATCCCCCCTCTACTCCCATCTAGCGTTGTAACACAAGGCTTCTACAAGAGCCTTAAAGCCTTGCAATAATCTCTCAGCATCTTCAAGATTTCTTAACTAACAATGCAGCCTCAGTAACTGACCCCTATACTCTATGGAATGCCCATAAGGCTTTCATGAGAGGCATCCTCATACAACAAGGGGCTATGGAAAAAAAGACACTCTCTTATGCCACGTACACACGGTCTGACTTTTCGGCTACAAAAGTCCGACAGACGCCGATGGACCAAATCCGGCGAACAATCCGATCGTGTGTGGGCTTCCCCGGACTTTCAGCTGACTTTTCCAAAAAAACGACGCATGCTCAGAAGCAAAAACTAAACGGAAGCACTCGGTCTAGTAAAACTAGTGTTCGTATTATAGGTAGCACATTCCTCACGCTGCAAATTCTGTGATCGTTGAATGCAGCACATTTAATGTCTTCTTTAATAATGCTATAAGAACGAAGATGTTTTGCTGTTCCTATTCACACAGAGTTCTCCCAAACTGATTTCTGGATTCTTTCTTTTTGATCTCGTGAGTGATATAGTATTTTTTTTAAAAGCCATATCTCTATACTAATGTTTATACTTTTTTTTTTGTGAGTCATCTTTTATTTTAGATTTCATCAAGATTTTTTTTATGATTATTGTCGAAATTATTTTATCTTTATCTACATTATTTTATTTGTTGGGTTTGTAAAGTTACCACAAAGAACCATTTTTTTTATTTTTGTAGTTCTTAAATTGAACACAAATACATTTTTCTTTTTTTTTTTTTCTTTTTTTTTTCTTTTGTTTGGATAAGTTACCACAAAGAAGCATTTTTGTTTTTTTTCTTTGGATTTTTTCTTTGTATATAAAGTTAACACAAAGAACCTTTTTTGGTTATGTGTTTTTTTTTTAAGTTACCACTAGAACATTATATATTTTTTTTTTGTGCTTTTGCAACCTCAAGGAGGTTGTTGTCCCTTGTTAGTTTGACATTGTCTCTAAATCAATGATGTTAATTAAAACACATAAAAAGTCTTTTCATAAACTAAAATATCCATTTATTTATGGTAAAACGAAAATAAAGAGGGAGGCAACGTTGGCAAAAGTCCGTGGACAAGAAAATTGGGATCTTGAGGAGTCCATATAAGAGGGAGCACAATCTGGTCCAGGAATCCCAGAGATTAACAGCAGCAGCAGATGACATAGATGTCCCCAGACTGTGGTACTACAACAGCCTGCGTCTTCTGTCAGACCAGACTGAACCCAGGTCATCACTTTCTTCTCTTCCCTGCAGCCTTCCCTCCACGCTGCCCTGCACCCTTCCTTGCACCCTTCCCTGCAGCCTTCCTTGGAGGCTGTGGCTCTGGTGGTTGAGTTGTGGCAGGAGAAGAAGGCAGAGGAGGAGGAGGGGGGCTGCCTCATTTATTTGTGTGTTGGCAGTTAGCTCGCCCTTCAGCCCCTTGTGTATCATTTCAGCAAACAGTTTTTCACAAATGAGGTGTTGGCCCCACTCCATTTGAAGCAGCCTGCTGGCTAAATAGCACCCATAGGCCTCTTCAGCTTCGGGGGGGCTCTTCAAAAAATTGGTGGCCTCTCTCATAAGGCGCAGGGATGCCTCCTGTGTCACCGTCCCTTTCCTGGCCCTTTTTGGAGGAAGGCGGAGGGGAGCCACTTGGGATTGGGTCAGGCTCCTACTGGGCCCAGCCACCTCCTGCCTGACACTGGGTCCGGCCTCCTCCTGGATGACACAGGTTCTGCCTCCTCCTGGATGACACAGGGTCCTGCCTCCTCCTGGATGTCCCTGGGCCCGGCCTCCTCCTGGCTGTCCCTGGGCCCGGCCTCCTCCTGGCTGCCACTTTCCCCACTTTCCTCCTGGCTGACCTCATCCTGTGTATAAAAAAGGGACATAGTTTTAGTTGTTTGTTTTTGGTTCATCAATGACACACAATTTGCTTCTCATGACTTGCAAATTCAATGTTAATACATCTATTAATAAAAGAGTCTAGAAATTAGACACCATAATTTTTTAAAGCAGGTGATAAACATATTTGGCCACTACTGTCAATTGATATATATACATAATTTTTAGGATAAAATTCTTTTAATCAATTATAACATCTAGTTAACATCATTAATATTAGGACAGTAAATATTTTTAAAATTTATTTACCTGACTCCAGATGGTCACATCCGGTTCTTCCAGGATGGAAGACCCAGCTTGGTCCTCATCAGCCTCTGCTGGGGTGGAGGGAAGGGTGCATGGAAGAGTGCATGGAAGGGTGGAGGGAAGGGTGGAGGGAAGGGTTAAAAGTGATGCCCTGGCTTCAGTCTGGTCATCAAGAAAATGTAGCTTATTGTAGTACCACAGCCTGGGTACATATACATCATCTGCTGATGCTCCTGATCTCATGGAATTCTGGATCTTGTTATGCTCCCTCTTATACATGTTCCTCAAGATCCCAATTTTCGATAACAACATCTCCATCGTTGCTTCTGGGATGTACGTCTGGACAAATGTCAGAAGTCTCTCCAGCGTTGACTTCCTTATATGCTTAAGATAATATTGTGGGCGTTTGACCTCCCACAGATTCCTCATCTCTCTGTACTGATCAATAAAAGCCGACAGAAATTCAAGCTCCTTAAATTTTGCATTCATAATTTCTGTAAAAGATAAAGACACAAGACAAAAAACGCTTATGTTTCTGCTAAACCCTCATCATCTTAACCCAACATAAGCCTCATCAATCTGTCAAGCCATATAGGCTGCTTTCTACAAAGTTTTTACCAAATTTCAAAATTTAAAATTACCTTTTCATTTTATAGCGTCCCGGTCCACTATCATCTACACACAGAACGTACGTACGACACAATACGTAATAGCGTTTTATACACTGCGCATGCGTGAAACTCCGCCTGCTTTGCCCGCCCCTGACGTTCTTTCTTTACGCATACTTTCAGCCCCCTTGTCTCTACGCACAGAATGTACGTATGACACATGCGTAATACCTCTCTTTATACACTGCGCATGTGTGAAACTCTGCCTGCGTCACCCGCCCCTGACGTTCTATTTTAACGAATATTCTCCGCCCATTCTTTCTACGGAGCGTAGTGGGATGAACAATGGCAGAGACACAGCAGGTGTGTACTACCTCAGGTAGCGACGAAAGCCCAGAGGCCAGAACGTCCCGATCTGGGAAGCAGAGATTTAAGGCCTCCAATATGTCCTTTAAAGAGATGGTGGAAATGGTGGCAATTCTGAGAAAAAATGACTATGATGGGAAGTATGGACCGTACGCCTGGCCTAATTTTAGAAAAGCCAAAATAATGGCGAAGGTGGTGAAGACATTACATCTTTCTTTTGGGGTACAGCGCTCAAAAGATCAGATTCGGAAAAGATGGTCTGACCTCAATCTCCGGGAGCCGGATCAGTACAGACGGATCCGTAAAGTGCTAAAAAAAAGTAAAGTACTTGTCCTGTGCTCATATTCTGTTTATTACCTTGTATACTGCTCCAAGTGCTTTTCTTTAATGTACGAGTTTATGTCGTTTAAAACGATCTTTTAAAAAAACCTCGTTACATATATACAGACCTATATCTTTTAATGTATCTATCTATATATGTATCTATCTATATATGTATATATATATATATATATATATATATATATATATATATATATATATATATATATATCTCGATAGAGAGATAGAGAGATAGAGAGATAGATAGATAGATAGATAGATAGGTAGATAGATAGATAGATAGATAGATAGATAGATAGATAGATAGATAGATAGATAGATAGATAGATAGATAGATAGATAGATAGATAGATAGATAGATAGATAGATAGATCTAGATATGTCTTAAGAAAATTGAAAAATGTATTCAACTAGGAACTCTACACAAACAGACAATTTGTACACCACTTCACTACAATGTTTTAAGATTACTATTCATATACTAAAATATCTGTGTGCTAAGTATATATTTGTTTTTATTCACATAGGGGAGAAAAGACTCAGACAAGATGAACCCAGTCCCCCCCAACCGCAACACCATAATTGGGAAATCAGCCCAAGTCCCACAGAGGATGTGGAGGAAGGAGAGGTGGGCGACATGGGCACCCCACCAGGTGAGTGTCTGACACACCAGCTTACGGTAATCTATGTATGGCTGCATATTTTGTAAACACTACTCTATTTTAGGTGATGTGGTTGTGCTTGAATCAAGCTGTCAGGATGTTTCTGAAGTATGTGACATGGGCACCCCGCCAGGTCAGTGTCTGAGACACCAGCTTATGGTAAGGTAATCTATGTATGGCTGCATATTTCTAAACACATCTTTTTTTCATTCAATTTTAGGTCTGGGTGAACATTTTAGCACAGACAGTGCACAACGCCTAATTGGTCAGATAATGGCCTGAAATGGGGAGATTGATTTAATGCGGAATCAGCTGAATTGTATGCAGCAGGAAATGAAGAACATGATCGATGTTTTGGGTAGAATCTAAATGCCCTTTTTCAACCAAAAAAACATTGATCATGTTCTTCATTTCCTTGTTTGCTGACCCCATTCTGGGCTTCTCTTTTATATTCTTAAAATTATATACCTGTTTCCAAAAATTTAGAATCCAAAAAAAGGATACCTGTTGTTTTTATTACCAAAAACAAAAAAATAGAGGCCTTTTTTTATAAAATAAAAAACAAAAAACTAGAGGCCTGTTTTAAAAAAAAATAAAAAGAAATAGAGGCCTGTTTTCAAAAAAAAAAAAAAAAATAGAGGCCTATTTAAAAAAAAAATAGAGGCCTGCTTGTTAAAACAAAAATAAACAAAAATAATGTAAAAAAATAACCTAATTATATTGTTGAAAATGTCTAAATATAGATATATTTTTGACTATCAACATTTTTTACAAACGCACAAGTGAATGTACACCGAATATTAAAAAATCTGTTTAGTAATTAACAAAATGTGTGGTTTCTTCTTTCAATGCTCAATATCAGTTTGTTTAAAGTTAATAGTTGTTTACAGTGACAACGGTGCTTATTCACTAAAGGAAAATACACTTGGCA
The DNA here is from genome assembly GCA_037952925.1 of Lithobates clamitans. Taxonomy (NCBI): domain Eukaryota; kingdom Metazoa; phylum Chordata; class Amphibia; order Anura; family Ranidae; genus Lithobates; species Lithobates clamitans. The sequence goes on from JBBGZY010000892.1 coordinate 4,018,394, forward strand.
CTACAAGTGCTCTACGATAACCTAGGAGAAAGCCAAAAAGAAAGGCAAGCAATAAATATAATTCAAGATTTGATCAAGATTTTTTATTTTAACAAATTAAATATTCTGGGGCATTGCTATGGCCCCCCTACCCATAAAATAATCTACATATTGATCACCAACTTGACGGGCACTTTGGGGGGCCAAGCCAGTACGGACAGTATCCAGGCCCGTCAGATTGTCACTAATAATAAGTCCGGCCTCAGGCCCAACTAGCAAAATATAATTTGGGGAATGTTTGTTCAAAAAGTTGTGCAGGATGCAGCATGCTAAAATTATGTAATTAAGTTTGTATTCCACAAGGTTTATCGATGTCTGAAACAGGCGGAACCGGCTGGCCAGAATCCCAAAAGCATTCTCAACAACTCTTCTCGCTCTGGCCAGCCAGAAATGAAAAACCCTCTCCGGGGTGAGGGTCCTTTGGGGGAATGGCCTCATGAGGTGCTTGCTCAGAGCGAAGGCTTCATCTGCTATGAAGACAAAGGTGAGTCCTTCCACGTTATCCGCATCAGGTGGCAATCCCAGGCCACCACTCTGGAGACGCTGGTAGAAATCTGTGTAAATACTCCTCCATCCGACATCTGGCCATTCTTCCCCACGTCCACATACATAAAGTCATATTGTGCCGACACCACCGCCATTAAGACAGTACTATGGAACCCCTTATAATTAAAATAGTATGACCCTGAATGGGGTGGTGGCACGATGTGGACATGTTTCCCATTTATAGCCCCTGCACAGTTGGGAAAGTCCCAACGGGTGGCAAAATGGGATGCCACAGTCTGCCATTCCTGTGGCGCTGAAGGAAACTGGGGAATCAAACAAGAAACCAAAACACAGTAATTTTGAAAAGAACATTGCAAGAACATTACACTTAAAACATTATTGCCCAGCAGCAGTATAACAATAAATAATTTAAATCGTCTTTACTAAATAATATGGAAAGGCACACTATGTAACTATGTAACTTATCAGATTTCTCACCCCCTCTGATGGCACATTGTTACATTTTAGGGTGTGGTGAAATTATAAGTTAAGTTTAAGGACATGCAGGGTTTGATTTACTAAAGGCTACAAGACTGTGCAGTTTGAAAAGTGCAGTTGTTGCACTCTGCAAGTGCAGTTGCTCCACAGTTTAGTAAATGAGGTAAGGTAAAGGCTTCATGTTGCAAGGAGTACTCAATCACATGCAAGGGCAATTAATCCAAACACTTTGCACATGATTGGATGATGGAAATCAGCAGAGCTTCTGCTCATTTACTAAATCATTTACTAAAGAGTGCAAATACATTTTGCAAAGTGCAACATATATTTGCTTTTTAAAATCAACACCACAGAACATTATAGCAAATTATTAAGGGGGGGGGGTTGGAAATCGAGTTAGTGACACACACACTATTTGGATGGAGTTTAGGGGGGGGATTGAAAATCGAGTTAATGACACACACACACTATTTGGATGGAGTTTAGGGGGGGGATTGGAAATCGAGTTAATGACACACACACTATTTGGATGGAGTTTAGGGGAGGGGAGGGGATTGGAAATCGAGTTAATGACACACACACTATTTGGATGCAGTTTAGGGGAAAAAAACTACAATGCAGCTGACAAAATACATTCAAAGTGAGTAGACTAGGTGGATATGTGCCCAGCATTGCATGCTGGGGAGGTTAGTGAAGGCAAATATACATGCAGGACAAAAAAGAACATGAAAAAATTACAGCATGCATGAGGACGAAAAGGGGACATTCACACTATATTGCAATAATGGTAAGTAGTGTTTGAGTTAAGAAATACATTACATTATCAAACATTTAAAAAAAAAAATAATGTGATGCTAATAAAGGATAAAAATTCTTACCTTAACATAGTCCTTCTGCAGGACCTAAATGATGGCAGAAAAGGTCTCTGGGATAATGATCCCCAGAGCCTGGGGGGAGATGCCTGTCGAGAACTTAAGGTCCTAAAGGCTTCTCCCTGTCGCCAAGTACCGCAACGTGGCGACTAGCCTCTGCTCCGGAGTGATGGCTTGCCTCATGCAAGTATCCTGCCTGCTGATATAAGGGGTGAGCAAATCCACCAAACGGTCAAAAACGGGGTCCGTCATCCGGAGAAAGTTCTTGAAATCCTCAGGATTATTCTCACGGATCTCACGGAGCAATGGCATGTGACAGAATTGGTCACGCTGGAGCAACCAATTCTTCGTCCATGAACTCCTCCTCGCCCTGTTCATGGACTGGTCTTGGGCTGAAGAATGAACTACAGCACCAAGCACATACAATGCACGAGCTCTACGACAAGTACGTATACGTAACATGGCTTCAAAACGGTCGGCTGGTCAGAACGCACTTAACAGAACGCACTGAAGAACAGCAAGGCCTGTGAAGAGGGAACCTGAAAATCAGCAACGAGCGGACAATAAAACAAAGATTGCTCAATACCAACTGACCAAACGCACTGAAAAGCAGATACAAACCTCACAAGCACAGACTGAACAACAGTAAAAATGAACTGAAAAATACGAGTCTCACAAGCGTGAATCGTCTCTCACCAAACTTCTACTAACACGAGATAAACACAAGATTAGCAGAAGGAGCCCAAAGGGTGTCGTACGGGCTATTGAACTTCTGTTTTATAGTCTCATCGGACTAGGTGTACGTCACCGCATACTAGGCTGTCGGACTTTTGTGTGATCGTATGTAGGCAAGTCCGTTCATTAGAAAGTCCGCCGCAAGTCCGTTGAAAGTCTGTCGGACGGGTTGTCGGACTTTTGTAGCCGAAAGGTCCAACCGTGTGTACGCGGCATTAAACTTAATACTGAGAACCACGTTTTAGAATCTAACAACAAATAATCCACCACTCAGCTTCTCCAACACCCTCACAAAACTCAAGGAGGAACTACTGAACATGCTAACACAGCAATATGATAGACACCTCCTACGCCTGAGAATGCAATCATATGTAAATGCTAATAGAGCAGGCAAATACTTGGCCAATGGTATCAAAGCAGTGAGAGCAAAAAGAAGAATTGCTCACATATTTCATCCCACCCTGCACCACAAAATTATCAACCCCCAGGATATAGCCAATCAGTTTGCTGACTACTATAGCACACTTTACAACTTATGAGATGACCCCCAAACACCCCAACCTAAAGAGGAAGATATGCAACGCTTCCTACGCAATCTGAACCTTCACCATCTCTCAGAGACCCACTTCCAAACATTGAATACTCATATTACAGTGTCAGAAATTGAGAAAGTTGTCATATCACTGCCCAATGGAAAAATTGCCAGGCTCGGGCGGATTTTCCAATGAATACTTTAAGATCTTCAACACAACTCTAGAACCCTACCTGCAGAAAGTATTTACCAAGGCTGCCCTCACCTCCTCATTTCCTCAAGAGATGCTGAGAGCTTTTGTCGTTACAATACCTAAGCCGGGGAAAGATCCTAGTACCCCAGCTAATTTTAGACCAATTTCGCTCTTAAACACAGATATCAAAGTGTATGGCAAATTACTAGCAAAACGCCTCACAGACATCATTCATTCCCTAATACAAAGAGACCCGATGGGATTTGTTAGAGGGCGGCAGACCTCAGATGCCACCAGAAGGATCTTGAATATTGTACATTATGCGGAAAAAACCCGAATGCCTTCTCTTCTGCTTTCTATAGACGCAGAGAAGGCATTCGACAGGGTCCACTGGCGATATATTTCAATGGTTCTATCCAAATTTGGATTCAAAGGCAATATTCTAGCTGCAATTCTAACATTGTACCCATTCCCAACGGCCCAGGTTTACATGTCAGGTCTACTATCCAAAATGTTTGGCATTTCCAATGGGACTCGACAGGGATGCCCCCTATCCCCATTCATTTTTAACCTAATGATCAAACCCCTAGAAGAAGCAATTCGCTCAAACCCCCTTATTACTGGAAATTAAGTTCTGCTCCATATCCTATGTCATAAACCTATTCGCAGATTATGTAATTCTCCTCCTGACCAAACCAGCTACATCACTACCACTCACACACCAGATACTATCTCAGTTCAGCAATATATCTTACCACAAAGTTAACTTCATGAAATCCCTAATTTTAGACTTAGGAGTACCGGAAAAGACCAAACAGATGCTTCAACGCACATTGCCCTATACATGAAGCACACATGGGATACCTTACCTAGGAATTACATTAACAGCCTCCCCCTTCTCTATTGCCATCACTAACCTTAAGCCAATGATTCATAACATAGAAACTCAACTAAAAAATATATCAAAACATGAACTCTCTTGGTCAGGTAGACTAGCAGCCTACAAAATGACAATATGACCCCAACTTCTCTGTCTTTTTAGGGTATTACCTATCCCCATTCCCCGTTCATATGTCAAATCCCTGTTGAGTCAAATGAGGAAATTTATCTGGAATGGCAAAAAAGCTAGATGCTCACGATCAAATTTAATTCTGCACAAATCCATAGGGGGGGCGGGTCTAGTAGATATTTGCGACTACTATTGGGAGGTCAGGATGGATCATATCAAGTATTGATTTAAAGAAGTTGATGGCCCACTATGGCTGGATGTGGAGACTTCCTTAGCTCCTACTGGAGACCTAATATCCCTCCTTAAGGGAGACTTTTGGAAACCTTGGGACTTATCCACATTGTCCCCTCCTATTCAATCATCCCTAATGGCTTGGAGAATGCTACATAACCAATACACCAATATGTAGACAAAATTGGGCTATGATTACCCTCTAAACTTTCTAGAAACCTGGATTCCCATGCTTTGCACTAAACTGTTTCCCATCTCTGGTATAACCTGCATATAAAATTTTATACACAACTCTACACCCAAGACGGTTGAAACTTCACTTGCTCACGTATTAAAACACTTTCTAAGCTTTCACCCCATTCCAGAATTGCATGTACACAACAAGGCTTGGAAATTCTTTAACTCCCCTAATCCAATTGGTAAAAGGTATATCCCTTTTCTACAATATCCTCCAAGATAAGAGGACATTCTGCAAAACAGATGCAATCCTGAAATGGTAAACAGACCTACATACCTCCTTTACTTCAAGCCAGTGGCAATCTGCCTTTAGAGAATTATATAAAGTAACGCATTGTTTTAATCACTGGGAGATGATGCTTAAAATAACCAATAGATAGCACTATACCCCTTATAGCAAAATTCTCCCCCACTAAGTCCCCCCTTTGTTGGTGTGACTGTAGCAAAATAGGCTACCTGCTACACACCTTATGGGATTGTCCCAACCTTGAAAGCTTTTGGAAACAAGTGTTTCAACTTCTAGCCTCAATCACAGGGATTATTTCACCCCCAAATCCGGGTCTAGCACTCCTCCACCTTGGTATAGAAGCATATCCAAGCACATTTAGGGCAGTGGTTACTCATATATTACTGGCAGCCAGAACACTAGTGCTGCGTAATTGGAAGTCAGCTGACTCCATTAACATATCAGACGTTAAAACACTGGTCCAGCAGAATTATACCTTTGAACATATGTTGGCCATCAATTCCCTCCAAGGTGCAAAATTTGAGAAGTCATGGGAGATATGGACAAACGGAAATACCACGGTAAGATAGACTACCTGATATAAACTTGAGCATGCTACACTTCCTTGATAATCTGTTGCATTACCCTACATGTGTACCTACCATATTTGTATATTTGTCTGTATTCTATAAAATTATTTATTAAAGAGTATTGAAACAAAAAAAAAAAAAAAAAAAAAAGGGTAAATAGCACTGTATACAGCACTAAATGTTATGAAATGCTGTGTTAAACACTGCACTCCACTAACATACTACACTGACAGACTATACTAAAGAAATGACACTCATACTCTACACTCAAATGTTATGAAACCCCCCCCCCCTTCATGACCAGGCCATTTTTTGCAATACGGCACTGCGTTACTTTAACTGACAATTGCACGGTCATGCAACACTGTACCCAAATAAAATGTTTGTCCTTTTTTTCCCACAAATAGAGAATTCTTTTGGTGGTATTTGATCACCTCTGCATTTTTATTTTTTGCGCTATAAACAAAGACTGATCGACAATTTTGAAAAAAATAACTTTCTGCTCTAAAACACATCCAATAAAAACATGTAAAAAATAAAATTTCTTCATCAGTTTAAGCCAATATGTATTCTGCTACATATTTTTGGTAAAAATAAAATCCCAATAAGTGCATATATTATTGATTTGTGCAAAAGTTATAGTCTCTACAAACTATGGGGTATTTTTTTGCTTTTATTTTTTACTAGTAATGGTGGCAATAAGCGACTTATAAGTGTGACTTCCATATTGCGGAGGACAAATCGGACACCTGACCCTTTTAACACCTAGGTTGTGCTTACTCACTGTGGGGAGAGGTGCTTTGACTAGGAGGAGGCAGAGATCTGTGTTCCTGCTTTGCAGAAACACAGGATCAATACCTTCCCTTCTGACAAAACAACAATCTACCTTGTTTACATAGGCAGATTGCCATTCTACCTGTGTCCTGTGTAATGGGCAGGTGTCAGTGGACATTGAGTATGTGGTACCCGCTGCTGGGCGCACGTCCCAGAACTAGACATGTCAAATCACATACTAGGTACGTAATCTGGCGCAGAGCGGCTGCCCTGCCATATTTAATGTGCAGTCCACAAGTGGTTAAACACTGCACTACACAAACACACTACACTGACATACTATTCTCACACACTATACTAACACTAAACTAACACTCTACACTCAGAGTCACAATAAGTGAAAACACTAACTGCTAGTAGCAAAATGAGCCCTGCTCTATCTATCTCTACACCAACAAACTACAAGAGATTTCTATGGGACGTCACCTTTTATAGTGTGGGGTGGGACTATGAGCACTGAGCCGTGATTGGAGAAAGTAATTATCACTTTGTCCAATCAGAGCTCTGACAGTGCTAATTGGTGAAGCCTTGCACCTGACCAGGTGCCCTAGAATGCACTGTGAAGTGATCAGTGGATTGTGGGGTGCTTGGTGGTCAAGATCCCGCCGAGCTGCCCCGCAATTTTGGATGTTCGGCGAATAGGCGAACATGCAAAGTTCAGGCTGATCTTTCACTTGGCTCGAACTGTTCACCCATCTATAGCCTTAAGCTAGTCATAAAAAAAGTAGCATTTAGAAGTTAGCAAATATTCTCACTGCTAAAAGAACTTTATCTACCCTTACTGTCATATAAACATACATACTTGTATAGCATCATTAGGTTAGCTCAGTGGTCTCCAAACTGCGGCCCAGAGGCTTAGATGTGGCACGTTGCTTGCTTTTATACATCCCTTGGGGCACTAGTTACTCCACTGAAACCAACAATGGGGCATAATTCCCCCCCACTGACCCCAGTGAAGAGGCACAATTCCTCCTAATGACACCAACGATGGGGCACTATTCCTCCCACTGCCCTCAATGAAGGGTTACAATTCCTCCCAATGACACCCAACAATGGGGCACAATTCCTTCCAATGACACCAACAATTGGGCCCAATGACACCAAATATGGGGTACAATTCCTCCCATTGACTCCACAGATGGGGCATTCTTTTTTCCCCACTGATGATGGGACCTTTTCTACTCCCAATGGCCACAGTCTGACCCCCATATAGTCTGCAGGACAGTAAACTGGCCCCTTGCTTGGAAAGTTTGGAGACCCCTGGGTTAGCTAAAGACATTTTTCTGCCCTTGCTTTGAATTTTTTGGGCGATAGTCTACTCCAAGGCATCTATAATAATCCATTGTTACCCTAGAGACAAATTGAGTTTTATAAAGTTGCAGGTACTTGTCAAGAATTATCCTCTGTCGAAAGTTACCATTTGAATTTGACAGTCTTTTCTGTTTGGTTTATGTTTTTTTTTTTTTTTAATATTTGCTCTGTGTGGCTCAGTGTTCATTCTGTGTGCAGCTCTTTTGTGTTATTATTAGTCAATCATTAATTGTCTGTTCCCAACCATCATACCATGCACAATGTGTTATATACATGGGTAAGTGAAGAAAACTATTTAGGTATGAAAGTATATGAAATATTAAACAAAGAGGTCAATTCACTAAGGTTTACCGCATGCTATACGGTCACATGACTCATTTGCATAAATTATTGCATGCAGTAACAAAAAAAAGGTCCAATTCACAAATGGAACAGGAAGTAAAAAGACCTGTAATATTTAACACCAATGTTTTGATAGGGGTATCGAGTGCGGTATTTCCTGCTTGTGAGAGGGAGAGTTCGATTTGCAGCAAAAACACTGATGGAGGTTTTTGAGTCTAATTTATTTCAGTTTGACCTGCTCAGAAGGTGTATGAGAAGAAGAAGGGTCATTGCAATGACTCCACATCATTTTGCTGAGAGGACCCTTCTGGATGATTTCAGAAGTTTCACCTGATCAAGGAGCCGATTCTTCTCCTGTACGTGGGGCTATGCATCATACTGGAGGCCACCACCCAGTGGAGTCATGTTTTACTGGGCATGACAAATTTGCTTGTCAGGCTACATTTCCTCAGCAAGGCATCCTACCAGATGGTTGCCAGTGATGTTGTTGGGATGTCACAGGTGTTGTTTTCCCAAATCCTTGGATGAGTGCTGCAGGCACTTGTGATTGCATTGACCTATATGCCATCATCTCGCCAGGAGTGGGAATGTATTAAAAGTGGATTTTACAGCATGGCATCCATCCCAAACATAATGGCCGCAATTGCTTGCACCCATTTGCCACTCTTTCTACCCAGCCACAAGGAACATATGTATAGGAACCGCAAGGGCTATCAGTCAATGAACATACAGGTGGGTGTGTGATGCCAGTATTTTGTTCTGGGATGTGGTGCCTGGATTCCCCATCTCAGTACATGACTCCCATATCCTTCAGCAGTCTCAACCATTGGAGAATTTTGAAAAGAAAACATTCGATTTTGGTTGGCTATTTGGTAAGTAGTGTAAAATTCTCATATATGTTTTCATTTATGCATGTTTATTGTTTACATATCTGTTAAGCCGCGTACACACGGTCGGACTTTTCGTCTACAAAAGTCCAACGGACGCTGCCGGACTAAAGCTGGCTGGTAATCCGATCGTGTGTGGGCTTCTCCGGACTTTCAACTGACTTTTTTAGCCTCAAATCCGACGTACTTTAGATTTGAAACATGCTTCAAATCTTTCCGACGGACTCGAGTCCGGTCGAAAAATCCGCTCGTCTGTATGCTAGTCCGACGGACAAAAACCCACGCTAGGGCAGCTATTGGCTACTGGCTATGAACTTCCTTATTTTAGTCCGGTGTACGTCATCACGTAAGAATTCGACGGACTTTTGTGTGATCGTGTGTAGGCAAGTCTGTTCGTTAGAAAGTCCGCCGCAAGTCCGTCGAAAGTCCGCCAAAAGTCCGTCGAAAGTCTGTCGGACAGGCTGTCGGACTTTTGTAGCTGAAAAGTCCGACCGTGTGTACGCGGCATAAGATAATTTTATGTCTCACCTCTGCAACGCTCTTACCTGTGACTCTTCATTAATGTGCACATCTTTCCAAATTCTGTAATCTGCCAAACTTTCCTTTTTTTCTATATGCTATGTGTTTTGCCAAACATGATTTTACAAATGTACTGCAACATCAACTTTTTTTTCCCTTAGGTAAATCTTGATATCCTTTTTTGCCCTTCTATATGATTTTTTGATGCCAACAGTTATTACACAAAACACGTTTAAATAATAGTAAACTACAGTTACTATAACTATTAATGAAGAAAAAACTATTTTTGTTATCAGCCATTTTAACAAACAGTATGTGACTTATGACACATTTCCAGCCATAAAACAGTGGTCTTCAAACAGCAGTTATTTATATTATGTTTAAAGGTACTTTGCAGCACTATTTCAGACTCTGACACACTCAAAAAGGGGCACTCTTTCACCCCTGGACACCCACACAAATGGGTACTATTCTACCCCTGGGCACCCACACAAATGGTGCACTATACCACCCAAGGAGACCCACATAAATTGGGTACTATTCCTCCCCAACAGACCCACAAAAATGGGACACAAGAAGGAGACCCAGCAAAAAATGGGGCACTATTCCACCCACAGAAAGGGGCACTAATGAACCCACAGAAAGTGGCACAATTATACCCACAGAAAGTGGCCATAATCAACCCACAGAAAGCGGCACAATTCTACCCACAGAAGACCCACAGAAAGGGGCACTAATCCAGCCACAGAAAGGAGCACTAATCCACCCACATAAAGGGGCACAATTATACCCACAGAAAGGAACATAACTTTGCCAAGTCAACCCACCAAAATGGGACACTGTTCAGCCTCAGGACACCCACAGAAAGTGGCACAATTCCACCCACAGTAGACCCGCCAAAATGGGGCATTATTCCTCCAAAGTACACTAGTATTGTTCCTTAAAATAAAAGGAAAAGGCATGACATGCAGCGCAAATATATTTAAAACATTAGCTGAAACTGAACATCTGAAACCTGAATTTTTTTTTTAAGTAAACATTGTTTGCAAAAAAGTGCAACAATGGAGTATACCAACCATGATAATTGCTCCAGCTTTATTTTCCCTCTAGATTCAACTACTTTAATATTAGATTACACAGAGCATTTAAATAAAAAGTTACTAAATTGACTAAGAAATATAAAATAAAATAAAAAACACCACACAAAAACAGAGACAGTCAAGTGTTCCTTAGCTTTGATAATATTTACCCAGGCAGCAGGATGGAATTTGGCCAAAACCAGAGAAGAATCCAGTAAAGAGCAGATAAAACTGCACTGGTACGCCATTCATTTAGAAAAAAAATAACAGTGTTCATCTTTGCTTAATTTTTATAGCTGTATGGGTGAATTAAGAGAAAATATATTTTGCAAAGGAGCGGACAGTCGCTTCTAGTAGGCCTGCATTTTTCAGTCTCATCAATTTCACACGAAAAAGACAGGGCTTGTATTCCCAAGCATCAATATAAGGAGACATACATTTGAAAATCTAGTTCAAATTTCAATGCCTCCATGTACAGATTACTGAAACATGTAAAATTAAAATAAATATTCTTTGTGATAGCAGAAATAAAGAACTTTCAGGACAACATACAAAATTGCTATAACGTAAAATGTTATAATAAATCTCAAAATAACTTTCAAAGATGAAAGAATAACAATTTAAAATAAAAAAAAATTAAAACAGAGAAAGAAAAATAGGCTGTACCAAGGATAGATTTTTAACACCTGAATCATTCTTATTATAGCTGTCACTGGAATAATATGTCTAACAGTAGGCACATGCCATCTTAGACTGCTTGAAAAACACCATTTTTTTCTTTACGTTACTCAAAAGTGGTATTTTGAAAATCTTTTAGAAAAACATTTATATCCTTGAGCTGATCTGTTATACAGATCAAATTATGTTTAGGCATTCACCTATGTTTCTCCTGAGCTTGGTGGAAACGTTGACTTTCTTCCTGATCAAATAGTAACTGTTCCCTGTCTAGATTTCTTGTTCTGCAGACGGTTTGGCTTCTCCTTTTCTCTGCTCCCTTTCAGGTCTTCCTGATATTGTTGGAACAGCAATGGTCTCTATACTTGTGCTTTATGTCATGAAAACATCACCATGCACTGCGTTTTTATCCTTGATCAGTGTTGTAGGGGGAAACGGTGCAACAACTTTATTGTCTGATGATTCATGTTGGAATTAAGAGTCTTCCTTATCGGAAATAAGTAGCAATGTGCCTGGATCAGCATTGGAACCTCTAAACAAAAATGTTAAGCATTTTGTCAATGATATTAATAATGTGGGCTCAAGATACTTGTATGCAATTGCCCTACCTCAGAGTTTGCTAGCTGTGGTGTGCATGGAGGAGGCAGTATTACAGCAATGGTGCATGCAGAGTTTGCTAGCCGTGGCGTGTATGGTGCATGCAGAGTTTGCTAGTGGTGGTATGCATATAGGAGGCAGTATTACAGCAATGGTGCATGAAGTGATAGCTATCTGTGGTGTGCATGGAGGGGCATTGCTGTACATGGTGCATGCAGAGTTTGCTAGCTGTGGTGTGCATGGAGGAGGCATTGATGCACATGGTGCATGCAGAGTTTGCTAGTGGTGAAATGCATGGAGGAGGCAGAATAGCAGTAATGGTGCATGCAGAGTTTGTCAGCTGTGGTATGCATGGAGGAGGCATTACAGCAATGGTGCATGCAGAGTTTGCTATCTGTGGTGTGCATTGAGGAGGCATTGCTGAACATGTTACATGCAGAGTTTGCTATCTGTGGTGTGCATGGAGGAGGCATTGCTGCATGTGGTGCATGCAGCGTTTGCTAGAGGTGGCATGCATGGAGAAGGCAGTATTGCAGCAATGGTGCAACAGAGTTTTCTAGCTGTGGTGTGCATGGAGAGTTTGATAGATGTGGTGTGCTTGGAGGAGGCATTGCTGCACAAGGTGCATGCAGACTTTGTTAGTGGTGGTGTACAAGGTGGATCTGTAATGCAGAGCTTGCAAGCGGACAGTGTGCTTGTGAAGACCTACCATGTGTTCCACTATGTTTGTCTTCTCCTCCTATCCTGTCTCTCTCTCCTTTAGTCCAACATAGCTGTGGAAGTTATGTTCCGCCCACAAGAAATGACCTTAACCACTGACACATGCGATACATTTTTGCATGAAAAAATGCAGTAATGGAGGGGAGATGGGCGGAGCCTAGCAGAGCAGACATGCATTGTTAGAGCTCTGCACCGCTGAGGAGAGAAGAGAAGGACAAAGCGGAGCCTGCAGGCTCAAAAGGTATCCATTTGAACCTTTTTGCCCCAGGGAACAAACTGTGAAAGTTTGGGCAGGAGATATGGTACTGGGAGGAAACTGTGGCAGAAATAAAATTCACCTCACAAAGAGCTCACAGGCACTCACTGCAACTAAAGCAGCTCCAGTCACCTCACAAGATACAGCATCAGGGCGCTCTCACAGACAGAAAATGTCACAGCAAGACTCTCCATTTGAGTCAGATACAGAACAAATCCTCTCACAAACTTCTAGACAAGCCTCCTCAGCATCCCCAGTAATATTATTACAATTTGAAAAGATGCTTCATAAGGCTTTAAAACAAACCTCAGACCAAATAACATAAAGCCTAACCAAAGAAATAAGAGAGCTGGGAAACCGCACCGCAGCCTTAGAAATAAAAATGGATGAAATTGAAATTACAACCCAAGTAAATATAACAGAATTGGAACAATTAAAAGAAGAGAATTTAATACTTCAAACTAAGCTCGAAGATTACGTAAATAGAGCCAGACGTTCAAACTTGCGCATAAGGGGAATACCTGAAACTGTGACAGACCTGCAATCTACTATTACTGCTCTATTACAAGAACTAAAGCCAGAAATCCCTATTGAACGTTTAGAACTGGACAGAGTACACAGAGCCCTCACAGCCAAAAAGAAAGATGGACCCCCATGTGATATAATCACAAAATTTCATTATTACAGAACGAAAGAACAAATACTAATTGCTGCAAGAGAAAAAAATGAACTTAATTTTCAAGGACACAATTATCAAATTTATGCTGACCTATCCCAACTTACTATTACTAAAAGACGATCCATGAAACCCCAACTATTGGAACTGCAACGCCACAACATTATGTATCAATGGGGCTTCCCCTTTTCAGTCAGATTTAACTACCAAGGTACAATTTACAGAAGCAGATCAGCAGATGAACTACAACAAACCCTTTTAAAATTAAATCTGACAGAACCCACAAGCAGCAACTCTCCCACACGCAGAAGAATGACATCATCTTCACCTTCAGGCAGCACTCAGAAAATTTCAGAACAAAATGGGAATCATCATTCTCACAAAAGAGGCCGTTATGCCACATTATCCATGGACCAAGAAGATTCAATGGACTGACATCCTAATTCCTGATATCTCTTCATTTATTATACTAAGAGATGGTTCTTTATAAAAAAACTGTATTTATAACTGAATGTAACTGCATTCTGATAGTCACACACTGTGTGGGATCATGTTACATTCCAGTTATAGTTCTTATTACTTCTGATTCATATAGCCTTAGAATATATAAGTGAAATAAGGAAATTCTTGTTCAGTTATATATTATCAGGTAATAACAATAGATTTATTACTTTTTAGGACAAATATGTTCAATAATACAGAAGTAATGGAAGCTTTTTCTTTCTTTTCTTAAAACAAATATATTATTACCTAACTAGTTCCTAGAATTATGTTTTTGTTTATTCTAATCTGAAGCAATACAACCTCAATTTTATGAGTTAACATATCTAAACAGTTACATATGAATAAAATATGTAATTGTTTACTCTAAAAGGGTTAAAATCCCAAAATAATTCAAACTATCTTCATCAATACCAAAGTTATTAACAGTACCTTTCTAACTGAATTATTTAGCCTAGGGCAAGACTAACCATATACAACCACCCTGGAATAAATAATTTCAACAAAAACTATATTCTGCACTCCAATTAATGAATCATCATTTTGATGTCTTTTGACATAGCACTTCTCTCCTGTAAGCGGAAGATCTGTGTACCCCCATTAGCCCTCCTCATTCTCCCAACCATATTATGTGGGAGTGTGACGAAGGCACTTATTCCCCTGAGAGAGATATTTACTCTCTTTCACGGGTAAATTGTGATTACTTGCAAAAAATAATTTATACAATGTATCAACTAATCTCATATGTTTTTTGTTTACTCTTTACTCCAGAATTCACTGGTTTCTTTTCTATCTATTCATCTCTTCAGTCCACACAGGTTGATCTGCACAGTCAGCTCTGCATAACAAAAAGTAAGTCAAAACTATTTGATCTGTTGCCATGGCACCACTGAATATACTTTCCCTGAATGTTCAGGGAATAAATGTCTCTCAAAAAAGGACCAAAGCCTTCCGTACTTTTCATAACAAGAAGGCTCACATAGTATGCCTCCAAGAAACACACTTCACCAAAGATTCTACTCCAAAATATATTTCTCCTTTTTATCAACAAATTTACACGGCTTCTGCCTGTACCAAGCAAAGGGGAACTCTAATTGCATTTCACCGATCCACACCATTCACCTTGTCATCAGAAATTAAAGACCCAGAAGGTAGATACCTGATACTCATGGGTTATATAATGGATACAGCAATCACGGTGATTTCCTACTACGCTCCTAACAAACAACCTACACCATTCCTCTCACATATATTACAAGTGAATAATACACACAAAATAGGAACAGTGATAATGTGTGGGGATTCGAACCAGGTCCTCCTCCCATTTCTAGATAAATCACCTTTTACACCACCCAAAATAACCTCTAGATTACCTTTTTCTCAACTTCTTTCCAAATGCAATCTGGTAGATTCGTGGAGAGAAAGTAACCCAATGAAAAAGAAATTCACTTATATCTCGCACCCTCATCAAACCTTCACCAGAATAGATCATATTTTTCTAACAATAGGAATGATACCAGAAATTATTGCATCAGATATAATTCCGATTCCGTGGTCTGATCATAATGCAGTATACACTACTATAGCCTCAGCCATACCAAAAGCGCATGACCCAACGTGGTACTTACCGGACATAATGCTCAAACACCCACTACATCAGATGGCCATTAAACAAGCTTTAAAGGAATACATATCAATTAATAATACAACAGACATCTCCCCAATAACACTGTGGAAAGCTCATAAGCCTGTCTTGCGTGGTACAATACAAAGACAAATGGCACTATTTAAACGGGAACGCAAAAATCTAGCAAAAAAACTAGAACTCAATTTTAATGCAGCCTACATATCATTTCAAGATAATCCATCTCAGAGTACAAAATCTCATCTGGAAAAATCTAGATTGGAATACGATCTATTTCTCACTGAGTCAGTTGATAAATCCCTCAAACGCTCCAAACACAATTTCTACATGAATACAAACAAACCAGGTACATATTTGGCTCGGGCATTAAATTCAACTAACAAATCTTTCAAACCAATACGTTTGAAATTATCAAAAAATGTTTACACTTGTAATCCAGTTAAAATAGTCCATAAATTTCACTCACATCTTGCAACTTTATACAAGACAAACAATGAATTTAATCCTACAGAGGCTGAATCCTTCTTCTCAAAAATAACCTTACCTGAGTTATCTCAGAATCAAAAAAGCAGTTTGGATGAGCCTATAACTATAGATGAAGTTGCTAACGCCATAAAAGACCTAAAACTTAACAAAAGACCAGGCCCAGACGGCTACTCGGCTTTATACTATAAAACATTCTCAGAAATACTCTCTCCCATTCTCACTGAAACTTTTAACAAACTTCTAGATGGACATTCTTTTCGGCAAGAAACACTAATGGCAATTGTTTGTATGATCCCAAAACCCCTTTCTGATGATACTTCCTGTGTGAATTATCGGCCTATCTCTCTGTTAAACCTCGATATTAAATTATTAGCAAAAATAATAGCAAAACGCCTCAATAGCATTATAGGAAAATTAATACATAGAGATCAAATAGGCTTCATGCCAAATAGACAGGCAGGCGATAATATACGCAGGGCAGTGTTATTGGCACATATTGCTAAAAAACGGAAAATCCCTTTATGTTTTCTATCTCTCGATATTAAGAGGGCATTTGACACAGTATCCTGGCAATATATGCAATATTCATTACAAAAATGGGGTGTTGGACCCCACTTTTTAACATGGATCAAAGCATTATATAATAAACCCAAAGCCTATATAAAATATGCTGGATACAAATCTGATGCCTTTAATATCGAAAGAGGTACCCGACAGGGTTGCCCATTATCTCCCTTATTATTTGCCCTTATACTCGAACCCATGGCCCGAAACATCAGAACAAACCAAACTATAACTGGCGTTGAAGTAGGAGGTATTACACACAAATTATGTATATTTGCAGACGATATATTACTTTTTCTATCATCACCACAGGTCTCTGGTCCTAACTTAATACCAGCTCTTGATGGATTTGCAGCCCTTATGGTTAATCCTAAGAAATGCCTAGTGCTTAATATTTCACTCACAAACATGGAATTGATCCCGACTAGGGCTGCACTCCCATTCACATGGGCAGAAAAATCAATCCCATATCTTGGAATTCATTTAACAGCATCTCATTCTGACTTATTCTCAACCAATTATCCTCCTGTGTTAAGACAGATCACAAATCTAATAAAACAATGGTCGCAACTTCCTTTATCCTGGATAGGGAAGATTAATGCAATCAAAATGACTATTTTACCCAAATTGCTTTAGCTATTCAGAGTCCTCCCTATTCCAATTCCTTCCTATTTTTTGAGAATAGTACAAAAAAGAGCAACTTTGTTTATATGGGGCTCTTCTAAACCACGTATACCTATACACACACTACATCTTCCCAAAAATAAAGGAGGCCTGGGATACCCTAATATTACTAACTACTACAGAGCAGCACATTTGGCCAGTCTGTCCAAATACCATGCAAAACAGGAAATCCCATTATGGGTATTTATAGAGGCTTCAGAAAATGACCCTCTATTAATATCAAATTTATTATGGCTTGATCCTAAAGACCGCTTTAAAATTCATAATCCCATAATTAAACACTTCTTATCTCTCTGGGATAAACTAAAAACCAAATATCAGTTACGATCTCCACACAATCCTCTCCTTTCTTTTATCAGAAATCCGGCCTTTTATCCGGCATGGATCTACCCAAATTCTTTTAAAGTTTGGACAACATCAGGCATTCAGACACTAAATGACTTCATAGCATCTAAATCATTCCTTTCATTCCCATCGCTTAGAGAAAAATATGATCTACCAAACTCTGAGATATTTAGATATCTCCAAATCAAAAATTTCTATACACCATTCCTAAAGGGGGATACACCATTATCCCAATTATCCATTTTTGAATCAATCTGTACAAAAGATCCATTTGCTAAAGGTACAATTTCATCACTTTATAATCAATTATATGGAGTAGCAAATCTTAATAGACCCTCTTACGTTCAGAGGTGGGAGGAGGACCTGGGACGAACTTTAGAAAGACACGGACTGGTCTAACATATGGCTCACATCTAAGTCATCTTCACCCAACATCTTAGCACTGGAGACAAATTATAAAGTCCTAACTCGCTGGTACCTTGTACCCGCTAGAGTGGCAAAATATTCACCTAATACCTCAGCTCTTTGTTTTCGAGGATGCCCAGAAATAGGCACATATTTACACATATGGTGGACGTGCCCAGTAATCCAAACCTTCTGGAAGGAAGTCTGCATCTAAAATATTTAAAAAAATAATACAACCAGATCCATATTTAACTTTACTTAATCTAAAACCGGAATGGTTAACACTCTCTCAATTCAAACTTATGATCCAACTAATAACGGCTGCAAAACAAACACTGGCCAAGGCATGGAAATCTCCTACATTGGTACTAGCAGAAACAATTCACAGAATGAATAATACAATGTCCCATGCTAAGATGGTAGCCATCGATCAAAATCAAATTCCAAAATTTGAAAAACTTTTGCACCCTTGGATAAAACAACAGTTCCTTTCAAACGACTCTGTCCTGTTGCCATGGTAACAGATTAAATGACTTACAGAGACACCCATTCTAAGGCTTCAAAGAGAACTAAAAAGAATAATAAACTGACGAGCGGGACAACCTTGTGGACCATACCTCTACCTTTCAACCCTTTTTCTTCTTTCTCTTTCCTTTTCTCCACCTTATGATTAAAGCTCATTATCAGAATTTATTTGACCTATATACACTCTACTTGTAAACAATATGTATAGTAGGTATAAATCATTTAAATACCTACAAAAGTAACTAAGGAAATGATATATATCTTTAATTTAGGTTTACGTGAACCCAATGTTTAATATTTGAAATTTCATGATATTTACCTATATAAACCCTACTGTAAAACAATGAGCTTACTTTATAGATCATTGTAAATTACTTTATGTATCTTTATAATATTGTATACTCAATAAACTTCTTTTGACAAGGAAAAAATGCAGTAATTATCACTCAATTGAACAAATACTGCATTCTTTATTTAACGCAAAATTCTTAGCGAATTGCACTTTAAAAACTGATTTAATGCAAGAGCTATTTTACCGCATTTTATTTGCCGTTATTTAACTCTTAGTGACTTGACCCCAAAGTATGTAATCTTTTAGGTACAATGAAGAATATGTCATGTCAACAATATTTGCAGTGCATTAAAACCTGTGTAACATTTGTTTATCAATAGGTGCAGTCTATTGAAAGACAAGAAAGAAGGAGTGGCGTGGTTAATGAGACACACTACAACTGTCAAAATACTAATTGTCTTGTACAAATAGTTGATGGACACTGTCAAATTCAGTAAAAAGGTCAAGGAGACACACAAGCACAAATGACCTTTCAACATAGCAGGCAATTGCAATCATTAAACACATTTGTCAGTGCTGAATCAGTAGAATATACATCCTGAAAGTCAGTAGGGGTCATGTAAGAATTGTAATTAGAGGTAGCTTTTCCCAGTCATATCTACTTGCTGGCTTGTTAAAAGTGATATGAATAAAACAGTAATACAAGTAGACTTATAAGCAAAGAACTATCCACCATATGCAAGAAGCAAATGCAAGTCTGACATAATTATATATCAATCAGAGAAATAATGTCTGTAATTGCCACATATCGAATGCAAACACAGTGGATCTCTTGTTCTGTCACCGTCAGAATATGTTTTATGAAACACTTCTCAAGAGATCATTAGTTAAGAAAAGTGTGCATGTTAAATTGATTTGTCCAGTGACTAATACATTTGTTCTTCCTGAAATAATTTACAGAGCACAAACTATTTCTGTGAGCAGCTGGCAAGATGAAGGTCTCTGTCATATAAAGCAATCTTAATTCATTCTTATTATTATTCTTATTTGTTATTTTTCAAACTTTACCACCAGCTGGTCTTTTCTACCAAGCCACTTGGAACGCAATCACATGCTAACAGCAGGACACCCAGTGTTCCCAAGGGACTTCTCTGTGTCTCCCAGTGTTGTCTCTATGATCTCCAGTGTTCTCAATGTCTGTTCAGCTGTGTGTTCACAGTGTATCCCAGCCTACATTTAGTCTTTTAGTTCCTGTGCATCCATACTTTTGATTCTTGTATACTCCAACATGCATTTGGTTCTTTGATCCTTGTGTACTCCAGCCTGCAACAAGCCCTCTTTACTCCAATCTCCACTTATCATCATGTCTCTCTGTATGTTCCAGCCAGACTCTCATCACCAGCACCTAAGTCTGTTTCCTCATCTGTGCCTTTGTGTGTTCCTGTGCACTCCTACCTCATTGGACTGTGTTATCTACTGCCTTGTGATTTATTCATCCCAGGGCTGCAAGGGATTGAATCATTTTCTATGTGCTTCCATTGTGTTTTTTGGATTCTTTTTAGCACCTGTGTGATTCCTTGAGTACTTTAGCCAGCTACTTGTTGCTAACACCATTGCACTCCTTGTCAACATACTTCAGTGATCCACAAACCCTTGCCTGCATCCCCCTGTGATTCTGTCCACCTCCACCCATACCCAGTGCCTCTGTGTGGTTGTACAGTCCCGCCTACTTACTCACTGAAGAGTGGCTCCTCCTGCCTGATTAGTTGTAAGTGTATTTTTTTTCTATTCTACCAATAAATATTAAAAATTTAAACTATGGAGATTTCTACTGCTTCTATCCTATGATCATTTATATAAGAAATTCTCTAACCCTGTGGAAATGTATCAACTGGGCAAGAGGGAGAGGTTTAACCACTTCAATACCGGGCACATTTACCCCCTTCCTGCCCAGGCCAATTTCCAGAGTCCAGCGCTGTCATGCTTTGAATGACAATTGCACGGTCATGCAACAATGTACCCATAGGAAATTGTTAGCATTTTTTTACACAAATAGAGCTTTCTTTTGGTGGTATTTAATCACCACTGGGTTTTTATTTTTTGCTAAATAAATGGAAAAAAGTGCTTTTCTTGGTTTCTGTTAAAAAATTGTGAAAATAAATAATCTACTTCATAAATGTAGGTCAAAAAGCAATCTTTTACATTTCCATGGTGAAAATAACCCAAATCCGTGTTTATTATTTAGTCTTTAGGAAAGTTATAGAGTCCACAAACTATTATATATACTGTATATCTGAAAATTGATCAATCCTGATGTACTGACACCAGATCTCATTTATTGAGGCCCGAAAATGTAAAAACGTAAAGTAAAACATAGGGGGAAAGACCCCGAAAAAAGTAGGCACTTTATGCAACTACAAATTGTAATATTGTAAAAATATTCTGTATTATGGAATTCAAAATCAGAAAAAAGCACAAAAAGGTAATATACACCTCCACCCCACACTAAAAATGCCAACATTGTCAATTCTAAAACCAAAAAGAGAGTCTTAACTCAGCAAAATGTATGGTCACCATATCACAACAACCACCATCAATGTTTCCAAGCTCACAACAGAGTATATACTGTATTTGTGTATCAAAATGCATGCAATATAAAATGGGACTGCATGAGGTGGTGAAGTAACAGTGACTGCCAGCACATTCTTTTGAAAGAATTTGCAAATAGCTATTGGTACAACACCTATGTAGTTAATCGCTAATGAGCAAAAGGTGCATTAACTGTAAGGACTGGAGCTATTAAGGCAGGCTTATTGCTCCCCAGGGAGCATCACAAGAATAAGTGAACAGATGGTAAGATAACCGCACAGGAACATAGCCATTTAACACAGGGGTATTCCTTCCCCCCTGAAAGTTGCTGAAGGTCAATCCAGGTATATGACAGCCAGGGTAATTCAATTCAACAGTCGCAGCATTAGCATTGATATGACAGTCCCAAAAACATTGTGTACATACTGTATACATGCTTCAGCACTGTTAATTCTCACAGCCAGTTAAGTCACTATAGCAGCACTGAGATAGAAACATAAAAGCTGTGCAGTCCTGTATCAGGGATGCTTCCCAGTGATAAATCAGGATGCCATTAATCCTATAGGCTCAGTTTAAACAAACATGCTGCCCACGTATGTGATAGGTTGGCTGATTAAGCTTGTCACAAGGAAAGTGTAAACCGCGAGGTTTGCTACTCTCACAGGGGCATACAAAATCACTTGTCCATTGATTGATACGGGGTCAGTGTATCCAAGTCACTTGTAGTGGGAGGTGCCATGTCTCGGTAGTATACCACTGCACAGCAGGTGTTTCACCAATCCACTCCTGCTCCAGCAGCACAGATTGACACATGTTTAGTTGATGTTAGTTGATGTTAGCCCACTGTATAGCTTAAAGGGTAACTCCACTTTCATGGGGTAAAAAAATATACAATTGTGACACAAGTTATATTCCAAATGAATGTTATTAAAAATGACCTTTCCTTTTCAAGTTGCAGCCGCAGTAATTTTCTGTAAAATGCAATGCAATATGGCTACCTGGACGCCCCCCAGAAACATACTTTCCTGCTTGTGTGAGTGGCTCACTGATTTTCTCAGAAGTCTACTCTAAGATACAAGTCAAATTTTTGCCATCCCCTGCAACAAAAATTTTATTTCTGGTAAGATACTCCCAATAGGAAATCACATCTAGAGGGATGCAGACCCTGTTGTTTTCCTCATTAGAGCCCTACAGCTGCAGCAGAAACTGGTTGATAATTATGAAACCACTCCCATTGGACTCACTCAGCACAGGGGCAAAGAGAAACAAAGTGATTTCTTCAGAATAACAACATTTAGGAATCTGCAACAAAGTTTGTTAAAATCCCTGCAAAGTACTGTACATACAGTGGGGACGGAAAGTATTCAGACCCCATTAAATTTTTCACTCTTTGTTATATTGCAGTCATTTGCTAAACTCATTTAAGTTCATTTTTTTTCCTCATTAATGTACACAGAACACCCCATATTGACAGAAAAACACAGAATTGTTGACATTTTTGCAGATTTATTAAAAAAGAAAAACTGAAATATCACATGGTCCTAAGTATTCAGACCATGCTCAGTATTTAGTAAAAGCACCCTTTTGATCTAATACAGTCATGAGTCTTTTTGGGAAAGATGCAACAATACACCTGGATTTGGGGATCCTCTGCCATTCCTCTTTGCAGATCCTCTCCAGTTCTGTCAGGTTGGATGGTAAACGTTGGTGGACAGCCATTTTTAGGTCTCTCCAGAGATGCTCAATTGGCTTTAAGTCAGGGCTCTGGCTGGGCCATTCAAGAACAGTCACGGAGTTGTTATGAAGCCACTCCTTTGTTATTTTAGCTGTGTGCTTAGGGTCATTGTCTTGTTGGAAGGTAAACCTTTGACCCAGTCTGAGGTCCTGAGCACTCTGGAGAAGGTTTATCCCTGTATTTGGCCGCATTCATCTTTCCCTTAATTGCAACCAGTCGTCCTGTCCCTGCAGCTGAAAAACACCCCCACAGCATGATGCTGCCACCACCATGCTTCACTGTTGGGACTGTATTGGACAGGTGATGAGCAGTGCTTGGTTTTCTCCACACATACCGCTTAGAATTAAGGTAAAAAAGTTCTCTCTTGGTCTCATCAAACAAGAGAATCTTATTTCTCACCATCTTGGAGTCCTTCAGGTGTTTTTTTTAGCAAACTCCATGCGGGCTTTCATGTGTATTGCACTGAGGAGAGGCTTCCGTCGGGCCACTCTGCCATAAAGCCCCAACTGGTGGAGGGCTGCAGTGATGGTTGATTTTCTACAACTTTCTCCCATCTCCCGACTGCATCGCTGGAGCTCAGCCACAGTGATCTTTGGGTTCTTCTTTACCTCTCTCACCAAGGCTCTTCTCCCCGATAGCTCAGTTTGACCAGACGGCCAGCTCTAGGAAGGGTTCTGGTCATCCCAAATGTCTTCCATTTAAGGATTATGGAGGCCACTGTGCTCTTATGGAACCTTAAGTGCAGCAGAATTTTTTTTGAAACCTTGGCCAGATCTGTGCGTTGCCACAATTCTGTCTCTGAGGTCTTCAGGCAGTTCCTTTGACTGCATGATTCTGATTTCCTCTGACATGCACTGTGAGATGTAAGGTCTTATATAGACAGGTGTGTGGCTTTCCTAATCAAGTCCAATCAGTATAATCAAACACTGCTGGACTCAAATGAATGTGTAGAACCATCTCAAGGATGATCAGAAGAAATGAACAGCACCTGATTAAAATATATGAGTGTCACAGCAAAGGGTCTGAATACTTAGAACCATGTGATATTTAAGTTTTTCTTTTTTAATAAATCTGCAAAAATGTCAACAATTCTGTGTTTTTCTGTCAGTATGGGGTGCTGTGTGTACATTAATAAGGAAAAAAATGAACTTAAATGATTTTAGCAAATGGCTGCAATATAACAAAGAGTGAAAAATGTAAGGGGGTCTGAATACTTTCCGTCCCCACTGTAGATCACCCAGAGGGGAGTTTTTTATCAAAAAAGTGGATTTATACTTTAATGTACTTAACAGTATATCATACTGTGTATCCCAAACTCTGTAATGTAGAATTGACAACATTGTCTATTTTAATGTTGGGTAGAAGTTTAAAGAGCCTTTTTGTGCTTTTTTTTCTAATTTTGAAATCCATAATAAAGAATATTTTACAATATTACAATTTGTGGTTGCATTAAGTACCTACTTTTTTCAGGGTCAGTGTTGAGTATGCTGACCCACACCAATAAGTTGTAATAATGGAATAATTGATTCCCCTCTTACCGTGGTGTCACCCTGTGTGATGATATTTAGACGTGTTGTTTGTTTAGTTCCGAGTTAATATTCAGACAAATTTTTCATTATTCGGAGATTCAGATAT
Organism: Lithobates clamitans; assembly: GCA_037952925.1. Taxonomy (NCBI): domain Eukaryota; kingdom Metazoa; phylum Chordata; class Amphibia; order Anura; family Ranidae; genus Lithobates; species Lithobates clamitans. Next base: position 4,043,344 of record JBBGZY010000892.1, read on the forward strand.
ACCCGAATTACAGTATAAACAAAGGTTACTGAATGTTCAGCATAACAAAACAAAATTTGTCCGAATTTCCAAAATTCAAATTGAAATTTGAATCAAATTTTACATCGAGGGGGCGTGGTTTGCCTTGAGAGGAGATGGCTGCCTGATCCTCTGGCTCCCTCTCACCACAGCCTAAAATCCGCCTTTACCGGGGTCTACCGACTGAATCCGCGCTCCAACTATGGGAACGTCTTCCCGCGGAACGTCACAAAGCAGATCCAGATCCCCGAGAGAAACGGCCGGCCGCACGAGCCAGACAATACCGGAGATATTCCGCACACAGCGGTCCAATATGACGTCCTCCCCTCCCGCCTCAGCCTCCTCTCTGAACCAGGATGGGATCGTTCTCACGCCGACCGAACACAGTCACCCTCCACAGGAATCCTCTCTACCAGCCCACCGCCAACCGAGCTTACAAGACCTACAAGCAGTTACGGCGGATATAAAGGCTACCCTGTTCTCAGCTATCTCGGATCTACGGCATGAGTTACAAGCCATCACAGGCCGCATACAGAGAGTAGAAGACAAGACGGCCCAGCAGCAAACCGCAGTGAAGATCATCCACCACACTGTTGATCGCCACACACTGCAGTTAAGAGATCTTCAGCGCCACGTTGAAGATCTCGATAACAGGGGTAGAAGACATAATCTCCGGGTAAGAGGCATACCCGAAGCGGTGGAACAGGACAGGATTCTACCAGTGGTGACAGGCCTATTTAATCACCTGCTGGATAGACCGGCAACTAAAGAGATAGCTATGGAACGCATTCACAGGGCTCTGCGCCCAAAAGGGAGAGATAATGAACCACCTAGGGACATTATATGCCATGTAGATGACTTCTCAGTCAAAGAAGCTATTCTACAAAAAGCCCGCGAAACTCCAACTGTGGAATACAATGGCAACCCCGTACAGATTTATCAGGATCTATCAGCCATCACTCTACGCCATCGAAAAGACCTGCGCCCTCTGCTGGATGTACTGCGCACGAGAGGAATCCGCTATAGATGGAAGTTTCCTTTTGGCTTATCCGCCTCCCACCAGGGAGATCAGCGCTCCTAAGAGTCCCAGAGGACCTTGACACCTTTTGCCGTACACTGGACATTCCGTTCACCCCAGTACCTGACTGGTATGCGGAGTTCAACTTACAACCTCCCCACCGACAGCCTCCTTGGGAAGAACCGATGGACGCCCACAACACCAGCTTTCGCAGGAGACGCTCACCGTCCACAAACGGAAATGGCTCCCCGCCGGGCTCACGCCACCCGCCTTCTAGCCCCATGACGGCACCACTGCCTCGCCGAGCTAGACGCGATCGCTGATCACTTATCCCTCCATTGGGGAAAACTGAGCAAGAACTGACTGTCCTGCTCCCTCATGACCTCCCTGCCAAACCAGCTCATACCTGACAACAGCCAGATATCCCAACTGGATCTCCCACATACACCATGCAATTAATCAAAGACCGTCTACGTTCACAGCCCGAAAACCCGATCAACGGCTCCTGATACCCATGCTGAGCTCAGTCGTGACCAGACCATCCTATTCACCCGTGGTCACACCCTGCTCCCATGGACACACGCATAGGATTTCAAGGCGGACCGTCGATCGCCCATGATTTTTTCACCTGACTACCGGACGACGCCGAAGGAGAAGACCCGGACATCTCCGATCACGGACTGCTCCGACGCAATGCGACAACCTCCTGGACTATAATGCCTTCGGACATCAAACCATCGATCCACAACGCAACCCCATACCATTAACCTTCTCATCCAGACAGAACAATGTCTCTCCTCCACTCGCATACAGCCCACGGAGACAGCAGCAACACAGGAGGTACCTCCATACCCTGCCCTGACCATCTATCTGTCGACACGCAGGTAACGGGGGAAAAGCAAACCCTCACAACACACATGGAGATCTTACCAATTGGTTTTCCTCTCCTTATGTCAGGACAACATGAGATAACTATTATCCTCCGTCCACCCCATTATTGGTCTGAGACTTTTCTCACCATAACTTCCCCTCTATGGCGCACCTAAGCCACCTCTCGCCTAACGATCCACACTAACAATCAGAGATAGAAACATAGTGACCCCACGGAGCTTTAACCCTCCCCCCTATAATCAATCCTCTAGAGTACACTGGATCAGCGATACAGAGACCCTCACACACACCATCACTGCTCACAGACTATTGCTCCTCCTGGATAAACGGGGACAAGGATGGGGTAGTCATTTCACGTACGGACACCGAGGTTTACACAATACACTAGTTATGCTACACTGACAGCTGGTATGCTCCGATATACCCCTTACACAGACTACCACTCAACACGTGAGACAGACCGTTATACGCTAAGACTCGTAGATCCTCACACACACGAAAGTCACTCACGCCGCTGCAATCCCCGAGGGTTGCTGAGCATACTGACAGGGGTCCCTCACATCCCTCTCGAATACTTCACGCCACGACAACATAGTACAACAGTTGAGAACGGGCCTAGAATTATACAAACGACCTCACTCTTTGCTCTTAGAACAACATACACAATAGACAACTGAAATGAGGGAATGGGACAACACACCAGTCAAAATGCTCTTGGGGGAAACTCTTTTCTCCTACAATGGTTTGTTTATACTGTTTCTATGTTGAAAATTGTTATGCTTTATGAGAATTGCACGAACGTTAAATGCAACCGGTTAAAAAATGTTTATTTGTTTCAGACCTGACAGCCTCCAGCAGCCTCAGCCACATACAAACATAGCAGATAGAGGCTTGCCATCCCCTTTGCACATACACTTGTATTTACCCTTCCCGTTAGCTAATAACATCACGACAGCCTCTCACATGGCTCCATCTTACATTGCCCCTACACTCGATAACCACTAAAAAATCCCCGAATCAACGCACACATCCTATCTACATAACACTCAAGCGTTACTGCCCTCCTGCGTCCATTTCTCTCATTGCCGCATTAGACACATCCCCGAACTAACATACACCCCCATCTCCAAGATAGAAGGCTGATGGTGAGAGAGACCGTTTCGGTCACTCATTTCTATTTTTTCCTTTTATTCCATTCTTTTTTCATTTCTGACTCATCTCATAAACCATACCTCTCAACCGTCAAACCAACCCCCACACAGTGGCCGCACAAATTTCATCCAACTCCCAATCGTTAACTCCAGTATAAACCCACTGATTTGTACCGGCGGATATACCCCTGTGGCTCGGGACACCGATTTAGGTGACCTGAACACCACATTGTGCCGGCTCCCCCTTTCCCGACCCCTTTGAAGGCTCTACCTACCCTCTTTACCCAAACCACAACCCTCATCGCCCCAAATTTCCTGCCACAGCCCACACCTCGCCATAAAATTAATTTGAATAAAACCCTCAAGGCACAGACAACAACGAAAATAAATGAAACCACGCTCAAAATAGTTTCCCTTAATGTAAAGGGACTCAACACACCAGAAAAACGATCCAAACTCCTTCTTACCATGCACAGACTTAACGCCAACATCATCTTTCTACAGGAAACACACTTCCGTTCTAATAACATCCCAAAACTAGCTAATGCCCAATTCCCTTACGTGACACACGCCACCAACCCCCTACATAAAACGAAAGGGGTCTCGATTCTTGTTGCTAAAAACTGCCCCTTTAAGTTTACGGACTCGCTGATAGACACAGACGGCAGATATCTTTTCCTAAAAGGCTCGATACACAACAGACCGATAACACTGGCAAACATATACGCCCCAAACAAACATCAGGTAACATTCTTTAGATCAGTCGCCAATGCCCTCACGACATTCAAGGAAGGTACCCTTGTACTAGGAGGGGACTTCAATGTCCCTTTAAATCCAATCCAAGACACATCCTCGGGAACCACAGCACTTCCATACAAAGCCCTTGGGGTAATCAACACTATCCTCAAAAAGCTCCTTCTTCACGATACGTGGCGCACCCTAAACCCAGATGCTAAAGACTACACATTCTACTCCGTACCCCACGACCGATACTCCAGAATAGACTATCTACTACTGTCACAAAATGACCTACCGCTTATCCATCACACCTCCATTGAGCCCATGACTATATCAGACCACCACCCCATAACTCTTTCACTGAAACTCCCCGAAATTACACCTCGCTCACGCACATGGAGACTGGACCCCTCATTACTCACTGACCCTTCCATCACAAAGGAAGTAGAAACCACATTACAACATTTTTTCCAGGAAAACAACCCAGAAGACACCTCCCCTATAAACAATTGGGAAACGCACAAAAGTGTAATCAGGGGCACTTTCATAGCGGCGGCGGCCAAAAGAAACAAAGAAAAAAGAAAACAACACACAGATTTAATAGAAAAGATACGCAGATTAGAAGGGATACACAAACAATCTCACGCAAGGGCCGCTTTAAATGACCTGATACAGGCCAGGAAAGATTTATTAAACCTACTGGACAAACAGTTACAACGAAAATACGTTTTATCTAAAAAGAAATTCTATGAATTTGGCAATAAAGCAAGCAAAATGCTAGCCAGAGCGCTTCAAACTGCTAGATCTAACCAGACCATCCACCAAATTACTGACCCCTCCGGACGCAAACTGAACAAAACCCCTGATATTGCCCAACAATTTGTAAAGTACTATAGCGAACTATACAACCTTCCCAACCCCACACCATCCTCGGATAACATCTCCCGCACCCAAATGATATCAGACTTTTTAAAAAAATATAGCCCCACTCCTATATCAGAATCCACGGCCCAGGAACTGAATACCCCGCTTACCCGCACTGAGGTAGACACCGCCCTTAAACAGTTGAAAGCAGGCAAAAGCCCAGGTCCAGACGGCCTTACCGCAGGCTATTACAAAACTTACGCGGAGCTTCTCACGCCCTCATTTTTAAAAGCTTTCAACACATTCGCACAACCCACTAACCCCCCGCGAGATCTCCTCACGGCACACATAGTAGTAATTCCCAAACCAGACAAAGACCATTCTCTAGTCACAAACTTCAGACCCATCTCACTGCTAAACGTGGACCTTAAATGGTACGCAAAAACATTAGCAAATCGCCTCCTACCTTTAATACCCCAGCTTATAGGCCTTGACCAAGTGGGCTTTGTACCTCGAAGGGAAGCGAGGGATAATACCCTAAAGACCCTCAATATCCACCACTGGCTCACGTCCAGCAAAAACAAGGGATTTATGCTATCCCTGGACGCGGAGAAGGCATTCGACAGAGTGGCATGGGACTACATGAAGGAAACCCTCAAAACTATCGGCCTTCCCCAAATAATGCTGAACTATATATTAGCGCTGTACTCTAATCCTACAGCAAAGGTCCAACTTAACGGCCACCTGTCGGATGCCTTCTCTGTGTCTAACTGAACTCGTCAAGGATGCCCCCTCTCCCCATTAATATTCATTCTCTCACTTGAACCCCTTCTTAGACGCCTCAACTCCAACGCAGACATCAAAGGTATAAAAAATTAAACACCGCACATACAAATTAGCAGCATTCGCGGATGACATCCTACTATTCCTTACAGAACCCCTCACCACAATCCCAAACCTACTCAAAGACTTCCAAACCTTTCATACCCTATCTAACCTTCAAATCAACTTCTCGAAATCAAAAGCTCTTAACATATCCCTTCCCCCAGAAATCCACCAACAATGCCAACTTAATTTCCCATTCACATGGAACAAACGTGCAATTCCCTACCTAGGCATCCAGGTGCCGACTTCTTTAACAGACTTATATGCCCTTAACCATTCCACACTCCTCTATAAAATTCAAACAGATCTAACAAAATGGTCCTCAGGTCACTTCTCCTGGTTCGGCAGGGCCGCAATCATAAAAATGAACATCCTTCCCAGAATTCTGTACCTCCTGCAAACCATCCCAATCAAAATACCACCTACATTCTTTTCCACATACCGCAAAGCTTGCACGACCTTTCTATGGGGTAAAACTCACCCGAGACTGAGCTTCGAAAGACTGACTACACCCAAAGGCATGGGAGGCATAGGTCTTCCTGACATACATAAGTACCAACAAGCATGCCACCTGGCTAGGATTATTGATTGGAATGTACACTCCGAAAACAAAGACTGGGTACACTTGGAACAATCATTCTCACATATTCCCATTCAAAACCTCCCATGGATAAACTCACCCTCTATACCCTTGGAATATGCCCGACACCCAATTATCAACCCCACACTAACTTCATTCCGAACAGCATGTAGTAAACACAAAATTTCAACAATCAATGGCCCAATGACACCTCTAAGACTGAATCCAGACTTCACCCCGGGCATGCACGCTTCCTTCTTACAAGACATATGGCCCCACAAGACAATAAGAGCCGAACACTTCTTTGAAAGTAAACGCCTCTTATCACAATCCGCCTTGGCCTCTAAATTGAACATAGATACCTTTCCCTTCTGGACATTCGTCCAACTCCGAAATTTCTTTACCAAAACAACAACCACCGCAGACTGGTCCAGAACCACGACTCCATTTGAAAAGCTATGTTTGAGTACCAGCACAATACCACATTTGATCTCACAAACATATACCCTATTATTCGACGAACACACTCCGACATCACACTGGACCAACAAACAATGGGAAAAAGACCTTTCCATACATATAAATGACCAAGATTGGGACGCCATATGCACCCTAATCCACAAGGGTTCGATGAACGTACAAGTCCAAGAAAATGCATACAAAATATTCTCCAGATGGTACAGGACCCCGCTTTTATTACATCACTTCAACTCATCAATATCCCAACTATGCTGGAGATGTAACAGGGACACGGGATCACTAATACATATCTGGTGGGCTTGCCCCAAAATCGAATCCTTCTGGAAGGAAGTCCACAATCTAATCACAAAAATCACTACATACACCTTAGATTTTGAACCTACAATGTTTCTACTACATCACTCTTCTACCCTTATACCAGCATACCACCGCTCCCTAGCCATGCATTTAGTGAACGCAGCGAGAATGTGCATACCCCCCAAATGGCGTTCCTCCGAACCTCCCACCATACAGGAATGATTCAAACGCATACACCAAACAATGGTCATGGAAGACCTTATTCATCAATCCAATGACACACAAGCTAAGTTCACTAAAACATGGACAACTTGGATACACTTCACTACTACAGATGAATACAAAAGATACACAACATGAATGACTCTAGTGGGCTGTGGCAGGAAACAGACTCCTCCCTGTCTCCCCCCTGTTCCATCCCATAACATCCCCCTCCACTCTCTTCATTTCCCCTCCCCACCTCCACGTTCGCTCCTCCACCCCGCACAAAACGCGCAGGACACCAAGACACAGAACACCAGACTTTTAAACCAAACAGTCTCTCATTAACCTACCATATTAACCTGCACCACTTATGAAAGACATCTGCCTTTCCTACAAAACTCTACACTCATAACCATAATCATACCGCTTGACATCATATGCTCATTTACTATGAAAAAGACTGAAAATATACTTCCCTCAACATTTACCTTCCCCATCAGGTACCATATATAGCACTTAAATCACCACCCATGTAAGATTGCTAATTTTTTACCAATTGGGAATACACACTGGATCTTGCATATTAAATGTAAACACCATTGCTACATACCCAGTTACTCAAAGCTAACACACATATGTAACCTAAATGCTTAATTTCAATACCTAAGCGGCTGCGTCCGCATTGTTACCTGAAGTAATGACCTGTTTTATTTTTTCTGTATCTGGTAATTTTTGCTCGAAAACTTCAATAAAAACTTGTTTAAATTCGAATTTGAACTGTAAACACATTTCTGAAATAAAAGACTGTGTGTTATTAGAGTACCATTTCGAAATAATGCTATTTTTGTTAAGCCAAAGGTGATTTGTAATTATTTGATGAAGATCTTTCCTTTGTTTGTTCACTTTGCCGCATTTGAAGCGAAAAAAAAAATAACATTTTCAATTTGACCGATTCAAAATTTATCGATTCGAACATTTTGAATTGAAAAAAATCTGCAAATTTGAAGAAAAATTGAAAAAACACAAAACAAATTCAGAATACGATATCCGAATACGAACTGAATGAATCAATAGCATTTAACAAAACCCTAATAACTAGATAAACAAATCTAAATGAAACAAAACAAAAACAATTTTTTCGTCATGCACATGTCTAATGATATCCACTCTAGTCTATATTATCAGCGTTATCATACCAGTGTGCTGGTAATCAGGAACACTGACTGGTGACAGTATGTAAAATATATATATATATATATATATATATATATATATATATATATATATATATATATATATATATATATTTTTTTTTTTTTTTATATATCTTTTTTATTACATATTTTTTTTTCATTGTTAATTTAATTTAATTTTTTAACATACTGTGACCAGAGCAATACAGTGTTACCATAGTTTTTAATATACCATATATACTCGAGTATAAGTCGTTCCGAGTATAAGTCGAGGCCCTAATTTACCACAAAAAAATGGGAAAAACTTATTGACCCAAGTATAAGACGAGGGTGAGAAATGCACAGCTACTGTAAGTGGAAAAGAGGGTCAACAATGCCCATTTGCAGCATCACTGTGCCCATTTGCATGCCTCACTGTGCCCATTTGCAGCCATAGGTCCCCTGAACTTCAAACTCGGTAGTTAAGGGTTCCTAGATGCCCCCTAGCTGCAGCCAAAATTTGGGGTCTCTGAACCCAAAGGGTCCCGAAATGACTTTGCTGCAGATAGACACAGTTTACCGAATTTGGGGCCGCGTATCTCGGGGCCACTTAGTACTAAGAACCCCAAATTTGGTTTGAAAACCCAGTGGAACTAGCACCATAAAATTTTCAAAGCTGGGGTTTCTAGCACTAAGTGGCCCCGAGATACAGGGCCCCAAATATCAGTTCAGAAAATGTCAAGCACTTTTCTGCAGCAGAAAATGACATTTTCTGAACCAGTTTTGGGGCCCCGTATCTCAGGGCCACTTGGTGCTAGGTACCACAGCTTTGGATATGTTATGGAACCAGTTCCACTGGGTTTGCACACTAAATTTGGGGTGCCTAGCACCAAGTGACCCTGAGATATGGGGCCCCAAAATCGGTTCAGAAAATGTCAAGCACTTTTCTGCAGCAGAGAATGACATTTTCCGAACCGATTTTGGGGCCCCGTATTTCGGGGCCACTTAGTGCTAGGAACTTCCGCTTTGGATATATTGTAGTACTAGGTCCACTGGGTTTGCATACCAAATATGGGGTTTCTAGCACTAAGTGGCCCTGAGATACGGGGCCCCAAAGTCGGTTCGGAAAATGAAATTTTTTGCTGCAGAAAAGTGCTTGACTCAAGTATAAGTCGAAGGGGGCACTTTCAGCACAAAAAAATGTGCTGAAAAATTCGACTTATACTCGAGTATATACGGTAATAAACCATTTTAACTGAATAAAACTGATTCATTCAGTGTCTTTTGTTGGTATCAGCTGTGATTGGCCCTGTCTGTACCATGTGATCACTGTCTCCTTTTTGGTGTTGTATATTTTTATTATCCCATTTATAGGTTAACACCACGACGGGATGTGTGAGCATTTATTACGCTTGATTACCACTTTTTGACTATTAATGTATATATGTTTTCAAACTAGTTTTTGGGTAAAATATGTTCTTTATTTTGCTTTTTCCCATCCCGATTCATAGGTGTTTTACAGGTCTTGGGTTTACAAAGTTTTTAATTGCATGCAAGGGGTATCAGCCCGATTGTGAGGCGTTGATTGGTGGTTTTACTAGCTTTCCTACCCCACCATCCTGCCTATATATACACATTTTATTCTTGTCTGCTTTAGCTATGAGTAAGCATCTAATGATGTGAAACGTGTTAGCTATTGTACCCTGTTTTGTCTCCATCTATGTGACTGTATCTCTGATTTTTTACGCTTTTCAATAAAGATGCCTTTTATTCCAAGTGCAGCAATCCAGGACCTTTTTTGTTTCCACTTAAACTTGTGCAGAGCCAGCACCTGAATCAAGTTCACAGTAGGGCAGGAGCAGTCTTTCAAGGTTTGGAAGCTTTGTGAGCGGCATCTCCTCTCCACCATGTGATCACTGTGACCAATCACAGCTAGAAACACAATTGTATACAATGGATGGCATGAGAGTAACCCATTCATTGTTTACAATTGTGATGTGATCTGCTGTGATTGGTCACAGCGATAACATTTTATTGGCAGCGGGCCAGTATAGTGTGTCAGCGGCTGCATGGCCTTGCAAGCTTCACCTTTAAAGGTCCTTTGTGTTGCTGCAGAAGACCTTGGGCAACACTTTTGGAACTATCTGTCTTCCTTCAAATTGATGTCTTTGAGATACTGTATATTTTGATGCAGTAGGATCACTTCAGAGAACTACTGGAGCATTTCCACAAAGTCTGTCCCTATTTTTTCTAAGACTATGTTTCCACAATAGATATGTAAAACATAAGGACAAACTTAACATTGATTTTGCTTTATTTATGGAACTATGTTTTTTGAATGATGCCCATCAGAGCTCATACTAAGGAAAATAAATAAATAATGCACTGGATTTAAATCCAGGGATAAAAGCAGCATCATATCCTTTGTGACATTGCAAAGGGAGAAATCTTTGAGGGGAAATGTTTTTCCCCACATTTCCAGGCATGTATGGGATTAGGGAAGATATTTATATCCAGAATAAATGTTTGTCTGGTTTGTGTTATGTCTATTACTGTATGTACGATACTGTAATGGAAATTTGTACGTTCTGTATATAATTGTATTGTATTTTGTATGTATTGCACACTGCCCTCACTGTGCACACAGCACTAATAATGTTTTCAGTAAATGTTTACATTCTTTCGAGTCCTGATTAGAATTAGCCTGCCTAGGTAACGCCCCTTGTTACCATAAACGTACAATTGTAATATTAATGTGATACCTACGTAATCATGTGCATAAAAACCTTCAATTGCGTCATAATAAAGCAGAACAGTAATTTGGAAAGATGCTGAGCGTATCTTTTGTGTCTGTTCCCTACTGCAGTAGTTATTATTAATTTGGAACCACTAATCAATATGAGGATAGGAGTTGCCTATCATCAATTTAACTGAGTCAGCATGGCGAGCCAGCCAGGAGGGGATTCCAGGTGACCCTGAGTATCCGAAACGAGGAGCTTGAGACGATCTGGGAATTTCTGATAATCAGCTGGCTGAGGTAAGCCTTTTGCTTACATTTGAGTTATCAGACTTCCTTGATCGGTAAGGCATTTTCGGGACATAGGGGACCTATTTTACTCCCCTTAATCGAACTGTATTGATTGGTGGTTATATGCTATGTTGTCCCTGTCTACTGTCCATTGGAGTGTTATAGATAAGAAAGGGAAGAATAGTGCTGTTCACAGGTATATGTAGTAAATCTGCTAGATAAAGTAGTTTAGAGGCAAGAGGGTATAGGCACAAGTAGAGAAGAGAGAAGACTGGCCAGTCATTATGGGCATTGAATTAAGTAAGGGAATGAAGGGTAAGAGACCCTCAAAAATGCCCAGCGCAAGAGGAGCGCTATATATGAACCAAAGGTGCGGTTCCGCCTATACTGAGCCCCTAGATTAATGGTTAGAGTGGACATGGATCCACAATGGGTAACTGGGTTACCAAGGTCCACAGGCACTAAGAATCATGCAGAGTAAACAGCTAGAGAAACAGTTATCTATGTGAGTAGGATGGATCAAGGGTGACATTTAACACCAGACAGGAAGGGACATTTTCATGTTAAGTTGTGGGATGAATTTGGGGTCAGGCACTACAACTATTAGAGTCAGAAACAGAGAAATGAGAGTTAAAACAGAATAATTTATATGTTGTCAGAGAGGGAAGATGGGATGAGCACTCTGGCTGCCCGTCTGATCATAGAAGCTAGATATAAAAGATATCTGAACAAAATAAAGAAAGTAGAATTTAGGCAGGGAAATATTAAAGAGTTAAAAGAAAGTGAGAGAATGATATGCATGTGTTGTGTACAAATGGGGAAATGTAAGCGATTTTAGAGAGATATTGGTGCATGTGTGTGCGAATGCTGGGACCTTTAGTTCTATTGCTTGTGTGTGTCATGTATGCAGATGTGACCCCCTCCTTTGTGCTCTCCTGAAAGAAATGTGGCTGAGATGAGAGGTCAGTGATAAGCTGGCAGGACACCATGCCAATTCCAGTTTTTTAGACAAAACATGTGCCGGGTTAACGAATCTAATGGTAAACAATGTGATCACAATTATTTTGAATCTGTTTTCCAAACATGGTAAAATGAAGGTTACATTTAACCGTGTATTGCACACATTGAATATCCTTTGATAGTGGAAACACTGCATGTAAAAAAGGGAAATTAAGTAAAATTAAGTAATAATGAGTATTAATTTCTAATATGAGTTTAACAATTTTATTAATAATATAGATATATTGAAACTGGTTTAGACAACCTTTGGTTGGAAATGAAATTCAGGTTAATGGGGAAATTTGTAATGAATGAGATTAGTTTAGATTAAGATAACAATTTTGTAATTTTACATTTATACAATAAGCCCTTATTGAGAGAAAAAAAAGATTAAGATGAGGTTGTTATTTGGAATAAAGCTGCCATAATATTTAACAAAGCCAAGATGGATGGGATACATAAGAATTTCTTCTACAAAAATGAAATTTTAAGGTTTTTGATGATAACTTGATGTGCGGTCCATGATGTGAGAGTAATAATAAATAAAATTTAAGTATAACAGACCCATCACATCAAGTCCACACACCCTGTTAGGATAGATGCCACCTGCAGCCAGTTGTTTTATAGTTTTTGATGCTTTCTGGTCCATCATACAGATTGTTGATCCTTTTGTTTTATTTATTTTTATTTTTGAAATCCAAAGCAGAATGTGTGGATTGTGAAATGATGTGCCCCTTTTTCTTGTAAGTACAGTGGTATAAGCAGAAGGATATTTTGGATTTATGGGCATCTCTGCATGACCGCAGGGTATTGTTATCATTTATTATAATATTGCCAGGAAGAAGTTGTCTTTTGAAACATGAAACTGGAGTTCTTACACAAACAGCATGATAGAAAACAAGCCATTGTAATATATTTATGCAAGCTGGACCCAGTAATGATGGGTTCATCCCGATATATCAGAGCTGTAGCTTTTATGCAAAGGTGCGATTAGACAAAGTTAGATATTGTTTTGGTCAAACATTTAATTTTTAATGGTCCGACATTCTGTGCAGCAAATATACAGATAACTAAATGTTTGTCTAATGAAAGGTTTAAAGTATGAGTTTGTTTATGCACAAATCTAACAATGAAAAATGCGTACATTTGAATCCAGCCACCTTATTGCCTCTATTGGAGGAGGCTGGAGACAAAGGAAGACACATGTGTTAAATTGATGGTGTAGGAATCAGCTGCTGTGAGCCCAGTGCGGGACACACTCCCTGAAGACCCAGATATTAATTTTTTTGTAGATTTGAGTATGCAGTTTATCACCCAGAAGGATACTCTGTATTCAAAGTCATTGGATCCTTTTTGCCCAGCCCAAGAAGCAGAGCTCCATGTTTTAGCAAAGCCTGTGAGCTATAAAAAGAGTGTATATTTATATAGATAGTCGAGATATAGAGAGTTTTTGGTTCCATTTAAAGGGCCAGAAGTTTGTTTTTACTTCGGCAGGTAAACCAACCAAGCATGCCAAGTTAATTTGATCAGCTGTTTTCAGCCTTCCAGGTTCTTGCTGAGGTAGCCATATTAACTTTCACACATGGAAGCAGACCAGGTGACTAAGGAAGCTGCATTTACAGCCCCGGACACTTGATGGGTCTGTGCAACTCACAGATTCCACCCTAGTTCTGGCCCAGTATAGCTGGGATTAATAATTCAACTTTAAGGACCCCAGAACGAGAAGAACAAGTGGTCCACAGGGGGCAACTTCTTATGAAACAGGACTTTGGAAAAGGTGATCATTTATGTCTGCCAGCCACTCTTTTCCCTTCAGCTTGACACATGGACCGTGTCATCAGTCACAAGTAGTTATGGCTGCCTTAGTAAATGAGCGTGGGATAGAGCCAGGGTTCTCCACAGTTGTTTTTATAACATACCGCTTCTTGTTTTACCTGTTACCAAAGGTGTTACCAAAATCTGAACATCCCTCCCAGAGATTACAAAAAAGATATATCCAGATGCCCAAGTTAGGATCTTACGAGTATGCATTTTGTCTGTATGGACATGTTTTTTGGATGTCCAGTGGCAAATGCTACTGCAAAGGCCACAGTAAAAAGTGTTATCAGAAGTAAATATAGAAAGTACAGAGAGTAACAGAGGAAATCATTTTTATAGGAGAGTCCTTACTATAAGTTTTGAGGTTTTATTTTTACACCCCCTACTGTCTACAATGTAGCGGACAAAGTAGAGTAAGAAACTAGAAAACTTTTGCCTGAATGTTTTCTTATATTTTATTAAGCCCCTAAGGGGAATGTTGGACTCTCTCCCTATGGGATTTGGTTTGGGAGTGTGTTACTCACTTGCTAATATTTTGTCTCAGCAGCTGAAGTCCTCCATTCGGATCTCACAGAGAATGTTGCTGATCTTTTAAGGTTTTTGACAAACTAATTTATGTGTTTTCTCCCCAATTCCAGATCCTAAAAGATTGGAAGGATCTAAAACTAAAGCCAGGTGACTTGTGGATTGTTAAGAGACATTTATATATAAGGAAATGTTTGGAGACTCAATACAGCATCTATTTCATGTACAGTTTTTGCAAAACTTGAAGGAAAAGTCACCTGGATCCACACCAGACACTGCAAAAATGACTTAATTAAAGAAATCTCTGTGTTTGATTTGTTTCCCTCTTGTCATCACAGTCTAGGGTACTTTTTGATTCAGTTACTTTAATTGTAAGGGATATATATATATTTGAAAAGTAGTTTAGCCATGTTGAAGTCATATTTTGTCTTTTGTACGTCTTCCATTTTATGTAGAATTGTCTGTGATTACATATGCTGATAAGTCAGCATGCTCACAATTAAGCTAGAAGGCCATTCTGGCCACAGGAGTGTACAGCCAGTACTCTGTAAATATGTCTTATCAATCATTTGTTTTTCACAATGAAAAGTCATTTTGTAATGAAAAAGTTGCTCAGCTATTATTTTCTCCACAATGGAGTTTTTTGCCTCTTTGGCCAGGACTACCTCTACCTAAGCGTGTGGAGGTTCCAGGTTAAAGGTGATAGCAGGTATGGTTAGTGATCAAAATATTGATCAAAAGAGGGGAGACTGTAATGGAAATTTGTACGTTCTGTATATAATTGTATTGTATTTTGTATGTATTGCACACTGCCCTCACTGTGCACACAGCACTAATAATGTTTTCAGTAAATGTTTACATTCTTTCGAGTCCTGATTAGAATTAGCCTGCCTATGTAACGCCCCTTGTTACCATAAACGTACAATTGTAATATTAATGTGATACCTACGTAATCATGTGCATAAAAACCTTCAATTGCGTCATAATAAAGCAGAACAGTAATTTGGAAATATGCTGAGCGTATCTTTTGTGTCTGTTCCCTACTGCAGTAGTTATTATTAATTTGGAACCACTAATCAATATGAGGATAGGAGTTGCCTATCATCAATTTAACCGAGTCAATTCTAATACATGACCAGCTTTTACTTTTATTGGCCACTAATTAATGCTGCTCCTGAGATATAGGAGAGTCCTTTAGAAAAAAAAATTGGGGCACAGGCAGCCTAATTTTGAGAGCTGCAAAAAGACTGTGTGTGTAAAACATTGATGTGTTTTTGTAAATGACTGGGTCTAGCTCATCAACTGATAGTGAGGTAACTAAATGTGTTTAATTAGTGCCTGACTGACTAAGATTTATTTTATGTTGATTTCTATTTATTTTACTACCTGAAAGCTTTTATAAATAAAGCTAACTGTGTCAGAGTGAAAAATATCTACTGTCTAAAATCTGTTCATAAATCCACCTGAAGTCTGAGTGTACCTTTTACCTCAGAAAAGGTGATGCTGAAAGACTTGTGGAGGATGTGGAAAGACTGTAAAATAGAGGGTGCAATAAAAGCTTTACTTTAACCACTTGGCAACTGCGCTATAGCCGAATGACGACTACAGTGTGGACGGCCAGTTATGGGAGGGCATCTGTGACGGAAGTCACTAATAGGGGCACAGGGTGAATGAGAACCCCACTATGATCTGTGCTAGTCAGACTCAATGCTGTATATATGTATATATATATATATAATGTGTGCTGTCTCATCGTGTTGTGGACTCTTTGCTGTGATGGTTAGGGTGTGACTGTATTCTATTGTCTATTGTGGCTGTCTGCCTCAACTATTATGGTCTTGCTGTGAGGAAAGAGGAAGGGGGAATTCCTCCAGCAGCCCCCTGTTAAGATTGTTTACTGATGAGAAGTTAAGCACACCTGGACTGTGTGTCCATTGTTATTGGACAGTTTAACCTGCCCTGTTTTCCCAGGGTCGGGAGGAAATGTTTCGAAGTGGGATCTGTATAACATGTGGTTGAATAAAGATTAATTCCTGCTTGAACCTGAGGACAGAGCATCTTGTCTCGTACTTGGGGGGAGAATTATTTGTATGGGTTCCTTGTTCGGCTAATCGGAGTGTTCGGTAGCTGCCTTGGTGTTTGGGAAGGGAATGTCCTAAACGACTTTAACCCCTTTCGTACTCGGGGTGTCGTCACAACTGGTGGCAAGCAGCGGGATCATCTCCACAGCCCAGAAGGACAGCTACAAGAGGACACAGGACAATGGAAGCACAGTATGAACGGCTAAAGGTCTCTTCCCTCAAGGACTTACTGGAGAACCGGGGCCGACCGGCCAACATCTGCAAGAAAAGGGACATTATCACAGAACTAGTCGAACTGGATAGAGCCGAAAGACCCAACATAACTGAAAGGCCCAGCATAACAGACAGGACACCCGAAGAGGCATGGTTTGATCGGGCTGTTAACATAAGACTGGCACATTATGGCCCTAACGTAATAAGAATATTCCTGCGCTACCCAATTGGAAAAAGAAAAGAAAACAAGAACTCAGAAAAGTAGTAAAAATGCACGTATGCGACTGGACAGCTGCATGCAGCGAAGCAAGGGTCAGACATAAGCCCAAAATCAAACTGAGGTATGGGGGGGAGGTGCTGCGCTAACCAGAAGAAAGCTGTAAATCTCTGTCTGTGGTCAATTAATAAAATGACATAAAATCACATAATAAATCGCATAAATAAGTGTTGACACTAAAAAACATTCAAGTCTTAATAATCAGCATCATGTGTATGTAAAAAAAGTGCATAAAAAATCCTTTTCAATTGGTATATACTAAATAACAAAAAAATTGCATACCTGAGATGTGGAGGCTGAGCTAGGATCCACGCTGGTCCAGGACCCCTGATAGGACCATAGCCACTTGTAATCAGCTGCCATTAGGATAACCCAACACCGGCAAGCGTGGATATAGGGACGCGATTGAGGCTCAGGACCTGGCGTTTTAGCTACAATTTATGCGGTTGACCTAGCACTGCTAGGTAAGGGGCCACTGCTTACATTAGTGTTTTATGCACGAAGAGGACACTGAGTGAATTGCATCCCAGACACCCCACTGTTGTTTTATTGAATACACCAGAACTTGCTTTTGCACCTTCAATGACTTTTACACTGGCACTTTAAGTTTGCTGCACTTACTGGCATGTCATTGGTCATTTGTTTCGCAGGCCAGCACAATATATTTTATATCACTATTATTGGGACATTTATTTATATTATTTATTATCCATATTGCGTTGGATTGATGTGTTTTATTTGCGATATCTAGATCACCTTTAAGCACTGGCACTTTGTACAATTTGCACCATTTATAAGGATATGTTTTTGATGGTTATTTCTGATTTATTCTATGTATTTTTATTTAGAATTATTCACATGAAGTAGTGTTTATGTCCCTTTGTGCACCAACACATGATTATCTAGATTTATATGTTTTTAGTGTCAACACTTATTTATGCGATTTAACATGCAATTTTTTTGTCATTTAGTATATACCAATTGAAAAGGATTTTTTATGCACTTTTTTTCACATACACATGATGCTGATTATTAAGACTTGAATGTTTTTAAGTGTCAACACTTATTTATGCAATTTATTATGCAATTTTATGTCATTTTATTAATTGACCACAGACGGAGATTTACAGCTTTCTTCTGGTTAGCGCAGCACCTCCCCCCCTATACCTCATTATGGCCCTAACACTACAGCGGATTTCATAGACCGAGTTATAGCGGCTGTGGATGCAAATTGGCTACAGCAAAGAGGTGCTGCAGCAGTGGGAGTCACAACAGCACCAACTGAAAGGAGAAAGGTACATTTTGCTGCTTTTAAAAATTTAATTGAAACAGAAGGAGAGATTGATGGGTATCTTGCAGATTTTGAACTGCAATGTGCCCTACACCAGGTGCCCACAGAGGAATGGGTTACCATTTTGTCTGGGAAATTGTCTGGCCGGGCCAGTGAAGCGTTCAGGGCCATCCCAGACGAGGATATTATGAACTATGGGCTGGTAAAAGAAGCACTTTTGGCCAGGTATGCCGTCACACCAGAGGCATACCAGAGTCAGTTCCGAGAGACAAGCAAGCAGACTGGAGACTCATATACCGAGTGGGCATGCCGCCTACACCGCAAGGCATCCTACTGGGTTGCTGGATGCCAAGCAGTATCTGGGGAAGAGGTACTGCAGCTGTTCCTGCTGGAGCACTTCTTTGACAAGCTGTCCCCGGACGTCAGAGAGTGGGTCCGGGACCGAAAACCTTTCACCTTGCCTGAAGCAGCTTGCCTGGCGGACGAATACACAGACGCCCACAAACTAGATAACACTGTGGTCAAGACAACAGCTCGGGTGGATTATCGATCAGCGGCACCTCTTTCCAGCTGGCACCTACCAACCACAGTTGTACCGCCTTACAGCACCACCTCCAGCGGCCACTTATTCTCGGCATCCCAGGTTCAACTCCCAGGACTACTCACAACCCCTCAGGTGTTTCAGGTGTAAACAGCTAGGGCAGAAAAAGCCAGACTGCCCGTTGAATCCAGCCAGGCAGTCCCCCTCATGGAGAAAGCCAGCAGGGGGGAATCCCAGCACATCCATGCCTGCGGCTCACTGCGTTGAGGAGGAAGAACGTTGGGGCTTCCTGCACAAGACGGATCCAGGACAACAGTCAGCAACACAGACAGACTGTCCGGGTTAATGGAAGGTAGCCAATGGCCTACGTGATACTGGTGTCACTATAACCCTACTACAGAAGAACCTCATCCCAGAGAGCCAACACACCGGGGACACTGTAGTCGTAAGGGTAGCAGGAGGCACCATTTTCCGGCTACCCATTGCCCGTGTTCACCTGGATTGGGGGGTTGGTTCGGGGCACTTTAATGTGGGGGTGATGAAGGATTTGCCAGCGGATGTACTACTGGGGAATGATTTGGCCCCCCTCATTTCTGCTTACATCCCGATGGACCCCGCTGAAGCCAACCCAGTGACTACCCATGCTGTTGGAACCGGCCCGCTTGCTGCTGAGACCAAGACGCTTCCATGTTTGGACTGGGGGCTGTGCTGAGCCAAATCAGGGAGGATGGAAGAGAACACCCTGTCGCATACCTGAGCAGAAAGCTATTATCCCGGGAAGCAAGCTATGCAGCAGTGGAGAAGGAGTGCTTGGCCCTGGTCTGGGCCCTTAAAAAGTTGAACCCTTATTTGTACGGACAGGAATTTTCATTAGTCACCAACCACAACCCATTGGTCTGGCTGAACCGGGTCTCAGGAGACAATGGCAGTTTGCTGCGGTGGAGCTTAGCCCTGCAACCTTACAATTTCACCATCAGCTACCGACCCGGTAAGCAAAATGGCAATGCTGATGGGTTGTCCCGGCAAACAGACGTCACCCCGGCCTCCTAGTTCCGGACATCCCCAAGTTGACCCGAAAAGGATCAAGCCGGGTCTGCCGGAGTGTTCCACAAGGAGGGAGCCATGTGACAGAAGTCACTAATAGGGGCACAGGGTGAATGAGAACCCCACTATGATCCGTGCTAGTCAGACTCAATGCTGTATATATGTATATATAATGTGTGCTGTCTCATCCTGTTGTGGACTCTGCTGTGATGGTTGGGGTGTGACTGTATTCTATTGTCTATTGTGGCTGTCTGCCTCAACTATTATGGTCTTGCTGTGAGGAAAGAGGGAAGGTGGATTCCTCCAGCAGCCCCCTGTTAAGACTGTTTACTGATGAGAAGTTAAGCACACCTGGACTGTGTGTCCATTGTTATTAGACAGTTTAACCTGCCCTGTTTTCCAAGGGTGGGAAATGTTTCGAAGTGGGATCTGTATAACACGTGGTTGAATAAAGATTAATTCCTGCTTGAACCTGAGGACAGAGCATCTTGTCTCATACTTGGGGGGAGAATTATTTGTATGGGTTCCTTGTTCGGCTGATCAGAGTGTTCGGTAGCTGGCTTGGTGTTCGGGAAGGGAATGTCCTAAACGACTTTAACCCCTTTCGTACTCGGGGTGTCGTCACAGCATCATATGACAGCCTCCCGTTATTGCGTTGGCTGCACGTTGGCTGCACGTTGGCTGCGCGTTGGCTGCGCGTTGGCTGCGTGCCAGCTGTGGCGTGCAGGCAGTGCGTGGGCAAAAATGAAAAACCACATACTGCAGCTGCTGACTTTTAACAATCAGGCACTTACCTGTCCTGGAGTCCAGCGATGTTGGCAATGCAGCTGATGTTTCCATCAGCTGTCGGGTGCATGCCGCCTCCATTGTGAGTAAGGGAACCCGGCAGTGAAGCCTTATGGCTTCATGTCAGGAACCCTACTGCGCATGTGCGAGGCTCTCTCTCCTACTGGCCCAGCGGCTGGGGAAGGAGAAGGGAGGAGGAGGGAGCTCGGGCGGTGACGTCAATACCTGCAGCTCCCAGAAGTGGGAATAGGATACCTGTATTAGACAGGTATCCTGTCCCCCCTCCCCCCTGAAAGGTGCCAAATGTGGCACCGGAGGGGGGGAGGAGTACAATGAGCAGAAGTTCCATTTTTGGGTGGAACTCTGCTTTAGGTAGGCCTTTATGTTCACCAGACTTTACACTTCTTATAGACAAATTCTCACCTTATTAGTACTGCTTTACTGTCAAAGGTTATGTTTATAATTACAGTGGTACTCATGTTTTCTCTTATATGGTTCATATAACATTTGGTTACCTCCGGAGGGTGACCTCTGATGGTTACCTCCCTCACTGTGAATGCTTTCTATCGCACTCCCCGCAGGGTTTCCTACATCCCTGGTTCCATCCGTACTCTCCCTGATATGGTTGCCCTGTATTGGACACCCGAAACGTGGTAAAACCCTGTCTATGCACTGCAGTATTATGCAAGCCTTTCTCAGGTATTTCTTCCAACCTCATTTTTCTCTGTCTTTCTTTTTTCTTTTACTCGAGTAAAGCCTGCCTTTTTTATCTTTCCCCCTCCCCCTCCCCGTTTCTCTTCCTCCTGCTCCTTTTCAATAATTGTATATTACTTGCTGTTATGGACTTCCCTTTGCGATCCCCATAGCGTCTATTAATATAATCTCTCTTAATGTACAGGGGCTGCACGCCTCAGGCAAAAGACATACAGTAATTTGTTTAGAGAACTTAAAAGGCTCAAATGTGACATTACATTTCTCCCAGAAACGCATCCTACCCATACTACCACTACTAGACTCTTCTGTCCAAACTATCCTGAGGGGTACTATAGATTATCTGATGTACATAAAGCTAGAGGAGACGCCATCGTTTCTGCACGTCCTTCCAATTTGATTCCACTCTGATATGTATGGGAGAAATGTATTTTTAAAAGGCACTCTGGGTAATATGCCCTGTACTTTGCCAAAAATATACACTCCCAACCAAGACCAAGTGGGGCTCCTATCTGTGACCCTGAATAAGCTAAAGGAATTTGCACAGGGATGTATCATTTTGGCGGATGATTTCAACGCCCCCCTAGAACCTAAGCTAGACACCTTGCAGGGTAAATCTTCAATTTCCCCGATGCCTAACTTTCCTATGCAAACATCTTCATAATGTGCTGCTCATGGACGCTTGGCGTATCCTCCAGTCACCCAGTGGAAAGGGATTTTTGTATTTCTCGCACTTACATCAATCCTATTCTAGGATAGATTATGTCTTTATAGTCCTCTACCATTTAGAACTTTTATCCCAGGCTAAAATTTAGACATTTTCTTTTTCAGATCATGCCCCAGTTTGTATTAATTTTAAAATTCCCTCACTCCTCACACTAACTGGAAAGGATAAATGACTCGCTAATAACTGACATCATAAATAGAGCTCAGATTGATGCTGACCTCTCATCTTACTTTAAAGGGAACTCATTCTCTCATACAACACCTGCAGTACTGTAGGAAGCACATAAAGCTCATGTACAGGACAAATTCATTGAACTTGGTTCACATAAAAAGAGGGAGAGGACACACTGCCAGTCTAAGCCTCTCCAGGAGATCAAGGCTCTTGAATGCAACCATAAGGCCTATCTCTCACCTGCCCTGTTCCACACACTAACGCAAAAAAAGGAAGCACTAAAAACCCTTTACCACACAGAACAAAAATGTTATTTTTGGTTAATCTCTCAAAGGATCTATGAGTGGGAAGATACACCAAGAAGCAATCTTGCTAGGTCACTTCAACAGAAAAAAGCTGCTTATTTCATTTCCAAGATCAAAACTTCATCTGACACTAGTTCATGAGACTAAAGCTATAGCTAATGAATTTTGATCTTTTTATCAACACTACCATATTCATAAACCCAATACTGGCACTGTATTCTAACATTCCATGATTCTAGATTAACTACCCCAAGCTAATCTTCCCAAACTATCCCCCTCCTCCTTTGAAACCTTGGAAGAAGCGATTTCCCTCTCAGAATTGCATGCTGCCCTAAAGTCTATGGCCTCCAGTAAGGCGCCTGGGTCTGATGGCATCTCAGTAGCATACTACCATGCATACGCTATTTACTTTTTTAGCCACCTAAACTAACATTCTTGCATTAGGGGGAGTATTGTGACAGGAAACGCTGCAAGCACATGTTATTGTTCTTCCCAAACCAGGGATGATCCTAGCCAATGTGGTAGTTACAGACCGACTCACTTCTTAATATTGATGCAAAATTGTATGCAAAAGTATTATCAACTATACTTTTACCTTTAATCCCCCGTTGGATCTCTACTGACCAAATAGTTTTCATCCCTGGAGGGGAGGCCACACATGTTCGACGGTCTTCCCAGCCCACCCTTCTCCTGCCCATCAATGCTGAAAAAGCATTTAATAGGGTGGACTGGGCACACTTAATGGCATCTCTTTACATAGTTGCATAGTAGGTGAGGTTGAAAAAAGACAGAGAGAAAGAAAGTCCATCAAGTCCAACCTATGTGTGCTATATATATACGTCAGTATTACATTGTATATCCCTTTTTGTTGCGGTCATTCAAGTGCTTATCTAATATTTCTAATATTGGTGCCCCCGCTGAAACCACCGTCTGTGGAAGGGAACTCCACATCCTTGCCGCTCTTATGCCGCGTACACAGGATCGCACATTCCAACAACAAAATCCATGTTTTTTTTTTCCGACGGATGTTGGCTCAAACTTGTCTTGCATACACAAATCTTGTCGGAAATTCCGAACGTCAAGAACGAGGTGATGTACAACACGTATGACGAGCCAAGAAAAATGAAGTTCAATAGCCAGTGTGGCTCTTCTGCTCAATTCCGAGCATGCGTGGAACTTTGTGCATCGGAATTGTGTACACACAATCGGAATTTACGCCAACAGATTTTGTTGTCGGAAAATTTGAGATCCAGATCTTAAATTTTGTTTGTCGGAAATTCTGACGGAAAATGTCCAATGGAGCCTACACACGGTCGGAATTTCGGACAACAAGCTCCCATCGAACATTTCCTGTCGGAAAACCGGCATTACAGTAAAGAACCCTTTACGCAGTTTAAGGTTAAGCCTCTTTTCTTCTAATTTTAATGAGTGGCCACATGTCTTATGAAACTCCCTTCTGCAAAAAAGTTTTATGCCTATTGTGCAGTCACCAGTATAGTACTTGTAAATTTAAATCATACGCCCTCTCAAGTGTCTCTTCTCCAGAGAGAATAAGTTCAGTGCTCGCAACCTTTCTTCATAACTAATATCCTCCAGACCCTTTATTAGCTTTGTTGCCATTCTTTGTACTCGCTTCATTTCCAGTACATCCTTCCTGAGGACTGGTGCCCAGAACTGGGCTGCATACTCCAGGTGAGGCCGGACCAAAGTCTTGTAGAGTGGGAGAATTATCGCTTTATCCCTGGAGTTAATCCCCTTTTTCTTTTTTCTTTTGAAATATTTTTTATTGGTAATTAACAAGCATCTGTTACAAGCATTTCAATGCAAGGTAATGCGTGTACATAAAACAGTGTGCATCTCGACAAAACAATATAATGGTGGTATAATACAATTAGGGTTTCAATAAGTGATCACTCTGTCAGATAACACAGGGTCCAGTACTAGCCCATAATGTAAACATTAGGAGTCAGCAAGGTCCCTAATTTAGCTATAGGGCGCTGCTGGAGTCTATTCTTTTGGAGTTGGGCACAAAAGCAGCCGAGACCATCTCCAGAAACAAAGTACAATACCAATGGTTATTGAAGGTGAGAAGGGGGGGATAGAGGGGAAGAAAGGAGAGCAGGGTAGAGGAGGTCAGAAATGAAGAAGGGATAGATGAAAGGGGGGATAGGTCGGTCGGGCCACACGGGCACAGGTGCAATTTCAAAAGTTGTCAATGGTATTTGTAATGGTCTCAGGGTTCTAAAAGGCGTTTGTCTATATCAGTGGGCAAAAAATGCTCTATCCAAGGTTGCCAGATTTTAAAGTGCTGGGGGACCTTATCTAGGATTGTCGCTTCAATCTTGCTATGTATGATTGTCTGGGTGATCCTATTTTTCAGTTCAGCTATATTGAGTGTGGGTGTCTTCCAGGCCTTATCAATCATTTGCTTTGCTGCGGTAAATAGGTGAAGGAGGAGACGTAGTTGTGCTCTGGTGTAGTCTTGCGGAATAAAATTATGCAGGGCTATAGTTGGGTTTAGGTCCAAGGTAATTTGGTGGAGAGTAGAGGCCATTTGAAATATTGTCACCCAGAAACGCTGCACAAGTGGGCATGTCCACCAGATGTGCATGTGCGTGCCTCTGTCCTTGCAACCCCTAAAACAATTTGGAGGATACTCGGGCAAAAATTTAGCGATTCTGGTTGAGACTAGATACCATCGCATTAGCACTTTATAGATTGCTTCTGAGGCTACAACATTTTGGGATGAGTTTTTTGTGTTAGTCCAAATGGTAGTCCATTCTTCCGCCTCTAGATCAATTTTTTAAGTCTCTAGACCATCTTTGAGCATAGGTGGGGAGGGTAGAGGGGGGCGACGTGAGATGGGTATAAAGGCGAGAAATAATACCTGGAGCATGTGGGTCTGAGTCGCACATATCCTCAAATTCAGTTAAATTATCAAGCCCAGAGTTAGATCTAATAGTCGTTTGAGCGAAGTGTGCAATTTGAAGGTAACGGAAGCACTCTTTGTGTGGTAAATGTACTTGCGATTGAATAGCTGGAAATTATTTTAAAGTATCGCCACTAATTAAGTCACATATGTGAGTCAGACCCACCTAGGCCCAGGCTTGGAATGAGGCTGGTTCGGTATACGCCGTTTAGAAAAGAGGGTGACTGAGAAAGGATAGGAGTGGAGAGTGTGGAGAGATCAATTTGAAGGGGATCCTCAACTTGTCCCAGAGTTTAAGGGTGTATTGCATTACTGGGTTAATTATAGGGCCACGTGCCGCAGGGGGCAGCCATAGCAAGTTGGTTACTGTGATTGGGTGAAGATCAATGGCTTCAAGACTAACCCAAAGAGGTGTTTCGGACTTAGAATGATACAGTATGGACTGGGCCAGTCGGGCCTCATGGTAGTATTGTAGGAAGTTGGGTATACCAAGGCCTCCACTCAGCTTGTTACGGAGTAAAACCAGCCTAGCAACTCTGGGTTTAGTGGGGCCCCAAATATACTTAAAGACTCGGCTTTGTATGACCCTATGGTAGTGAAGGCAATCGGGAGAACTCTATATAGTTACAGTAGTTTTGGCAACAAAGACATTTTCACAGCTGCAACACGTCTGAGCCAGGAGACACATAAGGGCTGCCAGGAGTTAAGTAGAGAAGATAGTTGGGTTAGCATTGGGAGATAATTAGATTGGAACAGGCTAGATGGATCACTAGTCAATTTAATTCCCAGGTAGGGTATTGATGAGGAGGACCAGTGAAATGGGAAGTTTTTGTGGAGCAGCTCGAGATCAGTCTGTGGAAGAGACACATTGAGGGCCTTGGATTTTGTTTGGTTAACTTCCAACCCGGAGACCAAAGCAAACTTATCTAAGATATTCATGAGGTTAGGTAGGGTAGTGTGAGGTGACGTAACAAACAACAGTGCGTCATCGGCAAAGAGACACAATTTGTGTGTGGTTGAAGCTACCTCTAAACCTCGGATATCAGGGTTCGCTCTGATCAGGGCCACTAAGGGTTCGATCACGGGAGCAAAAAGTAGGGGGGATAGGGGGCAGCCTTGTCTTGTTCCTCGTGAAATGGGAAAGGGTTCTGAGCGAAACCCAGAGTATTGTACATATGCTTGTGGGCTGGTATATAAGGCACTGATCCAACCAAAAAAATGCGGGCCAAAACCCCAGCATTGGAGGATGTAAAACAGGTAGGGCCAGGAGACTGTGTTGAAAGCCTTCCTTATATCTAGGGAAAGGAGATGCATCAGTATTTTGCGAGAACGGGCTAAGTGTTGCAGAAGGACGACACGTCTAACGTTATCACTGGCTTGCCATTTAGATATAAAACCTACTTGATCTTTATTAATTAATCCTCCAATAATCGGATTAAGGCGTAAAGCTAACATTTTGGCCAGGATCTTTATATCCACATTTAAAAGAGATATTGGTCTATAATTAGACCACAATGTATTATCAGCATTTGGTTTCGGGATCATAGATATGAGCGCCTTCAATGTGTCTCGACCAAAGGAGTGCTGTCTGAGCAAAGCATTAAAAGAATTAGTGAGAAGGAGGGCTAGCTCGGTTGTAAACTTTTTATAATAGAGACTGGGGAGGCCGTTCGGGCCCGGACGTTTGTGGGGTTTAAGAGTTTTGATGGCTGAAATAACTTCCTCGACTGTGATCGTACTTTCTATAGACTCACAATTGGCGTCTGATAGTGTAGGGATTGGCAGGTTATGAAAAAGCTTCTCTGCCTGACGCAAAGGAAATGCGGCCTTTGCCTCATATAGGTTCGCCAACCATTTACGGAACTCTGAGAGTACCTTGATCGGGTTACTAGTTACCGTGTCTTTAGCCAATTTGAGTCTAATGGGAACACGAACACGATCCGGCCTACGAAGGCATAAAGCTAGAAAGGTATCTGGTTTATTAGCTTTAGTGTAAATTGTGTAATTGGATCTTCGAATAGCTTTATCAGCCGATTCGGCCAGAAGCATATCAAGTTCAAGTTTAGTTTTTTCTAAAATTATTTTATGTGCTTCGGTAGGAGAAGATTGAAATTGGAGAAAGCTATTATGGAAGTCTGATTCCATCTGCTGCAACTTAAGGATTCTGTCTCTCTTGAGGTGTGATGCAACTGAGATACATGTGCCTCTTATCACTGGTCTATGTGCCTCCCAAATCAAGGTGGGGGAGATGTCTGGGGTAGCATTGTGTGTAAGGTAGTCTTTGAGGGCGATTTGGATATCAAGACAGTACGACTTGTTGGTTAAAAGTGTGTCATTCATGCACCATGATCTATTGGTGGCTTGCGGTATCAAGGATGATACCGTGGTGACCACAGCATAGTGATCTGTCCATGTAATTGGTTGGATTGCTATAGGGATAAAGATATGATCAATCTTGGAGAAGGAATTATGGGGGTGTGAGTAAAATGTATAATTTTTCTTTGTGGGGTTGCATTCTCTCCATGTATCTAGGAGGGAGGCCTTTTGTAATTGTGAAATTGTGTAGAGGGGGAGAAATGTTCTGGAGTATAGGGTGACTTATCCATGTGAGGCTGAAGTACTGAGTTGGAGTCGCCACACAGGAACAAAGTTCCCTTACAATGTGTCTTTACAACCTGCAAAGAGTGTGAAAAAAAGGGGTTTGGATTTGTATTGGGGGCATAATAGGAGACAAAAGTTGTTGCAACATCCTGCAACAATCCCACTAGAATTAGGTACCTTCTGGGTCTTTTATTTCAGACAATAGGGTGAACGAATGCGGCTGAGATGGCTGTTTCCAGGTGATCGAGCCGGGGGTTCCTTTCCGGATTGAAGTAGGGTCAGGATAGTCTCGTTTCGGGGTCGTGGTGTACGGGTGGGATCCCCGATCGGGCCAGTGTGCGAGGAAGCGATGTTTCCAACTGGTGGACCGGAGGGGTCAGGTGAAGCGATAACAACAGCCATTGTAGCGAATCTGGCGTGGTGCAAGTGTGTTGTTGTCCTTGATAGAAGAACTGCAGGACAAATGGGAACCACCATGTGTACTTAAGCTGGTGTTGTAATAAAATTTGCAGTTCGGGTTTCATGGCGCGGCGTTTTACAATGGTGAGGGGTGCCAGATCAGAGAACAACTGATATGTGTGGCTCTGGAACTGAAGGGAGTTCTTGTTGTGGGCTGTTGTGGGCTGTTGTGGGCTGCTGTTAATAGCTGTTCCTTTGTGCGGAAAAAATGCAGCTTGACAATAATGTCCCGTGGTGGTCTGTCCGCCTGGCGACGGGTGAGCGCCCTGTGGATCCTATCAAACTCAAGGTGTTCGATAGGTATGGGGGGTGCTAGTTCCTGGAACAATGCAGTGGTAAATGATTGTAGATTACTCCACTCCATTAATTTGTTCATATCTTCTTGCAAGGTTTTAACATCCTGAGGAGAAGTTATTACCCTGCTTAGCTTAGTCTTGTCCGCAAATACAGAGATTGAACTGTTTTCCTCATCCTCCGGGTTGTTTATGAACAAATTAAACAGGATTGGTCCCAACACAGAACCCTTGGGGACCCCACTGCCCACCCCTGACCATTCCGATTATTCCCCATTTATCACCACCCTTTGAACTCGCCCTTGTAGCCAGTTTTCAATTCATGTACTCACCCTATGGTCCACACCAATGGACCTTACTTTGTACATTAAACATTTATGGGGAACTGTGTAAAATGCTTTTGCAAAATCCAGATAGACCACGTCTACGGGCCTTCCTTTATCTAGATGGCAGCTCACCTCCTCATAGAAGGTTAATAGATTGGTTTGGCAAGAACGATTCTTCATGAATCCATGCTGATTACTGCTAATGATACCGTTTTCATTACTAAAATCTTGTATAGAGTCCCTTATCATCCCCTATAGAGCTTGCATACTATTGATGTTAGACTAACTGGTCTGTAATTCCCAGGGATGTATTTTGGCCCTTTTTTAAATATTGGTGCTACATTGGCTTTTCTCCAATCAGATGGTACCATTCCAGTCAGTAAACTGTCAGTAAAAATTAGTAACAAAGTTCTGGCAATTACTTGACTGAGTTCCCTAAGTACCCTCGGGTGCAAGCCATCTGGTACCGGTGATTTATTAATGTTAAATTTCCCAAGTCTATTTCTAATTCTGTCCTCTGTTAGCCATGTGATGGCTTCCTGTGATGTGTCATGAGGACAAACACTGCAGCTTTGGTTACTAAAGCCCCCCGATTCCCTCGTGAAGACTGAGGAGAAGAATAAATTCAATACCTTTGCCATCTCCTCTTTCTTTGTAACCAGATGTCCTTCCTCATTCTTTATGGGGCCAATATGGTCTGTCCTCCCTTTTTAACTGTTTACATACTTAAAGAATTTCTTGGGATTTTTTTTGCTCTCCTCTTCAACTTAGCCGCCCTAATTGCACCCTTACATATCTTGTTGCATTCTTTGTAAAGTCTGAATGCGGATGATGATCCCTCAGACTTGTATTTTTTGAAGGCCTTCTCCTTTGCTTTTATATGCATTTTTACATTGGAGTTAAGCCATCCAGGACTTTTGTTCACTCTTTTAAATTTATTTCCCAATGGGATGCACTAGCCAATTGAACTGTGATCGCTGTTTCTTAAATTGCCCCATATTTCCACATCTGTGATCAGGTCTGTATTGTTGGTAATCAGTAGATCTAGTAACGCCTTGTTTCCAGTTGGTGTGTTTACCATCGGACCCATGAAATTGTCCTGCAAGACATTTAGGAACTGGCGAGCCTTAGTCGAATGCGCGGTTCCCCCCGACAAGTCTATGTCTGGATAATTAAAATCCCCCATTATGATAACACTTCCCATCCTTGCTGCTAATCCAAATTGTGATAGAAGGTCCGTCTCCCCCTCCTCCCTCAGGTTAGGGGGCCTATAGCATACTCCCAGTATTATTTTTCACTTTCATACCTGAGCATCGGTCCTAATATGCTGAACATGATCGCTGCCTTATATGATTCACCCTCGGCACAAATCCATATAAATGGTACTTTGGGTGACATCTTCACCTTATATAATGGCACTAGACAGGGCTGCCCGCTCTCCCCTCTCCTTTTTTTGTCAGTATTTTTATTTAGTTTTACAAGAACTTACAGAAATAAACATCACAATAAACAATATATAATGTGGTACACAGTGCAAACACATGGTTCAAAGATGACAGGTATTAAGCACCAACAGGTATACAGGAATGTAAAGTACATACATTTAATGAATGGGTTAAAACAGGGAAAATCAACACTTGATTAAATTGGAAGTAAAGTGAAAATTCACAGGCTTACCCCTATTGAGGGGTGGGGGATCCCAGAGTTCAGTAACAGGGTGAAGAGAAGCGGAGGACTTGGATATAAAAATATACAGTACCTGACCGCGAGAATGTGTTTCCAGCGCAATCCCATTGCGCTGGTTCTCGGCGACAGGGTACTGTGCATCTCGCGCTGGCTCGCTCATCGGGAAAGGAAAACTGTGTTTTTTCCTTTCCCGATGAGCAACAAGCATTACTGACAGGTGTTTGGTATGAATCATGAGGGGGAACGCCGTGCCAAATTTTTAATAAAAAACCGGCATGGGTTCCCCCCCAAAATCCATACCAGACCCTTATCCGAGCAAGCAGCCTGGCTGGTCAGATAAGGGGGTGGGGATGAGCGAGCGCCCCCCTCCTGAACCATACCAGGCTGCATGCCCTCAACATGGGGGGTGGGCGCTTTGGGGTAGGGGGCGCCCTGCGGCCCCCCCACCCCAGAGCACCTTGTCCTCATGTTGATGAGGACAAGGGCCTCTTCCCGACAACCCTGGCCGTTGGTTGTCTGGGTCTGCGGGCAGAGGGCTTATCGGAATCCAGGAGCCCCCTTTAATAAGGGGGCCCCCCAGATCCCGGCCCCTCAGTCTATGTGAATGAGTATGGGGTACATCATACCCCTACCCATTCACCTGGGGGAAAAAGTGTCAATAAAAAAACACACTAGACAGGTTATTAAAGTAATTTATTAGGCAGCTCCGGGGGTCTTCTTCTGACTTCGGGGGTCTTCTTCCGACTTCTCTGCGCTCTCCGGTTCTTCTCCGCTCTCTCCGGCCTCTTCTCCCGGTGTCCGGATCTTCTCCCACTCTCCGGCCTCTTCTCCCGCTCTCCGGTTCTTCTCTCGCTCTCCGGTTCTTCTGCCGGGCCCCTCCGCTATCTTCTGCTCTTTTGCCGCTCTTTTGCTAGAGGTGGCCCGGTCTTCTCCGTCGTCTTGTTCCCTCTTCTCTCCTTCCGATGTTGACACAACGCTCTCTCCCGCTGTAATGCTGTGTGCGAGGTGTGTAACGACTTATATAGGCATGGGGCGTGGTCACCGTGTGATGTCACCCGGTGGCCCCGCCCCTCATGACGTCACAGTCCCAGGGCATGATGAGACTGTGACATCATAAGGGGTGGGGTCACCGGGTGACATCACCCAGTGACCACGCCCCATGCCTATATAAGTCGTTACGCACTTCGCACACAGCATTACAGCGGGAGAGAGCATCATGTCAACATCGGAAGAAGAGAAGAGGAAACAAGACGATGGAGAAGACCAGGCCACCACTAGCAAAAGAGCGGCAAAAGAGCAGACGATAGCGGAGGAGCGAAGGAGCCCGGCAGAAAAACCGGAGAGCGGGAGAAGAACCGGACACCGGGAGAAGAGGCCAGAGAGAGCGGAGAAGAACCGGAGAGCATGGGGAAGTCGGAATTAGACCCCCAAAGTCAGAAGAAGACCCCCGGAGCTACCTAATAAATTACTTTAAAAACCTGTCCAGCGTGTTTTTTTTTTACACTTTTTCTCCCAGGTAAATGGGTAGGGGTACGATGTACCCCATACTCATTCACATAGGGTGGGGGAGGAAGATTTAAAGCCCACGTATTTAACCTATACAAAGGGGGATTTATATATATTCTAGATCCAAAGTGGGGACTTGGGGCCAAAGCCCCACTTATTCAATATATATAGAACTGGCACGACCAAGATATCAAATGCTTTCTGTATATCAAGCGCAAAGGAACATAAGAGTGCAAGCTTGTGGATATTGTCTCTAGCCTGCCT
This sequence comes from Lithobates clamitans, assembly GCA_037952925.1. Lineage (NCBI taxonomy): Eukaryota > Metazoa > Chordata > Amphibia > Anura > Ranidae > Lithobates > Lithobates clamitans. The sequence goes on from JBBGZY010000892.1 coordinate 4,076,223, forward strand.
AATAGGCATGAAGCCTACTTGGTCTTGATGGATGATGCCCCCAATGCCTTTGTTCAACCTGTTGACCAGAAACTTAGAAATTAATTTATTGTCAATGTTAACAAGGGATATTGTTCAATATGGATATTTGTGAAAGGAGGTTATCTGCAGCTTGGAAAAAGTGTTGGTGTTCAGTTAAATGTTGTCTTAATGATTTTGAGCAGGCTACTCATGTATGTTTGCTTGCCAACACAGAGACAGTAAGTTTCTTCCTTTTTTTATTAATGGTTGTGGGTCAGGAGTAGATGAAGCCTTATGTTCAAAATATTATGCCTAGAGCTGACCATACATGGATCATAATTTGCCCGGTTCAGGGGGGTTCTTTCAATCAGCTTCTGTTCAACCATCCTGTTGAATAAAAGCTGCTCACTAAGCTCTGCAGACAATAGGCTGCCACACTGATCTGTGCATTAAGACAGCAGGACAGTCTTACTGCTGTTGAAATACAAATGCATACCAGGGAGTATTTCCCCATCTACCTCGAATGTGGGGATGGGAGAATCAGTTCATATTTTTTCATTCAACCCACTGGCTGTACAAAAGAAATTGAACCATTTATAGTCAGCTTAGCTCTGGTAGTGAAAGTGGACAGAATTATGTACCTGAATTCGAAATAAAAAAATATCATTTTGGTACATAAAAAAATATCAATCCAGTGCTGTCTAGAGCCAGAGAAAGTATAAAAATTATAGATGAGAAACCCATTAACCCTGACTTTAGTCTGTTCTTCCGAACATTGCTTTTAAAAAGAAGTTGTCAAGTGGTAAAGCAGTTCAGGCTGTTGTGGAACAACAGCCTGAACCTTATTGGAGGTTGGTGTTAGATATCACTCAGTCATATAATGGGTAGACACCTGGGTATTAAACAAGCAAAACAGAGAATAACCCAAAAGGTTATTTTGAGCTGTATGTTGATGAAAAATTATATTGTGATTCATTTCTAGAGATTTTGTATTCTGCACCAAGGCCCAGCTATTGCTCCATTAACACAATATGCTGGTATCCTTGCCAACCACTGAAATACCATTTAAAAGAATTGGCATTAACTTGGCCCAGTTGTGGAATCTTCCCAGGAGCATCAGAATATACTGATACTACTGGACTATGCCACCTGACATCCTGAAGTCTTTCCCTTGTGCAATACATCAGCCAGACCTATTGCTAAAGAACTTGTCCAGATATTTAGCCAAGTGGGCATTCCAAAGAAAATATTAATTCACCAAGGTATTCATTTCACATCTATAGTCACTAAGGAACTCTGCAAACTGTTACAATTTTTACACCTTTCCACTTCTGTTTGACACTTCTCAAACAATTGGTCTTGTGGAAAGATTTAATAAAACCCCTTTATGTTGAACAAAGTGGTAGACAAAGGTGGTAGGAATTTGGATTTTTTTGTTGCCCTAACTCATATTAGCACACAGAAATCCTTTAGTATCTACATCTTTGGAGTTACTTTTTGGTAGGTACCCCAGAGGTTTCATGGATGTCAGGAAAGAAATGTGTGAGAGACCATGCCCTACGTTTTATCAATCATATCTCATTGATTGATAAGATTGCAGTTGTCATGCTTCTTATCCAGAAAGATATAGAGCAAGCTTAGGAATCCCAGAAAAAGGTTTATAATAGAGTAGCTAAAGTCCCTAATTTTAAACCAGGACATAGATTACTAATTCTAGTCCCCACAGTTAAAAGATAATTCCTGACTAAATGGCATGGCCCTTTTGAGATCATGGAAAAATTAGGGGAAGTAAATGGTAAAGTCCATGACTTAGAAAAAGTAAACCAAAATAAACCTATCATGTCAATGCCATGAATGGAAGAACAAGCAAATCCTGAGGCAACCCCTCAAAAGGATACTTGATACCAGAAGTAAAAACAGCTAAAACCTTACCAGTGGCCTAAAAAAGTGAGGCAAATGTGTTGATTATAAAAATAGAGATGTTTTCTTGGCGATAGATAGACTAACCCCAGTTATTTATTCATTCATTGTAACTGAGCCAATGTATGGGTAAATATAAAGCCATACATAATACTCAAAGCTAAGTGGGAAGCAGTCGCAGAGGAAGTAAGGAAATTCTAGAATTGGGAGTGATAGAGGAAACCCACAGTGACTGAGCAAGTTCAATAGTGTTAAATCCAAAGCCAGATTGAATTTTGAAAATTCACATTAATTAATTATTTAATTGAATTAAATAGTGTGTCCAAATAGAACGCTTACCCTATGATGCAAGTTGACAAATTGGGACTCATCAGATATATAGCAACATTAAATCCAAAAAAAGGTTATTGGCAAGTACCTTTTACTTTACCACTTACCCACTGGGTGCTTAAACCCTCTTGCTAAACAGATCAATTTTCAGCTTTCAGTGCCCTCACAATTTGAATGACAATTACTCAGTCATGCAACACTGTACCCATATGAAATTGTTATCCTTTTTTTCGCACAAATAGAGCTTTATCTTAGTGGTATTTAATCACTGCTAGTTTTTTTTATTTTGTGCGCTATAAGTGAAAAAAGACCAAAAATTCTGTAAAAAATTGCATTTCTTTTTTGTTTCTGTTAAAACGTTTTACAAATTAGTAATTTTTCTCTATACATTTTGGCCAAAATGTATACTGCTACATATCTTTGGTAAAAATAACCTAAATCAGTATATATTATTTGGTCTTTTTGAAAGTTATAGAGTCCACAAGCTATGGTGCCAAACACTGAAAATTGATCACACCTTATGTACTGACGGCCTCACTTCTTGAGACACGAACAAGCCAGGACAGTACAAATACCCCCCAAATGACCCCTTTTTGGAAAGTAGACAATCCAAGGTATTTAGTAAGAAGCATGGTGAGTTTTTTGAAGTTGCATTTTTTTCCCATAATTTTTTTCAAAATGAAGATTTTTTTCACAAAATTGTCATATTGACAGGTTATTTCTCACACACAGCATATGCATACCACAAATTACACCCCAAAATACAGTCTTCTACTCCTGAGTATGGTAATACCACATGTGTGAGACTTTTACACAGCCTGGCCACATACAGAGGCCCAACATGCAAGGAGCACCATCAGGAGTTCTAGGAGCATAAAATTTCTTGACTACCACTTGCATTTTTGAAGGCCCTGGAGCACCAGGACAATGAAAATGCCCAAAAAATGACCCAATTTTGGAAAGCAAACACCCCACAGTATATTCTACGAGGCATAATGAGTCTTTTGAACATGTCTTTTTTTCCACAAGTTTTTGGAAAATGTGGAAAGAAAATGAAAACGCATTTTTTTTTATACAAAGTTGTCCGTTTATACAATATTTCTAACGCACAGCATGTACATAGCAAACATTACACCCCAAAATATATTCTGCTACTCCTCCTGAGTATGAGCAATACCACATGTGTGAGACTTTTACACAGCCTGGCCACATACAGAGGCCAAAAAATGCAGGGAGCACCATCAGGTGTTCTATGGACATCAATTTCAAATATAATTTGACTACCTATAACACTTTTGAGGCACTGAAGTGGTATTGATGGGCACTGATGTGGCATGGGTGAGCATGAATGAGGCATAAATAAGCCATGGGTGGGGATGGATGAGCCATAGATGGGGATGGCTGAGCATAGATAGGGATGGCTGAGCATGGATGGGGATGGCTGAATATGGATGGGGATGGCTGAGTATGGATGGGGATGGCTAAACATGCATGGGGATGGCTGAGCATGCATGGGGATGGCTGAGCATGGATGGGGATGGCTGAGCATGGGTGGGGATGGCTGAGCATGGATAGGGATGGCTGAGCATGGATGGGGATGGCTGAGCATCGGTGGGGATGGCTGAGCATGGATGGGGATCGCTGAGTATGGCTGAGATGGCTGAGCATGGATGGGATTGCTGAGCATGGCTAGGGATGGCTGAGCATGGCTGGGGATGGCTGAGCATGGATGAGATGGCTGAGTATGGATGGATGGATGAGACAGGAATGGGCACAGAGCAGTGCTGTGGGCACTACAGATCCAACCCACAGCGCTGCTGCACCCGATCTCTTCCCCTCTCCTCTCACACTGTACTGATCAGTACAGAGAGGGGAGAGCTAAGCCAAGCATGTGCCAGCTTTTTTACAACCAATCTCTCCTTCATTTGGCAGAGTAATCACATGGTAAATGGCCGCTGTCATCGGCCATTTACTGGCCATTGATCTGTGATGGAGCGCTGGAGGACTCGGTGGCAATGGATATTGCCGGAGGCACGCGGGAGCGCAATTCTGGGAGGACATCATAGTATGCCCTCCCAGAGTTATCAAGCCGTGCTGTAGCCGTCATTCGGCTATGGCGCTGTTGTGAACTGGAAAAAAGGGCTAAAAAAAAATTGTATTCCCAAGCTCAGAGGGGACATTCAAGTACAAGGGGCTTCCTTTTTGTTTATATATGGTCCCTGCCTCATTGCAGAGGATGATGGATAAGATTCTAAGACCTCAATGATAATATGCAGGAACAGATCTAAGTGGTACATGACTCTTTCGGAAAAGTGAGCTAATCCTTCCCCCCATGGAAATTTTATTTATTTTTTGATCTGGTCCCCCAGAGCAGTGCCCTGACCCCCCCCCCCCCCAATTTGGTGGTTAAACCCTAGCATATCACCTTACAAAATGACTATAACCACTTTCTAGAATTCAACTCCCATTGACTCCAGAGGGGTTTGGATTCAGCACCTGACCTTCAGTGATGTTCGGCAAAACCGCTCTAAAATAAACCCAGGTACATTCGGCTCATCATTAGTGCAGGGCTATCTACAGACTCATTCCAAACTGACTCGTAATGCTGTAGAGGAAAAGCAAGTTTGTTCTTTAGTGTTTTAGTGTAATTTATATTTCTGGAATTACCTTACTGTTTCTATAATTTTTTTCTCAAGTATTTTTGCAGTTCTTCTTTTATCATACAAATAGTTACTTTTTTTTGCAGCAATAGGTTTTTGATTGATTTGATTTTTTTTCAAGTCCTCCCCTCCTTTTCAGCCTGTTATTAAACTCTGGGATCCCGCACCCCTCAATAGGGGCAAGCCTGTGAATTTTCACTTCATTTCTAATTTAATCAAGTGTAGATTTTCCCTGTTTTTACCCAGTCATCCTAAATTAAAACTGACTTTACAGAGTCCAGAAAAAAATGGTTAGCTGATATCAGGAAGGAAAAACAACAGCTGTTGGGATGGCAATACATTATACAATTTTCTTGTAAACTTTTCTTTACCAAAACTGTATAATATGAGGTCAAACCTAAACACTTTAACTTTGTATGAAATCAGGCAGGCCCTTGCACTAATAGTTGAAGGTAAATCTAAAGGAAATTGAACAAGAAAATTGTATAATGTGTGGCCAGCCTAAAATGATGTAAAGTCAGTTTTTCCTATAAAAATAACAAACATGTTATACTTACCTACTCTGTTGCAGTGGATTTGCACAGAGCAGCCCGGATCCTCCTCTTCACAGGGTTCCTCTTCTGTGATCCTGGCCTCTCCCTCCTGTTCAGTGCCCTCACAGCAAGCAGCTTGCTATGGGGGTACCCGAGCTGAGTCACAGCTCTGTGTGTCCACCCAGACACAGAGCCCGACCTGGCCCTGCCCCCTCTCTCCCCAGGCTAGCTGACTTTGATTGACAGCAGCAGCAGCAGCCAATGGTGCTGCTCCTGTGTCTCAGCTAATCAGGAGGGAGAATCTTGGATGGCTGAGACACTCGTGGACATCACTGGACAGAGAGGGACCTCAGGTAAGTGTTAGGGAGGCTGATGCACACAAAAGGCTTTTTATCTTAATGCATAAAATTCATTAAGATATAAAACCTTCTACCTTTACAACCACTTTACATCTTTTTGAAGGCAGTGCTTTTGAAGATTTACAATGAATGGACCAAAGAAAAGACACTTAAAATGTCTTTCATGCTTAAGGTGGTTTTATGGAAAAAAGATGGCTGTTGGCCTGGCCCATCATGGTAGCTTTGATGTTCACTGTGGATTCATTATCATACTTCGCAAAAAAACTTTGAGCTACAGAAACCAGTATCAGATATCAGTGTGTTTCAATATTGGCTGACAGTTTATAACAGAAGAAAGGCATACAGCATGCCTTTCCAATTTTGGACAAACCCAAAAAAACATTTTCTGTGGGTTAAAAGCCTTTGGTACTGAACTATAAAAATGTTTCTTTGGATGACCAATCCCAGTTACAGCTGCTTCACCTTGCAGATAGACTTGAGGTCTGGCGTAAAGCCTTTGAGAATAATTTGAATATAGTGGAGTATCTAAGAAGACAAAATCCATCCATTTGCTTTAAGCAATTGTGTGGCATACTGATCTCTGAATGGTCATCTTCAGAAATATGCTAAATAAGCCGTACATAACCATTGTCACAATATGTGGCAGCAGTTATAAAGGCCAAAATTAGTCCAGTAATATCTTCTATAGGCGTTTTATTTGTTCTTTGTTTATCTCTCTTTTAAATGCAATATTAAATACACAGCAATACAACAATTCATGTGTTAATCATGTATTGTTTAACAGCAATTTAAAAAATATTTATTAAAAAATTGCAACTAAAACCTACATATTGTAACCTTTCTATCAAAAGTACAACTTGTTTCATTTTTTTGTTTCAAACTTCTTAAAAAGTATTTTAGACTTATTTAATAGGAAAGTGCAAACCTGTTCTTCATTCTTCCTACCCCTGGGAAGTGTTTTATTGTTTGCTTCCAATCTCTGCCTGCTTGCTGTGTAATTTAAGACTGATTCTTCCCTGTGGGAAGCAAAACTTGATCAGTGAACAGCCTGCATGACCACCTAAACAAATTATGTTTTAGTTGCTGCTGATGTTGGCTCCATCATAATGGAAATGTATAATTAATGCCTTTACTTTAACTGCTTTGAAACCAGGATTACCTGAAACCACGATTCATGAGGAGTATTTTATAATAACTTCAACTCCTGTCATCTGATATAGTGAAAGGTTGTGCCAGTGTGATTAGCTCATTCATACCTGTGTCATTGACTGAGTCTTCAGTTTAGAAATGGAACAATGAAAACAAGCAGCAATGTAATTTAACCTGGCAAAAAGGTTGAGAAAAGAAGAAGAGAGAGCATTTCACCAAACAGATGAAGCCATTTAATACTTGAAAGAAGATTAAACCATTTTTCATTAGATTCCTAGAAGGCCATAAGCAATGGTGAAAGCACATGTGTTCATTTACCTGCCTTTGTGCAGTACATTATCTGCTTAGGTACAGTTAGCTCCCAGCAGCAATAGATAACAATTTGTTATATTGAACTCAGAGAAGTGACTAAACATCTGCTTTAGCAAGAAGCCAGGCATTTCCCCATAAGGCCGCTAGTTTGGCAGAATATATTGTTAGCAAAAACAAAATTAAAAGCTGCGCTTAAGGTGAACCAAAAATACAATGTAGTGAAAAACAAAGCAGCCTGCATCGAGATCTAGTCTCCAAATCCCACCAAAATAGTAATACAAAAAAGATGCGGCGCTAAGAACAAATATAGTGAATAAGATACAATAATCAAAATATTAGTGAAAATTGAAAATTACATAATTCAATGTCCCAAAACTAATGAAATAGACAGATAGAATCCAAGGCAAAACAAAAAGTCCGTGATAAATCAAGAAAAAGTGCAAATAAGGGCCATAGCAGAGATGAGGGTGCAGTAGAGAAAAATCTTCCGTAGTTCCTCACACCCGAGGTGAAATATCAAATATGCTCACCAGATCCCGTTGACCGCCATTACAGCGGTCAAAGACAGCACAGGGAATTTCGGGGCTCCCCACAACCTCAGCTCAATATTCCCAAAGGGCGACAGATGGTATCTCTTATCTCCCGGGCTCCTGCTGGTTAGGACATCAGCGCCCCTCCCCCAGACAGCTCCCAGACACTGAGGAGGATCTGTGTGAGTGTAACAGATCCTGTGATAGGAGTGTCAGGCACCATCTGTCGCCCTTTGGGAATATTGAGCTGAGGTTGTGGGGAGCCCCGAAATTCCCTGTGCTGTCTTTGACCGCTGTAATGGTGGTCAACGGGATCTGGTGAGCATATTTGATATTTCACCTCGGGTGTGAGGAACTACGGAAGATTTTTCTCTACTGCACCCTCATCTCTGCTATGGCCCTTATTTGCACTTTTTCTTGATTTATCACGGACTTTTTGTTTTGCCTTGGATTCTATCTGTCTATTTCATTAGTTTTGGGACATTGAATTATGTAATTTTCAATTTTCACTAATATTTTGATTATTGTATCTTATTCACTATATTTGTTCTTAGCGCCGCATCTTTTCAGAATATATTGTTGCTTGTGACTAGGGATGAGCTTCGTGTTCGAGTCGAACCCATGTTCGACTCGAACATCGGCTGTTCGACCGTCCGTTGAATTGCGAACGATATGGGCCATTCGCGCCAAATTCGTGTGGCGCGTCGCGGCCCATAATTCATTGCGGCATCGCAGTGCATTGCTGGCTGATGATTGGCCAAGCATGCACTATGACCTGCATGCTTGGCCAATCACAGCGCCGTCAGTAGAGAGAGCTGTAATTGGCCAAAGCCAGGGTGGCTTTGGCCAATTATGGCTCAGGGGATTTAGTACACGCCCCACACTATATAAGGCCGCCTGCACGGCGGCCCTGTGTAGTGTGTGTTCCGGTGTGCTGAGAGATAGAGAGAGAGAGAGACAGTGTCATTTGATTTGAGTTAGATAGATTAGGCAGAACAGTCAGTCAGTTAGCTGCACTTACAGTGTATTGTGTATATATATGCATCCCAGGTGTTGCATATATATATATACACTGTATTCAGTTTAGCTAGATCCGTTCCTGTTATCTTCTATCTAGACTATTTACATTTAGTGCAGTGCGTCCTGCTCACAGTGTTCAGCTAGATCCGTTCCTGTTATTTACATTTAGTGCAGTGCGTCCTGCTCACAGTGTTCAGCTAGATCCGTTCCTGCTATTTACATTTAGTGCAGTGCGTCCTGCTCACAGTGTTCAGCTAGATCCGTTCCTGCTATTTACATTTAGTGCAGTGCGTCCTGCTCACAGTGTTCAGCTAGATCCGTTCCTGCTATTTACATTTAGTGCAGTGCGTCCTGCTCACAGTGTTCAGCTAGATCCGTTCCTGCTATTTACATTTAAGGCAGTGCGTCCTACTCACAGTGTTCAGCTAGATCCGTTCCTGCTATTTACATTTAGTGCAGTGCGTCCTGCTCACAGTGTTCAGCTAGATCCGTTCCTGTTATCTTCTAGACTATTTACATTTAGTGCAGTGCGTCCTGCTCACAGTGTTCAGCTTGATCCATTCCTGCTATTTACATTTAGTGCAGTGCGTCCTGCTCACAGTGTTCAGCTAGATCCGTTCCTGTTATCTTCTAGACTATTTACATTTAGTGCAGTGTGTCCTGCTCACAGTGTTCAGCTAGATACGTTCCTGTTATTTACATTTAGTGCAGTGCGTCCTGCTCACAGTGTTCAGCTAGATCCGTTCCTGCTATTTACATTTAGTGCAGTGCGTCCTGCTCACAGTGTTCAGCTAGATCCGTTCCTGCTATTTACATTTAGTGCAGTGCGTCCTGCTCACAGTGTTCAGCTAGATCCGTTCCTGCTATTTACATTTAGTGCAGTGCGTCCTGCTCACAGTGTTCAGCTAGATCCGTTCCTGTTATCTTCTAGACTATTTACATTTAGTGCAGTGCGTCCTGCTCACAGTGTTCAGCTAGATCCGTTCCTGTTATTTACATTTAGTGCAGTGCGTCCTGCTCACAGTGTTCAGCTAGATCCGTTCCTGCTATTTACATTTAGTGCAGTGCGTCCTGCTCACAGTGTTCAGCTAGATCCGTTCCTGCTATTTACATTTAGTGCAGTGCGTCCTGCTCACAATGTTCAGCTAGATCCGTTCCTGCTATTTACATTTAGTGCAGTGCGTCCTGCTCACAGTGTTCAGCTAGATCCGTTCCTGTTATCTTCTAGACTATTTACATTTAGTGCAGTGCGTCCTGCTCACAGTGTTCAGCTAGATCCGTTCCTGTTATCTTCCTACTGACAGGCAGGCTTGTCTGGTTACAGTATATAAAGCTACCTGAAGAAAATTACAGGTGTTCTATTTGATCCTATTAGTACCACGGTCAGGCAGCTAGACTATTTACATTTAGTACAGTGCGTCCTGCTCACAGTGTTCAGCTAGATCCGTTCCTGTTATCTTCCTACTGACAGGCAGGCTTGTCTGGTTACAGTATATAAAGCTACCTGAAGAAAATTACAGGTGTTCTATTTGATCCTATTAGTACCACGGTCAGGCAGCTAGACTATTTACATTTAGTACCGTGCGTCCTGCTCACAGTGTTCAGCTAGATCCGTTCCTGTTATCTTCCTACTGACAGGCAGGCTTGTCTGGTTACAGTATATAAAGCTACCTGAAGAAAATTACAGGTGTTCTATCCCAGCTTAGTGCAGCTACAGGCCATTAGTATGTCTGGAAGGCCAAGAAGGAGAGGCAGACAGTCACAAGCCAATAAGAGAGGGCAAGCAGGCTCTGTGTCTAGTGCTGGTCATGGAGACGGTGCATCCTCATCAGCACGTGGCCATGGGACACGCTTGGCCTTTTTTTCGGCAGCTGGCCGTGTTGAGCCGCAACATGCGGAAGACTTGGTCGAGTGGATGACCAAGCCGTCCTCATCCTCCTCATCCTCTCTCACCCATGCCCAGGGTGCTTTGTCTGGCAAAGCAGCGGCCTCTTCCCTCAGCTCAATGTCATCAGTGACTCCTTCCCTAGCTCCACCATGTCCTCCTGAGGATTCCCTCTAACTGTTTGACCACAGTGTTGGGTACATGCTCCAGGAGGATGCCCAGCGTTTGGAAGGCTCTGATGATGATTCTGAGCTCGATGAAGGCAGTAACATGAGCACGGACAGAGGGGGTGCCCAAGAAGGACAGCAATCTGGCAGTCATGCTCCCCCTGCTGCAGCATACTGCCAGGTTTGCTCCAGTGATGAGGAGGGAGGGGATGATGAGGTCACTGACTCAACGTGGGTGCCTGATAGGAGAGAGGAGGAGGAGGAGGAGGAGGCGGCACATCACCAACGAGGCAGGATGCCCTCCAGGGGCCAGCCTAAGGGCAGCACATTGACTGCATCACACCCCAAAGCTCCACATGTGCAGGGCGCTGCAGTCTCTGCGCGTTATTCAAAAAGTTCTTTGGTGTGGGCCTTTTTTGAGACGAGTGCATCAGATCGCACCGCTGCTATTCGCAACATATGTCTCAAGCGTATCTCACGTGGCCAAAACATCTCCCGCTTGGGTACCACATGCTTGACCAGACATATGTTGACCTGCCATGCAGTTCGTTGGCAAGCGTATCTAAAAGACCCACACCAAAGAACAAAGAGGATCTCTCCTTGCTCCTCATCAGCTGAAATTTCCAACCCCACTAGACCTTCAGTCCTCTCTGAGACCTGCAGTGAGAGGAATGAAGGTGTAGAATTAGGTGTGTCACAGCCAAGTACTTGTGGGCAATCTGCTTTTGGTACACCGACGTCAGATTGTACCAGGCAAATTTCCCTGCCCCAGCTGCTGCACCGCCGAAAGAAGTTTGCTCCCAGCCATCCACATGCCCAGCGGTTGAATGCTAGCTTGGCAAAATTGCTAGCACTTCAACTGCTGCCTTTTCAGTTGGTAGACTCTGCCCCCTTCCGTGAGTTTGTGGAATGTGCGGTTCCTCAGTGGCAGGTACCCAAACGCCACTTTTTCTCACGGAAGGCGATTCCGGCTCTCTACCGGCATGTGGAAGGCAATGTCCATGCCTCGCTGGACAGGGCGGTCAGCGGTAAGGTGCATATTACCGCTGACTCATGGTCCAGCAGGCATGGACAGGGACGTTACCTAAGTTTCACGGCGCATTGGGTGACTCTGCTGGCAGCTGGGAAGGATGCAGGACAAGGTGCAGTAGTGTTGGAGGTTGTTCCGCCACCACGCCTCCAAAATGCTGATTGTGACACACCTCTCTCCTCCACCCCCTCCTCTTCTTCTTTCTCCATGGCCTCTTCCTCGGAACCAGCGGTGCTCCGTAGGCGTTCAAGGGGCTACGCAAGTACGCAGGCCAAAAGATGCCATGCGGTGCTTGAGCTGGTGTGCTTGGGGGACAGGAGCCACACTGGGGCAGAGGTTCTGTCAGCTCTGCAGGGGCAGGTTCAGAGGTGGTTGACGCCACGCCAACTTAAGGCAGGAATGGTGGTTTGCGACAATGGCACCAACCTCCTCTCTGCCCTCCGACAGGGACAAATGACCCATGTGCCCTGTTTGGCTCACGTCCTTAACTTGGTGGTGCAGCGGTTCTTGGGCAGGTACCCGGGCTTACAGGATGTCCTGAGGCAGGCCAGGAAAGTCTGTGTGCATTTCCGCCGGTCATATAATGCCAGTGCTCGGCTGACGGACCTCCAAAAGGAGTTTAACCTGCCCAAGAACCGCCTAATCTGTGACATGCCCACCAGGTGGAACTCAACGTTGCCCATGCTGCAGCGGCTGCACATGCAGCAGAGGGCCATCAATGAGTACCTGTGCGACTATGGCACCAGGACAGGGTCAGGGGAGCTTGGTTTTTTTTCCCCACGCCAGTGGGCCATGATCAGGGATGCATGCACTGTCCTGTCACCATTCGAGGAGGCCACGAGGATGGTGAGCACTGACAGTGCATGCATCAGTGACACTGTCCCCCTTGTCCACCTGTTGGAGCACACGCTGCGTGGAATAATGGACAAGGCACTTGAGGCAGAACAGAGGCAGGAAGAGGAGGACTTCCTTAGCTCTCAAGGCCCCCTTTATCCAGACAGTGTTCCTGCGTGCCCGCCGATCACACAGGAAGAGGAGGAGGAGGAGGAGGAGGAGGAGGAAGATTGTGTCAGTATGGAGGTGGAGCCTGGCACTCAGCATCAGCAGCAGTCTTTAAGGGATCAGTCCCAAGGAACACATGGACTTGTACGTGGCTGGGAGGAGGTGGCTGCGGACGTTGTTGTCCTTAGTGACCCATAGGACTCCGGACCGAATGCCTCAGCAAACCTACGCTGCATGGCCTCCCTGATCCTGCAAAGCCTGCGGAAGGATCCTCGTATTCGTGGTATCAAGGAGAAGGACCAATACTGGCTGTCAACCCTCCTTGATCCACGTTACAAGGGTAAGGTTGCGGACCTTATCTTGCCATCGCAGAGGGAGCAGAGGTTGAAACATCTTCGGGAGGCCTTGCAGAAAGGTCTGTGCAACGCGTTCCCAGAGACTGGGAGGTTACAAACTCCTGTTTCTGGACAACGTGTTGCTGAGGCTTCGGTCAGTCAAAGAAGGAGCGGTGGAGAAGGTGGCCGTCTGACCGATGCGTTCAGACAATTTTTTGGTCCGCAGCCCCAAGGTATGATCGGTTCCAGCAACCATCGCCAGCGTCTGTTTTACATGGTGCAGGAATACCTAGGGGCAAGATCAGACTTGGACACCTTTCCCACCGAAAATCCTCTGGGTTACTGGGTCTTGAGGATGGATCACTGGCCAGAGCTTGCACAGTATGTAATTGAGCTACTGGCCTGTCCTGCATCCAGCGTTCTTTCGGAACGCACATTCAGTGCTGCTGGAGGCGTGGTAACCGATCACAGGGTGCGTCTGTCCACTGACTCGGTCGATCGGCTGACCTTCATAAAAATGAATCAGTCTTGGATCACCACCAGCTACCAAGCACCTGATGCTGATGTAACCGAATAATTTTTTTTGAAATCTCAGATCCCTTCAAAGACTGCCTATGCTGATGCTGAGTGACTATCCCTGAGTAATTATCCTCTTCCTCCTCAATCATCACGCTGATAGCTTGTAAGAACATTTTTGGTTCTGGGCGCCACCACCAGTGCCTAAGGCACAATTTTTCAGCCCCTGTTTAACAGGGGCGTGTAATTACAATTTTTGATGCAATACTTTGCAGCAGGGCTCGTTCCTGCGTTCCAACTAGAGTGTCTGTGAGGGGTTGCAGTGTTGTGGCACCAGCACCAGTGCCTAAGGCCTAATTTTTCAGCTCCTGTTCAACAGGGGCATGTAATTACAATTCTTGATCTAATATTTCACAGCAGGGCCCTGTGAGGGCTTACAGTGTTGTGGCCACAGCAACACCTAAGGCCCAAATTTCTGCTGAGTATATAGGGCAGGACCCTACTTTCAAACATCTAACTTACAAACGACTCCTACTTGCAAACGGAAGGAGACAACAGGAAGTGAGATGAAATCTACCCCTAGGAAGGGAAATTCTCTCCTGTAAGAGTTAATATGGGAAAACAATTTCTCCTTTCCACTGATGCTTTCCAATCCTTGTTCCACAAAAAAACCCAAATTTTCAAAAAACATTTTTCATTGGGACAAAAAAGTGAGGTGAAATCTTCTGAAGAGGAGGAAAGACAGCAAAACAAATGTCACAGGGGTGATAACCCTTCCTTATGTTTTCCAAAAAGCTTAGAAAAGATTTTTTGGCTGGAGCTAAACACGTTAAAAATGTTCAAAATTACAAAGAGATTCTACTTAACAACAAACCTACAGTCCCTGTCTTGTTTGCACCGCCTGTATACTGCTGTTCAGAGTATATAGGGCCTGGTGGCCCCACACCTTTCCTTATTTTAATTTGGGTGCGGGGTTCCCCTTAATATCCATACAAGACCCAAAGGGCCTGGTAATGGACTGGGGGGTACCCATGCCGTTTGTCTCACTGATTTTCATCCATATTGCCATGACCCGACATGACATTAAACCCGCAAGCAGTTTTAAATGAGATTCTTTCCTTTAAAAATGACATTTGGTGCAGGGACTGTTCTAAACATGGGAAACACGCGTCACTTTCCAGGCATACTATAGACACCCCCCAGGTACGATATTTAAAGGAATATTTCACTTTTTTTTTTTACTTTAAGCATCATTAAAATCACTGCTCCCGAAAAAACGGCCGTTTTTAAAAGTTTTTTTTGCATTGATACATGTCCCCTGGGGTAGGACCCGGGTCCCCAAACCCTTTTTAGGACAATACCATGCAAATTAGCCTTTAAAATGAGCACTTTTGATTTCGAACGTTCGAGTCCCATAGATGTCAATGGGGTTCTAACGTTCGTGCGAACTTTCCATCCGTTCGCGGGTTCTGGTGCGAACCGAACCGGGGGGTGTTCGGCTCATCCCTACTTGTGACTATTAACTGAACCTGAACCATTTTTCCTTTAGAGTAACTGTAACTGTAGAATTCTAATTTCAGCATATTAGACACTTAAAACATGCATAATGTAGTTCCATGGCAAAAACCCATTTCTAATCATACAACATGTACACACTTTGTAGTGTACATATTCTCTGCTCCATCTTATTAGAACAAAATGCATTTTTCAAGCAGCACCAAAGAATTGACCATATGAAGAAAACAGTTGAATCCACATCAACAGTTAGATACATATATTAGGACTAGTATACAACCCTCTTTACTTGATAGACAACTAACTATTTTTGAACAATTATTAATAAAGGAACAAAGACCGACTCATAATTTATCAACTATATATAAGCTCCTACTTCCTACAGAACCTCTTAATGAGTTAATATATATGAAGAAGTGGGAGAAGGAAATGGGGATTTTAATCCCAGTGGCAGAGTGGGATAGGGCATTTTCCCTGGCACACAAAACCTCAATAGCGATAAGAAGCCAAGAAAGGAATTATAAAATTATTATGAGATGGTATAGGACCCCAGTGGAACTACATAAAATAAATGGAAATAATTCAGAAATGTGTTGGAGATGCCTGAAAGAAAGGGGGACTATGACATATATATGGCATAGCTGTTCTATGGTAAAGAACTTCTGGGACAATATTTTTAAAATTTATTGGAAGATATCAAGCCAGGTGGTACAATCAAGTGTAAACATTTCAATATTGAATATTATTCCAGGAGCCAGAAAAACAATGAAGACAGATATCCTTCACCATATGACAACAGCTGCCAAGAAAATAATAGCCTGAAAATGGCGGCAAGCAATTAGTCCTACAATAGCAGAATGGATTTGTGAGATGAGTGAAATACAGCAAATAGAAACAATGATAATGACCGAAGAAAAAATGAGTACCCAAAAATCAGAAATATGGGAAAAGTCGGGAAAGTTCAAGTCCTCGCCAAATATATTCAATTACTTATGAAGGCAACAAACCACCCTAATGTTTAATGTTTTTTCCTTAAACTTCCCTCCTAAAAGTTTTTTTCCCTAAAATGCCCTCCTAAACTTGGGGTGCATGTTATACGCCGGCGCGCGTGATACGCCGATAAATACGGTAAATAATCTTTCTTCATAAATTTAGGCCAAAATGTATACTGCTACATTTCTTTGGTGAAAATAACCCAAATCAGTGTATATTATTTAGTCTGTAGAAAAGTTAGAGTCCACAAACTATGGTATATACAGTATCTCACAAAAGTGAATACACCCCTCACATTTTTGTAAATATTTTATTATATCTTTTCATGTGACAACACTGAAGGAATGACACTTTGCTACAATGTAAAGTTGTGAGTGTACAGCTTGTATAACAGTGTAAATTTGCTGTCCCCTCAAAATAACTCAACACACAGCCATTAATGTCTAAACCGCTGGCAACAAAAGTGAGTACACCCCAGTGAAAATGTTCAAATTGGACCCAAAGTCTCAATATTTAGTGTGGCCACCAATATTTTCCAACACTGACTTAACCCTCTTGGGCATGGTGTTCACCAGAGCTTCACAGGTTGCCACTGGAGTCCTCTTCCACTCCTCCATGATGACATCATGGAGCTGGTGAATGTTAGAGACCTTGCGCTCCTCCACCTTCCATTTGAGGATGCCCCACAGATGCTCAATAGAGTTTAGGTCTGGGCTGGAGACATGCGTGGCCAGTCCATCACCTTTCCCCTCATATTCTTTAGCAAAGCAGTGGTCATCTTGGAGGTGTGTTTGGGGTTGTTATTATGTTGGAATACTGCCCTGTGGCCCAGTCTCCGAAGGGAGGGGATCATGCTCTGCTTCAGTATGTCACAGTACATGTTGGCATTCATGGTTCTTGAGGCAAGACACACTTGTCTTTGTACTCCTCACCTGGTTTCCGCCAAACTCGCTTGACATCATCTGAACCAAATAAGTTTATCTTGGTCTCATCAGTCCACAGGACATGATTCCAGTAATCCATGTCCTTATGCCGCATACACACGAGCGGAATTTCCGTCGGAAAAATCTTGGATGGTTTTTCTGATGGAATTCTGCTCAAGCTTGGCTTGCATACACACGGTCACACAAACTTTCGATCGTCAAGAAAGTGGTGACGTACAATACTACGATGAGCTGAGAAAATGAAGTTCAATGCTTCCGAGCATGCGATGAATTGTTTCCGAGCAGGCATAGGAATTTTGCGCGTCGGAATTGGTACAGACGATTGGAATTTCAGATCAGACCTTTTTCCAACCGAAAAATTGAGAACAGGCTCCCAATCTTTTGCTGGCTGGAATTCTGCCAGCAAAAGTCCAATGGAGCATACACATGGTTGCATTTTCGGACCAAAAGCTCTCATCGGACTTTTGCTGGCGGAATTTCCGCTCGGGTGTATGGGGCATAAGTCTGCTTGTCTTCAGCAAACTGTTTGCAGGCTTTCTTGTGCATCATCTTTAGAAGAGGATTCCTTCTTGGAGGACAGCCATGCAGACCAATTTGATGCAATGTGCGGCGTATGGTCTGAGCACTGACAGGCTGGCCCTCCACCCCTTCAACCTCTGCATCAATGCTTGCAGATCTCTTGCAGATCTCATATGACTCTGAGCATGTGCACTCAACTTCTTTGGACAACCATGGCGAGGCCTCTTCTGAGTGGAACCTGTCCTGTTAAACCTCTGTATGGTCTTGGCCACCGTTCTGCAGCTCAGTTTCAGGGTCTTGTCTTCTTATAGCCTAGGCCATCTTTACGTAGAACAACAATTCTTTTTTTCAGATCCCCAGAGAATTCTTTGCCATGAGGTGCCATATTGAACTTCCAGTGACCAATATGAGAGAGTGAGAGTGGTATCACCAATTTTAACACACCTGCTGCCCATTCACACATGAGACCTTGTAACACTAATGAGTCACATGACATCGGGGAAGGAAAATGGCTAATTGGACGCAATTTGGACATTTTCACTTAGGGGTGTACTCATTTTTGATGTCAGCGGTTTAGACAATAATGGCTGTGTGTTGAGTTATTTTGAGGGGACAGCAAATTTACACTGTTATACACACTGTACACTCACTACTTTACATTGTAGCAAAGTGTAATTTCTTCAGTGTTTTTACATGTCACATGAAAATACATAATAAAATATTTACAAAAATGTGAGAGGTGTACTCACTTTTGTGAGATACTGTATATTTGAAAATTGATCAATCCTGATGTACTGATGGCCTATCTCTCTTTTGAGGCCCTAAAATGACAGGACAGTACAAAAATTCCCCAAATGACCCCTTTGGAAAGTAGACAGTCCAAGGTATTTTGTAAGAGCCATGGCAAGTTTTTTTTTTTTTTTCCATTTAAAGATTTTTATTGATTTTAGAGTGTTGAACAAAAAGGTTAGAATAAGAATACACAAATGATAATAAGGGAAAAAAATAGGATAAAACAATAATAATAATAATAAGCATAAAGAAGCATAAAAGAAGCACTTATCCAGAGCAGTCGTATATTGTATCTTCAGGTTATGTATACAGTTGATTAGGTATAATGATATTTGTCAGTCCATGTTTTCCATAATTTGTCAAATGTTTCACATCTAAGCGAGTTAATTGCTATAAGTCGTTCAAAAATATAGTTTTGTTGGACCTTCCTAGTCACATCCGTTACGTTAAGTGTTGGAGCGTTTTTCCAGTTACTGAGTATTAGGGACCTAGCAACCAATAATATGTGTGTTACTACATGTCTCACAGAGTAGGGGAATCTTTCTAGTCCAACTAGTAATATAGCTAGTTTAAGGTCTGGGGGTGTTATAATGCCTGTAATTTCCCCTAACAGTTTAAAGATGTTATTCCAGAAGCTGGTGACGTTAGGGCATTCCCAGAACATATGGAGAAGATGGCCTTTATGTCCACATTCTCTCCAACATAAAGGTGAGGTGTTGTGAAACATTTTTGAGAGTCTAGAAGGGGTGTATTGCCAGCGGTGTATTATCTTGAGGGATGTTTCCCAGTGTGTGATGCAGTGTGATACAGTTTGTATGGTCTTAAACGCGAATTGCCATTGATTATCGGTTATTGAGGTTTTCATGTCCATATCCCACCTAAAGTGTGTTTTTGATTTTTGGAACTTTGTTTTCCCCTGAAGCAAATTGTAGTATAGAGATATTCCTTTGTTGTGGAGTGATCCTCGGGTTAGGTGATGCCATGCAGGGGTTGGCAGGTGGATATTGTTCCACGGGTGTTTGTGTGTTAGGTGAGCTACACGTAAGCAGGTGAAGAGCATATTATGTGACATGTTGTGGTCCTTCATTAAGCAGGCTGCAGATTTTGGTCTGTTATTGTGGTATAAGTCTTGTACATTGTTAATCTTTTTAGAAGGGAAGTTTTTCAGGGATATCATTGGTATATTGGCTTCAACCACACTTAAAGGGAGTTTATAGTCTATTTCTCTATTATCATTGCCATGCCGAGATAAAAGGAATCTCCAGGCTTTGAGTGATATGCTGATAGTGGAGGGCACATTCTTGAGGTTCCAGGGTATCCAACTATCACTTATTAGGATCGACGGTAGGTCTGATATAGGGGCTAAGGTTTTTTCAATCTCCACCCACAGCGGTACTTCATTGGGAGAAAACCAGTATTTGAGTTGGTCTAACCTAGTTGCCCACATATAATCATGAACATCTACTAGTCCCGCCCCTCCTACTCGTTTATGAGGAGTTAGAGTGGCTTGTGGGCATCTTGCTTTCTTAGTACCCCACAGGAGTTTCCATTGGAGACTAGAAAGGGATTTGAGATAGTGTTCCGGGATGGTGATCGGGAGTACCCTAAAGGTGTACAGGATTTGGGGGAGGATTAGCATTTTGAATGCTGCTAATCTACCTAACCAAGATATTTCATGTTTGGCTATGTTGTTGATTTGAGTCATTAATTTGGTGATAAGGGGTTTCAAATTAGCATCAATTAGGGATCTGGTATGATTAGTAAGTGTAATGCCTAGGTATGGTATTCCTTTGGAGCTCCAAGTGTACGGAAATGATGTTTGTAACGTGTTACGGTTCTTGGGGGTCACACCAAGGTCCAGAATGAGAGATTTGGAGCAGTTCACCCTATAGTATGATAAATTCCCAAAGGAAGTTAGTATCTCATGTGCTGTGGGGAGTGCTGTACATGGATTTGTCAAAAATAATATCACGTCATCAGCGAATAAGTTGATAAGGTGTGTGGTAGCTCCAAATTGAAAACCAGTTACACGTGCATGTGATCTAATGGCCTCCGCCAAGGGTTCAATCATGAGATTAAAAATCGTCGGGGATAAGGGATATCCCTGGCGAGTTCCGTTTGTTATTTGGAAAGGGGTGGAAAGCATACTGGACGTGTATACCCAGGCCGAGGGACAGGAATACAAGGCCAGAATCGTATTCTGTATATGACCGCTAAAACCATATTTAGATAAAGTCATTGACATATATTTCCAGTTCACTCTATCAAACGCCTTCTCTGCGTCTATGGAGAGCAGCAGAGAAGGCGTTTTTGTCATTTCGGCATGATGGATGATGTTAATTATTCTCCTCGTAGCATCTGAGGTTTGTCTCCCCCTCACGAAGCCCATCTGGTCTTTTTGGATTAATGATGGAATATAAGTAATTATTCTTTTGGTTATTAGTTTGGCATAGATTTTAATATCGGAATTTAAAAGAGAGATTGGGCGGAAATTGGATGGCGAAATAGGGTCTTTACCAGGTTTGGGCTTGTAGCATCTCTGGGGGAAATGTCGCTGTAGTTGCTGCTTTTGTAAAGACTGTTTGTAGGTGCGGTGTGAGATATGGTTTGAATGTTTTGAAGTATTCGTTGGAATACCCGTCAGGTCCGGGTGATTTACCATTTGGCAGTGTTTCTATAGTAGCGGCAATTTTAGCTGTAGTGAATGGGGAGTTTAAAGTAAAGAGTTGGGATTCCGATAACATTGGTAATTTTAATTTTTGGAGGAAGTTTTGGATGTTGTCGTGGGTGGGTTGGCATGTGGAAGGGTCATCTTTAATGTTGTATAGGTTGCTGTAGTAGTCAGCGAACTGATTAGCTATGTCTTGCGGGTTTGTGATTTTATGTTTGAGGGTAGGGTGTAGCAGATGGGCTATTCTCGTTTTGGCTTTTACTGCTTTCAGTCTATTGGCTAAGTATTTGCCTGCTCTATTGGCATTGGCATAGGACTGTAGTTTCAGACGTCTAAGGTGATAGTCATATTGTTGAGATAGGCTATTTCTGAGGTCATCTCTGAGAGCTGATAGTTTTTGGGTAAGATTTACATTAGGTTTTTGTTTATTTTGTTCTGCTAAGGTGTGGATATTTTTTAAGATTGAATCAATACGGGCATTATGCCTTTTTTTTTTCCCCTGCTCCTATTTGTATGAGAATGCCTCTCATGTACGCCTTATGGGCGTTCCATAGGGTGAAGGGGTTTTCAACAGAATCTACATTATTTAGAAAGAATTCTCTGATATGTTGGGAGATCTTTGTAGAAGTTTGGGGATCTTGTAATAATCTTACATTGCTACGCCAGATGGGTGAGGAGGAGGAGACAACCTGGTCATTGATGGTGATAGTAATAGCAGCATGGTCAGACCATGTTATGTCATGTATCTTCGCACATGAGGTATTCTGTAACAGCCACTTGTCTGTCAAGAATAGGTCAATGCGAGAGTATGAGCAATGCCTGTGGGAGAAAAAGGTATAGTCTCTTGCGTTCGCGTTCATACATTTCTATACATCGTATAGTTCCGCTTGGTGTATTGTTTTGCTCAGGTAGGAGGAGCTGTGTGGTTTTGGAGCAGACGTATCCATTTTGGGATCTATTATAAGGTTAAAGTCACCACAGACAATAAGATTGCCGTATATATATGGTTCTGCAGTTTCTTGAAAAGTCTGTTGATGAAGCGGGTTTGATGTGAATTCGGTGCGTATAGGGAGACTAATGTATACGGTTTTAAGTTGATGTCTCCTGTCAGGATGATGCATCGGCCGTTGGGATCAAGGATAATGTCCTTTTGTTGAAATGAGACAGTGTTCCTTAGTGCTATTAATACTCCAGCTTTTTTCTTCTCTGGTGTACATGCCATAAATACGTGTGGGTAGTCTTTGTGTGAGCAGTTAGGAGCTTTTGTGTCTTGGAAGTGGGTCTCCTGTACACATAAGACGTCTGCTTTGTGTGTTGTGGCTTCCTTCCACATGGAGAGTCTCTTTGCGGGGTGGTTGAGACCCCTAGCATTTATGGATAAGCAGTTAATGGGCATTTGAGGGTATTTGTGGTGTCTGCTGTATTATGAGGAGTAGGTACTCACTGTGGCTGTAGTAGAAGATCAGGTAGAAGATGATTGTGCCGTCTTCTTCTGGATTTGGATGGATGTGCGCTGCTGGATGGCGTGCTTCAAACATATAGTAAAAAATAAAAGCGATGAGAAAAAAAAACAATGTTATTAAACTGAGTTTGAATTCAATAAGAAAGGGATCCATAAACTGATCCAAAGGCAGATGTATCTGCTTCAAAGAATAACTGGAGGTAAACAGGGTGATCAATCATGTGACCCCTGTTGTCCGGAGAGATTTGAGTTTTGCATAACGTTTGTTCTTTAGCCACTTCCACCAGTAGCTTTCCTTGAGGAGCGTTTGCGGGAGACCACTTGCCAGTCCTCTTGTAATGGGCTAGGTGTAGGGTTTTGGGAAGGCGAGTTGTCTGGGTCAGTTAAGATACCCCACTTGCGTAGTGCTGCTACACCTTCTTCCAGTGTGGATACCATAACTGATACTCCATTGTGGGTAATTGAGAGCTTGGCGGGGTATTTCCATTTATGTAGTATGTGGTGGTTCCTCAAGGCCTTAGTTATGGTCACGAGGTTGCGACGCTGTTGGAGCGTATGTCTGGACAGGTCAGGGAGGACTTGTATTTCTGCATACTGTGGGTGCCTATCATCAGCTTTTCGGGATGTGGTGAGAATTTGTTCTTTGATATGGTAGTAATGAACCCGGAGCAACACATCCCTAGGAGTGTTTTCAGGAAGGAATGCAGGTTTGGGTAAACGGTGTATGCGATCCACTATTAGGTCTTGTGCTGATAAGGATGGTAGCAGAGTTGAGAATAGTGCCTGCGTGTATGGCAGTAGCTGTGCGGCAGATATGGTTTCTGGGATCCCCCTGATTTTTAGGTTGTTCCGTCTGGAACGGTCTTCCAAATCTGTGACCTTATTTTTTAGCCATGCGATTTCTTCATCATGGTTACCATGGGCATCTACCATTGTGTTGAATGAGGAAGTGAATTCTCCCATTCGCTTTTCTATATGATCCACTCTACTGCCTAAGGCCTGAACTTCTCTCTGACAGTGGTTAATGCCAGCAGTCATATCAGCATGCAGGGATGCTTTTAGAGAGAGCAGCATCTCTTTAAGGACTGTGTCTGACACTGGCCTGTCAGAGGTAGGGAATGCTGCTATGGGGTCCTGTGAGACATGCACCGCTGTGTCTGCGTCATTTTGAGGCCTGCTTACCTCCATCTCAGGGTCCGCCAGCGGCCGGTCCGGGGATGTTATCCGCTGCTTTTGTTTGGCTGGGCTCCTAGTGGAGGGACTCAAGGTGCCAGAGGAAGATCCGCTGTTCAGGTGAGAGCTTTGATGTGGTTTTGATGAACCGGAGCAGCCGATGTTAGTCACGGCCTGCGGCTCCGTTCATCTGCCTGAGGCGCCAGCGCCATTTTGTTGGGGTTCGCGCCCTTTGAAAAAGTCCTGCATTTTTTGTAGGTTCTGTAGATTTTTCCTGTGTCTGGGCATCTCGTCGTGCACAGCGGGTCTCGGTGGGTCCGTGGACGCTGTTTGCAGTTCGGATGGGGTCGGTGGAAGTGGATAAGTGTGGATTCTCTCCGGCGGCCGAGCGGAGCTCTCTAGTTAGGCTTCCATGCTGGAGCTCGGTCGCCACGCCCCCCCTCAAGTTTTTTTACGTTGTTGTTTTGTCACAATTTTTTTGGAAAATTAATGAATGTTTTTTTTTTTTTTTAATGTTTTACATACTGTCACCACCAGTGCAGTACAGGATCATCATCATATAACTGGTGTGGCAGTGTTCAGGGATACTGACTGGTGACAGTGGGGTTAAGTTACTAAAACTAGAGAGCGCACAGTGTGGTGCAGCTGTGCATGGTAGCCAATCAGCTTCTAACTTCAGCTTGTTCAATTAGGCTTTGACAAAAAACCCTGGAAGCTGATTGGTTTCTATGCAAAGCTGCACCAGATTTTACTCTCTCTAGTTTTAGTAAATCAGCCCCAGTATGTAAAAAAACTAACAAAATCAATCATCTTTGTCTTGACACTAGAACCCTTCCTGTGGTGCATTTGGACACATCCCGACATATCCAGAGTAAAAATAGCAGAAAGAGAATACAAGATCGCGGCCTTCGCCGATGACATTCTCTTATTTCTCACAAACCCGAAGATTACATTGTCCAACTTACTCTAGGAATTTAAACTTTTGGTGAATTATCATACTTTAAAATCATTCTTAAATGCTGCACTTTAAATGTGACCCTCAAGCCCTAGTTCAAAGTTTCCAAGAATTGTTCTCTTTTTCATACCTGGGAATTCAACTCCCCTCAAAACTATTGGCCCTCTATCCACTAAACTTCCACCCCTTTCTACAAGCATTCAAAAAAGATCTGATCTGTCATGGTTTGGACGCCACAGTTAAGATGCCTATTCTTTCACACTTCCTCTATCTTTCCCAGGCAATTCCCATGAGCCTGCCAAAGAATCAGGAGGAGGGGGAGAGCAAGGGGGTGGGACTTTAAATGAATCATGTGGTTGCAAGAGGGTAATTGGTGAACATGATGGGAATTTAATGATTGCCATGAAATACAAACAGGATATAAAATGTAAAAACACAATAAGATAATGCATGGTTGATACAATTCATCTTGGTTACAGCATGAATATCATGAAATATAGCAAACAAACAATCTTCTAAAATGCACCATGATTAGGTTTTGGTAAAAGCATAAGGCATAGTAATGCCTGCAAGGCCTCGGGCCTCTTGGATCCTAGAATGAGGTATTTATGGTTGGCTAATAAAACAATATAGGTATTGATGGTTAACAACATGTATGGCAGCTCTACGCGTTTCGTGGCTAGAGGGCCACTCGACAGGAGCCAGCACTTAATATATCTTTTTTTTTTTTAAAGGTGTTTATTTTTGGATTTTTGCAATAAAAATAATACAAGAAAAACGATGAAATAATAAGAAGACCAATAATATAAACTGTCCTACATACATGTATGTCATAGGTATTTTGATCATTGAGAATATAGCAAAAATCATGAAGTAGTACAGCTGTACAGAACAGTAACATCCCAACCAGAAACAACTCGCACCATTCATACACACACTCATACACACATCTGTCACCCGCGACCACCAATATTACAGTATAATTATGGCGCTTCTTGTGGAACAACCCCTCATCAGAACGCATACAGATTTCCATCCACATTAAGATATATGTCAAGTAATGTTTGCTAAGAACACATCTCCTCGCCTCCTCACTGAGACAACTGTGAGGAGAGGACCTCCCCCCAGAAGTCCTTTGAAACATCCAGCCAAGGCTGCCAGATCTTGGTGAACTTCCTAGGGCATGCTCTGCTCTTGTAGATCAACTTAAATTTGGGGAGGGTCCCATGTACAATACGGAAGAAGGCTTGGGTTGAAGGGGGTTCAGTATCTTTCCAATGCAATAAAATGGTTTTACGTGCATAAAACAATAAAATACGTATTAACATCCTAGCATGAGTGCGAGGAACACTATCATTTAGTACTCCCAGGAGGCCGACCTCTGGAGTTTGCGGCAGCGGTATATGTAACTTACGGCTGAAAAAGGAAAAAACATCTTTCCAGAAGGCTGCAAGTCCGGGACATGCCCAAAACATATGAAAGAAATCAGCAGCGATACTCTTACATCTAGCGCATGCAATATCCTGACCCAGTCCCATTGTAACCAACCTAGCAGGTGTATAGTGTAAGTGATGTATAAACTTAAATTGTATCAGGACATCAGCCGTACTGATGATATCCTGAAAGCACACTTCCACTGCCTCCTCCCAGTCCTCTTCAGAAAGCTCAGGCATAATCCTTTGCCATTTACGTTGAGAGTTCTGAAAAGGATCCGCACCCATCACCTGAAGGCGCCCATAGAAGGTCGTCACAAGTTTGTCTATCTCTGGAAAGGATAGAAGGTCCTCCATGGAGGATTCCCTGAGCTCTATGGTCAATGAACCAAACTGTGTCCTGTGGGCATGTCGCAATAAAAGGTATTTGAAGAAAAATTTGTTTGCAATGTCATATTTAAGTCGGATGGATTCAAAAGACATTAATATATTGTTTTCAAAAATATGAGAGAGGTGCATGATCCCATAACGGGCCCACCACATCGAATCTGGATGACCACAGAGCTCAGGAATGTTCGGGTTCCGCCACAAAGGAGTCTGTGGCGAGATATCGACTTGGGATTGTGCCAGTATCTTTCCCCCCTCCCTCCAGGCCATAAAGCAAACCTCAGCGGGAGAAAATCTGGAACCACCCGTTTTTTTGGACCTATGTAGTTCGTCCTTCAAGGAGGTAGGGGATGCAAATAGAGACAATAGAAAAGCCGTGGATGGAGTTTGGGGGTCAGAGTGCAACCAATCATGGATATAAGTGAGCTGGGAAGCGAGAAAATAGTTCCTCAAATTTGGGCAAGCCAATCCACCTACAGGTTTGGCCGCTTGTAATGATGATTTGGCTATACGAGGTTGGCTACCGTTCCAAATGAAAGTAAACAGGGCAGAGTCAAGTTTTTCAAATAATTTTTTGGTAAGGAAAACGGGGGAGGCCCTAAAACTATAGAGGAATTTTGGCAGAAAGATCATTTTAAATATGTTTATGCGACCAATTAAATTAAGAGGTAAGGACGACCAGGTACGGAATTTCTCCGTCATCTGTTGGACTATAGGGGTGACATTAAGTTCCTCGTACCTAGAGAGGTCAGTATGTATCTGGATACCAAGGTATTTAAGGGAGGGCGTCAATTGGATGCATGACCTCTGTAGATAGTTGTAGGGGGAGGGGGGACCGATAGCCAAGGCCTGCGATTTTTCCCAGCCCACCCTGAGTCCCGAGACCACACCAAACTCCTCCACCACCTGCATTAATTTTGCAAAAGAGCTTTCCCGTCCATCTAAATATATCAGGGCATCATCTGCGTATAAGGAGATTTTTTCCTCAAGCGGGCCCGAATGGATGCCCCCAATCTCAGCCGTCTGCCGCACAGCCAGAGCCAGTGGCTCAATGGCTATTGTGAACAGCAGGGGAGAGAGAGGGCACCCCTGTCGGGTACCCCGACCCAAGGAAAATGATGCAGAAATATCCATGTTTGTACGCACCCTAGCTCTTGGGTCTGCGTACAGTAAGCGGACCCAATGAATAAAGGTTGGGCCAATACCCATCCGTGCCATAGCCTCCCATAAAAAAGGCCAACTCACAGTATCAAAAGCTTTTAGTATATCTAGGGACAGAACTAAGCCGGATCGCCCCGCACGTGCCGCCTCATGGACATGTAGGTACAACCTTCGGATATTATCAAATGTACTCCTGCCAGGCATGAAACCAGACTGATCTGGTGGTATAAGGGCGAGGATGACAGACTGGAGTCTAAGGGCGAGAATTTTTGCTAAGATCTTTACATCACCATTCAGAAGTGAAATAGGCCTGTAGGATCCGCAGTATTTGCTATCTTTACCGGGTTTGGGTATAACCACAATAAGTGCTTCATTTAAGGACTCAGGGAGCTTCCCTAACTTAAGGGAGTCTTGAAACAATTTGAGGAGCCTAGGAGCCAGTACCTCTGCATGCGCCTGGTACCACTCCGAGGGAAGCCCATCCAGGCCCGGAGCTTTATTAGAGGGAAGGAGGCTTATGGCTTTGGTGACCTCTTCCAGCGTGATGGGCTTGTCTAGGAGGGACTGCTGGGAGGTGTCGAGTACCGGGAGGTCAAGAGACTCAAAGAAGCCCACAAAGTCTGTCTCTGGGGGGGTTTCCGTGCCCTTATATAATGTGGCATAGAAGTCCGCAAAGGTTTTATTAATAGTCAGTGCGTTGGATGTAATCGATCCGTCAGGTAAGTGAATTTCAGCAATCGTGGTTCCCCGACAGTCCGCGTGAGCAAGATATGCCAGGAGCCTACCATTCTTCCCACCATGTTCATGTATACGAGCTGAGAGGTACAGCTGTTGCTTTCTAGTCAAGTCCACCAAGTGCAACTGCAGCGCCCGGTGGGCCCCAGTCAGCACGCCTCTGGTTTCAGAGGAGGGGGCGCCCGCATGGCGGGCACGAGCCTCCTCCAAAACCTTCCGAAGCTCATCCTGTGTCCTCCTTCCGGCAGATCTGTAGCTCTTGATTCTAGAGATATAGGAACCCCTCACCACAGCCTTGAAGGCATCCCAAACAGGACCCACAGGAGCAGAGTCAGCGTTAAGGGACCAATAAATAGTCATGTCAATCGGGATGCCCTCAGCTATCTCTGGAGTAGAGATCCAAAGAGGGCTGAGTCTCCAAGTTCGAAACCCCGGCCTATGACCCAAAGTCAAATCCACCCGTATCATAGAATGGTCAGATTCCGTCTGGGGAAGATACGCTATGGATTGAACAACCGGTAAGAAATCTTTCGTGGCGAGAGCAAAGTCAATTCTGGAGAGGGTTGCATAGGACCTAGACTGGCAGGAGTACACTTTGGCCTCTGGAAATTTCCAGCGCCACAGATCCACATATCCGTAGGTATTACACCACGCGCGGAGCAACCCGGACTCGGACTTCAAAGGTTTTAATCTATCTAGGTCAGGTTGTAGGACCGAGTTGAAATCCCCAAGGATAAGCATAGGACAGCTAGGCAAATTTGCAAGTTGAATATCAAGATCAGAAAACATTGCAGCCACGACCGGAGGGGGGAAATACACCGCCACTAGAATGAAGGGTGTGCCATGTATCGACACATGTAGAATAACATACTGCCCCTTGGGGTCTAGGATAACTTGGTGACACACGAAGGGTAATCCCTTACGAATTAATATGGCTACGCCCCGGGCATAATTTGAGTAGGTAGAGTGGTAATGGCTGGCTACCCAGTGTTTTTTGAGCGCCATCACCTTGGCCCCCATTAAATGAGTCTCCTGAAGACATAGGATATGGGGTTTACTAAGTTTCAGGGCCGCAAAGATGGACGCTCTTTTAAATTTGGAATTTAGCCCGCGGACATTCCACGAGCAAACAGTTACGTTAGACATGGGGTTGATAGCATAGGTGCATACGGAACAGAAGGGGTCTGAAGCAGAACCCCTCCCCCGGTCACGGCCACATATACAGTTAAGGGTCGCAGTACCAGACTTTCATTCAACCATACATACAACATACATACAACCATACAACAACAGACATTGTCATGTTCAATACCCAACAGCGGTATCAATTCCCCTGCCCAGCTCCAAAAAAGAGGAGTGGGCCTATACCCAAAACTTGTATCGTGCCTGGGGCGCATGGCCCGGAACAGAAGGCAGGAAAAAATTATAACTTCAAAGGCAACAAAAAAAGTCATTAGTCAATTATAATATTTCAAAATAGAATAAGGGGACTGAGTCCCAGAGCAGCTCGGGTCCAGTTATAAACCGGAACTAGGTACTCTCCCTCCGGAGACAAATAGGATCCGCCAAGGTCAGCACACGACCGTACTGAAACAGGGAAAGATTGTCCATCATGACCAATATGGCAAAAAAGAAGGGGGGGGATAGGGGGAAAGAAAAAATTATAATGCAGGCAAGGGGATCCCAGAGAGGAGAGGAAACTTGTGTGTAAACTGTGGGGCCATCATAAAGTGGAGATCCGCTTCAGGCAGGAGGCTTGGGAGGATGGGGTAATGCTTCCCACCAAGACATGGCATGTTGTGGGGATTGGAAAAAATGAGCTTTCCCTTGATAAGTGACCCGAAGGGTGGCAGGAAAAAGCATGGAATACTGAATATCTTGTTCCCGAAGCTTCTGCTTGATCCGTTGATAGCTGGCTCTACGGTTGCGGACTGTTGCTGAGTAATCTGGAAAGAGTGACACCACTGCATTATTAATGCGGAGACTTCCCTTCCGCCTGGCGGCCCCCAAGATGGAGTCGCGGTCCCTGTAATTAAGGAGACGAATCACCATCGTACGTGGGGGGTGTCCCTCTGGTAGGGGGCGCCCAGGGACTCGGTGGGCCCTCTCAATCACAAAACAGGGGGATAACTGTTCTCGACCAAACTCTTGCTCAAGCCAGCTCTCCAGGAAGGCCACAGGGTCAGATCCCTCCACCCGCTCCGGAAGTCCAACCAGGCGCAGGTTGTTCCTGCGTAGGCGGTTTTCAAGGTCGTCGACCTTATCCTCCAAAGTTGAAATCTTTCCCCCATATGTATTGAGTCTAGGTAGAATGGGGGTAATAGTATCTTCCAAATCACTGATACGTTGTTCAGTCTCGGTAACCCGGCCACGCAGCTTGTGTACATCTTGCCGCATAATAGTTAAGTCTATCTTGAGCCCATCCACCTTCCCAACCAGATCTGCATGGTTTACCTTGATAGTGGCCAGGACATCTGCCAGGGTAGGTTCTTTAGCGCCATCCGCGACCGCCGGGCCCGGGGTCGGTATTGAAGGGGTGGCTGCAGGGTCCGGAATCTCTGGGAAGGGTGGTGGGGATCCGTCCAGGCCGTCACCGAAGAGATCCGGAGTGGAGGCTGGGGATGAGCTAGGCCCGTGTACAGTATGGCGGCGGCCATCTTGGCAGGAGCGTGTAGCGATGCTCATCTTTACCGGAGGCTGTTTCCTCGTAGGCCGCTTTCCCATCAACCAAAATGCCCCACAGTAATGCACAAGACACACCTGAAGGGATTAGGCAGGAAAGGAGTCAGGTGCCGACGATGGATGATCAGGATGGAGCAGGATTGTATAGGGAGAGACCGGAGCTACACAGGAACACGTCCGCTCACATCCCGAGCCAGGCCACGCCCCTACCACTTAATATATCTAGAAGTAAAAATATTGGCATAAGTTAAATGGTATAATATTTTTACTTCTAGATATATCAAGTGCTGGCTCCTGATGAGTGGCCTCTAGCTACGAAACATGTAGAGCTGACATACATATTGTTACCCATCAATATCTATATTGTTTTATTAGCCAACCGTAAATATCTCATTCTAGGATCCAAGAGGCCCGAGGCCTCTCAGGCATTACTATGCATTATGCTTTTACCAAAACCTAATTATGGTGCATTTTGGAAGATTGTTTGTTTGCTATTTTTCATGATATTCATGCTGTAACCAAGATGAATTGTATCAACCATGCATTATCGTATTGTGTTTTTACATTTTATATCCTGTTTGTATTTCATCGCAATCATTAAATTCCCATCATGTTCACCAATTACCCTCTTGCAACCACGTGATTCATTTAAAGTCCCACCCCCTTGCTCTCCCCCTCCTCTTGATTATTACAGGGATGGAAATATGTGACCTTACCGGGCCACAATACCAATTAAAGTCCCGAGGGATGGAAGAACTGACCTTACCAGGCCATGCCTTCACTTAAAGTCCCTACAACCAGTCCCATTATTAAAGCCTGCCAAAGAAGTTTTTTTTTTTTTTTTAAAGACATTTTATTGGCACTTTATTTTTTAGGCATAATGACATACGTCAAGTATAAACAGATGTACAATGTATATGTAAATGTATAACGTAAAACATAAAACACAATTCAGAAATTATATTCTGGTCAAAGATAAAAAGACCAAATAGCAAGTATAGTTATATAGGGTATAGGGCAGTGGTCATCAACCCTGTCCTCAGGGCCCACTAACAGACCAGGTTTTATGTATTGCCATGGGGAGATGCAGACTAGAATACTGCAATCACTGAGCAGCAAATTATATCACCTGTAATGTATTTCAGTCTTCTTGCAAACCTGGCCTGTTAATGGGCCCTGAGGACAGGGTTGATGACCACTGATATAGGGAATGGTGATGAATCCATTGAGGATGTGGTGTATTGTCTCTGAGGTTTGTAGTTCCTTGTTCCACAATGATGCTGAAGTAGCGGTTTTGCAAATAGTGAGTTTAGGGGTTTGTATATGTTGGAGATTTTATAACATTGAAGTTCCATGAAGGAGTCAATGAGAGAGTTTTTGAAGTGCAGTTCCCTGGGAGGGCATGTTTTACACACAAAGCTAATTGCTTGTTGGGTCAAAGATGTTTATTACATTATTTTGCTCACCCATCAGCAACTATCTATGGAAAGGGTGTACACCTAGACTTAGCCTGGTGAGACTTTCATCCCCTAAAAACCAAGGAGGCATTGGTTTACCCGACTTTAAAAAGTATCACAGGGCAGACTGGCACATACATGAAATCTCGAAGGACTGGATCACGCTCTAACAATTTTTGGCAGGGGGATCTCTACAGGACCTGACATGGTTCTCTTCAAACAAACTCCCAAGACCCCTCAAAAACCACCCACATATTTGCCCTACCTTACAATGTTAAAATGACCTAATTTGCTTCAATTCCAGGCCCTATGACCCCTATCAGGAATAATCCAGCATTCCCCCAGGATCAGAAATCGTTTTTCTACTGACTGACCCTCATCCAAGAGCACACAGATTTTTCACGCGTGGAGTTTTCTGTACCAAAGAGTAGTACTATCCACTACTCCCAATCTTCCCATGCCCACTTGGTCATACCTACAAACCCGCCAATTTCTCAATAACCCTAAAACTCGAGCAGTATATAGACATACTCTAACCGCATTTGAGAAACTGTGCACCTTCATCCCACCTCAGAGACATCTAATTTCCTTGTCAAAAGAAGTTTATTGAGTATACAATATTATAAAGATACATAAAGTAAGTTTACAAGGATCTATAAAGTAAGCCCATTGTTTTACAGTAGGGTTTATATAGGTAAATATCATGAAATTTCAAATATTAAACATTGGGTTCACGTAAACCTAAATTAAAGATATATATCATTTCCTTAGTTACTTTTGTAGGTATTTAAATGATTTATACCTACTATACATATTGTTTACAGGTAGAGTGTATATAGGTCAAATAAATTCTGATAATGAGCTTTAATCGTAAGGTGGAGAAAAGGAAAGAGAAAGAAGAAAAAGGGTAGAAAGGCAGAGGTATGGTCCACAAGGTTGTCCCGCTCGTCAGTTTATTATTCTTTTTAGTTCTCTTTGAAGCCTTAGAATGGGTGTCTCTGTAAGTCATTTAATCTGTTACCATGGCAACAGGACAGAGTCATTGAAATTTGACAGGAACTGTTGTTTTATCCAAGGATGCCAAAGTTTTTCAAATTTTGGAATTTGATTTTGATCGATGGCTACCATCTTAGCATGGGACATTGTATTGTTCATTCTGTGAATTGTTTCTGCTAGTACCAATGGAGACATCTAATTTCAACTATCTATTCACTTCTTTTTTTTTTCTGTTTTTTTTTTCTTAATACTTCAGTGTTTTCTTTTGAGAGACCTTTTTCAACTTATCATTCAAAACTCGTCCCTTCTCAAGTTCACATCATTGTGGTTTCTTTTCAAAGAAGAATAAATAAACAAGAGCTAGAGACACTGAAGTTCCCTTCTTTAATAATAACCATGTAAAAAAAAAAAAAAAAAAGCTTGATCTCTTCTTGCGTTATCTCTCTTTCTAGGTCCATCAGAGCCTCAGGTTAGATTTTTGGCAAGCTTGCTTTTTCTAAATACTTTAGGATCTGTTTCTTTCTGCTTTCCATTTGTTGAGTTGTTTCTTGTTTTTTTATTGCGTACAATGAGCTGTAGTATTGTGCGAAAGCTTTTGCTATTTCCATAGTTTTGTTCTTTATCTCGCCTTTTCTGTTTTTTATCTTCTCTATATAATTTAAGGTCTTTTTTTTTCTTTGGACGTTCGCAAGGTACTTTCCTGCTTTGTTGCCCAACCTAAATTTCTCACTTACTACCCTGTTGATTTCCTTTCTGTCTTCCTCTTCCAGCAGTTCTTTTAGTTGTTCTCTTTTTAAGATCAGAGCCTGATATATTTCTTTTTTGATTTTCTTTTTATGTCTTAGCTCCAGGTTTTGAATTTCGTTTTGAAGTTTCAACATGTTCTTCCCTTTTTCCTTCTTCCTGCTTGCTCCTATAGCTACCCTGTTTCCCCGAAAATAAGACCTAGCGTGATTGTCAGTGATGGCTGCAATATAAGCCCTACCCCCCAAATAAGCCCTACCCTTTTTCCCTGAAATTATGCCCTACCCTGAAAATAAGACCTACAAGGACTTTAACTAGGGCTTATTTGGGGGGTAGGGCTTATATTGCAGCCAGCACCGACAATCACGCTAGGTCTTATTTTCGGGGAAACAGGGTATTAGCTTACCCCTTATAACAGATTTATGTGCCTCCCATAGGGTTGCTCTTGGCAGATCTGGGGTATCGTTTTCTCTGAAGTATCCTTCGATCTCATCTTTTATAATTTTTTCAATATCTTTATCTTCCAAAAGCTCTTCATTGAGTCGCCATGCGTTTCTTCCCATAGGCTCTCCCTGTAAGTTCATCTGCATAACAACCGGGGAGTGATCTTATAGTGCTGTTGTTTCAATTTCTATCTCCTAGTACTTCCTCTAAAAATCTATGTTCCACCAAGATGTAAGCCAGTCTGGTGTATATTTTATGAACCGTTGAGAAATACGTATAATCTTTTACACCCGGATGCCATGTTCTCCACACGTATACTAGTTGTAAGTCATGAAGTTTTTTTTTTATTTTCTTTGTTTGGATTCTATCTCTATCTGGTACTGTAGATGTAGAGTCTTGGTTGTGATCCATAATAAAGTTCAAGTCACCCGCTACTATCAGCTTGCCCTGTTTAAATTCAGATAAGTCTGTTCGTTTCTCCGCTAAAAACTTTTTGGGATTTCTATTGGGACAATAAATATTTGCTAATGTGAACTTCATGCCCTGTATAGTCCCTACAAGGAGAAAACGCCCTTCCGGATCGGCTTTTATTTTTTCCACAGTGAATCCAATCTTTTTACCAAAACCTATTGCAACCCCTTTTGATCTCGTAATTGGTGAGTCTCCATAATACCATTTTGGGATGTTTTTTTAATATATTCTCGCGTTTGAATCCTGCGTTATGTATGTCTCCTGTAAGAAGATTATGTCTTTCCAGTTCCCTCAAGATTACCCGTCTTTTTTGGGGTGAATTCAAGCCTCGGACATTATATGTCAGAATTTTGATTTCATTTGATCCTGCCATCGACATTTTTGGTTACCTGGCTCCTCCATCCAAGAGATCGGTAGAACACCAATATTTTCGTTAGTAAGCCTACCGCTATCCTCCCTCCCATTTACTTTACACACCCTCACAACCAATATCCCACCTCCTTTCCTTTTTTCCACCCCTCCATCTCTCCTTTTTCCACCCCCTCCCCCCACCCCAACCCATTGAACATTAGACCTATAGGTCATGAGTAGGTAGCCTATGATATTAAAGGTTTCTTATCCCTACTCCTATACCTGAGATGGAAATCTACTTGGCACCTCGAACCGCTCTCTCCTGTGTGGCTAGAGTGGAAATTACAGAGAGCGTCACCACCACCGGGTTTCACCCCCACACCCCCCTCCGATACCTCCCACGCCATCCCTCTTCTTATTTTACCTTACCAACTGATATCTCCTGCCTCCTCCCCCTCCTCCCCTGTTCTATTTTCTGGATACCAGCTGCCATTGTGCTTCCTCCCCCAACTGCTTGTCTGCTCTTCTAATGGTTTCTTCTGGGTTTTTCGGTAGGGGAATTTCTAAAGTTTTTCAGAAATCTGGGATTTCCTCTGGGAATCTCAGTTTCGCAGTTCTTCCTTTTTTTTTTACTATTAAGCACGCTGGAAAGCCCCAGTTATATTGGAGTCCATATTCCTGTAGAGTTTTTAATAATGGTTTTAGCGTCCTTCTTCTTCTCAGAGTTTCTTGGGAAAGATCTTGATAAATCTGAATTTCTTTTCCTTCATATACTATTGGTGGTTTCCCCTTTATATTTTTCCAGAATTGACTTTTACCTTCCAGGCTCTCAAAACGAACTAAGATATAACTCGGGGACTCGCTCGGCAGGCCTGCTGGCTTTCTTATTCTATGGACTCCTTCGATCTTTAATTTGGTCTTTGCTTCACTAGGGCTGGTTTAGTGTAGCACTCGCCCAATTATATCTTTTAGGTCTTCTGTTTCTGTTTGAGACGATTCTGGGAGTCCTCAGATTCTTATATTTTTCCTCTTTTCCTTGTTTTCTTGATCCTCAAATCTATACGCCTGTTCCTGCTGTTCTTGCTTTAAGATTTTAATTTCTCCTTTTAATTCTTTGATTCTTCTTGAGTGCACGTCTGCTTTTTTTTCCACCTCCTCTACTCTGGCAAGCATATGCCCCATATCTTTATGGATTTTTGTCATTTTTGATTTTAATTAGTTTTCCAGAGCCGCAAACATTCTTTCCATGTCTGTCATTGTTGGTAATTGGGCTGTTGTCTGATCAACTGTTGTTCCAGAAGGATTTTCTATTTCGATTTCTTGTTCTGATCTATTTTCTGGAATTATGCTGTTGTCCATAGTTGTTTTAGCCTGACTCTTTTTCTCCTTCTTTTCTTTGAATTCCAGTTGTCTTCCCTTGTTACTTTGTTGTTTTTCCACTGCTATAGCAGCCCCTTCTTCCTCTCCTAATTGCGTTACATATCTATGCATCGGACCCGAAGTGGGACTAATGCTGGAACGCGGGGATTTTGCCACCACCCCTCCAATTCTACCACTTTTACCACTCATAAGGGAAGAGAAACAGCAAAAAAAAAAAAGGGATCCAAGCTTTACTTACTGTTATGCACAGATTTCCTTATCCGTTTTACTTGCCTGACACGCGTCCCTTTGAAATACTATTTCTAAATACTATTAGATATATCACACAAGTTTTTAGTACAATTTTCCCTAAAATTACAGCAGATCTTTGTTTAGTTATTCTCCTTTAGGCTATCTTCCTTAAGCTTATCCGCCGCAGCAGTGATTAGATACTTGAAGTCGATTTTTTCCCAATCATACAGGCAGATTTATATAACCACGTTTGCTAGTTATAATTATATTACTTATCTGGGCTCCGGTGGTAATCCATTTCCACTTTAAATATGGGTTCCAGGATGGCTTTCAGGGAGAGGAGGAATCAATTTTAGCTATCGCCGCATCCGCATCTTCTAATTCCAAAAAAGATTTTATCCTAGAGAACAGGAGCTTGTCAAACAGTTAAGTCAGGTTAACTGTCCTGTAAAGGGGACAAGATCTATACCTCCTTCCAGCGCAGGCTTATCTTAAGACTTTCTCTCTGTATGTGTTGTCCCTGCCTTTTTTACAGATCAAAAAAACAGTCCTATTGATATATCTCTATACAATGCTGTTACATGTATCAGCCAATGAAAAAAAAGCTTGATATAAATCCTGTCCCTTAATAACGATCGTTATCAATTCACTTGCTCAACTGCTGACAGTCTTCCCAGAGTTTTTTATCTTCCCCCGAACAATGATCAAGTACCAGAGGTCTACAGTGTGTATGTTCTTTCTCCCCTTTTTACCTTTTCCAGACAGGAGAATATATGTTTAGTATTTATTTATTATTTATTTGTCAGGATATGGATGGTAAACCATATCCCATTTCAATAAATGTTCCTGGGCACTGGCACGAGAGGGGCGAGCTCCCGTGTCACTCTTCTTCTCTTCTAGTATTCATATATTTCATAAACTTTTATCTTAATAGGTAAAGGGTAAAACCTTTTCAATATATTCAAGGCGTATTACTTATCTGGAAGGGGGGCTGGGATCGACCTCCTCTTCTAACACCGGTTTTCCCCTTCTTCTCTCTCTCCTCTGCTCTCAGGACGCCGCTATGGATGTTTTATTCAGCGGCACGGAGAGGGGATCAAACGCGGGAGAACAAGAGCAGCAGAGAGCCTCCTTCGCTCTCCATGCTTCTCTGCTCTGTCACCCACTCCACTCTCCCTCACCTCCCCCTCCGCTCCTTCTAGCTGATCCGACAGTCTCTCCACGGAAGAGAGGGAGAAAGGAAGGGCCGCTCCGGCAATCCTCACACCACCTCCTGGGGTCCGCTTCTAGTGGTCTCGTCCCCCGTTTCCAGCACATGTAAAAAAGGAAACCTCTCACCTCGCTCCTTGTGGGGTGTCCAGTGTCCCAGAGGGTGGGTCGTTGTTGGCTGGTATTCACGCTGGCGAGCTGCTCGGCTTCATCCACTGCATTGGAGGGGACTCGTGGAGCCAGACACCCGGCATCTTATGGCGCTCCCGTACTCAGCGCCATTACCAGACTCTTCCCTCCCTCTAGTCACTTCTGACAACCTCAGACCCTGACCATTTATCCCCACTGATCACATTATGAGAAATGGGACAAACAGACCCTCTCAATACGGAAGACTGGAAACCATCTGTATGACAGTACACAAGGGCTCATTAAACATTATCATACAGGAACACAATTTCAAAGTACTAACACATTGGTACAGAACTCTTTTATATCTCCACAAGATCTCCCCCCAGGTGCCAGATTCTTGCTGGAAATGTGGTGCTCACTCTGGCACAATGGCCCACATTTGGTGGGAATGCCCTCAAATCAAATCATTCTGGTCACAAGTTCATACAATCTTACTCACTGTATCTTCCTATCCCATATAGTTTTCATCTCCTCAATACCTCCTACTAGGGATGAGCCGAACACCCCCCGGTTCGGTTCGCACCAGAACCCGCGAACGGACCGCAAGTTCGCACGAACGTTAGAACCCCATTGACGTCTATGGGACTCGAACGTTCGAAATCAAAAGTGCTCATTTTAAAGGCTAATTTGCATGGTATTGTCCTAAAAAGGGTTTGGGGACCCGGGTCCTACCCCAGGGGACATGTATCAATGCAAAAAAAACTTTTAAAAACGGCCGTTTTTTCGGGAGCAGTGATTTTAATGATGCTTAAAGTAAAAAAAAAAAAGTGAAATATTCCTTTAAATATCGTACCTGGGGGGTGTCTATAGTATGCCTGTAAAGTGACGCGTGTTTCCCATGTTTAGAACAGTCCCTGCACCAAATGTCATTTTTAAAGGAAAAAATCTCATTTAAAACTGCTTGCGGGTTTAATGTCATGTCGGGTCATGGCAATATGGATGAAAATCAGTGAGACAAACGGCATGGGTACCCCCCAGTCCATTACCAGGCCCTTTGGGTCTTGTATGGATATTAAGGGGAACCCCGCACCCAAATTAAAATAAGGAAAGGTCCCTATATACTCTGAACAGCAGTATACAGGCGGTGCAAACAAGACAGGGACTGTAGGTTTGTTGTTAAGTAGAATCTGTTTGTAATTTTGAACATTTTTAATGTGTTTAGCTCCAGCCAAAAAATCTTTTCTAAGCTTTTTGGAAAACATAGGGAAGGGTTATCACCCCTGTGACATTTGTTTTGCGTCTTTCCTCCTCTTCAGAAGATTTCACCTCACTTTTTTGTCCCAATGAAAAATGTTTTTTGAAAATTTGTGTTTTTTTGTGGAACAAGGATTGGAAAGCATCAGTGGAAAGGAAAAATTGTTTTCCCATATTAACTCTTACAGGAGAGAATTTCCCTTCCTTAGGGGTAGATTTCATCTCACTTCCTGTTGTCTCCTTCCGTTTGCAAGTAGGAGTCGTTTGTAAGTTAGATGTTTGAAAGTAGGGTCCTGCCCTATATACTCAGCAGAAATTTGGGCCTTAGGTGTTGCTGTGGCCAAAACACTGTAAGCCCTCACAGGGCCCTGCTGTGAAATATTAGATCAAGAATTGTAATTACATGCCCCTGTTGAACAGGAGCTGAAAAATTAGGCCTTAGGCACTGGTGCTGGTGCCACAACACTGCAACCCCTCACAGACACTCTAGTTGGAACGCAGGAACGAGCCCTGCTGCAAAGTATTGCATCAAAAATTGTAATTACACGCCCCTGTTAGACAGGGGCAGAAAAATTGGGTCTTAGGCACTGGTGCTGGTGCCACAACACTGCAACCCCTCACAGACACTCTAGTTGAAACGCAGGAACAAGCCCTGCTGCAAAGTATTGCATCAAAAATTGTAATTACACGCCCCTGTTAGACAGGGGCTGAAAAATTGGGTCTTAGGCACTGGTGCTGGTGCCACAACACTGCAACCCCTCACAGACACTCTAGTTGAAACGCAGGAACAAGCCCTGCTGCAAAGTATTGCATCAAAAATTGTAATTACACGCCCCTGTTAGACAGGGGCAGAAAAATTGGGTCTTAGGCACTGGTGCTGGTGCCACAACACTGCAACCCCTCACAGACACTCTAGTTGGAATGCAGGAACAAGCCCTGCTGCAAAGTATTGCATCAAAAATTGTAATTACACGCCCCTGTTAGACAGGGGCTGAAAAATTGGGTCTTAGGCACTGGTGCTGGTGCCACAACACTGCAACCCCTCACAGACACTCTAGTTGGAATGCAGGAACGAGCCCTGCTGCAAAGTATTGCATCAAAAATTGTAATTACACGCCCCTGTTAGACAGGGGCTGAAAAATTGGGTCTTAGGCACTGGTGCTGGTGCCACAACACTGCAACCCCTCACAGACACTCTAGTTGGAATGCAGGAACGAGCCCTGCTGCAAAGTATTACATCAAAAATTGTAATTACACGCCCCTGTTAAACAGGGGCTGAAAAATTGTGCCTTAGGCACTGGTGGTGGCGCCCAGAACCAAAAATGTTCTTACAAGCTATCAGCGTGATGATTGAGGAGGAAGAGGATAATTACTCAGGGATAGTCACTCAGCATCAGCATAGGCAGTCTTTGAAGGGATCTGAGATTTCAAAAAAAATTATTCGGTTACATCTGCATCAGGTGCTTGGTAGCTGGTGGTGATCCAAGACTGATTCATTTTTATGAAGGTCAGCCGATCGACCGAGTCGGTGGACAGACGCACCCTGTGATCGGTTACCACGCCTCCAGCAGCACTGAATGTGCGTTCCGAAAGAACGCTGGATGCAGGACAGGCCAGTAGCTCAATTGCATACTGTGCAAGCTCTGGCCAGTGA
Organism: Lithobates clamitans; assembly: GCA_037952925.1. Classification (NCBI taxonomy): domain Eukaryota; kingdom Metazoa; phylum Chordata; class Amphibia; order Anura; family Ranidae; genus Lithobates; species Lithobates clamitans. The sequence continues at coordinate 4,117,716 of JBBGZY010000892.1, forward strand.
TCCATCCTCAAGACCCAGTAACCCAGAGGATTTTCGGTGGGAAAGGTGTCCAAGTCTGATCTTGCCCCTAGGTATTCCTGCACCATGTAAAACAGACGCTGGCGATGGTTGCTGGAACCGATCATACCTTGGGGCTGCGGACCAAAAAATTGTCTGAACGCATCGGTCAGACGGCCACCTTCTCCACCGCTCCTTCTTTGACTGACCGAAGCCTCAGCAACACGTTGTCCAGAAACAGGAGTTTGTAACCTCCCAGTCTCTGGGAACGCGTTGCACAGACCTTTCTGCAAGGCCTCCCGAAGATGTTTCATCCTCTGCTCCCTCTGCGATGGCAAGATAAGGTCCGCAACCTTACCCTTGTAACGTGGATCAAGGAGGGTTGCCAGCCAGTATTGGTCCTTCTCCTTGATACCACGAATACGAGGATCCTTACGCAGGCTTTGCAGGATCAGGGAGGCCATGCAGCGTAGGTTTGCTGAGGCATTCGGTCCGGAGTCCTCTGGGTCACTAAGGACAACAACGTCCGCAGCCACCTCCTCCCAGCCACGTACAAGTCCATGTGTTCCTTGGGACTGATCCCTTAAAGACTGCTGATGCTGAGTGCCAGGCTCCACCTCCATACTGACACAATCTTCCTCCTCCTCCTCCTCCTCCTCCTCGTCCTCTTCCTGTGTGATCGGCGGGCACGCAGGAACACTGTCTGGATAAAGGGGGCCTTGAGAGCTAAGGAAGTCCTCCTCTTCCTGCCTCTGTTCTGCCTCAAGTGCCCTGTCCATTATCCCACGCAGCGTGTGCTCCAACAGGTGGACAAGGGGGACAGTGTCACTGATGCATGCACTGTCAGTGCTCACCATCCTCGTGGCCTCCTCGAATGGTGACAGGACAGTGCATGCATCCCTGATCATGGCCCACTGGCGTGGGGAAAAAAAACCAAGGTCCCCTGACCCTGTCCTGGTGCCATAGTCGCACAGGTACTCATTGATGGCCCTCTGCTGCGTGTGCAGCCGCTGCAGCATGGCCAACGTCGAGTTCCACCTGGTGGGCATGTCACAGATTAGGCGGTTCTTGGGCAGGTTAAACTCCTTTTGGAGGTCCATCAGCCGAGCACTGGCATTATATGACCGGCGGAAATGCACACAGACTTTCCTGGCCTGCCTCAGGACATCCTGTAAGCCCGGGTACCTGCCCAAGAACCGCTGCACCACCAAGTTAAGGACGTGAGCCAAACAGGGCACATGGGTCAGTTGTCCCTGTCGGAGGGCAGAGAGGAGGTTGGTGCCATTGTCGCAAACCACCATTCCTGCCTTAAGTTGGCGTGGCGTCAACCACCTCTGAACCTGCCCCTGCAGAGCTGACAGAACCTCTGCCCCAGTGTGGCTCCTGTCCCCCAAGCACACCAGCTCAAGCACCGCATGGCATCTTTTGGCCTGCGTACTTGCGTAGCCCCTTGAACGCCTACGGAGCACCGCTGGTTCCGAGGAAGAGGCCATGGAGGAAGAAGAAGAGGAGGGGGTGGAGGAGAGAGGTGTGTCACAATCAGCATTTTGGAGGCGTGGTGGCGGAACAACCTCCAACACTACTGCACCTTGTCCTGCATCCTTCCCAGCTGCCAGCAGAGTCACCCAATGCGCCGTGAAACTTAAGTAACGTCCCTGTCCATGCCTGCTGGACCATGAGTCAGCGGTAATATGCACCTTACCGCTGACCGCCCTGTCCAGCGAGGCATGGACATTGCCTTCCACATGCCGGTAGAGAGCCGGAATCGCCTTCCGTGAGAAAAAGTGGCGTTTGGGTACCTGCCACTGAGGAACCGCACATTCCACAAACTCACGGAAGGGGGCAGAGTCTACCAACTGAAAAGGCAGCAGTTGAAGTGCTAGCAATTTTGCCAAGCTAGCATTCAACCGCTGGGCATGTGGATGGCTGGGAGCAAACTTCTTTCGGCGGTGCAGCAGCTGGGGCAGGGAAATTTGCCTGGTACAATCTGACGTCGGTGTACCAAAAGCAGATTGCCCATAAGTACTTGGCTGTGACACACCTAATTCTACACCTTCATTCCTCTCACTGCAGGTCGCAGAGAGGACTGAAGGTCTAGTGGGGTTGGAAATCTCAGCTGATGAGGAGCAAGGAGAGATCGTCTTTGTTCTTTGGTGTGGGTCTTTTAGATACGCTTGCCAACGAACTGCATGGCAGGTCAACATATGTCTGGTCAAGCATGTGGTACCCAAGCGGGAGATGTTTTGGCCACGCGAGATACGCTTGAGACATATATTGCAAATAGCAGCGGTGCGATCTGATGCACTCGTCTCAAAAAAGGCCCACACCAAAGAACTTTTTGAATAACGCGCAGAGACTGCAGCGCCCTGCACATGTGGAGCTTTGGGGTGTGATGCAGTCAATGTGCTGCCCTTAGGCTGGCCCCTGGAGGGCATCCTGCCTAGTTGGTGATGTGCCACCTCCTCCTCCTCCTCCTCCTCCTCCTCCTCCTCCTCTCTCCTATCAGGCACCCACGTTGAGTCAGTGACCTCATCATCCCCTCCCTCCTCATCACTGGAGCAAACCTGGCAGTATGCTGCAGCAGGGGGAGCATGACTGCCAGATTGCTGTCCTTCTTGGGCACCCCCTCTGTCCGTGCTCATGTTACTGCCTTCATTGAGCTCAGTATCATCATCAGAGCCTTCCAAACGCTGGGCATCCTCCTGGAGCATGTACCCAACACTGTGGTCAAACAGTTCGAGGGAATCCTCAGGAGGACATGGTGGGGCTAGGGAAGGAGTCACTGATGACATTGAGCTGAGGGAAGAGGCCGCTGCTTTGCCAGACAAAGCACCCTGGGCATGGGTGAGAGAGGATGAGGAGGATGAGGACGGCTTGGTCATCCACTCGACCAAGTCTTCCGCATGTTGCGGCTCAACACGGCCAGCTGCCGAAAAAAAGGCCAAGCGTGTCCCATGGCCACGTGCTGATGAGGATGCACCGTCTCCACGACCAGCACTAGACACAGAGCCTGCTTGCCCTCTCTTATTGGCTTGTGACTGTCTGCCTCTCCTTCTTGGCCTTCCAGACATACTAATGGCCTGTAGCTGCACTAAGCTGGGATAGAACACCTGTAATTTTCTTCAGGTAGCTTTATATACTGTAACCAGACAAGCCTGCCTGTCAGTAGGAAGATAACAGGAACGGATCTAGCTGAACACTGTGAGCAGGACGTACTGCACTAAATGTATATAGCAGGAACGGATCTAGCTGAACACTGTGAGCAGGACGTACTGCACTAAATGTATATAGCAGGAACGGATCTAGCTGAACACTGTGAGCAGGACGCACTGCACTGAATGTAAATAGCAGGAACGGATCTAGCTGAACACTGTGAGCAGGACGCACTGCACTGAATGTAAATAGCAGGAACGGATCTAGCTGAACACTGTGAGCAGGACGCACTGCACTGAATGTAAACAGCAGGAACGGATGTAGCTAAACACTGTGAGCAGCACGCACTGCACTGAATGTAAATAGCAGGAACGGATCTAGCTGAACACTGTGAGCAGGACACACTGTACTAAATGTAAATAGTCTAGCTGCCTGACCGTGGTACTAATAGGATCAAAAAGAACACCTGTAATTTTCTTCAGGTAGCTTTATATACTGTAACCAGACAAGCCTGCCTGTCAGTAGGAAGATAACAGGAACGGATCTAGCTGAACACTGTGAGCAGGACGTACTGCACTAAATGTATATAGCAGGAACGGATCTAGCTGAACACTGTGAGCAGGACGCACTGCACTGAATGTAAATAGCAGGAACGGATCTAGCTGAACACTGTGAGCAGGACGCACTGCACTGAATGTAAATAGCAGGAACGGATCTAGCTGAACACTGTGAGCAGCACGCACTGCACTGAATGTAAATAGCAGGAACGGATCTAGCTGAACACTGTGAGCAGGAAGCACTGTACTGAATGTAAATAGCAGGAACGGATCTAGCTGAACACTGTGAGCAGGACACACTGCACTGAATGTAAATAGTCTAGATAGAAGATAACAGGAACGGATCTAGCTAAACTGAATACAGTGTATATATATATATGCAACACCTGGGATGCATATATATACACAATACACTGTAAGTGCAGCTAACTGACTGACTGTTCTGCCTAATCTATCTAACTCAAATCAAATGACACTGTCTCTCTCTCTCTCTATCGCTCAGCACACCGGAACACACACTACACAGGGCCGCCGTGCAGGCGGCCTTATATAGTGTGGGGTGTGTACTAAATCCCCTGAGCCATAATTGGCCAAAGCCACCCTGGCTTTGGCCAATTACAGCTCTCTCTACTGACGGCGCTGTGATTGGCCAAGCATGCGGGTCATAGTGCATGCTTGGCCAATCATCAGCCAGCAATGCACTGCGATGCCGCAGTGAATTATGGGCCGTGACGCGCCACACGAATTTGGCGCGAACGGCCCATATCGTTCGCAATTCGACGGACGGTCGAACAGCCGATGTTCGAGTCGAACATGGGTTCGACTCGAACACGAAGCTCATCCCTACCTCCTACATCACTCAACTGTAAGTAAACACACCTACCAAAAAATCTCTAGTCATACACATGATTAATGCTGCCAGGAAATACATTCCGATTCTATAGAGACAACCATGAACCCCTTGTCTGAGAGACTTGTTTAATCGGCTCAATAGAGTAATGGAGATGGAGGAACTAATCGCTATTTTAATGGATAGTTTGGATAGGTTTCTCAAAATCTGGTCATGCTGTATCAATTTTCAATCCATGGGTGATTACCACACCGTCATGAACACTTGAGTTCTTTTTATGTAAACATTGCTAATTCTTTCCCTCACCAAAAACAGGATTGCTGCTTGTGTGGCCCTGGACAGTATCCTGTTGCTATACATACCTATAGAAAGGAAATAGCAAATAAAAAGAACAGTTATGCATAAATTTAGCTTCTATTTATTCCTAAATTGCTTTCTTCTATCTTACCCACCCTCCCTTCTCCTTTTCGCCTTTGTCTCCCCCTCCCCTACCTTTTTTCTTTCCTTTTACCCCATCTTCTTTCTCTCCACTTCCCCCTTTTTATATTCTTTTTATTTTTCTCTCTTTCCTTTGCCCCCCCTTATCTCTATTTTACCTAAGGATAAAATGGTGACTCTTACACATAGGAAAAAACAAAACAAAAAAAAAAAACCCTAAGGCCTTGCCCCTAGGCATCTCCCTTTATATTCTGCAACAGAAAATTAATTGCTAGACTCATTGGTTTTATTGCTAAGTATGCAGGCTAAATTTTATCACTGGTTCTTCACTTTGGACTTTTACACCCATCCTCAGGGTAAACTACCCAGGAGAGACTATTTCTGTAACCACTGCCACAACATCTAAGCCATAACCTAAGTTTTTTTTATTTGTTCTGTTAGTCTTTTACTCTATGATGACGTCATACAACCTCAATTTAATGATCTTTGCTCCTACCGAAACATACTGTGGTGTAATTTTTTTTAGTGCATACTGTGAATCATACGTTGCAAATTCTATATGTTTTTGATATGGACACTGCATTGTCACTGTTTAAACTTGTATTATTCTATGTTTGATCTTTTGTTCAATAAACTTTATGGTACTAACAAACAAAAAACCAAACAAATTATTTTTTAATATTTTTTTTTTTCATTTTTTTTTAAATATTTTGAATTTTTTTTGTACATTTTTTTTTACATACAGTGACCAAAGCTATACAGTGTTATCACAGTAACACTGTGCTACTCTGGGGAGGTGATCAGATTTTTTTTAACACACTATGCTTGCATATAACATGCATTTTACAGTTATAAGCAAACATTTTTTCTGAATGAAAACTACTCATTTAGTGTTTACTATTATGATTATCTGTGATTGGCCACAGCCAATAATATGGTACAGATGGGCTGTGATTGGCCCTGTCTGTAACATGTGATCACTAGGACTAATCACTGCTAGCAACACAAATGCACACAATGAATCGCATGCATCAAAGCCATTCATTGTTTACAATTGTCATGTGATCTGCTGTGATTGGTCACAGCAGATCACATGGTACCAGCAGAGTTCCGGGAGGAGAGGTCCACCCAGAACAACAAAGGGAAGTGGTTAAAGCGGAACTTCAGTCTTTTTCAATTTGAATCTACTACAATGGTCTCTCCCTTCTTTAACATAAATGGGTAAAAAGATTTTTTTTTTCTAAACCTAAATACCTTGTTGTTGTAGTTCCACTCCTCATCTTAAGTCATTCGCCTAGGCGAAAGACATAGTATCCTCCAGTCTCATTGACACCTGGGATACTGTTGTCACAGATCCCAGGAATCTCTGGGCATTTTTTTTTCTTTATTGTGAGGACAGAGCTGGAGAAGAGTGGGGGAGGGGGAGCAGGAGGAGAGCGCATGCACAGCACTGTACATGCGCAGGAGTATAACTACATATAACAACTGTTTCTGGGGGGCGTGGCTTGGCGCGCAACAAGGATGGCAGCACAGTGAAGGAGCTCCGCTGCACACACGGCCATGAAAGACACTCCACCCGACCTACAGCGCCCAGATGCCGGGTAAAAAGCTATACCCGACACCACAAGCTTGTCCTCATCGCAATTCGTGTCACTGGCGAACCAAAACATTGCGGACATCTTTTTATCTAAGGTGACAGCACGACGCAGTGTGACCAGTCCTAAGATGGCGCCGACATATCGAGACGTTGAGGGCAGTGAGGTTTCCAATTGGCCCCAGAGAGCACAGATAGGGGTATGTCCAGACTGGATCACCCCCTGATGTTCTCGGATATGAAAATGTTCGCAGCTGACATCAAAGCCTCTTTCTCAGCAGCGGTTACCGACCTGAAAACTAGCATGATTGTCCTTAATGAGAAAATGGCGGAGACAGAGGCTGAGGGGAAACGCAGAGACTAGTTTATCCATAAACTAGAGAGAAATACAGTCACACAAGCACAGCACTTCATTGAAATGAATAGGCATATCGAGGACCTCGACAACCAAGGGCGAAGGTGTAATATCAGAGTAAGGGGGATCCCTGAATCAGTGGAAGCTACCCAAATTATCCCAGCATTGAGGAGAGTTTTTAACAGCCTCCTGGAAAGGCAAGAAGACATAGACATTGATTTTGTAAGGGCACACAGAGCGCTCAGACCTAAAGGGCGTGATACAGCACCTCTGAGAGATGTAATTTGCTGCTTGCAAAGCTTTGGTCTAAAGGAAGAAATAATGCGCAAAGCCAGGAGAAATGATAGCATTATTTTTAATGGAGCAACGCTGATGCTTTTCCAGGACTTATCTCAGATCACGCTGAGAAATAGACACGCTTTGCGCCCCCTGCTGAAGAAATTGAGGGAAAAAGACTTAAGATATACCTGGCGCTATCCATTCGCACTCACGGTCACCCACAATGGCCACCAGTATATTTTGCGCACGCCAGCAGATCTCCCGGACTTCTGCGAAGCCCTGGATTTAGACCAAATCAACTTACCAGAGTGGTATGCCAACTTCCTTCAGCCCCCACTGGAAAGAACTCCGCCAACCTCACCTTTTGCCTCACCAGACAAGAGGCAGTCTAAGAAACGCAGATACAACTGAGGCAGCAGCCTTAAGGCAGGAACATCTAAACAGTCAAATGAAGCTGCCAATGAGCCAGAAGACTAGTAGTCCCCAATGTTTCATGCTGTTACATGATGTAGCTGTATAGGAGATACCTCTTTGCTGAACTACCACAATACCTTCCCTCCCAGGCTTAACTTCAACTTTGACTACTGTTTACAATGTCATCATTCCATGAGGTTCACCTCGCATAGCTTTGGGACCCCAAAACAAGAGCACAGTCCTCCAACAGGAATAGCGAAATCCTGGACACTTTTGAGATCATACAGCCAAGCGGTCCTGAATTTCTACCTAACCACCCGAACTGTATAACACCTGCATTGGAAGCTACATCCACTCCAATTACCTGATAGCTAAAAGAATAAACACATACTGGTTCCTGAGATCATCCAAGCTGAAGGACTATCCATTGTCAGAGTTGCCAGAGAGGATAGAAATTCATCTAAGGCCACAAGGATCCTGTCACACGAACACCAGAACTGTACTTATCTCATATATGGCATAAGCATTTGAGGACTATTTATCCAACGGCGCATTTAAAATCTAAATTATCTATAAGTAAAGAGGTATTAATAGTTCATCCACACTGATCACTAATTAGTGATGGATGAAACTATCCCCTAATTAATGCCATCCTACCATACGCACCTTGGTCAGGTATGATCTATGTATTAATGCATAAGTTTAATTTTACCAGTTGTGGCTGTGTGTGCGGCAATTTGGACGATTCTTTTTTTTCCTTTTTTAGTCCATATCTCCGCTCACACGATTTTTTCCTAGTTTTTTTTATTTTAGATTTTTTCAGTAGTGAGCTGACAACTGGTTGTTAGCACCTCCCACTAACCCCACAGAGTATCTTGCAACTCCTGATAGGAGCGCAAAATACACCTAAAAAAGTTGGTTGGCTCCACCGGGGAACAGAGCTTCTAGCCGTCCCGGGTGACAGCCTTCCAACGCTAAATCTTTGTGTTACTCATTTTTTCCTACATCTTCTCTTTCTAATTCTATATCTTTCTCTTTTCTTCCACAAACTTATACTTGGTGCTAGCTAGCAATATTGTAGGACTGTAATTACTAGTACTTCAATCAAACACTAATTTCAGTATCAAAGTTGTGTTTTCTTCACAGCCGGGAGATCCGAGCACCTCCTCCTAACCTCCTGCCATGGCCTACTCATCTCTGGGAGACCACTCATTGGTGAAATCCCACATTATTAGAGGCCTCAACACTCCGGAACGTCGTTCCACCGTCTTACGAGAACTCAAGAAGGGTAAGCCACATTTTGTCTACCTTCAGGAGACCCATTTTAAAACGAATCATATCATACCCATTCTTACAAAACCGCATTTTACTAGAGCATTTCACGCTACAAACCCAGACTCAAAATCAAAGGGAGTCTCTATCTTGATTAGCAGGGAGGCCCCTTTTGAACTAGCTGAACAACTTTGTGACCCGGAGGGTAGGTTTGTTTTTCTCAGGGGATCCTACGGAGGAACCCCAATAACCCTAGCTAACGTCTATTTCCCCAACAGGGGACACGTCCCATTTTGCCAACACATTATCAGGAAGCTCGCGGGGTTTGCGTCAGGATGTATAATACTGGGGGGAGACTTTAATGTCCCACTGAACCCTCTTTCTGACACGTCAAACAGAAAGACATGTCTTTCATACAAAATTCTTAAAAAAATCAAATCCCCTTTGCAGTCCCTACAGCTGATAGACACATGACGCTTCTTGAACCCGGATGGGAAAGACTTCACGCACTTTTCCATTTCTCATTCAAGATATGCTCGGCTAGATTATCTATGTATCTCACAAAGAGATCTTTCCAGAGTGACAGGCTCACAAGTGGGCATCCAAACAATCTCAGATCATGCCCCTGTATCCCTGTCTGTGAATTTACTGAACCATGCACAAAGACAGCCAACCTGGAGACTGAACACATCGTTGCTGACAGATCCATCACTCCTTACAGAACTGACTGCCAACTTAACTGAATTTTTTAAAAACAATGCCACGCCAGGAGCAGACCCCTTGATGGTGTGGGAAGCCCACAAATGTACCATTAGAGGAATCCTGATTGCAATGGGCTCTAGACGAAAAAAAGAAAGAGAAGCTATTATAAAAAAGCTCATTATGCAGATTAACACATTAGAAATATTGCATAAGCAATCTCTCTCCATTGATTCCACCACCAAACTCCTAGAAGCTAGGAAAGAATTGCAACAGATTTTTGATCACAGAACCAAATGTATGCTATTTTAAAAAAATATATATATATTACGAGTCAGGGAACAAGGCGGGCAAACTCCTGGCAAGGGCATTGTGGACACAAAATGCTAACAACCACATTGCTGGTATTAAGAATAGGAATGGAAAACTTGATGTGACTTCTGAGGCGATTGCGGAAATTCTACACAAAACTTTACAACCTACCTAAACAACACAAACAATCCCACATGACAGGAGATAGGGCGCACATTATTCAGGACTACCTAACCCAGAGCGGACTACCCACCCTTACAGAGTCTGACTCACATCTACTGGAAGACCCTCTGACGTCCCAAGAAATTATGCAAGCCATTAATAAACTTAAATCAGGTAAGAGCCCAGGGCCGGATGGCTTTTCCCCAATCTACTACAAAACCTTCACCGACATCGTAACGAACCCGCTTAAAGATGCTTTGAACTCCCTGTACTCACAGAGAGAAGTAACTCCTGACTTCTTTATGGCACACATTGCGATAATACCGAAGGAAGGCAAGGAACTGGGAAAGTATGCTAGTTACAGACCAATCTCCCTGCTAAATATAGATGTCAAACTATTTGCAAAGGTTCTTGCTATGAAAATGGGTCCCCTGCTTCCGGGATTGATAGGCCTTAAGGACAATGTCTCTAAAGCCATACTCCTGATTCACGCAGCAAAAACGCGAAAATCGAGGGTCTTCTCCTCTCCACGGATGCGGAGAAGGCATTCGATATAGTAGCATGGGAATACATGCTGGCAGTATGTAGGCACATTGGCATGGGCACACATATGATGTCCTGGATCTCTGCGCTATATCAAAGCCCAACTGCACAGCTGAAAATCAATGGCACGTTATCAAAGAAAGTACATATTACAAACGGGACAAGACAGGGGTGCCCGCTGTCGCCTCTGTTGTTCATTTTATCGCTGGAACCCTTTATTAGAAGGGTTCAAACAAATGATGCAGTTCATGGATTTATGGTGAAGGACAGGGAGTTTAAAGTCGCGGCATACGCCGATAAACTTTTATTTTTCTTGACAGACCCATTAATATCCATCCCTAACTTACTGAAAGAATTCTCACACTATGAATATTTATCAAATTTAAAGATCAATTATTCAAAATCTGAGGCACTGAATATTTCTCTCCCAGACAAGATCCTTGAACAGACTAAAATCAACTCCACATTTTGTTGGGAACTGTCAGCTCCTAAATACTTAGGGACATTGTTAACGCCCCAACTCCAGTCTGTCTTTGAGAGGAACTATGCCCCCCTACTCCGGAGCCATGAGAGGAATCTCGATAGCTGGAACCTAGGCTGCTTCTCGTGGTTTGGAAGGGCAGCAATCATCAAGATGGTGGTACTATCTAGACTCCTATACCTTATGCGCACCTTACCAGTTAAAATACCACAGAAATTCTTTAAAATGCTGAATTCCGCAGTACTGGGGTTCCTCTGGCAGCAAAAGAAACCTAGGATAAAACTGACTAAATTAACACAACCTAAGGAACTAGGAGGGATTGGACTCCCGAATTTCAAGCACTATTATTATGCATCACACATAGCTAGGGTGATTGATTGGCACTGCCATGCACATGCGAAGGACTGGGTGATGTTGGAAGCAGAACTAAGCCCAATACCACTCACTTTTTCACCATGGATCCCAAGGAACAAACACCCAAGCGATCTAAAAAGACACCCCATCACAGGCACCACACTAGAGATATTCCATAATGTAGCCAAGAAAAAAGATGTCACCACACTCCCCAGCCCTTTAACACCACTAAAAGACAACCCTGACTTTATGTCGGGTGACCGAAACACAACATTACAATCCACAACGGACGGGAACCCTCTACTTTCAAGAGACTGCTTTCAGGGAGGTAAATTTAAGGACTGGGTAGCTATTAAAGCGGATAAGAACCTACCCCACCTACGCCAATGGACATACTTCCAAATATGAAGTTACCTAGGCAAATTTAAGAATACTGGCGATATAAATAGACCCCTAATGGACCTGGAGTCAATTTGCCATAGCAAATACACACTTGATAGGGCCACTTCAGTCGCTTACACCTGGCTGCAATATCCGAAAATCATGGAGGAGAACACACATAGGAGGAGGTGGTCGGATGACCTAAATGAGGATATATCCGCGAAACAATGGAGGTATGCATGCATATTGGCACATAAATGCTCTATGAACACAAGTCAACAGGAGACGAGCTACAAACTATTGATGTACTGGTATCATACTCCTGATAGACTTCATGAATGGGACAACCAGAAATCTGAGATGTGTTGGAGGTGCAGACAGGAAGTAGGTACTCTGGTACATGTATGGTGGGGCTGCAAATTGATTACAGGCTATTGGACTGAAGTCCAGAACTTAATTAAATCAATCATAGAAACCACATTAAATTTAAATGCAGCATGCTGCTTACTACATATCTCAGATTTCTCACTCAGAAGATATAAGCATTCTTTAACCAAACATCTGCTTAATGCAGCCAAATCACTGATCCCTCTGCACTGGAACTCCACCAGGGTGCCCTCTATATCAGAATGGTTGAATAAAATAAGAGAGGTATACAAGATAGAGGACACCCTGGCCCAGGACAGGGGTACTGTGGAAAGATTTAATAAGACATGGCAACCATGGATAAACTTCAAATATTCTAAAACTTATGAAGAAGTAATGAGCCGACACCGAATGATCCCGAGATGACTCTGTAATTCTGGTTGCAAAAATACAGTGATCTTTAATGCAAAGCAATCCGAGATTTACCTAAGACTCACGCACCACTCTTTTGATTCCTCTCTACCTCTTCTCCTTGTTCCCTTTGATCTCTCTTTACCTGTACATCTACTATAAAAATACTTCATCAAATGATAAGAATGCATAATATATGACGCTCTTACACATCCTCAGTTTTTTACTTTCAATATGTTTTTATTTTCAATGATGTCATACAAATTATGCATTAACATATTTAGATTGCTCAGGAGGGAACGCCTCCTCGAACATGAGACATAAAGGTTACAATTCGAGTGAGAAAAAAACAGATAATATACGGTTTCTTCGCCTCAAGGGCTGGTGGAGAGGACAGCCTGATATATAACCTTAACTAAGCTTTAAATAAGCAGTCTCCATGTTTTGCCCCCAACACAGCACGGGATCTTTCCCCATCCCCGGCACCCCTGACGGGATCTAGCTGTGCCAGGTGGGGAAATCTCCCTACTTCTCCTTTGCCCATTTGGTCTGGGCCATCAGGAGTGTGGAGGGGTTATTAGTCCCCGTAAGCTAGGTAATTTACCGTATGGTAGCTTTCCATTGAATTGCAACCAGATAGTTAATTAAAGTGAGATAGAAGACAGGAAGAAGAGTTGAAAGAGAAGAAGAGAAGAGTGAGGAGGGAGGTGGGGTGGGGGGGTTCTTTAAGGTGGGTGGGGAGGGAAAAGGAGTGCCTTTGTGTACCTCTATTAATACTGAGTAGGGATGAGCCGAACACCCCCCTGTTCGGTTCGCACCAGAACATGCGAACAGAAAAAAAATTCGTTCGAACACGCGAACACCGTTAAAGTCTATGGGACACGAACATGAATAATCAAAAGTGCTAATTTTAAAGGCTAATATGCAAGTTATTGTCAATAAAAGTGTTTGGGGACCTGGGTCCTGCCCCAGGGGACATGGATCAATGCAAAAAAAAGTTTTAAAAACGGCCGTTTTTTCAGGAGCAGTGATTTTAATAATGCTTAAAGTCAAACAATAAAAGTGTAATATCCCTTTAAATTTCATACCTGGGGGGTGTCTATAGTATGCCTGTAAAGGGGCGCATGTTTCCCGTGTTTAGAACAGTCTGACAGCAAAATGACATTTTGAAGGAAAAAACTCATTTAAAACTACCGCGGCTATTGCATTGCCGACAATACACATAGAAGTTCATTGATAAAAACGGCATGGGAATTCCCCACAGGGCAACCCCGAACCAAAATAAAAAAAAAAAAATGATGTGGGAGTTCCCCTAAATTCCATACAAGGCCCTTCAGGTCTGGTATGGATATTAAGGGGAACCCCAGCCAAAATTTAAAAAAAAAATTGACGTGGGGTTCCCCCTAAATTCCATACCAGACCCTTCAGGTCTGGTATGGATTTTAAGGGGAACCCCGCGCCCAAAAAAAAAAAAAAAACGGCGTGGGGTCCCCCTAAAAATCCATACCAGACCCTAATCCGAGCACGCAACCTGGCAGGCCGCAGGAAAAGAGGGGGGGATGAGAGTGCGGCCCCCTCCCCCTCCTGAACCATACCAGGCCACATGCCCTCAACATTGGGAGGGTGCTTTGGGGTAGCCCCCCAAAGCACCTTGTCCCCATGTTGATGAAGACAAGGGCCTCATCCCCACAACCGTGGCCGGTGGTTGTGGGGGTCTGCGGGCGGGGGGCTTATCGGAATCTGGAAGCCCCCTTTAACAAGGGGACCCCCAGATCCCGCCCCCCCCCTGTGTGAAATGGTAAGGGGGTACTTACCCCTACCATTTCACTAAAAAACTGTCAAAAATGTTAAAAATGACAAGAGACAGTTTTTGACAATTCCTTTATTTAAATGCTTCTTCTTTCTTCCTTCATCTTCTTCTTCTTCTGGTTCTTCTGGCTCTTCTGGTTCTTCCTCCGGCGTTCTCGTCCAGCATCTCCTCCGCGGCGTCTTCTATCTTCTTCTCCTCGGGCTGCTCCGCACCCATGGCATGAGGGGGGAGGCTCCCGCTCTTCTCTTCATCTTCTTCTTCATCTTCTTCTTCATCTTCTTCTTCTTCATCTTCTCTTCTTCATCTCTTCTTCCTTCTTCATTTCTTCTGCGGGCCGCTCCGCATCCATGCATGGAGGGAGGCTCCCGCTGTGTGACGGCGTCTCTTCGTCTGACGGTTCTTAAATAACGGGGGGCGGGGCCACCCGGTGACCCCGCCCCCCTCTGACGCACGGGACATGACGGGACTTCCCTGTGGCATTCCCCGTGACGTCACAGGGAAGTCCCGTCAATTCACCGTGCGTCAGAGGGGGGCGTGGTCACCGGATGGCCCCGCCCCCCGTTATTTAAGAACCGTCAGACGAAGAGATGCCGTCACACAGCGGGAGCCTCCCACCATGCCACAGCATGGCTGCGGAGCGGCCCGGAGAAGAAATGAAGAAGGAAGAAGAGATGAAGAAGAGAAGAAGAAGAAGAAGAAGAAGATGAAGAAGAAGATGAAGATGAAGAAGAAGATGAAGAGAAGAGTGGGAGCCTCCCCCCTCATGCCATGGGTGCGGAGCGGCCCGAGGAGAAGAAGATAGAAGACGCCGCGGAGGAGATGCTGGACGAGAACGCCGGAGGAAGAACCAGAAGAGCCAGAAGAAGAAGAAGATGAAGGAAGAAAGAAGAAGCATTTAAATAAAGGAATTGTCAAAAACTGTCTCTTGTCATTTTTAACATTTTTGACAGTTTTTTAGTGAAATGGTAGGGGTAAGTACCCCCTTACCATTTCACACAGGGGGGGGGCGGGATCTGGGGGTCCCCTTGTTAAAGGGGGCTTCCAGATTCCGATAAGCCCCCCGCCCGCAGACCCCCACAACCACCGGCCACGGTTGTGGGGATGAGGCCCTTGTCTTCATCAACATGGGGACAAGGTGTTTTGGGGGGCTACCCCAAAGCACCCTCCCAATGTTGAGGGCATGTGGCCTGGTACGGTTCAGGAGGGGGGGCCGCACTCTCGTCCCCCCCCTCTTTTCCTGCGGCCTGCCAGGTTGCGTGCTCGGATAAGGGTCTGGTATGGATTTTTAGGGGGACCCCACGCCGTTTTTTTTTTTTTTTTGGCGCGGGGTTCCCCTTAAAATCCATACCAGACCTGAAGGGTCTGGTATGGAATTTAGGGGGAACCCCACGTCAATTTTTTTTTTAAATTTTGGCTGGGGTTCCCCTTAATATCCATACCAGACCTGAAGGGCCTTGTATGGAATTTAGGGGGACCCCCACATCATTTTTTTTTTTTTATTTTGGTTCGGGGTTGCCCTGTGGGGAATTCCCATGCCATTTTTATCAATGAACTTCTATGTGTATTGTCGGCAATGCAATAGCCGCGGGTAGTTTTAAATGAGTTTTTTCCTTCCAAATGTCATTTTGCTGTCAGACTGTTCTAAACACAGGAAACATGCGCCCCTTTACAGGCATACTATAGACACCCCCCAGGTACGAAATTTAAAGGGATATTACACTTTTATTGTTTGACTTTAAGCATTAATAAAATCACTGCTCCTGAAAAAACGTCCGTTTTTAAAACTTTTTTTTGCATTGATCCATGTCCCCTGGGGCAGGACCCGGGTCCCCAAACACTTTTTATGACAATAACTTGCATATAAGCCTTTAAAATTAGCACTTTTGATTTCTCCCATAGACTTTTAAAGGGTGTTCCGCGGCATTCGAATTTGCCGCGAACACCCCAAATTGTTCGCTGTTCGGCGAACTTGCGAACAGCCAATGTTCGAGTAGAACATGAGTTCGACTCGAACTCGAAGCTCATCCCTAATACTGAGGGATGAAGTAGTCTAGGTGTGGGTTAGGTGGTGATGCGCACCTGAACCCCTGGTATGAGGAAGGTTCCCATAAATTGGGCCCAAGGTTCCCATATTGTTTGGAATTTCTTGGAGGTGTTTAACGTGATGCTATAAAGGTTTTCTTGGGCCATAATCCATGAAACCTTCCTTTTTACTGCGTTAAACGAGGGCCTCGGCCGTTTCCAGGCTTTGGCAATGGAGATTTTAGTGCCCAGTAATATAAAGTTGATCAGTGTTTGGTTAGCCTTCGAGATTCCAGGAAGGTTAGCATTAAGAATAGCCACCTCTGGGGACCTAGGGATCTGGCAAGTCGTCACCTTGTAAATCATAGAGAAAACTTTCCTCCAAAAAGTGCGTAATTTGGGGCATTCCCACCAAATGTGGGCCATTGTGCCCAGGTGTTGACAACCTCTGTAACATAGGGGGTTTGCCGAGGGATAGATTGCTGCTAACCTGGTAGGGGTCATGTACCATTTGGTTATCAGTTTGATGCTTGCCTCCATCAAAGAGATGTTCTGAATCCCCTTAAAGGATTTAGTTAGAGCTGCTTGCCAAATCTCTTTGTCCCTGCTGCATTGGAAGTCAGCCTCCCAGGCCTGCATGTATGTGGTTTTGTCCGTTGGGTAAGTGAGGGCCGAATATATCACAGATATGCCTCCCCTCTGCTCCATGGCTTGTCCACACCATTGTTCATATGTAGTAAATTTAGGGGGGAGCGGTTTCTCCTGCCAAATTGAGTGTAGAAAGTGAGTGATTTGGTGAAAACGGAATTGTTCCGAATCCGGGAGGTTTAGGTGTTTGATACAGAATTTGAGGGTGATTGGTCCATTGGGGGTGAAGAAGTGCCCTATCCGGTATAGCCCTTTGTCCAGCCACCATTTGAATGCTGAGATGTCAAGTCCAGGTGGAAAGTCAGGGTTGTGGAATAAGTGTGCTAGGGGACGACCTGTGGAGACCAGGGCAGTGGAGTGTCGGAGGGAGTCCCAAAGGGCGCAGGAGTGGGATAAAGTGGGTGACAGGATGGGCGGCCTAGATTTAGTCGGGCACCAAAGTATGTAGTCTAGTGTATGTTTGGGGGTGGCCTGTCTTTCAATAGTTACCCAATCTGGTTTTTCATACCGTGAGTAGATTGAGGATAGTTGGGCTAATCTAGCCGCTAAGTAGTATTTATGTAGATTTGGGAGACCCAGCCCTCCCTTGCGTCTGTGAAGGAATAGGGTGTTCTGAGGGATACGATATCCTTTCTTACCCCAGATAAACTGGAGAATTTTACTCTGTAAAGCTTTTAGGTGATTTTTCCTGATTGGGATAGGGAGGGAGCGGAAGAAGTAGAGGAGCCTGGGGAGTAAGGTCATCTTAATGGAGTTGATCCGACCCAGCCAGGATAATTCATGTTTTGACCATGTAGTAAGGTCAGCCTCCAATTTCCTAAAGAGAGAAGGGTAATTTTGTGCATAGAGAGTTTCCGTCGTGGCCATCAATGTGATACCTAGGTAGCTAATGGAGGTGTCGCCCCATTTAAAGTGGAAGGATTGTTTTAGAAAGTCAACTGTTTGTGGTGGTAACGAAATATTAAGGGCTTGAGATTTGGCGAAATTGACTTCGAGTCCAGAAATTTTTAGCAAAGTTCCTTAACAATAGGCAGAGGTTAGGTAGTGTAGTGAGGGGGGATGTCAGGAAAAGGAGGATGTCGTCGGCGAAAAGCCCACATTTGTGCGTCTGGTCTCCACAGGTCACCCCCTTTATGTCCGGGTTCTGTCGGATTGCGATCGCTAAGGTTTCTATGGCTATTGCGAAGATTAAGGGGGATAGAGGACACCCTTGTCTAGTGCCACGTAAAATGTCTATTGATTCGGAGTAATGTCCCTGGAGGCGTATGTGGGCCTTTGGTTGTGAGTAGAGAGCATGCAGAATTCCCAGGAAACGGTCGCCAAATTCCCATATCTCCAGCACGGTAAAGATGTATTTCCAGGAGACCGTGTCAAAGGCCTTCTGCAGATCTAATGATAGAAGGAATCCCGATTGGTTTGGCCCCCCTTCCCAGTTTGTTTGAAGAATCGAGGTGATATCTATTGCTCTCCTTATTTGGTCAGGACCCTGTCTCCCGGGTATGAATCCTACCTGATCCTTATGTATATATTGACTAATAAAGGATGACAGCCTGTTGGCCATTATTTTGGTGAGTATTTTTAGGTCATTGTTGATGAGTGAGATCGGTCTGTAATTGCTAACGTCTTCGTGGTTTTTGTCAGGTTTGGGTATGACCGTGATTAAGGCGGTATTGAGGTGGATGTCAAGGGGGGTTCCATTGGTTTTGGAGTTAAAAAAGGAGGTCAGGTGAGGTGCCAGTATGGCTGCAAAAGATTTGTAGTATGCTACCGAAAGACCATCAGGACCTGGAGCTGACCCCCCTCTTAGATCTTTTATGACCCCCAAAACCTCCTCCTCTGTGATGGGTATTTCCATCTTTTGTTTATGGGTATCTTTTAGGGATGGTAGGGAGATACCCTCCAGGAACTGAGGGATTAAGTTCGCGTTTGGTGTATTTGTTTGGCTATATAATTTAGAGTATAAACCCCGAAAGGCTTCTAGAATCTTTGAAGGGTTGGTCGTGAGGGGTTGACCATTTATTCTGAGTTTGGGAAAGGCGAGGGTCCTAATGCGGGGGGAGAGTTTTTTAGCTAGGAGGGGACCTATCTTGTCTGCCTGAGTGTAAAATTTTTGTCCATTCCAGCAGACAGCCTTTTCGGCCTTGGATGTGAGTGCTAAATTAAGGTCTAGTCTAGCTTTGTCGATAAGGTGAATAGGGGTCTTGGAGGGGTCCTTTTTATGGGCAGCCTTCAGTGTGGTATATTCCCTGTCCAACCTGATTATGTCTGCTTTTTGTGCACGTTTGGTTTGAGTGGCAATCTGGATAAGTTTACCCCGTATAAAAGCTTTATGTGCGGCCCATAACATTTCTGGAGAAATATCCTCCGATTTATTGAGTTTAAAGTATTCTTGTAGGGCTTTTTCGAGTTCAGTGACCCTGATGGGGTCAGATAATAGTGACTCATTCAGTCTCCAATGTCCCCTGGGTCCGCCCAGGGGGCCAGTTTTGAGAGATATGGTGACTATGGAGTGGTCCGAAAGGGCCGACTCTCTGATTTGAGCTCTGTGGATCAGGGAAAGAAGGGTGGATGGGGTTAAAATGTGGTCAATACTCGCATAGGTGTTATGAGGTGACGAGTAATGGGTATAGTCCCTTTTGTTGGGATTAGGTTCCCTCCAAGTGTCAGCTAAGCCGTGGGCGTGGATTATTTTTGCGATCCTGAGGCTCTCCTTGGTGGGTCGTGTTAGTTGGGTCGATAGGGGTTTAGACTTGTCCAAACCCTGATCGAACGCTGCGTTTGAGTCTCCACCAAAGATGACCGTTCCCTCCAGTTTCTGAGCGAGGCTGCGCAGTAGGGTGTCAAAAAATTTCGCTTGACCTCTATTTGGGGCATAGTAGGAGACCAGGGAATACAGGTGGTCCCCCACTGTGCCTTTGACCAGGATGAACCTGTCCTCTGGGTCGGCAAAGTCAGAGATCTTTACAAATTTAAGATGTTTGGAAACGATGATTGCAACTCCCTTAGTTTTGTTGTCAGCGCTCGCTAAGAAGAACTGTGGGAAGTGAGGGTGTAGATACTTAGGTCTATACCGGGAGGGGAAGTGCGTTTTTTGCAGCATAACAATGTCTAGCTTGAGGTGTTTGTAATAATCGAGGACCTTTCTCCTCTTAATCTGGGAATTGATTCCCTGGACATTGTGTGAGGCTATGCGGAGTTCATCTGTGGTGTTATTAGCCATGGAGCAGATGGAGTGCAGTGCAACGGTCCTCACTTACCCTTTGATGTGGAGGAACCCGGGTCTGAGGATGATGGTCATTCAGTCTTCTTGGTGGAAAGATATCAGGGACTTCCGTGGGGGTGTGTGTGGTATCTGAAACACAAAATGTGATTAGGTACATTGACGTGCACATGGTGGAGGGGAGGGGGAGAAGGATAGCAGAGAAAAGGTCTCCTAGAAAGGAAAGGAAAGACGCAGGGAAGGAGAAATCCCTTATGTCTTTTAAGAAAAAAATGGAGTGTGTCTGGCCCATCTGGGCTCAAACAACCTAGCCCCCAGAGACCTACGGGTGTCTAAGGGTTAGGTGGGTGTGCATGTGTTTCCTCACGAAACTGAACGCCCAACAGAAAACTTTTTTTCCCCTGAGGGAAAAAAGAAAAGAGCAAGTAAAAACAAAGAAAATTTTAAACTATTACCGGTGACTATCAGGTTTTCACAACAGTGTGGCCAACTAGTGGCCCTAAGCCTACGCCCAGTGCAGTAACCTTCTAGGTCTTCATTAAATCGCTATCTCAGCAGAGCGTCCATAGACTAGACCTATATAAATCCCTAGAACTGGGGGTGAAAATCCCACTCCCCCCCATAGCTAGGCGTAAGGGTACCGCCCCTCTCAATCCGGAGAGGTACAACTCCCCTGTGCCTAGTATATATGGCAATGGGCCAGTAAAAAGCAGCAAAAACTAAAGAGGGAAGAATTGAACAAAAACCTAAAAAAAACCCTCCTTGGAACCAGCAAAACACAAAAAAAAAAAAAAAAATTCTGATAAGTCAGAAAACGTAGCCCGGTTGGCTAGCCTGCCTAATAAATAGGCATGGGGGAATCCCCTATATTCATGGGGATGATCAAACCAATCCCCACTTCACAGTCGGGATAGAAGCGATGCAGTTCACATCATCACTGGCTTCAGGTTTGGTTGTTGTCTTTGGCCTTCTTTGCTTTTCCTGTTGACCACAGGGGAGATTGAGGGCTGGTGGGGGTCTGACGTTTGTTGGAGTTGGTCCCGGCATTGGTTGTGTCCATTTCGGCTTCCTGGGAGATGATTTTCAGGTGCAGGAGAAGTTTTTCACCTTCTGGGAGGGAGGAGAAGGCATATTGTTTCCCCTTGACGGAGAATTTAACCGCGAACGGGAAGGCCCACTTATATTTCACGTCTCTTTGGGTGAGAGCGAGAAGCAGAGGCTTCAATGATCTCCTCTTCTGGATCGTAGAGGGTGAGAGGTCAGCAAAGATCTGCACTGGGTGTCCCATACACTGCACGGAGTGAGAGGACCTGGCCTGTCTCATCACTTCCTCTTTAACTGTGTAGTGGTGTGGCTTAGCGATAATATCTCTTGGGGTGCCGTCTTTTCTGGGGGGCCCTAAGGCTCTGTGTGCCCTGTCCAATTCAAGGCGTTGAGAGGAGATATTAGGGATTAGCTGTTTAATCAGGTCTTGGACTGCTTCTGGGACATTGAGAATTGTTTCCGGTAGGCCACGGATTCTGATGTTATATCGTCTTGACCTATTCTCGAGTTCGTCAATACGAGCCATTGCTAGGTCCAATTGATCTTGCACAGTGCTGATGTGCTGCGATTGTTGGTTAGTGATAGCTATAGTGTCCTCCATTTTGTGTTCGATTGCATCGATTCGGGCCCCTAAATTAATAAAGTCTGCCTTCAGGTCCCCTGTAATTTTTGCTGCTGTTTGAGCCAGGCCTCTGTCCAAAAGTTCAGAGAATCTGTGGAAGAGGGAGTCTATGTGAAACACTGGGTCACTGGCAGGGAAGGCATGTGGAGGGAGGCCTGAGTGACCTGAGGCAGATCCCATGGGGGACAGAGGGCCTTCACAGGGGGAGCGATCCTGCAGGGATCCTGTAGAGGCTGGAGAAGGGGTCAGCAGAGGAGGGTAGCCCGGTTGTCTTCCTGGGGTGAAGTGAGGGGGAATGTGGAGCTGCTCTGACCTGTAGTCCGCCGGGCCTGTGGCGCTGAGATCCTGTGTCTGTGCCTGTGTAGCGGCGGCCATCTTGGGCGTCTCAGCCGTACCTGCTCTCTCCAATTGCGGCCACAGGTTTCGTTTTACCGGGGCCCCGGTCATATGGGGGTGTAGCTGGGTTCTTGGGGAACGTCTCCTGATGCTTCAATTGTGCTGATGAGCACTGTGGTTAGTGCTATGGGCGCCGGTGATTCGTGAGGGAGCGGAGCTCTAGGCGTTAGCGGCCATCTTGCGAGCCCCGCGCATGCGCCATCCTCAGTTTTTAATGAGGATAAACGAAGTCAACCTAATGCACAGAGGTCTAATGATTATTTAATATGTTTATACTTGAGGTTTCCTTTTTTGATTTTACAGACCATCTACACTTAATGTAACTACCAAACACACAGTTGCATTTACTTAAAATAGAATTTTAAGTTCACCTTATGCATATGTAAGCTGTATTGAAAATGCTTGTGCAGTATCTGCGATACACGAAAAATGCATTTTGTAATTTTCTCTATCTTTCAATAAAACTTTCAAATGAGAAAAAAAAAATAACAACTGTTTCTCCACCTACTATAATTGCAATATTTGTGAATGCGCCACTGGTGTGGTGCATGTGCAGTACTACCGGAAAGCCATGTGCCGGCGGCCACACTGCACATATGCAAGATTTGCCATTATAGAACAGGGAGATGTGGCAGAAAAAATGGTAAATCAAAGGGCGCTGGCTTCAGCTGCCCACATTTAAAATGGCTGCTGTGGTACAACAGGGAGAGTGCCCTTCCAGTCTACTTTTTGAAAATGAAAAAGGACAATGCTGCTATTTTAATGGGATACATATCATAGTATTTTTTCTGAAATGTATACAGTTTAACTGAAGTTTTTCTTTAAACACTGTCATTTTAAATTTTTTTTTTATAAATTGAATTCCAGAGATTTGCCTAATTCATATATGTAAAATGTTATTCACAGATAGGTTTTTAGGCTGTAACACATCAAAATGCGCAACAAATTTAACAACCAGTGAATTTGAGCCAATGTTTATACATACAAACATTCAGTTTCATCCATTAGGTAGCTATATCTGCCCAAAATCTAGCCAAGCTTCGGAATATTCTTCTTTTAATGTATATTCAATGAAATATGAAAAATGCATGAATATGAGATGAAACTATTTATTTTCTATTTCTTCCATGTGTGACCTACTCTATAAATATGCACATCAATGTACACTAACCAGTGGCTAGCAAAAAAGTGACAGATAAGAATATGTTCAATATGAACACTTTAGTGTCCCTGAATCATTGCCAATTCATGTTAGAAATTTTGGTGCATAACAGTTCATGTTTTTACGGTTAGCTGTATTAAGCAAGGAACAGTTGCTACAGTGTTCAGATTAGACAAACCTACTGAAATAATATTGTTTTCAGGTTTTTGCAGTACTATAATAATGACCAAATATGTTAAAGTGATATTAAACCCAAAAGCAAATATGTATTATATTGAAGCTTACTGATTCTGAAATGTGATGGCTACATTTGTTTTATTTTTTAGGTTTTATTTTATTTTATTTTTTACCTGGTGATCCAGCAGGTAAGTCTGTTGTTTTTCAACAGAACAAACACTCCTGCAATTATAGCAGTTAAGAAAATCCATTTACCACTGACAGTGGTGCTTACAATAATCATATTTAATTTATTTATGCAAAACCTTAACCCCAAAGAACTGAAAAAAAAACTGTTACTGTAAATATTTGTGTAACTGCAGTGTGAGGTGGAGTTTGACTTAAATTTGTTAGTGTATCTAAATCTGCTAATACATCTAATGCTTCCCTCCCCTCAGACTGACATTGCTGCTGTCCAAATGTGTCTCTGTTGCTCCTTCATCCGGAGTAGGGGCACTCTAATACAGAAGGTGTGTTATTGGCCAAATCACCAGATAAAAACAGAGGGGAAAAGCCTAAAAAAGAAAACAAATGCATCCACCACATCTAAAGATTAGTAAGCTGCAATATATTACATTTTTGTTTTTTGTTTAATACTGCTTTAAAGTAGAGAATAGAGAAATGTATCAATTTACAGCACATAATATTTTTTTAACTTTTTTCCAGAACTTACAACTCAGTTTTGAGTGAATGGATTTTGTATTTATTAATCTCAAGGACAACTGTAGTATTATTCTTGCACCCAGCTCCAACTATTCATATTGCAAAAACAGTGAGACCTTATTGCTTGGTTTCATAATAACTTTGGCAGTGAACAAACTTGAAAACCCTGTTGGAGAGTTTTTTTGTCACTGATGTCCTTAAAATGTACAAAAGCCTGTGAGAAACAATCCTATTTGACCATTCTATGGTCTACAGCTACGGTATATCAACTCAACACAGCCTTCTACAATATCATGTTACTTTTGGCTGATTTATTTTTGAACAATTTTGTGCCATATGTAGCTGATCTTTTGGGTATAAAGATGATTCTATTAATTAGAAAGAAAAAAACAAAATAAGAAAAACAAGGCAACACGTAGAAAATTCAGGCTCTTAAAGGTGCTTGCATAGCTATTATTCCTCTCCTCTATGGCTGAATTCCTGCCCTTCCAAATATACAACACTTTGGAACTTCTGGGGGGCTTTGTCAGAGCTTGTTTTTGCTCCAAGCATTCTTATTGGCCTATTGCTAATTTGGGCTTCCTCGCTGGCCAATAAGTGTATGAATCAAGAGGGGGTGGTCATG
Organism: Lithobates clamitans; assembly: GCA_037952925.1. Classification (NCBI taxonomy): domain Eukaryota; kingdom Metazoa; phylum Chordata; class Amphibia; order Anura; family Ranidae; genus Lithobates; species Lithobates clamitans. Next base: position 4,142,762 of record JBBGZY010000892.1, read on the forward strand.
TATACCCGAAAGTGCCCAAGCTTTGTCTGTTCAAAACAGCCAACATGAAAGCTGTTACAGGCATGTGAAGTAGTTTCTTACACATGAAAGAATGACTTTTAATTTGTTTTTATAAACATTCATGTACTGAGAGAAGAGAGAGAGAGAGTTCACATTAAAAACGCGTTAGACTCACATCTGATCCGAATCAACTAGCACTGCAGCTGCTCCTTCAAATCGCACTGCAAAATGGATTTAACTCACCCCGCATCAGAGTGAACCTAGGCTTAAGGCATTTATCAGCAATACTCTTAAAGCATATCTAAAGCTAGTTTTTCTTTAATCGTGGAAATAATAGGAAATAGCTCAAACCCCTGTCAAGATTTGTTGACATCTGTTCCATTGGGGAGTTCCTTATAATTATTTGAGCAAGTCTCTAAGGAGAAAACCTACAATATCTGCAGCTCTTTAGAAGTTGGTAATCCTTAGAGAGTACCTTACCAAAAAATAAATGCCTATTGCAGGGGATGCTAAAAATGTTACTTCTATTTCAAAGCAGACTTCTGAGAAAACAGTGAAACAGTGATCCAAATATAATATATAATAAAATATAACACTGCCTCCAGGATGACATAGTGTTTTGTTTTTTTTAACAATTTTAGAAAACAGCTGCAGACTAATATTGAAAGGTCATAATAAAAATATTAAAATACCGAACAGTATGTATAGCAATTGTATATGCAATATAAATATTTTAAAGCAGAGTTTTGCTTTACCTCCATCAAAAATCTGCTGTCAGAAAAATTCAGTCTACTCTGCCACTGAAAGTTTGGCATAAACTGTCCTTATCTCAAAGACTGTTATCCTTGACATGTTATATCATTTTTGGCTTTTTTGTCCACCTTTTGAGTGTTGACAATTGAGCCGCTTTAGAACTCTATTCTTTGCATCAAATTACTTGAAAAACTCACATATTAAAGTGCTAATTGATACACTTCTTTTATAGTTGACACAAAATGCTTATTTGCAATTAACCTAATATGACATAACTTCACACCTGTGTTTTCAATAGTAATATGGATTTTTCAAAGTTAAACTCTCTATTATATTGTGTTTCCATTGTTTTGTACATATTCTAACTGCCTCTCACATATTACTTTTTAGATGAAGACAGTTTTTTCATATATTGGAAGAGTGCTGGAAAAATATATGATACAAAATATTGAAAGGAGTTGCCAGGCCACAAATGAGAAGATAAAACATGGGAATAGTACTCTATAAATGAAAACACAAAAATAAAAATAAGATGAAATAAACCCAGATTGAAAGTTTTAAAACATTATTATCCCTTGTGATCTAAGATGGATACAATATTGTAACTGTTTGAAAACACAGCAATGTGTGTGTCTGTGTCACTATTAGTCATGAGGAAAGTTACTTTCAAATCAGTGAATTGGAAATGTTTTTTCATTTGCCTGTTTTGTAGATAATCACATAACTCTTAAATTATGATGACCTGGATTCCAGAATTGCAATATTTGAAATTCATACATATCATGTATACAGATCATACATATCTGCCTGCCAATATTCATGTGAATCTAAGCCCTGGTTCACACTGGTATGTTTTGACATGCAATTTGACATGTCAAATCGGCAGCAATTGCTGGCAATGGCACTGTCCTAATCGGTGTGAAGCCGCATTTGCGGAGCTGCACCAATTTCAAAAAGTCGTTTCTGTACTACTTTTTGTGATTTCAGCTTTCGATTTCCATTGACATCTGTGCAGAAACCCGCAAAGATGTCTGTGAAATCACCGCTGAAATTGGGACTGACATGCAGGAGTGAAATCGTGCGAGTTCAGCTGAACTCACACAGCTTTATTCCCGCAGCTCAGTGTGAACATGGGCTTAATATCAAATTGGCTAGTTTCTAATTCAATCATCCCTATTAACTGTTTTAATGTTCTGTTAATTCCTGTAATGTTCCCAAAACAACCCACTGGAGCACAGCAATCACAATGGATAACTAACTGTACAGCTCCTCCCTTCAGAAAAACATCTTGTATGTTTTTCACAGAATGCAAGACATTCTGTAATTGGTAACGGCATATGAGCATCACAATCACCCCTTGTCCAATCACAGAATGCCTTGTATTCTTTAAAAAGAGTGCAGAACATCTTTTGATTGGAGGGGCTCCAAAGTGAGTGGAGGCACACAGTATTAAAGGTACCTTATTGGTATCTAGCTAATGCCCATACTTTAACTTAGAAATAACCCAAAAAAGTTCTACACTCTAAACAATATTACTACCTACCTAAATATTATTATACTAGTCTGATAAAAAAGACAAATGATGAATATTACATGACAAAATAGGAAATCAGAAATATAGACATCAGTGCAAAAAATTAATACAAGGTCATATAAAATACAAATAGAAAAACCATGTCCATACGATTTGAAAGTAATGCTTTATTGCAAACGTGTTATTTTTCTGTGTCTACTACAATGTCTGTGGCAGAACACGTAAGGCAGCAACTATTTACAAGAACTGGAAGTGACATCAGTGGAGGGTATCTGATTCCTAGGTGATCATAGTTTGCATGGCCGATACTGCTGTATCTCTCACTAACAGTGGCTGTTTTCATGCAGTCTCAAGTTTATGAGTTGTAATTCCCCTTAATATGTAATTGTGCTTTAAACTATTTTTAATAAATAAATACAAAAGTACTGCATCTTAGAATGGCAAAATTAACAATGGTAGTGCTGCTACTTAAATAATATAAATATAACAAAAGGTGAAAAACATAAATATATAACAGTGTATATATAATATAATCAACAGTAGCGCTCTTAAATGTGTTAAAAAAAAGAAGCCCAGGTTCACACTGAGCTGCAGGAATGAAGTCGCGCAAGTTCAGCTGAACTCGCACAGCTTCACTCCCGCATGTCAGTCCCGATTTCGGGGGCGATTTCAGAGACATCTGTGCAGGTTTCTGCACAGATGTCAATGTAAATCGCAGCCCAAAATCGCAAAAAGTAGTACAGAAACTACTTTTTGAAATCGGTGCACAAATCGCATGTCAAAACGCTCCAGTGTGAACCAGGGCTAATAGTGAAAAATATATTTATAGATATACGATGGGGACATATATATATATATATATATATATATATATATATATATGAAATAGTTTTGAAATAGTCTTGTGAATCCACACAAAATTCCTCTACCACAGTGATGAATGGGAGATCATCTCTCTTTAAGAAACATGCTCACCAGATGATGTTGCCATTCCCTCCTGTGTTTGGCTAACAAACTCAAAGATTTAAACAGCTGCTGTAAAACGCCACACTCACATATCTGGGTTTGACTCCACATGTAAAGAACAGAGGGAAAAATGGAGCCTCCAATAGTGTAAAATCATTTGAGATGTTGGTTTATTTCAAAAATATATTGCACGTACATCTAATGTAATTAAGCTCAGCTCTTTTGTAACATGGTACAAGACATGCCAAGCAGCTCTGTGTTGCGATCTCACCACTACTTAATTTTCCAGACATCAGAGCACAATCCCAGCTTCAACAAACAGTCACCATGTAACCACACCCGACGCAGTTCATCACTTCTGACTTTGTCACAGGGGCTGTGATGAAGTGGGAAGGAACAAAATATATGGAACATTTCATCTTATATATATATATTTCACTATTAAGGACATATTTTGTCATTGGAATATCTGTTGAACATTAATTAAGGGTACAAGCACTGTATGACTTGACTATTGTATGTCAGTCTATATTATGAGGTGAGTCCCATTCTATGTGATTGAGGGATCACTGAATACAGTGGAGCATGATTTGCATGTAAAAGAAGACACAGGTGAACACAGCTGTTAGTTTTGGAACTGTGTTACTATTGGTCACTTGAGGGAGCAAGCTCAGTCTTACATGATTATCATACACATATGGCACAACATATGTTTGCACTAACATGTTGTTTACTTTGGACATTTATGATCTGTTTTTTCCATTTCAATTTTATATAATACTTTTGCACTGATGTGTTTATTTAAGGTTTTTCATTTTGTCTGTTTACAAACGTTTTATTGAAAGATCATCAATAACAAAACATCATACACTACAATATTGAAATCACAAGCAGTGCAAAATAACTCCAAAAATTGATAATAATCCTCATAAGAACAGGTAGTACTAGTAGTATAAAAGAATATCATAAACAGACAAGACTTGATAAAATATCACAATCAACACAATAACAAAGCGGTACGCAAACAGGAACCATAATAAAGGATGAGAAAGCCTGAAGAAAAGGAGATCTTAGGTGAAAATATGAGAGAGAAAAGGATATTACTAAACAGTCCAATAATTAAATTGCAATTGTCATTTAAAAAGTGAAAGCGCTGAAAGCTGAAAATTGGCTTGGGCAGGAAGGGGGAAGTGCCTGGTATTGAAATGGTTAATGGTTAAATGGTTAAAAAGTGCTGACAAAATCTCCTATCAAGATAGAGGAGATGTCTTTCAGTAGCAAAATGGGTCTTTTGCATCAAAGTAATGTCTGTCCCCATATGATGATAATAATGGGAAGTGGGAACATTTCAGACATTTCAAATATACACTGTCATATCAATGTGAAAATGTGAGAACAATGAGTATCAAAAGTATGGTATGAACCATTAAATTATATCTCTACAGCAGAAGGGTGTGTCGATGGGGGCAAAATTTGCCCCCAGTCTTGCCAACCATTTTTATGGCCAAATGGGAGGAGGATGTTGTCTATGCCGATGACATACCACAACTTGTTTTGTGGGCGAGGTACATTGACGACATCCTCCTCCTATGGGATGGCACCCCTGAATCATTGGCTCAATTCTTTTCAATTCTCAATATGAATGACAAAGGTATTGTTTTGTCTTATGAATCCAGTCACAGTAAAATTCATTTTTTAGATCCAGAAATAGAGCTCTGTGCATGTCCGTTTAAGTTTAGCACGTACTTCAAACCGACTGATTGTAATGGATTTATTCCCACTGATAGCTGCCATCATAAATCATGGCTATGTTCAGTTCCGAGAAGTCAGTTTCTGTGTTTGAGTAGGAACTTTACTGATATTTATACCTTTAAAATTCAAGCCATGGTTTTAAGACAGAGGTTCTTAGATAAGGGTTATGAACAAGATGAAGTAGATCTCAATTTTCATAATGTGTTTCAAGTTGAGTGAGCATCTTTGCTGGTTCATAAACCCAGGCAAGATATTCTGATGAATCCTTCAAATGGTCATCGCTAACATAATTTTTTGTTCAACACAAGCAGATTAAATCTATTGTTGACCGTCATTGGAGTGTGTTAAAAAATGATTGGATTCTGGGTACATTATTACCTGAAAGAGTGAAGGTAATCTACAGAGGATCTCCCTCTCTGAGGAGTAAGAATACCTAATGTTATTAACCCGCCCGTTCAAGCATCCTTCTTTCATAACCTGATTGGGTATTACCCATATAAGAAATGCAGTCTCGAAGGGGGCGTGGCGACCGAGCTCCAACATGGACGCTTAATGTAGGAGCTCCACTCGGCCGCCGGAGAGAATCCGAACCCATCCACGCTCACCAGCATCATCCAGACCCCACGATTCATCCACGGGATCCCTGGAACCCACTGAGCCAGCCGATATGCCCAGGCACAGAAAAAACCCACAAAATCTGCAGAAAATGCAAGATTTTTTCCAGGCGCGCGATCACCACCAAAATGGCGCCGGCGCGAGGCTGAGCCAGACAGCACAGCGGGCCGCATCCACACCAAACGGCCGCTCCAGCCCTCAAAACGAGCAGCGAAACACCCGAACGGAAAACGGGTCTTCTTCTGGGACCTCTAGTCCATCCACCAGGATTCCGGCAAAACAGAAACAAAGAACTGTTTCCCCTGAAAGACCGCTGATGGACCCTGACATGGAGGTAAGCAGGCCTCACATCACTGAAGCGCCAGCTACATCCCACACACCAGACCCTATAGCAGCTTTCCCCACTTCTGACAAACCGGTGTCTGATACAGTCCTAAAGGACATGTTACTGTCATTAAAAGCCTCTTTACATGCTGATATGACAGCAGGAATCAACCACTGCCAGAGAGAAGTGCAGGCCCTGGGCAACAGAGTAGACCATATTGAACACAGTATGAGTGATTTTACCTCATCCTTCAACACAATGGTAGATGCACACAGCAACCACACAGAAGAAATCGCATGGCTGAAATCAAAAGTAGCAGATTTGGAAGACCGTTCCCGGAGGAACAATCTAAAGATTAGGGGGATACCTGAATCGATTCCTGCTACACAACTACTGGCATACACCCAAGCCCTCTTTTCCACCCTAATCCCATCCCTGTCTCCACAAGACCTCATTGTGGATCGCATCCACCGCATCCCCAAACCATCCTTCCTTCCAGAAACTACTCCCAGGGATGTATTACTCAGGGTGCACTACTATCACATCAAAGAACAACTCCTGATAGTGTCTCGCAAACCTGACAACAGACACCCACAATACGCTGAGCTGCAGCTGTTACCAGACCTATCTAGGCACACTCTCCAACAACGTCGCAATCTTGCGACAATCACTAAGGCTCTAAGAAACCACAACATTACCCATAAGTTGAAATACCCCGCCAAGCTGTCCGTTACTCACAATGGTACGTCAGTCCTGATTTCCACATTAGATGAAGGCATTGCATCATTGCGACAATGGAGCATACTACCAGCCCATACTCCGCCACCTGCCCAAACTTCTACACCTTCTCCAATACAAGAGGACTGGCAAGTGGTTTCACGCAAACGTTCCTCTAAAAAATCTGCCGGTGAAAACGCATGAGTACACCACGACTACTGTCATTCCTTCTCTCCGGATACAGGGTGTCCAAGTTTGATCCCTGTTTTCTCCCTGCCACCACCAATACAGCAGTTACGTCTGCAAATGGATCTGTTCAATGATCCCTTTATTAATAAGTTCGTTAACTTTGCAACATTAACTTTATTTCTTCTATATTGTTTGTTTTCTTTTACCTCTTTTATGATGGAAGCACGCCGACCAGTAGTGGACGCCAATTACAAACCGGAATTACACAGAATCAACTCTGCCATGTCAGAAGACACAATTGGCCACAGTGAGTATATGACCTACACAATGATGCCTCACAATCCCCGAAATTATCTACATGCCAATTAATTGCCTATCCATAAATGCCAGGGGCTTGAACCATCCTGCCAAACGGCGCTCCATGTGGGCCGAGGCCCTTAAACACAAGGCAGACATACTATGTGTACAGGAGACTCACTTCCAGGAATCCAAAACACCGACATGCACCAACAAAGAATACCCCCATGTATTTCTGGCCTGCACACCAGGTCATAAAAAGAGAGGAGTTCTAATTGCCCTGAGAAATACGTTATCCTTTCAACATAAGGAAACCATTCTAGATGCTAACGGCAGATATATCATCCTCAAAGGTGACATTAATTCAACTCCATATACAGTAGTGACTCTATATGCTCCTAATTCGCATCAAACCCGCTTCCTCAACAGGCTTCTTAAGAAGACGAAGTCCCACTTGTATGGCAACCTCATGACTTTAACCTCATTATGGACCCGAAACTTGATACGACAAATACCAAAATGAATGATAAAACATTCTTGAACAAAACCATCCATAGAGCAGAACTCTTTGATACCTGGCGTTGCTTAAACGCGAATGCTAAAGATTACACTTTTTTCTCCCATAGGCATTGTTCTTATTCACGAATTGACTTATTCTTTACTGATAAATGGTTATTACAGAAAGTCTCTTCTGCACAGATCCACGATATCACGTGGTCTGACCATGCAGCTGTTACTATTACTATAACTGACCAGGTTGTCTCCTCTTCTACACCCATCTGGCGCAATAACATCAGAATACTACAAGAACCCCGCACGTCCAAAATCATATCTCAACACCTTAGTAATTTTTTTCATGAAAACACAAAATCGGTAGAAAACCCCTTTACTCTATGGAACGCCCATAAGGAGTACATGAGGGGAATACTAATTCAGTTAAGTGCTAGAGAAAAAAAGCGACACAAAGCTCATATCGATTCCATTCTGTCGGACCTACACTCCTTAGAATCACGAAACAAACAAAAGCCTGATCTGAATCTTACACAACAACTCTCCTCACTGAGAAACAAACGAAGAGACCTATTGACCCAACAATATGACTACCACCTACGCAGACTGAAACTGAACTCATACGCCAATGCTAATAGAGCAGGCAAATACTTAGCTAATCGAATAAAGGCAATACAATCCAAATCAAGAATCACACACCTGATTCACCCCACCCTCAAACACAAAATCACTAATCCACAGGACATTGCCAACCAATTTGCTAACTACTATAGTAGTCTGTATAATATTAAAGATGACTCCACCACACACCAACCAACTCTACCAAGTATACAGAACTTCCTTCATAACCTAAAGTTACCTTCCCTATCGGAATTCCAAATCAGCTTACTTAATTCCCCATTTACCATAACTGAAATTGAAAATACATTAGCCTCCCTACCTAATGGCAAATCGCCAGGACCTGATGGGTTTTCCAATGAATATTTTAAAATATACAAATCATACCTTATACCCTCTCTTCTACAAGTCTTTACAAAAGCAGCAGACACATCATCCTTCCCCCCAGAAATGCTAAAGGCATACATAGTCACCTTACCCAAACCAGGTGAAGACCCTAATACACCACCTAATTTTCGTCCAATCTCCCTACTTAACACAGACATAAAGGTATACGCAAAACTCTTATCGCAAAGAATAGCGGAATGTGTACCATCCCTTATACAACGCGACCAGATGGGCTTCATGAAGGGGAGACAAACCTCTGACGCTACACGGAGAATGGTCAATATAATCCACTATGCTGTTAAAAAACAAACGCCTTCTCTGCTGCTATCTATAGACGCAGAGAAGGCGTTTGACAGGGTCCACTGGAAATATATGTCAATGACTTTGTCCAAGTTTGGTTTTTGTGGTCATATACTAAATGCAGTGCTGGCCCTGTATTCTTGCCCGTCTGCGCAGGTATACACATCCAGCATGCTTTCCATGCCATTTCAGATAACCAATGGTACTCGCCAGGGATGCCCTTTATCCCCAATGATCTTCAAGGCCATTAGAACTCACAATGATATACATGGATTCCACTTTAACACCTCCCACCATGTCATCAATTTATTCGCAGATGATGTGATCCTTATGCTATCAAACCCACTAAAATCCCTCCCAGCAGCACACGAAATATTGAAATCCTTTGGCGATATCTCATATTATAAAGTAAACTTTTCAAAATTCCTCATACTCAATTTGGGGGTACCAAAACCAGATTGTCTTGAATTACAACATTCCCTCCCATACGAATGGAGCTCTAAAGGCATAAAATACCTGGGCATCACCCTAACTAATGATACTACTTCACTGATAGACATTAATATGAAAACACTCATTCACAACCTAGAAATTCAAACTTGCAATATAGCTAAACGAGAACTATCTTGGTTAGGTAGGCTAGCAGCCTTTAAAATGATGATTCTCCCTCAAATTTTATACATGTTCCGAGTGCTTCCACTTGCTATTCCCAACCATTATCTTAAATCACTCTCTAACCTTCAATGGAAACTCTTATGGGGATCCAAAAAAGCAAGATGCTCTCAACTCAACCTAATACCCCATAAATCGGCAGGGGGCGCAGGTCTGATAGACATACATGACTACATGTGGGCAACTAGACTTGACCAACTCAAATATTGGTTTCTGACCACAGATAATCCACTATGGGTAGACATAGAAAGATATTTAGCTCCTTTACCAGACCTACAAACGGTTCTTTTGGGAGACACTTGGATACCTTGGAACCTCAAACGCCTACCCCCAACTATCGCCATATCATTACAAGCTTGGAGATTCCTCCTAACACGCACACTTTACAACAGCAAGACAATAGAGTTTACTCTACCTCTAAGCATGATTGAAGCGAATATTCCAATGATTTCCTTGAAAGCGCTCCACAACTATAGAAAAACAAAAATACAGGACCTACTCACACATAACAACCCACAATCTGCAGAACATATTATGAAAGCACATAATTTACCTCAACATATGCTCTTTACATGTTTGCGAGTATCTCACTTTATGAAAAAAAACCCAATAGGTACCTTCAAACTCCCGCACTCTATTTGGCGACACCTCACCCAAGGGGGAAAAAACAATAAGGGTATATCATTATATTACAACACACTACAGAATAAAAAAGTTTTCAAAAAAAATGCAATACATATGAAGTGGGACATGGACATAGGTAAAACGCTTACTGAAGAACAATGGAAATTCATGTTTCAAACTATACACAGGGCCTCACACTGCATCAACCACTGGGAATCTTCAATAAAGGTGATGAACCGATGGCAATACACCCCAAGTAGAATTGCACAAATGTCCCCAAATTCGTCACCCCTATGCTGGAGAAACTGTGGACATAAAGGTCATCTTCTCCACATGTTCTGGGAATGCCCCAATGTAATTAGCTTCTGGAATCAAACTTTTAAACTCATATCGTCCATTACAGGAATACTCACGTCCCCAAATCCCGCATTGGCTATCCTTCTAATAGGGCTAGAAAAATTTCCGCAAAACATGAGACCCATAGTCACCCATATACTACTAGTAGCTAGATCCCTAGTTCTCCAAAACTGGAAAAATACCCTAACACTCAATATAAACGAAGTGATCAGAAGAGTGCAACAAAACTATACATTTGAACGTCTCTTAGCAATTAATTCACTTTATTGTAGTAAATTCGACAAATGTTGGGTGTTATGGACTAGCAAATATCAGTATAAATAAGTACCTGTAAATGCATATTACTGTAACTCTAAATACGGTCACTCTGGCTATGTGCTTCCTAACTAATTTTGTTACTTGTATTAGTTTACATTCTTCTTATTTGTTTTTACCCTGTCTCTGTATCATCTTGATAAAATCAATAAAAACCTTTTAAAGATAAAAAAAAAAAAAGAAATGCAGTCTCTCAGTACAATACTTGTGGAAGACGTACAACTAAACAGTTTACATCCAGGTTGTGTGCTCGGATAAGGGTCTGATATGGATTTTGGGGGGCCCTACACCATTTTTTTTTAAAATTTGGTGCAGGGATCCCCTTAATTTCCATACCAGACCTGAAGGGCCTCATATGGATTTTGGGGGACCCCCACGCAATTTCTTAAAAAAATTTTCTTTCAGGGTTCCCCTTAATATACATAGCAGACCCGAAGGGCCTGGTAATGAACTGGGGGGGGGGACCCATGCCATTTTTTCAATGAGTTTTATCTATATTGCCAAGACCCGACAATTCATTACAGCCGCAATCAGTATTAAATGACTTTTTTCTTTTAGAAATAGAATTTTGCTGTAGTACTGTTCTAAAGACAGGAAAACTGTGCCACTTTACAGCCATAGACACCCCCCAGGCATGATATTTAAAGGAATATTTCATTTTTATTGTTTCACTTTAAGCATGATTAAAATCACTGCTCCAAAAAAAAACTTTTTTTGCATTGATACATGTCACCTGGGGCAGGACCCAGGTCCCCAAACACTATATAACTAATAACTTACATATAAGCCTTTAAAAAGAGCACTTTTGATTTTTCATGCTTGTTTCCCATAGACTTTAACCACTTGTTGACCAGCAGAATGGCACGGCTGGGCGAAATGACGTTATGTTACGTCGCTTTGCCCTGAGCCCGCTTGGGGTGCGCATGCCCGCTGCTCTCCCCCCGGAGCCGATGCCAGTGACCGGCGGTCACGATCACCGCCGGGCTTCCGCGATCGCTGCTGACACCGAGAACTGGGATCTGTGTGTGTAAATACACAGTCTCTGGTTATCTGAGGGGAGAAGAGACAGATTGTCTGTTCATACAGGGTATGAACAGCAATCTGTCATCTCCCCTACACAGTCCCCTCCTCTCTTCAGTTAGAACACACACTAGGGAACACAATTAACCCCTTGATCTCCCCCTAGTGTTAACCCCTTCCCTGCCAGTGACATTTTTATAGCACTGATCGCTGTATAAATGCCAATGGCCCCAAAAATGTGTCAAAAGTGTCCGATGTGCCCGCTATAATGTTGCAGTCCCTATAAAAATCACAGATCGCTACCATTACTAGTAAAAAAATAAATAAATAAATAAAAATGTCATAAAACTATCCCTTATTTTGTAGACGATATAACTTTTGCGCAAACCAATCAATATACGCTTATTTCAATTTTTTTACCAAAAATATGTATAGGAATTTTTTATATATATTTTTGGGGGATATTTATTATAGCAAAAAGTAAAAAATATTGCGTTTTTTCCAAAACTGTCGCTCTTTTTTTGTTTATAGTCCAAAAAAAAAGAAAAAAAGAGGTGATCAAATACCACCAAATGAAAGTTCTATTTGTAGGGAAAAAAGGATGTCAATTTTGTTTCGGTGCCACGTCGCACGACCACGCAATTGTCAGTTAAAGCGACGCAGTACCGAATCGCAAAAAGTGCTCTGATCAGGAAGGGGGTAAAATCTTGAGAGGCTGAAGTGGTTAATAGTGTTCGCGTGATAATCCAAATTTTTTGCCTGTTCGCATGTTCTGGTGCGAACCGAACCAGGGGTGTTCGGCTCATCCTTATTGGAGACCATGGTCTCTACGATAGCCAACTGTTCCCCCACCTCTGATATTTCCTTCCGTAATGCTCCTCCCAGGCATTGTGCCACCACTTCCAAATCTCCTCTTTTTGGTAGTAGTGATAGGATTTGTTTTGTGGGGAGTGAATGCAGTATTGCCCTCAGCTCAGGGTCTTCTGTCCAGGGCTGGTAAGATCTTAATTGGGCTGTGTTTGGAGAAACCAAAGTGCCTCTAACTGATTGTGGACATGCCCTTGTTCTGTAGATTCTGCTCCGCTGGGTTGGAAATCGATAATTGTGTGTTCTGATATCACCAAAACCGATATCGGGAAAGTAGCTGTATTTTGTGAAGTTGTAGTGTTATGTAAAATTGCAGGCTCCCATGCTATGAAGGCATTACTTGCTATATTGCCACACTGGGATTTCATACTATATTCCCTGCCTGGAGTCCTAGTGTAACTGTGCCTGTGTTTAGAGGTGCCCCCTTTACCCCTCCCCTCCAAAAGTTCCTCTTTGTGGCTAGTTAAGGGATTAGATGACCTGCTCTCAGTTCCATCTATACTAACAGGAGTGAAGACTGGGGCAGTACTGGGGGTGCTGGTATTATTTCTGGTATTATTCTCTAATTCCGAGACAACCATAAGCCCTGAATTATCCTCCCCCACCCTCTCAGGGCCCCGAAGAACCCTTTTCTCCATATGAGCAGAAGGGCTAACTATTTTGGCGTTCTGGGTATTGCAGGCTAGAGCAGTAGCGGAAGAAGCAATTGCTTTTACTGAGGTAGGAGCATTAGGTGCAGAGGTCATGTAACGATGGAGATTGTTTGTTTTGAACAGCTTAGGCTGTTTAGACATTGCTCCAATCATTTTCTCCACATGCTTACAGCCCCTGGTCATGACCCGTGTTATACCCTGTTACAACCTGATTACAATCTGAGTTTAGAAGGGGGGTTTAGAGGGGGAAAAAAGGAGAAAATAGGCCAAGATTGTGAGACCCCCCAGCTATGGGACCCGACCAGTGCTGTAGAGAGACTGGGAGCATCAGAGGGGGGAGCATAAAATGGCAAAAAGAGCAAAGAGAGCTGAGGAGCTGTGACTGTAGCTGTACCTATACCTGATGACTAATATAGCCAAAACCGCTATAGCAGCTACAGCAATTAAATGACTATGATGTAACAGTGATATAGCAGTGGTGTTATGACATGTCCACAACCAAGTCCCTGACTGTATGTATGAACCCAGCTGCCCGGCCAATCAGTCCCATGCAATCACAATTAGGGGTCTCTCTGGGAGTTGCAGCTAATTACACTGCTAATTTATCCCATCCATTTAGTATGTTCAGGCAGGTATACTAGCACTTGGTCCCACTGGGAGACAGCAGAGCTTGCAGAGTTGCAGAGTTTGCAAAGTGTACAAAAGTTTATAGCAGTTGTAGCAGTTAGTAGCAGTTGTAACAAATATGACAAATGTAGCCAGTGTAGCAGCGACAGCAGCGACTATTGCAGGAATACTAACACTGGAACACACTGGGAGGCAACTGTAACAATCTGTAGCAGTTATACGCAGTTAGTAACAGTTGGTAGCTGTTATAACAGATGTTGTGACTAATATTTACAACAGTTTATAGCGGTTTGTAGCAGTTAGTAGCAGTTGTAACAAATATGACAAATGTAGCTAGTGTAACAGCGACTGCAGTGACTATTGCAGGAATACTAACACTGGAACACACCGAGAGACAACTGTAATGCCCCGTACACACAGTCGGATTTTCTGATGGAAAATGTCTGATCGGAGCGTGTTGTCGGAAATTCCGACCGTGTGTGGGCTCCATCGGATTTTCTGACACACAAAGTTGGAGAGCAGGAGATAAAATTTTCCGACAACAAAATCCGATCGCGTCAATTCTGACTGTGTGTGGCCTGTTCCGACGCACAAAGTGCCATGCATGCTCAGAAGAAATTCCAAGACGGAACAGCTCGTTCTGGTAAACTTAGCGTTCGCAATGGATACAGCACATTCGTCACGCTGCAATGTTAAAAATGGTTTAATACAGCGCACTCTCTTCTTCTTTATAATGTGACAAGAATGAAGTAGTTTTGCTGCTCATATTCACACAGACTTCTCACAAAGTTTTATTTTTGTTTTTTTATTGGGATTCCCTGAATATATTGTTATTAGTTGTCACATCTGACAGAATTTTTTTTGTTTTTATTTAATTTTTTGGGGGATTTTAAGCCTTTTTTTTATTTAATGTTTGGATTTTTTCAAAGGCTGATATTTGTTCAATGTTATTTTTATTTTTACTCCAGAATATTTTTGTTTGTGTTTTGTGTGTCAAGTTACCCCAACACCATTGATATCTTTTATTATTTAATCTCAAGGAGATTGTTTGTTGTTGGTGTCCCTTGTTCATTTCACATTGTATATTTGAAATGTACCTGAATCCTCACAAACAAACTGTCATTTTTGAAGTAAAACACATAGGAGAGTATAATTCAAAACAAAAATCCTTTATTAAGGGATCAGAACCAAACAAAGAGGAAGGCAACACTGGATCAACAGGAGAAATTAGCGAAGCCTGGGACCCCCACGGCAGACATCAATTCTTGAACATCAAAATTGGTGGCCTGAGGAGTCCATATGTAAGGGAGGGCAGTCTGGTCCAGAATTCGCAGAGATCCGGATAGCAGCAGATGACATCTGTGTCCCCAGGCTGTGGTACCACAAGAGGCTGCAATTTTTGGCCGACCAGACTGGATCCAGGGTCCTCACTTTCTGGTCTTCCTTTCACGCTTCCTTCCCGGCTGTGGCTGTGCTGTTGGAGATGTGGCAGGAGGAGGAGTAGGACCTGGAGGAGGAGGAGGACTGGGAGGACCTGGAGGAGAGGGAGGAGGAGGAGGAGGAGCTGCAGGAGGAGGAGGAGGACCATCGCAAAGGTGTGTCTGAGCTGTCATTTGGCCCCTCATACCTTTGTTAAGAGCCTCCAATATGAGTGCCTCACACATGGCTTGTTGGCCCTCCTCCATCCTCTGCATTTTATATGCAATGACGGCAGCAATGTCCTCCTCCATGGTCTGTGGTGCTCCCAGGACCTCTGTAGCCCTCCAAAAGAGTCCTCTGGTAGCCTCCTCTAGGGCACTCCTCCTACTGCCACTTTCTCTTTCCAGGGGGGGTGGAGGGACCTGCAGATCAGGCAGCTGGCTTGGCCCGGCCACCTCCTGGCTGAGATTTCCCTGTGTATGAAAAAGGGACATGGTTGTAATGTTTTGCATCATCAATCACAATCATAAATTAGTACTCCCAACTAACATCTAGTTAACATCATTGATTGGACAAGCAGAAATATTTAGAGGAATGGCTCAATCTGGGCTCCTCCACATGTGGCCTGGAAGGCCCAGGTTGGGCGTCAGAAGCCTCAGCCGGGGGGGAAGGAAGCGTGGAAGGAAGACTGGAGAGGGATGGCCTGGGTTCAGTCTGGCCTGCCAGAAAATGCAGCCTGTCGTAGTACAACATCCTGGGGACATAGATGTCATCTGCTGCTCCGGATCTCTGTGAATCCAGGACCTTCTTGCGCTCCCTTAGATATGTGCTCCTCAGGCCACCAATGAAGATCTTTAAATAGGTGATGTCTGCCGTGGGGATCACCTGCTTTACAATTTCACACAATTGCACCAGTGCTGCCTTCCTCTTTGCTTGGTTCTTGAAATGGGGGTGTTTAATCTCCCACAGACAGGGCAGCTCCCTTAACATATCTAGGAATACTGACATGAAGTCATTATCTTTCATTAGCATATCCATGTTCACTGCAAGACACAACACAAGACAAAGCCTAATGTCAGACAAAACTCTCCTAATCTTGTTACAATATAGGCCTCAATGTAGAAGCAGTATAGGCACAAGTTTGTCTCTTACCTTCGTTCTTACGATCGGCGCGTCCAATGCTCGTTCCTCCGCTTACAGATCGTACGCAATACGCACGCGTGTTACGCTTTATACACACTGCGCATGCGTGTAACTCCGCCCGCCCCTGACGTTCTTTCTAGTCTATTCCCCGCCCCTTTTCGTTCTCTTCAGTGGGGGAAGAGCACATGGCGGAGTCACAGCAGGTGCGTGATAATTGCAGGAACGAGGAGGAGGAGGAGGAGAACCCAGATCCGGACACATCCCGATCCAGAAGGAGACGTTTTAAGGCCACAAATATGTCGTTTGGGGAGATGTTGGAGATGGTCGACATCATGAAGAAGTCCGACTATGACGGAAAGTATGGGCCTTACCCCAACCCCAATATCCGAAAGGCCAAGATCATGGTGAAAGTGATCAAAAGTCTGCAGAAGAATTTCGGGGTACGACGATCGAAAGATCAGCTCAGGAAGCGGTGGTCGGACCTGAAATTGAGAGAGCCAGGGCAGTACCGAAAGATCCGGAGAGTGCTGCAAAAAAGTAAGTAGTTGTGCTGTGTTCCTATTCTTTCTGTCTTTATTCCGTTCATGCTGCTCCATATGCTTTTATTAATTGTAACGTTTAAAAGGGCAACTTTAATGTTGATGGGCCCATTATTCGTTCGTATCAAACATTTTTCTTTCGGCCTCTAAAACACCATTGTTTAGGCCATATGCATTTTCCCACATTTTTTTTGGGCCTACTTGGTTGCAAAATATTTGTTTGTGTAGATGGGTTTGTTACTAGAATGAAATGCAAACTAGATTCTGTGTAAGGAGAGGACACTGAGCAGCTGTTTTCACATCTGGACACTGGAGCACTAGTGTGGGACCCCAGAACACCATTTTTATTAGGGGGCCACACAGGTGCTCCAGTGTATACTATAGGGGTGGCTACATCTGTGAAGCTTGTACCAAACAGGTAAAGTATTGCAGCTTGACAAAGGGCATTAAAAAAAAGACATCTTGGAACTCGGCTAAAATAGACAATTGTACCCCACTTCCAAGCAATGTTTCCTATTTCTAGTTCTGCCATCAAATATCTGTGTGCTAATTATACCATTTTTGTTTTACATAGGGGAGAAAAGACGCAGAGGACACCCTTCATCTAAGGAGACCACAGACCCCCCACCTCTGGAAGAAGGGGAACTAACACCAACCCAAGAAGAGCAGGAGGAAGAAGAAGATGTGGTGGAGATTGGCACCACAACAGGTGAGTGTCTGCGACCACAGACTCAGGTAAAAGAGATGGATGGTGGCAGATTTTTGATACCTGTTTTTGTTTTGTTTCTCTCTTTTTAGGTGATCGTGATGTGAGTAATGCAGAACATTTCACATCAGAAAGTGCCCAGATCCTGATCGGGGAGATCATGGGGTGTAATGTAGAACTGTAAAACATACAGCAAAAAATCAATGATGTGATTAAAAAAAATAATAACATCATTGATGTTTTGGGGCGAATTTAAAACCCCACAAAATCACTTTTTGGATTGTGGTCCAATCTTTTAAAACTTTTTGCAATGTTTTGAAAAGCCAAATTTGGAGGATGCACACAGTGTGTCAACATGTGCTATCTGCCATCACAGGAGATCAATGGACGCGTTTTGGGGGTGCAACTCCTTCCTCAATTATAAAGTAGCGTTGAGGAAGGGCTTGCTCCCCCAAAACACGTCCCTTGATCCCCCCTGATGGCAGATAGCACATGTTGACATTCGTAAATTGGTGTGCATCTTCCAAATTTGGCTTTTCCAGGGGTGATTTCCCCCCATCTGAACGCTATATCAAACCCAGTTCCTAAATACTGATGTCTGATATAGCCTTCAGGTTTTACCTAATGTGAACTTTGTAAGTTCAAGTTTTTTGTCTTTCTTGTTGGTTTTACACAGGCCTGTTTTATCTGAAATGGACATTTCGATTTTTGATAATGCTATTGCAAAAATTGTTATACAACAAACATGTTGGTTTGTTTTAAAAACCTTTGGTAAATGCACATGTGATTGTGCAGGTATAAAAAAGTTGCTTACTCAAGAATGTGTGGATTATTGTCTCAACACTACAATACAACACTTTTGGGGTGATGTAATTGCTGTTTTCAGCAAAAATGGGAGTTATTTCCTAAGGGCAAATCCTCTTTGCACTACAAGTGCAGTTTCAGTGCAGTTGCAAGTGCACTTGTAGTGAAATGTGTTTTTGCATTTAGGAAATAACAGCCAACAGTGCTTTGTATATGGTTACACAATCACGACATTTTCTGGACTCAACACATTTCTGTCAGGGTCAGCTAAAACAAACACAAGCAGTCAATGTCCTCCAAGAATTTCTTTTTTTTTTTTATTATAAAAAGGCTTCACAGATTGTCTGGCATATTGATAGCCCCCCTACCCGCAAAGAACTCCAGGTAGCGTAACCGGACATCACGGGCACTCAGGGAGGGCAAGCCAGGACGACCACTTTCAAACGCCGTCAGTGTGGTTTGATGTAGGATTCCGGCTTCAGGCCCAACTGAGCCAGCATAGTTGGCCGAATGTTTCCTTAAAAAGTTATGGAGAACACAGCACGCCAGTATAATATGGTTCAGTTTATACTCTGCCATATGGATGGGTGTCAGAAATAGTCGGAACCGGCTGGCCAGGATTCCAAATGTGTTCTCCACCACTCTTCGGGCTCTGGTCAGCTGGTAATTAAAAACCCTCTGTTCCGGGGTCAGGGTCCTCATTGGGAATGGCCCCATTAGGTGGCCCCCCAGCGCAAACGCTTCATCAGCAACGAACACAAATGGGAGTACTTCCACATTGTCCTCTGGAGCTAGCAAGTCCAAGCGGCCATTCTGGAGATGCCTGTAGAATTCCATCTGGGCGATGACTCCACCATCGGACATCTGGCCATTCTTCCCCACGTCCACATGCAAGAAGTCATAATTAGCCGACACCACCGCCAACATCACTATACTATTAAACCCCTTGTAATTATAATAGTACGACCCCAGTTGGGTGGTGGGACGATGTTGACGTGTTTCCCATCAATTGCCCCTCCGCAGTTAGGAAAGTTCCACCGCTCGGCAAAGTGGGAGGCCACAGTCTGCCATTCCTGTGGCGTGGAAGGAAACTGTTAAGGAAAAAACAATAAACATTACTATTTTTACTCTGAAACATGACAAGCAGATTAGGCACAAACATTATGGGGCAACCTCCAGATAGCATTTACTAAGGCGAATTTAGCAAGGCCAAAGTATAAGGTACACCTATCATATCCCCCCCCCCTCTCATGGGCCATTTCTAACATTATAGGGGGTGTGTGTAAATCTTGGACAGGTAACCCTCTTCACTTCATTGAGAGATGAATGCCTAAATAATGGGTATTACTTTGAACAGACCCTCCTTAGTTACACTATTAGCAGACCACTGGACAGGTAAGAAGTGTCATAATACAAAGATACAAATCCACATTGTACACATTTGAGGACATTTGGACATTCTGCTATTACCTATCAAGATAATAATAGGATACAAAAACTTTAAACAGTACCATTGGAAAGTATACAGGCAGGCCCTTGCACTACATGCTTTGGGGAATTCATCCATAAATCTGAGCACTAAAGAGATGGGTATAGCGTGTATGGGTTTGGCAAAGTCAGCAGATAGATGATTGAGGATAGATAGAGAATTGGTATCAGCTGACTTAGCAGTTGGGGGAGGGAGGGTTACTAAAAAGTATTTGGGGACACCACAAAAAAAAACCTCTGGCACTCTGCCTGAATTTAAATCAAAAATAACATTTCATAACATTTTAGGGGGTGTTTGGGGTAAAGCACTACTATGGAGCTGATAAAATACATTGTTAAGTGACTACATGAGGTGAATATAGGGCAGGAGACACCATGCTGGGGAGGTTAGTGAAGGGCAAATATGTATGAAGGACATAAAATAATAATTACATAAAAATCCAGCATGCATGAGGACAAAGGGGACATTCACAGCATATTCCAATCATGGTAATTAGAGAATGAGGAAAGAAATACAATATATTAGCAAACATTCAATACAATAAAATGTGATATAAAAGGATAAAAATCTTACCTTCATATACTCCTTCTGCAGGACCTGGATGATGGCAGAACAGGTCTCTGGGATAATGATCCCCAGAGCCTGGGGGGAGATGCCTGTCAATTACTTCAAGTCCTGCAGACTTCTCCCTGTGGCCAAATACCGCAGGGTAGCGGCCAACCTCTGCTCCGGAGTGATGGCTTGCCTCATGCAGGTATCCTGCCTGCTGATATAGGGGGTCAGCGAAGCCAACAAACGGTGAAACACGGGGTCCGTCATTCGGAGAAAGTTCCTGAAATCATCAGGATTATTCTCACGGATCTCACGGAGCAAAGGCATATGAGAGAACTGGTCACGCTGAAGCAACCAATTCTTGGTCCATGAACTCCTCCCCACCCTGTTCATGGACTGGACTTGTGTCAAGGTCAGGACCCCAACACCAAGCCCCCACACAGCACGAACTCTACGAGGAGTACGCATACGAAACATGGCTAGAAAACGGTCGGCTGCTCAGAACGAAGTAACAGAACGCACAGCAAGGCCTGTGAAGAGCGACCTGAAAAAAAGTAACGAACGAACAAGAATACAATGACTAAGTCACGCGGAACTTGCTTGCACGCACTGAAGAGCAGATACAAACCCACAAGCACAAACTGAACAGCAGAAAACAATCTGAAAGCCACGAGTCTGAAAAAGCGCGAATCGTCTCTCACCAAACTTTTACTAACACGTGATTAGCAAAAGGAGCCCAAAGGGTGCCGCGCTTGGTTCTGAACTGGCCTTTTCTAGTCTCGTCGTACGTGCTGTACGTGACCGCGTGGTTGGCGATCGGAAATTTCAACAACTTTGTGCGACCGTGTGTAAACAAAATAAGTTTGAGCCAACATCCGTCAGAAAAAATCCTAGGATTTTGTTGTCGGAATGTCCGAACAAAGTCCGACCGTGTGTACGCCCTATAACAATCTATAACAGTTAGAGGCAGTTAATAGCAGTTAGTAGCAGTTGTTTACAACAGTTTATAGCAGGTTATAGCAGTTGTAGAAGTTAGTAGCAGTTGTAACAAATATGACAAATGTAGCCAGTGTAAGAGTGACTGCAGGGACTATTGCTGCTATACTAACACTGGAACCCACTGGGAGAAACTGTAACAATCTGTAGCAGTTAGAAGAAGTTAATAGCAGTAGGTAGCCAGTTTAACAGCGACTGCAGTGACTATTGCAGGAATACTAATACTGGAACACACTGTGAGGCAACTGTAACAATCTGTAGCAGTCAGAAGCAGTCAGAAGCAGTTAGTAGCAGTTGGTAGCCATTATAACAGATGTTGTGACAAATGTTGTGACAAATGTTTACGACAGTTTATAGCAGTTGTAGTAGTTAGTAGAAGTTGTAACAAATATGACAAATGTAGCCAGTGTAACAGCGTCTGCAGGATTACTAACACTGAAACACACTGAGAGACAACTGTAAAAATCTATAACAGTTAGACGCAGTTAGTAACAGTTGGTAGCTGTTATAACAGATGTTGCGACAAATGTAGCAAATGCGAGATAGCTGGAGAGGGCGCATCAGTTTCCAGAGTTTGCGGTGTTTGCAGCTGTTTAAAGTAGTTAGTAACAATTAGTAGCAGTTGTAGCAATTATAGCAAGTGTAACAGCGACTATTGTTTTTAAGCCTGCTTTTAAGCTTTTGAGCCTGAGCCTGAGTTTGAACAGTAACCTGAGCTTCTGGATGGGAGCCTCTGTAGGGGTTAATGCTAACCTGAAGGCAGGGCCGGTGCTACCACTAGGCAAACTAGGCAGCCACCTAGGGTGCACTACCACCTAGGGCGCAGCCAGGGCCTCTGTCTTGGTGAAGCCCCAGGCATGGGTGACCTCGGCTCTCCTCTCCTGGTCATTGTGAGCCCCGTTCACTGCCAGAACACATCTGCTGCAGGTGCAGCCAATCCCTCGATGTGTCCCACTGAGCTCCCTGCTGTCACATCTCCTCCTCACAGTAATTTGTGACAGCACTGGCCCCGGGACTCCTTTGCTCCAGTCTGTCCCTCTGGTGTGGCCTGTGTGTGAGTACACAGAGGGGGCGGAGAGGGGCTCGGTGAAGATCATGGGAGCATTGGGAGAGGTGCAGTGGCTGTTAGCTGACCTCCCGGCTGGCGGGGGACACCAAGGAGCGGCCTTCATGGCGCTGGCAGGGACTCCTAAACAATACTGCCCACCCGCTACTGAGGAGAGCCCTAATGAGATGAAGTCATGAAGAGGTAAGGAGGATAGATCTTCCGATCTACATCGAGCTGTGTGGGTGGAGGGGTGGGGGAGTGTGAGTAGTGAAGGAAGTAGGAATCAGGTAGGTCAATGTAGTGGTCAGGTGAGTCAGTGTAGTAGTCAGGTGGGTCAGTGTAATGGTCAGGTAGGTCAGTTTAGGGGTCAGGTGGGTCAGTGTAGGGGTCAGGTGGGTCAGTGTAGTTGTCAGGTGGGTCAGTGTAGTGGTCAGATAGGTCAGTGTAGGGGTTAGGTAGGTCAGTGTAGGGGTCCAGTAGGTCAGTGTAGGGGTCCAGTAGGTCAGTGTAGGTGTCAGGATGGTCAGTGTAGGCGTCAGGTAGGTCAGTGTAGGGGTCAGGTAGATCAGTGTAGTGGTCAGGTGGGTCAGTGTAGTGGTCAGGTAGGTCAGTGTAGTGGTCGGGTAGGTCAGTGTAGGGGTTGGGTAGGCCAGTGTAGGGGTTAGGTGGGTCAATGTAGTGGTCAGGTGGGTCAATGTAGTGGCCAGGTAGGTCAGTGTAGGGGTCAGGTAGGTTGGTGTAATGGTCAGGTAGTTCAGTATAGGTAGGTAATAATACTGTCAGGTAGGACACATGTGTTACATGGGCATGGCAAAGCGGGCGGAGTCAGGGGCAGAGCCAAATGGGGGGCAAAATTAGGTTTTGCCTAGGGTATCAAAAATCCTTGCACCAGGGGGGCAGAGCCGTCAGCCAGAGCTCATGGACGTGTGAGAGGAGAGCTCTGCCACACCGGGTCAATATAGCGGCTCACAGCGCACCTAACCTAGCCAAAAAGCACACCATCTGAAAGAGGAGAGCAAGGGGCACACAGCGGGAATGATGTACAAGAGGAAGGAGAGAGAGGGACCCCGAAAATTAACGGATTTCTTCCGTCCTGCTGAGGGCTGAGATTTCCAAGATGGCGTCGGCGCCGGGAGCCGTTCATCAGACTCCAAAACACAGGCAGCCAGCAATCCATTGCCATCCTTGGGTGAGTCGCACAGCAAAGACAATCCCTTGCCATCCTCCCCATTCTGTAGCCCTGAAAAACAAAAAAGGAGGCTTGGGGAGGGAGGGGAGACTGGAGATGAGGCAGGAGCAGCTGGGGAAGAAATGGAGGAATCCTCCACACATGCAGAGCAGCTAGATGCATTCCCTACCTCAGGGCAGCCTATTATTGATACTACAATGAAGGAGATGCTGCAAACCCTGAGGGGAGCCCTTCAGTCTGATATGGCAGCTTTTATGAGGAACACAAAAAAGGAGATATCAGCTATCAGCAACAGAGTGGAATATGTAGAGAAAAAATGGAGGAGTTTACTCTAGCACACAATGAGCTGGTAGATGCTCACTTTGAGGTAGAAGAAGAAATCAGAACCATGCGTCTCAAAATGGCGGATATTGAAGATAGGGCCCGAAGGAACAATATCAAGTTTAGGGGGGTCCCCGAGACCGTCAAACCTGCAGAGATCACTACCTACCTGCAAAAGCTCATGATGACTGTCCTTCCATCCCTAAGCCCAGCAGATATCACTTTTAACAGGGCTCACAGACTGCCAAAACCATCCTTCCTGCCTGAACAAATACCTAGGGATGTGATAGCAAGAATTCATTTCTACCACAACTTATGCGATACGCAAGACAACATCCTTCCCTCCCTGACCCATTTGCTGGTATCGCACTTTATGCAGACCTGTCGCAAGCCACCCTCTTAGCCAGGCACAACTTGGTACCTATCACCAAGATTCTGCGCAACCATAAGATCCTCTAAAAATGGGGTTTCCCTGCTAAACTTCTGGTAGACATGAACAATGAATCGCATGCGATAACATCGCTAGAAAAGGGCCTGGACCTTCTCCATAAATGGCGCTTACTTCCCACAGACGCAGTACCAGAGGACCCTAACCCACAATATAACAGACGCAGCAACCAACGTATATCCAAGAAATACAAGTAGCATCCTGCCTATGTACACACCACTTAATGCTATTTTTCTTAGTGAGTGCTCTCCTCTCACAGCAGTCAGCCTGCTAGTCAAGGTGATTTACAGCTTCCTAGGAAGTTGCACTTTATGATCAATGTTCGGCTACTCACGGGTTTACCCTGTTGATTTCCCCTACTTTAGTTACGAGATGATTCCCGTAACCTACTATCCGCAATTCATGCGGCCTACATCTCGCCATTCATCAACTGTTCAAGTTTATTTGGTTAAATTGTTCACTTGTAAAGTTATAAGGACATTACTTCCTCAGATCCCATGCATACTGACCATACCTAACATCTCAACCCCACTGCCTGGAACTACCACTAGATGGCACTGCTGCGCAACCTTCCACAAGAATGAATCTTAAACCGATGTCATATAATTTGAGAGGCTTGAACAGCCCCTACAAAAGAAGAGCCCTCTGGAAATCAGCCTTGGAAGCAAAATGTGACGTTCTTTGTGTACAGGAAACTCATTTTGCCAGTGGAAACTCCCTGAGATGTACACATCCCAAGTTTCCGCATGTATTTATGGCCAAGAATGCGACAAAGAAGAATGGGGTAATGATTGCGTTTAAGGACACACTAACCTTCTCTCTCTTACAGGAACATATTGATCCCCAAGGCCGCTTTCTGATCATAATCGCAGAACTGGACCATGTCACCTATACTATAGTAAACTTGTATGCACCTAATACTAGAACATTAAGGTTTATTCGCAAAGTTGTAAGTATGGCTAAAAAGGTGCAAAAAGGCATCTTAATAAT
This sequence comes from Lithobates clamitans, assembly GCA_037952925.1. Lineage (NCBI taxonomy): Eukaryota > Metazoa > Chordata > Amphibia > Anura > Ranidae > Lithobates > Lithobates clamitans. Next base: position 4,168,504 of record JBBGZY010000892.1, read on the forward strand.
ATGTGGTGATTTTAACTTGATTATGAACACAGAATTAGATGTGTCCTTGGTGGCCTCTAAGCGACTGCCTTCTCTAGATTCGCTGTGCCACGAAGAAAGGCTTTATGATCCTTGGCGCTGTCTTAGATCCACCAAGAGAGACTACACATTTTATTCAGCTGTACATAAGAGCTATTCTAGAATTGATTTTTTTCTCACAGATCTGTACACTTTGCAAAATATCCAGAAAGCTGACATCCACAGTATCACATGGTCTGACCACGCTCCAGTGACTATTGAGATTGTGGATGCCAACAAGACCTCCCACAAGCCACTGTGGCGTAACAAAATGTTTCTTCTATCACACCCCAAACTCAGAGATGAAATTGCAGCAAAAATTACAGAATTCTTTCAATTCAATAACAATGGAGAATGTTCCCGTATGACCACATGGTGTGCACACAAAGCATTCACTAGAGGCGCCCTTATACAGATAGCCTCTAGGGAAAAGAAAAAAAAAAAAAACAACAGCGCATGAAACAACTACTTGAGAAGATAGCAGATTTAGAAGCACAACACAAGAATCCTGCTACCTCCTCAAGGGAAATACTCAAACTTCTCAATAGCTACCGTGAAGAAGTAATACAGGAAATTAGAGCAGATTATGATACCTTTTTTAAAAAACGAAAAGTCTCCCACTACTCTCAAAATAACAGGGCAGGTAAAATCCTAGCTTCCCAGCTTAAAAAGAAACAAGCACGTTCTAACCTCAAGAACCTTAGACATCACAGTACCAAAGTCACGTACCAAAATCCCAAAGATATCGCCAATGCATTTAAGGACTATTATGAATCCCTATACAATCTCAAGGCAGACCCACTCACTTACCAGCCCTCTGACATAGAGATAGAAGAATTCCTACAGACCGTTCACCTACCCTTCGTAGACAAAATTTCCCTACAAAAAATAAATGCACCCATCACACTTACAGAGGTTGAATCAGTTATTCAATCTTTACCCATGCACAAATCACCAGGAGCAGACGGATTTTCCGCCTAATATTACAAAGCTTTATCTGCTCTCCTCGCCCCCGAACTGGTCAAAATTTTTAATATAGCAGCTTCTGTTGGTTCCTTCCCGAAGGAGATGCTCCAAGCTATAATTATCACTATACCTAAACCTGGTAAAGACGTATCGGACCCACAAAACTTCAGGCCTATTTCCCTACTGAATTCAGATTTAAAGATATACGCCAAAATTTTAGCAAATAGACTTATGGAAATAACCCCCTCCATCATAGGACTTGACCAGGTTGGTTTTGTAAAGGGCAGACAGGCACCAGATGGGACTAGGAGGATGTTGGACCTTCTGCGTATAGCAGAGATCAATAAACAGCCCAGCATCTTTCTGGCACTAGACGCAGAAAAAGCCTTCGACAAGGTCCATTGGGGATACCTGTCCAGGACCTTACTCAAATTTGGTTTCTCAGGAAGGAAACATTCAGCAATTATGTCCCTATATTCCGACCCATCTGCAAGAGTCTTTCTTCTCTAGCTTGCTCTCTGACCCCTTTACATTATCTAATGGAACCCGCCAAGGATGCCCATTGTCCCCAATTATCTTTTCCTTAGTCATAGAACCTCTGGCAGAATCTATTAGATCCAGCAACAAAATAGAAGGCATCCAAGTTGGCTCTGATAGCCATAAAATAGGACTATTTGCTGATGACATAATTCTCTCTCTATCAAACCCAGCAACTTCTTTACCCAGAGTCACAACAATATTACATAAATTCGGGCAAGTCTCTCTTTACAAAGTTAATACAACCAAATGTTATGCAATTTCGCTTAACGTATCAAAAAAACATAAAACCAGGTTTAAAAATATATTTCCTTGCAACTGGGATCCTCCTTCCTTTATTATCTTGGTGTGCAGCTGACTTCCGCTTCCTCTAAAATTTATTCACAAAACTTCCCTCCATTATTAACTAAAATTGAAGAGGAACTAAACCAAATCAATAAACTACACCTCACCTGGTTGGGGAGGATAGCTGTATACCAAATGCAAATATTACCTAAACTCCTATATTATTTTAGATCACTGCCCATACCAATTCCCCAGAAATTTTTTATACAACTAGAGAAGTGTCTAAAAAAAAACATATGGGGGAATAGAATAGCATTGGCCCAACTCTATAAACCTAAACACCTAGGGAGAGTAGGATTACCTAATGCACAGATATACTATAAAGCTGCAATATTGGACCAAATGCGTTACTGGTTCTCCTGTCAAACAGATAACCGATGGTCAGTTATTGAACGCACCGTTACACCAAGTCATGACCTCCCTGCACTGGCTATAGCTGCATCTATACATTGCAAACCAAAAACCCCACCTTACTCAACTATATAAGCAACAATAGATGCCTGGTCCTCCTTAGTGCACAATCACTTTACAGACACCCCAATTAGGAAACTAAACATACCACTTGCATCCTACGAATACCTAATCCCAATCTTCTCAGTCCAAGCTTGTAAAAGTTCAGGAGACAACTTCACCACACCTGCTCTATCTCAACAAAATACGGTAGATAGATATAGAGCTTATTAAATACACCACTACACGAGCAAAAACCCAACCAGACATATAGCTATACCACAGATTTTATGGGACTTCCTCTTAAGTAAAACTTCCACTAAACGTAAGGGGATATCGCTTTTTTACAAATTTACCACCCCCCTCTGCTTACAATCTAAAACATCCAGCATGGTGAAATGGGAACACGAATTACAAAAAAAATTCTCTATGTCCCAATGGCATGAAGCGATAAAATATAATAACAAGTCCTCAGCATGCGTAGATCACTGGGATAATGCACAAAAGCTATTACATAGATGGTACATTACTCCGTTTAGGTTACATAAAATGAACCCTAGTATCACACCTCTCTGTTGGAGAAACTGCCAAGGTATTGGTAACCTCCACCATATATTCTGGAACTGTGTAGCTATACAACCTTTCTGGCAGAAAATCCAGTCACTAATTAGAAATGTTACCAACTCTGGCTATGCCATCAACCCTGCTCTTGCCCTTCTAAGCCTAGGTATCGAAAATTTTCCTCCTTTGATGAGAAAAGTGGTAACCCACATCTTGTTTGCCGCACGTATCTCAATAGCCAAGGAGTGGCGCTCTACATCACCTCCCAAAATTGAAGAAATCATACCTAGAGTAAATGCTCAATATACTATGGAAAAAATGCTAGCATATACGGAAAGACGGACCCCAGTTTCCACAAACATTGGGAAGCTTGGAGATCCTCTAAATATGCCTCCTCACATTTGTGACAAGTATTCCATCTTTTCTACTAATGATATACAATCACAAATTGTCTAGTGGTACTACCCAAGGTTAGGTATGGTAATATATGGTCTTATAGGAAGCACACAACATGGAACTAATACACTTGTTACCTCAGTATATGGGATAGATAATGTCTACCTTATTATAAATAAGTCATTCTAAGTTTATTATTGGTTAATGACATAGCCTAAAGGGAACTTACGTAACAGAAAGTCTGCTCACAGTGTGAACCCACAAGGGGTGACAGGCTTGTCCATTATATAAGGCTTAAATGAAGATATTTCTTAGTAACCCTACCAGTTTATCCTGTTATACTCTACTAATGTAATAAGATCCTTAATGTCGCGCAATATGTAAAAATGTGAACTGTACAATATACTTGTAATATGTATATTTTGGAAAAAAAAAAAACAAAACCAATAAAAATCTATTGTTTTAAAAGAAATCCTTGCACCAGCCCTGCGTGGGTGAATTTCCCAATGTCCATAATCTCAGCGCGCTGCAGCGAGTGTTGAAAGATGATAGAAGACCATGCAGACAAGCAGGTCATAAGAGGTGAAGGATTATCCACAGCTCCACGCTCTGCTCCCCTCTGCCTCTGCCCTTGTCAGGGCTATTAGCCTCTATCTGCATCTATTCTGACTTCACCATAGCTTCTCCATAGCATCCATGACATCCACACAGGGGAACCAGGTCAGAAACCAGATCAGAGGTTTAGAACGGATTGAGGAAGAAGCCGTCAGGACTAAAATATTAAAGAGTAGCTAGTGCTTGGGCTTTCTAACCTCTCCATTTCCTCTGAGGAGATTCTCAGAGTGATAACAGCTGCAGCTGACTTGCATAGTGAGCCTTCTCCAGACACTCACACAGACAGAGCCCGTGGACCCGAAAAGAAGACTGGGGGAAGATGGAAGCACCTTCAGTGGTGACAGCGCGCCACTGGAGGGCTTCATTCTAAGGTAAGTTTCACATAATGTGTTAGTATGCGATACAAACTAACACATTATGACATTGCTTTGCAGGTTAAAAAAAAAAACAGCGGTTTACTAAAGTTTTAATGCAACGAGTGCATTAAGGTAAAGAAAAGTCTAGCATTTAGAACCACTTTTAATAGATTATTATTTAGTGATCACTCATAAGATTTGGTTGTCCACTGATCCAGGTAAAAATATTGCAGTTTTACAAACATCTCAAACCTTTGATATAATTGTCTTTTTTTCTGTGTCCAGCAAATCTGTTTGATATTGGTTTAAGCAAATCATAATCTTTAGTCTTTTAGTCTTTAAGTCTTTAGTATTTACCATAGCCTGAAAATAGTTTTGGGTGGAAAGTCAGTTACAACATTGTTTAAAAAGACACTGAAATATACACTTACTGTTTCTGTATATCCTCTTACATAGGGATTTAATTCAAAGCTATGTTAAAAAACTAAAAATCAAGAGAAACAAGGGAGTTTCAGTATGAGGAAACCCTTGTCACTTATTAGCGTGTGTGTCAATTCTCTTGACATTGTTGTAATGTTGTAAACAGATCTCCCTACCTTAAGCTTTATCACCTCTAGCTATTTTTAATGATCTCATTAGTTTTAAGGCACTTAGGGTATAATTGAATTGTAATTGTTTTGTTTTCAGGTGTGGTGTGTTAAGACTGCATAGAGAGAGGAAGAGGAGAAAGATAATAACAAATGTAATAAAAAAAAAGGGATCACTGTCATTGTGAAAGTAATTGATATAGATATTGGTCTAAACTGATGAAGATTTTTTTTTTATTGGGATATTTATTATAGCAAAAAGTTAAAAATATTTATTTTTTTTTTTTAAATTTGTCGGTCTTTTTTTGTTTATGGAGCAAAAAATAAAAACCGCAGAGGATATCAAATACCACCAAAAGAAATCTCTATTTGTGGGAAAAAAAGGACATAAATTTTGTTTGGGTACAGTGTTGCATGACCATGCAATTGTCAGTTAAAATTATGCAGTGCTGTAGCGCAAAAAAGGGCCTGGTCATTAAGGGGGCAAATCCTTCTGGGGCTGAAGTGGTTAGGCATCATTAAAGCGGAACGTCAGTAATTTTTTAAACTTTTCATCTGTAAGACTAGCTTTGTTTTGAGATTTTGGTGTTTACAAGTTTAAAACTGTTTTCCTGTCGCATCATGGCAGCATACACTTTGGGGGTTGTGACTCCGCCCCCACAACCTGATAGGACTACATAGCTATAAGTTGTAGAGATGGCCCCTGCCCAGTATTCTCTTATTTTTCCTCACCTGAAGGACTGAACATATCAGAAGCACCCCCTTACCGAATTCGCCCCAGCCAGGTTCTAGCCTCTCCTGGGTGGAAGTCCTTACCTGTACAGCCTCTAAACGAGCTAGATGGAAGGAGCCCCGCTCTGGTGATCTCGGGGGTATGTTGCGGTCTAGTATAAGCCTTAAACAGGCTTAGTTGTTGTGCAGCGGTCGCCATGCCTCTTTTCTCACTTTTTTGTCTTTTTTCCTCTATGCTGGGCTCTGTGGTCCCTCTGTGCCTCCCTACAGGCTTCCCGAGCGTCTCGGCGCTTCCGCGCATGCGCGGTGCGCGCCGTCAGGGCGTCCTTTCGATTTTGCCAGTTTCCAAGATGGCGCCGGGCGCCTCGCGCCGCTACTGCGCATGCGCGAGCGGGTCGTGACCTCGGCGGCCATGGCGGCAAATTTAAAAGCCCTGTTTGTCATTTCTGAGCTCTCCTTGCTTCCTGGAAGACTTCTGACTGCTGTGTTTTGAACTTCTGCATTTCTAAAGCTACCCTCTCTCTCTGGGTAAGTGTCTAATACTTATGCACTGTTTTTTGGGACCTGGTTGCATGTCCTTACCTTCCTATACCTTTCTCAGGTACTCACCTTCCTCTCCTATGGAGGCCGCTGCCCCAGCAGATCACCACCAGCCTAATAGGTAAGGGGGGGGGATTCCAGCGGTAAGTAGAGAAGATTGAAAAAGAGAGCAGGACCGTACTAATGCTACCTAATTGGTCAGCCCTGTCAGGTCCGCAAGATCATCTAAATCAGGACGAAGAGAATCTTCGCACAGGAGAAGCCGCTCCGGCCATAGACGCAGCCGCTCACGCGGAAGAAGCCGCTCAGGCCGCAAGGGGAGTCGCAGACGGAGTCGATCCCACTCAAAGCATAGCCGTTCCTACCGCAGAAGATCCCCTGCACGAGGACACCAATCCTCTACGCACCCTTCCCGCCCAGCCGGGAACGCTTGCTGGGTATGTGGGGCCACGGCCCTCCCAGACAAACTAGCCTGCCGCAAGTGCATAGATGAAGCCACCAGGGAGAAAGAGCCGGATTTCATAGAACCCACTGGAGTCTCTACTCCCCAGGTCTCAACTCCTGATGTGGAGTTTACGGCCTATAGCACCTCACCCACCATTCCCAGTGCATCAAGAGAGCAAGAACTACCGTCGGATGATGAAGAGCCGGAAGCTTCAGCTGGCTTTGATTTTGCGCTCATAGAACCGTTCATCAGATCGGTTAAAGAAGCGATTAACTGGGAGGAGCTTGAGGAGACACAGCCTAAGCAGAGAAAATATTTCCCAAACCTCAAGAAGGTTCCGGAGGCTTTCCCATTCATCGACGAGTTAGAGGAGCTCATTAAGGAGGAGTGGCAGAATCTGGAAAAGAAGTTCAGTCTGTCCAACAGACTTACCAAACTGTACCCTCTCAAGGAACCCAAAGTATCTCCTTTACTCTCTCCTCCAGTAGTGGATGCATCTTTGATGCATCTAGCCAAGCACGTGACGCTCCCCATTGAAGATGCAGTAACGTTCAGAGACGTGCTTGACAGGAAGGTGGATACAGACCTTAAGAGAGCTTACCTGTTCGCAGGAGGCGCCTGCAGGCCAGCGGTGGCATTAGCGGCGGTTGGGAAAGCTATCTCCAGCTGGTCCTCAGCTACAGCGAGGCTCGTCACTGAGGGCGCAGATCAAGAACAGATCACTAAGGCCTTACAGGAACTTAGCCTTGCGGGATATTTCGTGGCGGAGGCTTCCGTAGATACTATCAGATCCACATCAAGGTCTATGTTAGCCTCTGTAATGGCCAGAAGGGCGCTATGGCTTAAACCTTGGTCGGCTGACCCCGCCTCGAAGTCAAACTGGTGCAGGATTCCGTATGATGGGGTGAACCTCTTTGGAGCAAAGCTGGATACCGCAATCTCTAAAGTAACAGGCGGGAAGTCGGGTCTCATACCATCGGACAGAAGGCCGAAACAACAAAGGCCACCTCCCTTTAAACGTAACCTTCCGGAAAGATATAGGGATGCAAAATCCTATAGACCCGGGAAGGAATACAGAAGGAGCTGGAAGAACCCCCAGACGTCCTTCCTTAAGTTCCAGAAACCCAAGACCCCTGCCTCCAATGACCAGAAGTCCTTTTGAAGGTTCGCCCGCCCAACCAGCGGTAGTGGGGGCCAGGCTCACAAAGTTCAAGTTGGTCTGGGCGGGAATGATAAAAGACCCATGGACGGTGTCCACCATTCATTTCGGACACAGGTGGGCATTCAGAGGTCGTCCTCCAAGAGACCAATTCTGCTCAACCAGACTTCCTCCTTCTCAAGAGAAAAGACTATCCCTAGTCCAGTATATCCAAGAGTTGCTCCAGAAACAAGCAATAGTGGAGGTACCGCCATCCCAAAGAGGCAAAGGTTTCTACTCCCCACTTTTCTTAGTGAAAAAGAAATCAGGGGACCTTCGTCCAGTCTTGGACCTAAAAAACCTCAACCGGTCGATACGGTTAGAAACATTCAAGATGGAAAGCCTTCAATCAATCCTCCAAGCAATAGGCTTGGGAGATTGGATGCTGTCAATCGACCTCCAGGACGCGTATTTGCATATCCCTATCCATTCCGAGTTCCAAAAATTTCTCCGGTTTACCCTAAATCATCGGCACTTCCAATTCCGAAGCCTTCCGTTCGGGATCTCTACCGCACCCAGGACGTTTACAAAAGTCCTATTACCTGTAATAGCCCACCTGAGAGAAAACGGGCTGAGGGTCCACCATTACCTGGACGACATCCTACTTCTCTCAGACAGCCAGGACTCTCTTGTCCTTCACAGGGAAATCCTGGTCTTCACATTACAGTCCCTAGGGTGGCTGATAAATTGGAAGAAGAGCAACATCCATCCCACACAGAGAATGGTCTTTCTGGGGGCCGAATTGGACACAAGGGAGAATACGGTGGAACTTCCGGGGGAAAAAATCCCTCCTCTAATTCAAAAGGTGAAAAGGGCAATCTCCGCTACAATGCTCCCGGCCAGGACCTGTCTCAGTATCCTGGGCTCCCTAGCTTCCACCATTCCAATGGTCCAATGGGCGCAATGGAATTCGAGGCCTCTCCAGATCTCCTTCCTACGTCAGTGGAAGGGCACATCAATGTCCCAACCAATCCTCATCTCTCAGGAGGTAAAGCAATCGTTGATGTGGTGGGTACGTCCTCACAACTTGAGAAGATGCAGGCATATAGTCACTCCCTATCAAGAAACCGTGACCTCAGATGCCAGTCTACAGGGATGGGGAGCCCACTGTCAGGACCTCGCGGCTCAGGGTCGTTGGCCGTTCAGGGCACAGGATACAGTGTCGAACGTTCTGGAGATGAGAGCAGCGTTCCAGGCTCTCCTGGCCTTCAGTTCTCACTTGAGGAGGAAGCACGTCCTCCTGAGGATGGACAACAAGGTGGCCGTTGCCTACATCAACAGGCAGGGGGGCACCAGAAGCAGGTCCATGTTACAGGAGGTCCGTCCTGTTCTGGAATAGGCGCAGCTGAATCTACTGGACCTAAGGGCGGTTTATGTCCCGGGAGTCCAGAACACCTTAGCCGACTCACTAAGCAGAAATTTCCACTCCAACAACGAATGGTCTCTGAGTCCACAAGTCTATGCTCTCATATCCCGAACCTGGGGCCCTCCAGAGATAGACCTAGCAGCAACTCCGGAGAACACAAAGTGTCAGAGATTCCTATCAAGGACACCGTTTCCTTCGGCAGAGGGGACGGACTGCCTCCAACACCCCTGGAACTTTCACCTGGGGTACATTTTCCCCCCGACGCCTCTCATAGCGAGATTCCTCCTGAGGCTCAAGAAGTCAACAGCATTGGTGGTAGCAGTGATCCCTTTCTGGCCGAGGAGGCCATGGTTTACTACCCTCATGCAGCTGAACACGGCTGAGCCTCTGCCTCTCCCATTGACGACAGACCTACTCTCCCAGGGACATCTTCTTCACCCGAACCCGGGGAAGCTACACTTGATGGCCTGGAGACTGAAAGGGCTAGGTACCTAGAGCAGGGCTGTTCCCAGAAGGTGGTGGATACCTTACTCCAGGCCAGAAAGCCTACTACCAACATCACGTACAGAAGAGTTTGGGAAAAATTTGTCTCCTTCTCCCACCAGCAAGGTTGGGACTCGTCCTCCCCGTCGGTGTCTCACATCTTGGAGTTCCTTCAATCAGGCCTAGAGAAAGGCCTTAGGTCAAGCACCCTGAAGGTCCAGGTATCGGCCCTGTCCGCCTTGACAGGAGTTAAATGGGCGCAAGAGCCTCTGGTGGTTCAGTTTCAGAGGGCCTGTCTAAAGCTGAGGCCCCCCAGAAAACCGTCCTTCCCGGTCTGGGATCTCTCAATTGTTCTAGATTCATTATCCAAGGAACCCTTTTTTCCAATGCAGAGCATATCCCTCTGGGATCTAATGCTGAAGGTTTCATTTTTAATAGCCATAACATCGGCGAAGCGAGTGTCAGAAATGCAAGCTCTAATGGTTAGCGAACCATACTTGGTTGTTCTTCCAGACAGGCTAGTCCTAAGGCCTTCGGATCGATTCATCCCCAAGGTGTCCTCATCCTTCCATTTTAACCAGGAGATTAATCTTCCAGCACTCAGCACGGATCAGGGAGACCCTCATCCACTAGATGTTAAGGGTACCGTTATGGAATACCTCTCAGCAACAAAATCCATCAGAAAGTCGGAGAACCTCCTAATTATCCCACATGGTTTCAGGAGAGGTCAAGCGGCATCCTCACGCACCATTGCTTCATGGCTAGTAAAGACCATCAAGAGATCTTACTCACTGAGTAACCATCAAGTACCTGAGGGCTTAAGGGCACACTCCACCAGGGCAGTGGCAACCTCCTGGGCGGCATATTGTAGAGTCTCGGCGGAGACGATTTGCAGAGCGGCTACCTGGTCCTCCAGGAACACCTTCATGTCTCATTACAAGGTGGATTCCGCCTGCTTATCCACGGTGGATTTCGGAAGATCCGTTATCCAGGCCAATTCCTCTATTATTTGATTAATAAACTTAGTTTGAATTCCCACCCAGTCTTTGCGAGTTACTCCCCAAAGTGTATGCTGCCATGATGCGACAGGAAAACGGAAAATTTTATACTCACCTTTCCGTAATTTTCCTTTCCTGTCGTATCTTCATGGCAGCATACAATCTCCCACCCGTCTAAGGTGAGATATATATATATACGGAGAATACTGGGCAGGGGCCATCTCTACAACTTATAGCTATGTAGTCCTATCAGGTTGTGGGGGCGGAGTCACAACCCCCAAAGTGTATGCTGCCATGAAGATATGACAGGAAAGGAAAATTACGGAAAGGTGAGTATACAATTTTCCGTTTTTTTATTTCAAATGATGCAAGCAGACTGCTGTTCCTCTTTAAAATCACTGCTCCTAAAAATACGATTGCTTTTAAAAATGTTTTTTTTGCATTGATACATGTCCTCCAATGCAATCCGCAGACCCCCCCATACACACCTTTTATGGCCAATTGCTTATATTACACATAAGCCATCAAAATAGGCACCTTAGATTTTTCCCATAGACTTCAATGGGGTTCGCAGTTCGGGATAGAACTTTTCCCCTATTTGGGAGTTCTGCAGAGAACTGAACAGGGGGGTGTTTTAGAGTTGCCACCTCATTCCTTTAAACTCGAACACATATTAATTACACAGGTTCTGAGGCTAATTTGATGCGGATAAGTGAGTTTAATTACCACCTTAATTTGCCTCAGAACCTGTGTAATTAATATGTGTTCGGTTTTAAAGGGATGAGATGGCAACTCGAATGCTCCGTACACACGGTCGGATTTTCCGATGGAAAATATCCGATCGGAGCGTGTTGTCGGAAATTCCGACCGTGTGTGGGCTCCATCGGACATTTTCCATCGGATTTTCCGACACACAAAGTTGGAGAGCAGGAGATAAAATTTTCTGACAACAAAATCCGATCGCGTCAATTCCGACCGTATGTGGCCTGTTCCGACGCACAAAGTGCCACGCATGCTCAGAAGAAATTCCAAGACAGAACAGCTCGTTCTGGTAAACTTAGCGTTCCCAATGGATACAGCACTTTCGTCACGCTGCAATGTTAAAAATGGTTTAATACAGCGCACTCTCTTCTTCTTTATAATGTGACAAGAATGAAGTAGTTTTGCTGCTCATATTCACACACACTTCTCACTAAGTTTTATTTTTGTTTTTTTATTGGGATTCCCTGAATATATTGTTATTAGTTGTCACATCTGACATTTTTTTTTTTATTTAATTTTTTGGGGGATTTTAAAGCCTTTTTTTTAATTTAATGTTTGTATTTTTTCAAAGGCTGATCTTTGTTCAATGTTATTTTTATTTTTACTCCAGAATATTTTTGTGTGTGTTTTGTGTGTCAAGTTACCCCAACACCATTGATATCTTTTATTATTTAATCTCCAGGAGATTGTTTGTTGTTGGTGTCCCTTGTTCATTTCACATTGTATATTTGAAATGTACCTGAATCCTCACAAACAAACTGTCATTTTTGAAGTAAAACACATAGGAGAGTATAATTCAAAACAAAAATCCTTTATTAAGGGCTCAGAACCAAACAAAGAGGAAGGCAACACTGGATCAACAGGAGAAATTAGCGAAGCCTGGGACCCCCACGGCAGACATCAATTCTTGAACATCAAAATTGGTGGCCTGAGGAGTCCATATGTAAGGGAGGGCAGTCTGGTCCAGAATTCGCAGAGATCCGGATAGCAGCAGATGACATCTGTGTCCCCAGGCTGTGGTACCACAAGAGGCTGCATTTTTTGGCCGACCAGACTGGATCCAGGGTCCTCACTTTCTGGTCTTCCTTTCACGCTTCCTTCCCGGCTGTGGCTGTGCTGTTGGAGATGTGGCAGGAGGAGGAGTAGGACCTGGAGGAGGAGGAGGACTGGGAGGACCTGGAGGAGAGGGAGGAGGAGGAGGAGGAGGAGCTGCAGGAGGAGGAGGAGGACCATCGCAAAGGTGTGTCTGAGCTGTCATTTGGCCCCTCATACCTTTGTTAAGAGCCTCCAATATGAGTGCCTCACACATGGCTTGTTGGCCCTCCTCCATCCTCTGCATTTTATATGCAATGACGGCAGCAATGTCCTCCTCCATGGTCTGTGGTGCTCCCAGGACCTCTGTAGCCCTCCAAAAGAGTCCTCTGGTAGCCTCCTCTAGGGCACTCCTCCTACTGCCACTTTCTCTTTCCAGGGGGGGTGGAGGGACCTGCAGATCAGGCAGCTGGCTTGGCCCGGCCACCTCCTGGCTGAGATTTCCCTGTGTATGAAAAAGGGACATGGTTGTAATGTTTTGCGTCATCAATCACATAAATTAGTACTCCCAACTAACATCTAGTTAACATCATTGATTGGACAAGCAGAAATATTTAGAGGAATGCTATACCTGGCTCAATCTGGGCTACTCCACATGTGGCCTGGAAGGCCCAGGTTGGGCGTCAGAAGCCTCAGCCGGGGGGGAAGGAAGCGTGGAAGGAAGACTGGAGGGGGATGGCCTGGGTTCAGTCTGGCCTGCCAGAAAATGCAGCCTGTCGTAGTACAACATCCTGGGGACATAGATGTCATCTGCTGCTCCGGATCTCTGTGAATCCAGGACCTTCTTGCGCTCCCTTAGATATGTGCTCCTCAGGCCACCAATGAAGGTCTTTAAATAGGTGATGTCTGCCGTGGGGATCACCTGCTTCACAATTTCACACAATTGCACCAGTGCTGCCTTCCTCTTTGCTTGGTTCTTGAAATGGGGGTGTTTAATCTCCCACAGACATGGCAGCTCCCTTAACATATCTAGGAATACTTACATGAAGTCATTGTCTTTCATTAGCATATCCATGTTCACTGCAAGACACAACACAAGACAAAGCCTAATGTCAGACAAAACTCTCCTAATCTTGTTACAATATAGGCCTCAATGTAGAAGCAGTATAGGCACAAGTTTGTCTCTTACCTTCGTTCTTACGATCGGCGCGTCCAATGCTCCTTCCTCCGCTCACAGATCGTACGTAATACGCACGCGTGTTATGCTTTATACACACTGCGCATGCGTGTAACTCCGCCCGCCCCTGACGTTCTTTCTAGTCTATTCCCTGCCCCTTTTCGTTCGGCGCAGTGGGGGAAGAGCACATGGCAGAGTCACAGCAGGTGCGTGATAATTGCAGGAACGAGGAGGAGGAGGAGGAAAGCCCGGATCCGGACACGTCCTGATCCAGAAGGAGACGTTTAAAGGCCACAAATATGTCCTTTGGGGAGATGTTGGAGATGGTCAACATCATGAAGAAGTCCGACTATGACGGAAAGTATGGGCCTTAACCCAACCCCAATATCAGAAAGGCCAAGATCATGGCAAAAGTGGACAAAAGTATTCACAGGAATTTCGGGGTACGAAGATCGAAAGATCAACTCAGGAAGCGGTGGTCGGACCTGAAATTAAGAGAGCCAGAGCAATACCGAAAGATCCAGAGAGTGCTGCAAAAAAGTAAGTAGTTGTGCTGTGTTCCTATTCTTTCTGTCTTTATTCCCGTTCGTGCTGCTCCATATGCTTTTCTTAATTGTAACGTTCAAAAGGGCAACTTTAATGTTCATGGTGTGGATGCGCTGCTTACATTTGTGCTCTCTATCTTATCTATGTGTATCCTATCTTTTAGACATAATCTTATTCACCATCCACCTATAAAAATTCATCACATTAAGCAACAACCATATGCAAATTATATAAATCATATAAAAGTCCGGTGACATATATCACATGATAATAAAGTCCCTTCATATGTGCTTGCAAATCTTCCGTTAGATTGCCGTGATCGGCGTGCTCTTGTGTTTGATCAATTTAAAGTGACTTAGTGCTTCACCACCACCTGTGAGATTGGCCACTCACCAGATATTTCTTTAAAACTGCACCTTTGGTTCATTCATAGGGATAACCACTCCACTCAAAGGGAACTTCTCCAATAGCTATACTAGGACCTTAATGTTCCTCATAAAAATGGATGAAATCGATCATCGCACAATAACGTTTAAAACTTTTATTTTATAAAACATAGAAAAACTTTGCACTCACATATTCAAGTGCCATAGAGCCGGCACAGAGCTTTTCCAGCAGTTAGGGACGGGTGGGCGCTGCAGCCCAGTTCGCCTGGTGTGTGCTGTGCAGCCTCTGTGTGCCGCTTGCGTTCCCCCCTTGTGTCCGTTCGCGTCCTCACCAACCACGCTCGTTCCCGGTCACGTGGGTGCAAATATCTCCCAGCAGCCTCCACGCGTTTCGCATTCCAATGTGCGTCATCAGGAAGCTGCCGTTTGATTGGTTCTCGTTCTATTTATGTTGAGCACGGGCGGAAATGACTCTGCCGCCATCTTGGATGTGGGTATTCCCTTAGTTCTATTCTATTGGGACTTCCTCCCTCTTGGCGCCATTTTAACTATGGGCAATTAGCCCATTTCGTGGTCGTTCAGTGCACGCGCTATTTCCCCCACTCTGCCTTTATTCGTTCTTATTCCGATTTGCCCATTAGTATGCTAAAATTATATAAGTGATTTTAAACTAACCCATCTGTATCTGCTGGAGAGGCTTTCACATATTAGTAAGTTAATGGCCCTTATTGGCCCTTAGATGCTTTGGCATTAAGAACATCTTATGCACATTATTATTCCATAGCTAATTGTCGCACAATATGTAATATGGAACAGCAAATCCTTGTTACGTCTAAAAAATTGGTTAAAGATACTAAATATGGAAATAAACAATGTAGATAAAACTGAACTAAAAAATAGAATAGAAAAAATAAATTAAAAATAAAAATAATAGTAAAAATAGAAAATAAATAAAAATAAAAGCTAAAAAATAAAAATAAAAATAAAAATAAAAATAAAAAATAAAATATAAAAAATAAAATAAAATAAAATAAAAAATAAAAATAAAAATAAAAATAAAAATAAAAATAAAATTGAAATAAAAATAAAAAATAAAAAAATAAAAAAAATATAAGGTAAAAAATATAAAAATAAAAATATCAAATTCAAACAAAAGTAAAAATAAATAAAATTAAAATAAAAATGAAAAAAATGAAAAAAATGAAAAAAATGGAAAAAATGAAAACAATGAAAAAATGATGAGAAAAAAATGCTAGAATAAAATAAAATAAAATAAAAATGAGAAAATAAAATGGTAATTGTAAGGAATGAAAAAAATTAGTTTTAATAATCTTCCAGAAAGCAGTTGATGTCGAGTTCCACATTAAACCCCTGTGGCCTCATCGTATCCATTTTAAATATCCAGTGGGTTTCGTTCTTTGAAACCTCCCTTCTCATGTTGGTATTCCTCCAGTTGCGTTCTATTCTGTCTATTCCATAAAACTTCAAATGTTGGGGATTTCTACCATGTATGTCCCTAAAATGTTTTGATACACTATGGTGTTTAAATCCTTTTTTGATATTTCTGACATGTTCGCCTATTCTTACTGACAAGGCTCTGGTTGTTCTGCCCACGTACTGTAGTCCACAATTGCACTCCAGTACGTAGGTGACATGTGTACTATTACATGTTATCAACTTGTCTATTTTATATGTCTGCTTGTTGGTATTTGACATAAAACTTGTTATTTTCCTGTCTTTCTTATTAGTGGACCTACAGGCTTTACATTTTCCACACCTGAAGAATCCCTTCTGGTTGAAAAAAGTTGACAAACTTTTGGGGGGGTCTGGCACATTTTTTACTATTTTATCCCTAATCCTCCTTGCTTTTCTGTATACGAATGTTGGTTTTCGGGGTAGTACCTTGCTTAGTTGTGGGTCGCTACTGATGATGGACCAATTATTCCTTATAATATTTTCTAATTCTTTATATTGTGTATTAAAACCCGTGATAAATGGTATGTTGTTATCCTGGTTATTCTTCCTTGTTTTATTGCTGAGAATTACTTCTCTGTCCATATTGGCCACTTTTTTGCGTGTGTCCTCCAGTATATTTCTTATATAGCCCTTTTCTATAAACCTGTCTATCAGGATGTCCGTCTGTCGAAAATAATCCTCCATTTGGTCACAATTCCGTCTGATCCTGATAAACTGGCTCTTTGGAATGGATATTTTCCACTGGGGGTGGTGACAGCTCCCCATTGGTATATATCCATTCCGATCTGTTTCTTTGAAGTGTGTTCTAGTCCCGAGTCTATTTTTATTTTTGTATATTTCTAAGTCCAAGAAGTTGATTGTTTGTTGGTGTACTGTGGCAGTAAATTTTATATCATACTGGTTGCCGCCAATATGTTGAATAAACTGTTCCAACTGTTCTTGGCTTCCCTTCCATATTATCAGGATATCATCGATATACCGTTTGTATAGCAGCAAATGTGGCCAGCATCTTCCATAAATTTCTTCCTCCTCCCATTTACTCAGGAAGATGTTGGCCACACTCGGTGCATACTTGTTTCCCATACCTACCCCTTTAATTTGTCTGTAGTATTTATGATTGTGCCAGAAAAAATTATTCCCCATGGCCATTCTTAGTCCCTCCAAAATAAACCTCCTTTGTTTTAGTTTTAGATCTGATAAGTTTTTCATTCCCCATGCTACCGCTGCCAGGGCATCGGTTTGTTTAATGTTGGTATACAACGACTCCACATCTAGTGTTACCAGTAGTGTGGAGTTGTCTACCTTTAAATTTTTTAGATTGTTGATAACATCTTTGCTGTCTTTGAGAAATGACTTTCCCTCTCCTGCTATAGGTTGGAGGAATACATCTAAGTACTCTCCCAACCTAGAGTGTACCG
The DNA here is from genome assembly GCA_037952925.1 of Lithobates clamitans. Classification (NCBI taxonomy): domain Eukaryota; kingdom Metazoa; phylum Chordata; class Amphibia; order Anura; family Ranidae; genus Lithobates; species Lithobates clamitans. The sequence goes on from JBBGZY010000892.1 coordinate 4,185,933, forward strand.
ACTCAATGCCAAAGCATCTAAGGGCCAATAAGGGCCATTAACTTACTAATATGTGAAAGCCTCTCCAGCAGATACAGATGGGTTAGTTTAAAATCACTTATATAATTTTAGCATACTAATGGGCAAATCGGAATAAGAACGAATAAAGGCAGAGTGGGGGAAATAGCGCGTGCACTGAACGACCACGAAATGGGCTAATTGCCCATAGTTAAAATGGCGCCAAGAGGGAGGAAGTCCCAATAGAATAGAACTAAGGGAATACCCACATCCAAGATGGCGGCAGAGTCATTTCCGCCCGTGCTCAACATAAATAGAACGAGAACCAATCAAACGGCAGCTTCCTGATGACGCACATTGGAATGCGAAACGCGTAGAGGCTGCTGGGAGATATTTGCACCCACGTGACCGGGAATGAGCGTGGTTGGTGAGGACGCGAACGGACACAAGGGGGGAACGCAAGCGGCACACGGAGGCTGCACAGCACACACCAGGCGAACCGGGCTGCAGCGCCCACCCGTCCCTAACTGCTGGAAAAGCACTGTGCCGGCTCTATGGCACTTGAATATGTGAGTGCAAAGTTTTTCTATGTTTTATAAAATAAAAGTTTTAAACGTTATTGTGCGATGATCGTTTTCATCCATTTTTATGAGGAACATTAAGGTCCTAGTATAGCTATTGGAGAAGTTCCCTTTGAGTGGAGTGGTTATCCCTATGAATGAACCAAAGGTGCAGTTTTAAAGAAATAAAGAAATATCTGGTGAGTGGCCAATCTCACAGGTGGTGGTGAAGCACTAAGTCACTTTAAATTGATCAAACACAAGAGCATGCCGATCACGGCAATCTAACGGAAGATTTGCAAGCACATATGAAGGGACTTTATTATCATGTGATATATGTCACCGGACTTTTATATGATTTATATAATTTGCATATGGTTGTTGCTTAATGTGATGAATTTTTATAGGTGGATGGTGAATAAGATTATGTCTAAAAGATAGGATACACATAGATAAGATAGAGAGCACAAATGTAAGCAGCGCATCCACACACATAGCACTTTTAATTTTTTTCCCTCGGGAAATTTTTTGGATGCAGCAGCCACAGATATCACTTTTATATTAATTGATAAGACAAGTTTTGCGCCAGTGACACACACATTTCAGTTTAATGTTCATGGGCCCATTATTCGTTCGTATCAAACATTTTTCTTTCGGCCTCTAAAACACCATTGTTTAGGCCATATGCATTTTCCAACATTTTTTTTGGGCCTACTTGGATGCCAAATATTTGTTTGTGTAGATGGGTTTGTTACTCGAATGAAATGCAAACTAGATTCTGTGTAAGGAGAGGACACTGAGCAACTGTTTTCACATGTGGACACTGGAGCACTAGTGTGGGACCCCAGAACACCATTTTTATTAGGGGGCCACACAGGTGCTCCAGTGTATACTATAGGGGGGTCTCCATCTGTGAAGCTTGTACTAAACAGGTAAAGTATTGCAGCTTGACAAAGGGCAATAAAAAAAGACATCTTTGAACTCGGCTAAAATAGACAATTGTACCCCACTTCCAAGCAATGTTTCCTATTTATAGTTCTGCCATCAAATCACTGTGTGCTAATTATACCATTTTTGTTTTACATAGGGGAGAAAAGACTCGGAGGACACCCCTCATCCGAGGAGAACACAGACCCCCCCACCTATGGAAGAAGGTGAAATACCCCCAACTGAAGTGGAGCAGGAGGAAGAAGAAGATGTGGTGGAGATTGGCACCACAACAGGTGAGTGACTGCGACCACAGGCTCAGGTAAGAAATGGATGGTGGCAGATTTTTGATACCTGTTTTTGTTTTGTTTCTCTCTTTTTAGGTGATCGTGATCCAGATCCTTTCACATCAGAAAGTGCCCAGATCCTGATCGGGGAGATCATGGGGTGTAATGTAGAACGGCAAAACATACAGCAAAAAATCAATGATGTGATTAAAAAAAATAATAACATCATTGATGTTTTGGGGCGAATTTAAAACCCCACAAAATCACTTTTTGGATTGTGGTCCAATCTTTTAAAACTTTTTGCAATGTTTTGAAAAACCAAATTTGGAGGATGCACACAGTGTGTCAACATGTGCTATCTGCCATCACGGGAGATCAATGGGCGCGTTTTGGGGGTGCAACCCCTTCCTCAATTATAAAGTAGCATTGAGGAAGGGCTTGCTCCCCCAAAACACGTCCCTTGATCCCCCCTGATGGCAAATAGCACATGTTGACATTCGTAAATTGGTGTGCATCTTCCAAATTTGGCTTTTCCAGGGGTGATTTCCCTCCATCTGAATGCTATATCAAATCCAGTTCCTAAATACTGATGTCTGATATAGCCTTCAGGTTTTACCTAATGTGAACTTTGTAAGTTCAAGTTTTTTGTCTTTCTTGTTGGTTTTACACAGGCCTGTTTTATCTTAAATGGACATTTTGATTTTTGATAATGCCCCCCCAAAAATTGTTATACAACAAACATGTTGGTTTGTTTTAAAAACCTTTGGTAAATGCACATGTGATTGTGCAGGTATAAAAAAGTTGGTTACTCAAGAATGTGTGGATTATTGTCTCAACACTACAACACTTTTGAGGTGATGTAATTGCTGTTTTCAGCAAAAATGGGGGTTATTTCTTAAGGGCAAATCCTCTTTGCACTACAAGTGCAGTTTCAGTGCAGTTGCAAGTGCACTTGTAGTGAAATGTGTTTTTGCATTTAGTAAATAACAGCCAACAGTGCTTTGTATAATAAGGTTACACAATCACAACATTTTCTGGACTCCACACATTTCTGTCAAGGTCAGCTAAAACAAACACAAGCAGTAAATGTCCACAAAGAATTTCTTTTTTTTTTTTATTATAAAAAGTCTTCACAGATTGTCTGGCATATTGATAGCCCCCCTACCCGCAAAGAACTCCAGGTAGCGTAACCGGACATCATGGGCACTCAGGGAGGGCAAGCCAGGACGGCTACTTTTAAGCGCCATCAGTGTGGTTTGATGTATCATTCCAGCCTCAGGCCCAACTGAGCCAGCATAGTTGGCTGAATGTTTCCTTAAAAAGTTATGGAGAACACAGCACGCAAGTATAATATGGTTCAGTTTATACTCCGCCATATGGATGGGTGTCAGAAATAGGCGGAACCGGCTGGCCAGGATTCCAAATGTGTTCTTCACCACTCTTCGGGCTCTGGCCAGCCGGTAATTAAAAACCCTCTGTTCCGGGGTGAGGGTCCTCATCGGGAATGGCCGCATCAGGTGGTCCCCCAGCGCAAACGCTTCATCAGCAAAGAACACAAATGGGAGTCCTTCCACATTGTCCTCTGGAGCTGGCAAGTCCAAGCTGCCATTCTGGAGATGCCTGTAGAAATCCATCTGGGTGATGACTCCACCATCGGACATCCGGCCATTCTTCCCCACGTCCACATACAAGAAGTCGTAATTAGCCGACACCACCGCCAACATCACTATACTATTGAACCCCTTGTAATTATAATAGTACGACCCCGAGTTGGGTGGTGGGACGATGTGGATGTGTTTCCCATCAATTGCCCCTCCGCAGTTAGGAAAGTCCCACCGCTGGGCAAAGTGGGAGGCCACAGTCTGCCATTCCTGTGGCGTGGAAGGAAACTGTTGAGGAAAAAACAATAAACATTACTATTTTTACTCTGAAACATGGCAAGCAGATTAGGCACAAACATTATGGGGCAACCTCCAGATAGCATTTATTAAGGGGAATTTAACAACGCCAAAGTATAAGGTGCACCTATCATATCCCCCCTCCCCCCTCATGGGCCATTTCTAACATTATAGGGGGTGTGTGGAAATCTTGGACAGGTAACCCTCTTCACTTCATTGAGAGATGAATGCCTAAATAATGGGTATTACTTTGAACAGCCCCTCCTTAGTTACACTATTGGCAGCCCACTGGACAGGTGAGAAGTGTCATAATACAAAGATATAAATACACATTGTACACATTTGAGCACATTTGGACATTCTGCTATTACCTAGCAAGATAATAATATAATAAACAAACTTTAAACAGTACCATTTGAAAGTATACAGGCAGGCCCTTGCAATACATGCTTTGGGGAATTCATCCATACATCTGACCACAAAAGAGATGGGTATAGTGTGTATGGGTTTGGCAAAGTCACCAGATAGATGATTGAGGATAGATAGAGAATTGGGATCAGCTGACTTAGCAGTTGGGGGAGGGAGGGTTACTAAAAATTATTTGGGGACACCACAAAAAAAAAAGCCTCTGGCACTCTGCCTGAATTTAAAGCAAAAATAACATTTCAAAACATTTTAGGGGGTGTTTGGGGTAAAGCACTACTATGGAGCAGAAAAAATACATTGTTAAGTGACTACATGAGGTGAATATAGGCCAGGAGACACCATGCTGGGGAGGTTATTGAAGGGCAAATATGTATGAAGGACATAAAATAATAATTACATAAAAATCCAGCATTCATGAGGACAAAGGGGACATTCACAGCATATTACAATCATGGTAATTAGGGAATGAGGAAAGAAATACAATATATTAGCAAACATTCAATACAATAAAATGTGATATTAAAGTATAAAAATCTTACCTTCATATACTCCTTCTGCAGGACCTGGATGATGGCAGAACAGGTCTCTGGGATGATGATCCCCAGAGCCTGGGGGGAGATGCCTGTCGAGAACTTCAAGTCCTGCAGACTTCTCCCTGTCACCAAATACCGCAGGGTAGCGACCAACCTCTGCTCCGGAGTGATGGCTTGCCTCATGCAGGTATCCTGCCTGCTGATATAGGGGGTCAGCAAAGCCAACAGACGGTGAAACACGGGGTCCGTCATCTTGAGAAAGTTCCTGAAATCATCAGGATTATTCTCACGGATCTCACGGAGCAAAGGCATATGAGAGAACTGGTCACGCTGAAGCAACCAATTCTTGGTCCATGAACTCCTCCCCACCCTGTTCATGGACTGGACTTGTGTCAAGGTCAGGACCCCAACACCAAGCCCCCGCACAGCAGGAACTCTACGAGGAGTATGCATACACAACATGGCTAGAAAACGGTCGGCTGCTCAGAACGAAGTAACAGAACGCACTGAAGAACAGAAAGCCTGTGAAGAGCGACCTGAAAAACAGTAACGAACGAACAAGAATACAATGACTACTTAAAGTCACGCGGAACTTGCTTGCACGCACTGAAGAGCAGATACAAACCCACAAGCACAAACTGAACGGCAGAAAACGATCTGAAAGCCACGAGTCTGAAAAAGCACGAATCGTCTCTCACCAAACTTTTACTAACACGAGATTAGCAAAAGGAGCCCAAAGGGTGCCGCGCTTGGTTCTGAACCGGCCTTTTCTAGTCTCGTCGTACGTGGTGTACGTGACCGCGTGGTTGGCGATCAGAAATTCCAACAACTTTGTGCGACCGTGTGTAGACAAAACAAGTTTGAGCCAACATCCGTCGGAAAAAATCCTAGAATTTTGTTGTCGGAATGTCCGAACAAAGTCCGACCGTGTGTACGCCCTATAAGGTGTTTAGTCCATCTCTAGCCAAAATACATTATTTATACTTACCATGAAAATTAATTAATGCTCAAGCCCTAGTATTTAAGTGCATTTACCAGCTTTTAGCAGCGTTTAGTAGCATCAAGCGTTTTTTTCTGCCCAAACTTTCTGTATGCACTGGCATTGTTTTTTTTTCATGACTCTAAAAGCCCATGCCACTAAATGCTGCTAAAAGCCTATGCGTGCATGGACACATAGGCTACCATGGAGGGGGATTTAGAGGCAGGAAAAAAAATCACCAGACACTCCTAGAAGCAGCTCTAAAAACATCCAGTCTGCATTAACCACTTCAGCCCCGGAAGGATTTACCCCCTTCCTGACCAGAGCACTTTTTACAATTCGGCACTGCGTCGCTTTAACTGCTAATTGCGCGGTCATGCAATGCTTTACCCAAACTAAATTTGCGTCCTTTTCTTCTCACAAATATATCTTTCTTTTGATGGTATTTGATCACCTCTGCGGTTTTTATTTTTTGCGCTATAAAAAAATTTTGAAAAAAAATGATATTTTCTACTTTTTGTTTTAAAAAAAATCCAATAAACTCAATTTTAGTCTAGGCCAAAATGTATTCGGCCACATGTCTTTGGTAAAAAAAATGTCAATAAGCATATATTTATTGGTTTGCGTGAAAGTTATAGCGTCTACAAACTAGGGTACATTTTCTGGAATTTACACAGCTTTTAGTATATGACTGCCTATCTCATTTCTTGAGGTGCTAAAATGGCAGGGAAGTACAACCCCCCCAAATGACCCCATTTTGGAAAGTAGACACCCAAAGGAAATTGCTGAGAGGCATGTTTAGCCCATTGAATATTATTTTTTTTTGTCCCAAGTGATTGAATAATGACAAAAAAAAAATGTACAAAAAGTTGTCACTAAATGACATATTGCTCACACAGGGCATGGGCATATGTGGAATTGCAACCCAAAATACATTTAGCTGCTTCTCTTGAGTATGGGGATACCACATGTGTGGGACTTTTTGGGAGCCTAGCCGTGTACAGGGCCCTGAAAACCAAGCACCGCCTTCAGGATTCCTAAGGGCGTAAATTTTTTATTTCACTCCTCACTACCTATCACAGTTTTGAAGGCCATAAAATGCCAAGATGGCACAACCCCCCCCAAATGACCCCATTTTGGAAAGTAGACACCCCAAGCTATTTGCTGAGAGGCATGTTGAGTCCATTGAATATTTTATATTTTGCCACAAGTTGCAGAAAAATGACAAACTTTTTTTTTTGCACAAAGTTGTCACTAAATGATATATTGCTCAAACATGCCATGGGCATATGTGGAATTACACCCCAAAATACATTCTGCTGCTTCTCCTGAGTATGGGGATACCACATGTGTGGGACTTTTTGGGAGCCTAGCCGCGTACTGGGCCCCAAAACCAAGCACCGCCTTCAGGATTTCTAAGGGCGTACATTTTTGATTTCACTCTTCACTACCTATTACAGTTTTGAAGGCCATAAAATGCCAAGATTGCACAACCCCCCCAAATGACCCCATTTTGGAAAGTAGACACCCCAAGCTGTTTGCTGAGAGGCATGTTGAGTCCATGGAATATTTTATATTTTGACACAAGTTGCGGGAAAATTACAAACTTTTTTTTTTTTTTGGACAAAGTTGTCACTAAATGATATATTGCTCAAACATGCCATGGGCATATGTGGAATTACACCCCAAAATACATTCTGCTGCTTCTCCTGAGTACGGGCATACCACATGTGTGGGACTATTTGGGAGCCTAGCCGCGTATGGGGCCCCAAAACCAAGCACCGCCTTCAGGATTTCTAAGGGCATACATTTTTGATTTTACTCCTCTCTACCTATCACAGTTTTGAAGGCCATAAAATGCCCAGATGGCACAAAACCCCCCAAAATGACCCCATTTTGGAAAGTAGACGCCCCAAGCTATTTGCTGAGAGGCATGTTGAGTCCATGGAATATTTTATATTTTGCCACAAGTTGCAGGAAAATGACAAACTTTTTTTTTGCACAAAGTTGTCACTAAATAATATATTGCTCAAACATGCCATGGGCATATGTGGAATTACACCCAAAATACATTCTGCTGCTTCTCTTGAGTACGGGGATACCACATGTGTGGGACTTTTTGGGAGCCTAGCTGCATATGGGGCTCCGAAATCCAATCACCACCTTCAGGATTTCTAAGGGCGTCAATTTTTGATTCTCTTCTCACTACCTATCACAGTTTTGAAGGCCATAAAATGCCAAGAGAGCACAACCCCCCCCAAATGACCCCATTTTGGAAAGTAGACACCCCAAGCTATTTGCTGAGAGGCATGGTGAGTATTTTGCAGCTCTCATTTGTTTTTGAAAATGAAGAAAGACAAGAATACATTGTTTTTTTCAATTTTCAAAACTTTGTGACAAAAAGTGAGGTCTGCAAAATACTCACTATATCTCTCAGCAAATACCTTGGGGTGTCTACTTTCCAAAATAGGGTCATTTAGGGGGGGTTGTGCCACCTGGGCATTCCATGGCCTCCGAAACTGTGATAAGCAGTGAAGAGTGAAATCAAAAATTTACGCCCTTAGAAAGCCTGAAGGCGGTGCTTGGTTTTCGGGGTCCCGTATGCGGCTAGGCTCCCAAAAAGTCTCACACATGTGGTATCCCTGTACTCAGGAGAAGCAACAGAATGTATTTTGGGGTGTAATTTCACATATTCCCATGGCATGTTTGAGCAATATATCATTTAGTGACAACTTTGTCCAAAAAAAAAAAAAATTGTCTCTTTACCGCAACTTCTGTCACAATATAAACTATTCCATGGACTCGACATGCCTCTCAGCAAATAGCTTGGGGTGTCTACTTTCCAAAATGGGGTCATTTGGGGGGGGGTTTGAACTGTCCTGGCATTTTATGCACAACATTTAGAAGCTTATGTCACACATCACCCACTCTTCTAACCACTTGAAGACAAAGCCCTTTCTGACACTTTTTGTTTACATGAAAAAATTATTTTTTTTGCAAGAAAATTACTTTGAACCCCCAAACATTATATATTTTTTTTATTTTTTTTTTTTATTTTTTTTATTTTTTATCCACTTCAGCGAAAGTTTACCGAGAGACATTATTTCAACTTTGTGTCGAACTTTATCTCTTCTCCTTTTTCACATCATTGTGGATTGTTTCCGTCACATCTTTATTATTTTTCCTTTCTAGGATATTCTTAAATATTTTTAAAAACCGGCGACAAAACGCCTTCTATAATTATAAACCCTATTATTATCTTAGTCTCTCTCAGTCCCTCTTATTTCCCCCCGCCCCCCCTCCCCCTCATCCCCCCCCTCCCCCCCTCCCCCTCCCCTGTGTCTGGTCCGTTCCTTTATGTTATTTATTTATCCACTTGGCTCTGCACCTGTTCTTTCTTTTATCCTATCTAAATAAATATCCGAGACTTTGTAGTTTTTCCAACTTTCCCATCTACTATTATCCCCTTTCTCTCCTCCTTCCATTTTGTAGTGATAATCTATTTCCTTTAGCCAGTCTCTAATGTCTGGTTTTCCACTTTGTAGCCAATTCTTGGGAATTAAGGCCTTGGCCGCATTCAGGAGGTTAGGTATTATTGATTTTCTATATTGTTTCTTAGGTTTATTGTAGATATGGAAGAGGCAAGTCCAAATATTTTGTTCTATTTCTTCTCCAGTTATTTCCTTTATGTTATTTAACACTTCCTTCCAGTACTCCATTATTATTGGGCATTCCCACCATATGTGTGTGATCGTTGCTATTTGGCCACATTTTCTCCAACACAAGGAGGTTCTATCTTGATGGAATCTGTGTATTCTTACTGGGGTCATATACCATCTTGATACTAGTTTATAATTCATTTCTATGGTCTTCATGTCCCAAGCCTTATTATATCCCATTTCTATCATTTTTTCCACTTTTTGGTTATCTATTTTTAAATTCATTTCTTTTTCCCATTGATTTATATATTCTGGTCTTTCTTGTGCTTCCAAATCTGTCAGTATACTATAAATTTTTGATGTTCCGTTTTTTAATGGTGTTTCATTGCTACATAGCTTTTCCAGTGCAGTTAATTTTGTTTCATCTCTCAGTGGGTGTGGTATTGTGCTTACTAGGTGCCTTAGTTGAGTATAATTCCATTCATTCATCTTCCATCCATTCCTTTCCTCTATTTCTACTCGTGTTCTTATTTTGCCATTTCTAGTGATATCTTTCAGTCGTGGGTTACCTATTCCTTGGATTTCAAATATTTCCCTCCCAGGGGTGAAGAGATTCGATCCTGTGAGTGCTAATAGTGGTGAATTATATTTCCATTCATTCTTTAAGTGAATGGTGTCCCAAATTTTAAATACATTTTTTGTTATTTCGTGCGTGTCGGTGTCCAATAGTCTATATTTCCGTGGAATCCAAATATTCTTATGTAGTGTGGCTCCACTTATTGTGTTTTCCATTTCCACCCATTTTTTTTCATTTTTCTCATTTGTCCACTCTAACATTCGTGTTAAAACTATGGCTTTATAGTACCTACTTATATCTGGGAGGGCAAGACCCCCATGCTCCTTTTTCCTTGTGATCAGCGTGTATTTAATTCTTGGTTTTTTATTAAGCCATATGTATTTTAGCAGGATTGTTTTAATTATTTTAAAAAAAGCTCTGCGGGATTTTTACTGGTAACATCTGTAATCTGTAGTTTATTTTAGGTAATATCGTCATCTTAAACATATTTATTCTTCCAATCCATGAAAGTGGCTGTATTCTTAACTTTTTCATTTCTTCTTTGACCTCATTGATCAGTGGAATAAAGTTTGCCTGATAAATTTTTTCGACTCTAGGAGTTATTTTAATTCCAAGGTAATTTAGTTCTTTTACCCAAGTGAATGGGAATTCTTTTTGTAAAAACTGAACTTCCTTTTTCTCTAGACCTATGTTTAATATTTCCGTTTTTATTGGATTAATTTTGAAGTTTGACAGTTCTCCGTATTTTTTAATTTCTTTCAGTATGTTTGGGAGTTTTTTAAAGCAAATGCCCTACAGATTAAAATGGTGGGTTTTTCATTTTTTTGTTTGGGAAAAAACACACTTTTTTAAATTTTATTGCACTGTAACACACTATATTGCCCAAATGTTTGATGCAATAAAAAAGATGATCTTAAGCCGAGTACATGGATACCAAACATGACATGCTTTAAAATTGGGCACAAACGTGCAGTGGCAACAAACTAGATACATTTTTAAAAGCCTTTAAAAGCCTTTACAGGTTACCACTTTAGATTTACAGAGGAGGTCTACTGCTAAAATTACTGCTCTCGATCTGACCTTTGTGGTGATACCTCACATGCATGGTGCAATTGCTGTTTACATTTAACGCCAGACCGACGTTTGCGTTCGCCTTAGCGCGAGAGCAGGGGGGGACGGGTGCTTTTTTTTTTTTTTTTAATTTATTATTATTATTTTTTTTTTATCTTATTTTTAAACTGTTCCTTTCATTTTTTTTTTTTAATCATTTTTATTGTTATTATTATTATTATTATTGTTTAGTGTGAAAGGTGGTAAACACGCCTATGTAACCCGGTGAAGTGCTTAAGAAGCTGATTTTGAATGAACAACAAATAGTAAATAAACAACTAATTATAACAATAGTTATAAACAACAAATAGTACAACTTAATAACATGCCGTACGAACAGTTACAAACTTGATCTGCATAAACAATTGCAAAACTTTCTTGCCCGAGATACTGCTGCCTTAGATATACCGCTGCCATTATAGAGGGTTCCTTAATCGATGTTGTATATACTTTCAGATGCAACCTTCTGCATTTACATCTGACAGGAAAAAGGTGCTGTTTATTATCAACTTCCTGACTAGGGATGAGCTTCGAGTTCGAGTCGAACCCATGTTCGACTCGAACATTGACTGTTCAAGTGGCGCATCACAGGCCATAATTCACGGCGGCATCGCTGTGCAATGCTGGCTGATGATTGGCCAAGCATGCACTATGACCCACATGCTTGGCCAATCACAGCGCCGTCTGTACAGAGAGCCGTAATTGGCCAAAGCCAGGGTTGCTTTGGCCAATTATGGCTCAGGGGGTTTAGTACACGCCCCACACTATATAAGGCCGCCATGCAGGTGTAGTGTGTTGCAGAGAGCGATAGACAGAGAGACAGTGTCATTTCATTTTTTGATTTAAGTTAGATAGAGTAGGCAGGCGAGTCAGTTAGCTGCACTTACAGTGTATTGTGTATATATATATATATATATATATATATATATATATATATATATATATATATATATATATATATATATATATATATGCATCCTAGATGTTGTGTGTGCGTGTATATATATATATATATATATATATATATATATATATATATATATACATATATATATGCACTGTATTCAGTTTAGCTAGATCCGTTCCTGTTATTCTCTTCCTAATATACTGACAGGCAGGCAGGTGTTTTTTTTACAGTATTTACAGTATTTACAGTTAGTGTACTGTGTCCTTTGCACAGTGTGCACCTAAAGCTACCTGAAGATAATTGCTGGTGTTCTTCTGATCCTATCAATACCACAGGCAGCCAGCTGCAGTATTTACAGTTAGTTTACTGTGGCCTTTGCACAGTGTGAACCTAAAGCTACCTGAAGACAATTGCTGGTGTTCTTCTGATCCTATTAATACCACAGGCAGGCAGCTGCAGTATTTACAGTTAGTGTACTGTGTCCTCTGCACAGTGTGCACCTAAAGCTACCTGAAGATAATTGCTGGTGTTCTAATCCTATTAATACCACAGGCAGGCAGCTGCAGTATTTACAGTTAGTGTACTGTGTCCTCTGCACAGTGTGCACATAAAGCTACCTGAAGACAATTGCTGGTGTTCTGATCCTATTAACCACTTCAGCCCCGGAAGGTTTTACCCCCTTCCTGACCAGAGCACTTTTTACAATTTGGCACTGCGTCGCTTTAACTGCTAATTGCGCAGTCATGCAATGTTGTACCCAAACAAAATTTGCATCCTTTTCTTCCCACAAATAGAGCTTTCTTTTGATGGTATTTGATGGTATTTGATTATTTTTTGCTTTATAAACGGAAAAAGACCAACAATTTTGAAAAAAAATATTTTCAACTTTTTGGTATAAAAAAAATCCAATAAACTCAATTTTAGTCATACATTTAGGCCAAAATGTATTCAGCCACATGTCTTTGGTAAAAAAAAATTTAATAAGCATGTATTTATTGGTTTGCGCAAAAGTTATAGTGTCTACAAACTAGGGTACATTTTCTGGAATTTACGCAGCTTTTAGTTTATGACTGCCTATCTCATTTCTTGAGGTGCTAAAATGGCAGGGCAGTACAACTCTTCTGATCATTTTGTCCTGAGTACGGGGATACCACATGTGTGGGACTTCTTGGGAGCCTAGCCGCGTACGGGCCCCGAAAACCAAACACCGCCTTCAGGATTTCTAAGGGCGTAAATTTTTGATTTCACTCCTCACTACCTATCACAGCTTTGAAGGCCATAAAATGCTAAGATGGCACACCCCCCCCAAAATGACCCCATTTTGGAAAGTAGACACCCCAAGCTATTTGCTGAGAGGCATGTTGAGTCCATGGAATATTTTATATTTTGCCGCAAGTTGCGGGAAAATGACAAACTTTTTTTTTTTGCACAAAGTTGTCACTAAATGATATATTGCTTACACAGGCCATGGGCATATGTGGAATTACACCCCAAAAAAAACATTCTGCTGCTCCTCCTGAGTACGGGGATACCACATGTATGGGAATTTTTGGGAGCCTAGCCACGTACGGGGCCCCAAGAACCAAGCACCGCCTTCAGGATTTCTAAGGGCGTAAATTTTTTATTTCACTCCTCACTACCTATCACAGTTATAAAATACTAAGATGGCACAATCCCCCCAAATGACCCAATTTTGGAAAGTAGACACCCCAAGCTATTTGCTGAGAGACATGGTGAGTATTTTTCAACTCTCATTTGTTTTTGAAAATGAAGAAAGAAAAGAAAAATGTATTTTTTTTTCTTTTTTTAATTTTCAAAACTTTGTGACAAAAAGTGAGTCCTGCAAAATACTCACCATACCTCTGTACCTCAGCAAATAGCTTGGGGTGTCTACTTTCCAAAATGGGTTCATTTGGGGGGGGGTTGTGCCATCTGGGCATTTCATGGCCTCCAAAATGCACAACATTTAGAAGCTTATGTCACACATCACCCACTCTTCTAACCACTTGAAGACAAAGCCCTTTCTGACACTTTTTGTTTACATGAAAAAATATTTTTTTTTTTGCAAGAAAATTACTTTGAACCCCCAAACATTATATATTATTTTAAAGCAAAGGCCCTACGGATTAAACTGGTGGGTGGTTCATTTTTTTTACACAGTATTTGCGCATAAATTTTTCAAACACATTTTTTGGGAAAAAACACACT